>CM050164.1:234241454-234991454 GCA_027410445.1 Discoglossus pictus | reverse complement strand
ATGGATTTACACACCTTTATTATTATTAGTTTTATTATTATTTTATAACTTTTAAATACTTTTAACATTTTAGAATGTTTCATGTTTATGAGAAAGAGAAACTTGTAGTAGTATATCTATCTACATTTAGATATATAGAAACTGAATATGTATGCAAAGTAACCCAGAGATTATTAATGTGGCAGTGCTTCAGCAGTTGTTTGCCATTTCTAAACACATTTTTGGACCTGGGAGATTGATAACCGGCCCTGTTTATGTATGTTTCCCAGATGCAAGTCTGGTGACAAAATAAACAACGTAAAAAGTAGCTATTGATCAAAAACATCTAAATGCAAAAAAGTGTTATAATTACAGTGTTATACATTTCATACTAAAGTTAACATGGGTTATCGGTATAGTTCAGTGTCATGTGCTAGTACATACATGTATCCCATTCTCCTAATCTTGCAGTTTAAACACTGTAATACATACATCAGGTTTTCTCCATTTATTGAATCCCCTAATCCCCCCAAATACATTACTGAGATCAGTTGTAGAAATGAGTGCCATTTTTCCTGATAATCAGATTTTAACAAGTTGTATGTACCGTTCAGCTGCCATTCCTTTAAGATGCAACAGTTACAAGTCTTTATTCATTTTGCTGCGACAATTGTAGTTTCAGTGAATAGTTATTTATCCAATGACATCCGTGGTAGGCGATTGACTAAACACAAGAGATATACAGTCTTATTAAATTGCGATTCAGTAAATTTAAAAGGGCTCTATTTAAGCACACAGCATATTTTTTTTACAGAAGTTTTTAGTTAGTGAACTTCTATACAAAAGCAAGGTCTTCACTAACTAAAAACTTCTGTAAATAAAATATGCTGTGTGCCTAAATTGAGCCCTTTTAAATTTACCGAATTGCAATTTAATAAGGCTGTATATATATATATATATATATATAAAACAAAAATAATAAAATATAAAAATAATACTTAATACACAATTTCGTTTGAAGAAAGAATATATGTATATATATATATATATATATATATATATATATATATATATATGTGTGTATATATATATATATATATATATATATATATATATATATATATATATATATATATATATATAGATAGATAGATAGATAGATATATAAATATACTGCATATTCTTTCTTCAAACGAAATTGTATATTAAGTATTATTTTCACACATTCTACATAATAATTAAATATTTTACGTACACCAAATGTATTTTTCAGACCTCAAAAGCAAAACAAAGATATCTACACACAACGCTAATATACAAATTTTCAGGTTATTGTTTCATATTTTAAAAATCTGGTAACAAATGAAGTAAACAAGTGTATTTATAAACTCCACATAACAGCTGGATTAACATCTAATCCAAGAGATTTATATCTGTTTAATAACTATACACCATTTGTCACATATATTCACATATATTGCATTCTGGTAAAACAATATCCCTATCTTAACAATACTGAAGTGTATTGACAAAATATAAATGTTTCTTCTTTCTGTTATGTTTAATATAATTAGGCAAATCATCATTGGACTAGTAGTTAAGTTGAAAATACCAATTTTAGCAAAAAAAGTTTAGTTGTATTAAGTTTTACCAGTGGACATGTTTGTTTACACAATGTGTATTACTTAAGAACACATATATTAATTCTGAATTTTCTATAACTATTTTGAACACGTATGAAAAGTGAATTAAAGACTAGGATATTGTTATTTAAATAAATCTGTTTAGAGAATTATTTAAGTAAAAATTGTCTTTATTTAATTATATTCCTTAGCAAGCAATTCCATTTAGATATCAATTGCATTACATAAATGTAATGTTTTATATACTCACAAATAAATACAATTGCAGTGAATTATACCGACATAATAATAATATTACACATTTATAGTAACTAAATTAAAGTACACAAATAAAACAATAGTAGAACATACACAGGAGAAAACACAATAATTAAATCACAGGACTGTTTGCAATTAATTCCACCACACAATCATAGTTACATTTATGTAAGGAAAATGTGTGAAAACAACCAAAACATTCCCAAAATACTGTACCCATTATGGTACATATTGCGCAAAAGACATACAAATCCAAAAGAAAATGCTTGTATTGAAAAATCATTGAATTCACACCCTCTTACAACTAACCTAAAAATAGAGAACTGGGGAAATCATTTAAACCTTATATTTATACATCTAACCACAACTGGATATTTGTATACTACATGCACTCTATTTTGTACAGCAATGTGTCTCAATCCCAGTGCTAGGGCACCCCAAAAGTCCAGGATTTAAGTGTATCTTTACTTGCACCCAATTATTGATACACTTAAATACTAGCGGCCTTATTAAATTGCGATTCGGCAAATTTAAAAGGGATCTATAAAAGCACATAGCATATTTTGTTACAGAAGTTTTTACTTAGTGAACTTCTATCCAAAAGCAAGGTCTTCACTAACTAAAAACTTCAGTAAAAAAATATGCTCTGTGCTTAAATAGAGCCCTATTCAATTGTCAGAATCGCAATTCAATAAGGCTGTAGATCATTGTAGGTGTTTCAGGACCAACACAATTGCCTGAAAACTTGCAAGTCCTCAGTAGAAAGGGAAATGAAGGGTGGGTTTAGAAAGAGGTATCAATAAGGTAACAAAGACTGGTAGTGAAGAGAGATTTACCACTTAAACATTTCACTAACACATTTGTAAATAGATTATTATTAATAATAGTTTGGATCTCAAAGGCAAACCAGAGAATATTTGGATGTTAGCCAGCCCGTCCCCAGCTCCAAAAATAATTGAGAACCACTGATTTAAATGATCTATCTGATAAGATCTAATTTTAACATAAATGTCCCCAAATCATACTATCAGATGCAGTAAGGTGCTCAAAGTCTGCTACATGGATGTTTGAGGTTGTTGGTTGTGTTTTATGAAAAGTAAACTGAAAACAGCCATTGTGGTTAATTTACTACGTTAAAAAACCGTAGACAATTTAATTTTGGGGTGTCCTAAGCATATGTGCTGGTAGAGCGCAAGTGTAATAATGGTCAGCTCTTCAATCATTTAAAGAAAATCACCCATTAAGTGTCATATACCATGGCATTATGACTGCTGGGCATAGGAAAAAATATTGTATTTGAAGATAACATTTTCAGTTTGTTGACAAAAACATCAAATTTTGGAGCAAATAAACAACTACTATGTGAAACATGTGAAATTGAATATGTTTTTTAACATTCAACAACTTTTAGGAAATGGCTTCTTATTGTAACTTTTAGACTCATCTATTTGTATGTGGAAAAAAATACTTTCCGCTAAGAAGGTTGGATTCAAGATTGGAATATATTTTGCTTAATTAAGCCAAATATAAATATAAGCTGTCTATTACATGAGTTGTTAATGCTACAAAAAGACAGGATGAATAAAAACTGGTATAGATCTTCTGTCTTTTTGCACTATCTGAGATATATAGATGACACCATCAATAACTTTTAGCTTTTAAACATAACAAAATGTAAAACATTATGAATGTCTCATGTCAGTTTACTCTCTATTGTATGATTGTGATGTTTATATATATATATATATATATATCTTATTAGTGATACTAAAGTAATATTTATAGCAATTGCAATTACATTCACCACCAGACATGATAGTTAAACTGTTGTTAAATGTTAAATCTGTGTTTTGTTGTGTGTATTACTTTATAAAGATAATAAAGGGCCTGAGATAACAATGGGTACTAATTGGTTAGTTATTGCAATTTAATAATAGATGTTTGCTTGTGTAAACAGATGTTACAGAGTTCCAATGTACTTCTCGTGTACTTCTGAGTCTCAGCAAACAGCTTTAACTCCTTGACTAATTTTCTCCCAAGTATTTGTTCACAAAACAAATGCAATTTTTTTAAATATTAAAATATCCCACACTTTTATTAGAACAGGCCCCAGCTTACTGTATGTAATCCTTTGTTTACGCTTGTTCCTAAGGCACAACTAGCTCTAACCAGCACTAACTACCTTATTATTGGTGAGAAGATACAGTAACAATAAGGTTTTAGCTCTATAGCTAAACAATCAGCATTTTTTTAAAGTTAAATAAGTAAATATTACTATGCAATATACGTATATACATATCTCAGAACCATATACTCTTTACCTTTTACCACTCCATTACTCTATCCCTATATTCACTAAGCTTTGGAAGGGCTGTGAAGTGTTTAACTGAAGACTGCAACAGTACGTTTTTTTCACCTTATCAGAAAGAACTATGGACAGTATAACAATTTGTTGGTACAGAAACAGTGCTATTATGTTTAATGAAACATAAATTATCTCTTGAAGGCTATCAGCCCTATTGAATTCCCTCAGCGTTGAAAAACGTAGCCCGCAAGACTTGCGGCCATTAAGTTGGCCCCGTAAAACAACCCACCAACTTGCGGGGTAAGGGCGAGAAAAGGCTACATGGAAATTTGAACTGTGCACCTGCAAATCCTTTGATCTTAACTGTTACGTTTCCAATCACGCTATTAAATTGCATTAAATTCACTGGCGTTCAAGCCCGTAACCCGCAAATGGAGCCAAGAAGCCAACAGGTGCTAGAGAGGACCCGCAAGGGGGTTAAAGTCCTATCTGTAGCACTGTAAATGCAAATATGCACACAGTATTGTACTTATAGGTAAAGGGAAAGTGATGTTAGGTATTAGAATTAATAGCACAAGCTCGCAAATCGGCAATATAAAATACTGTTTAATTTCCATGTTATATTGATCCCGGCAATCAATCGCGTGGACTAGAATATCATATTTACGGCTTTATCAATATTGCATTATTTCTGGAATGCGGGTCCGATCGTAACTCGTAATTGAAGCCGTAAGGCTTTGAAATCTAAACATTTTTCAGTGACGTAATGATGACAATCTAATTTGCCATTGGCTCCATCTAAACCCGTAACTAAGGGTTTGACTAAACTGA
Source organism: Discoglossus pictus (assembly GCA_027410445.1). Classification (NCBI taxonomy): domain Eukaryota; kingdom Metazoa; phylum Chordata; class Amphibia; order Anura; family Alytidae; genus Discoglossus; species Discoglossus pictus. The sequence continues at coordinate 234,986,438 of CM050164.1, read as the reverse complement.
TAATGTTCACGGCCGCACATCCAACGTGCGACAAATGGTTTACGTGTTTGCGTCTCAAGCCTGTAACTCGCGGCATGGTCTAATTTAATAGCTCTGTAACGCAGGTGAATTTCATGCCTGCAGCCTTTGTGGGCTTTCCGATGCCGCTACGGGCTTCAAATATAATAGGGCTGTATGTCAGTTCCCTATCCCTCTATCAATCTGTATGGTTGTGTCAGACTTTAGATGCTAAGATGGCCCTCGAGATTGATATTATCAACAACATTAGTTAGGAGGCTTCTCATATAAGTCACAATCTACTATGCAGCTTTATCATACTTGTTTAACATTGGATAACAACACTTATAATGGGTACAAAAACCAAAGGTTTTTATTAATTACAACTACTGCAATTTTATTGTATTATAAAGCAGAAGACAAACCGTTGGCATATTAGTAGCAGGTGATCTAATTATACCTTTGATATTGTAAGATAGTTATGTGCCCAAAGTGGATTAGGCCATAGTGAGCCATTGTGTTTGAGCCAAAGGTTACTATTTAATATCTTTATATAATAACATCTTACTAGATTGACATTGTTTCAGTCAATATTTATTTCACTCTGGCTAATTATTATAATTATTATTTGTTACAATTTATACTACTGTTACCATGATTGATACATTATTTCAGTTTTGACCAAATTATAACAGAGTTTTATCTCCTATCAATTAGTACCTTATGGCCACTTTTAATATTTCAGTGTACGTTTCTAGTTATTGCACACTAATCAGTGTTATATCAGTACATTAGGGATTGCTGATAGCTTTTGTGAATACTAAGCATTTTTTTGCAATATGGTAGGGTAGGTGTCTATATGGTGGGTGATGAGACTGTCACCTGCTCTATCTATTTGGAGACCTGGTGTCTCCATCCTGTTATAGACCATCACGATTTACTGTTCATAAACCCCTCTATCTGATCTTTAATACTTCATGAACACTTACAGTCATCCTCAACATTAATTTCCACTTCAAAAATAGCAGAATTAAGCAAAGCTGATAGTGTTGTACATGCATGACACAGTTTGATACTAGTAGCTTCACTTATCTGGTGCACTTCATTACAAAATATTCTGGAAAATAAACTTGTTATACTGCAAAGATCTCTTCAGCAAGTCTGAGGGAATTTACATTTTGGGCAATATGTTATATAAGTGTTAGTCTTTGAAAATTGAGTGGGTGCATGCACCAAAATACATTTTCCTTATAGGTTTTGCATACATATATAGATTTTGATAAAGAAAAAGGTATGAAAATAGTTTTCCTTGTTGCATCAGAATGGGAATATTTGATAATTTGCCACAGTGTGTCTTCTTTCTTTCTTTCAAATAAGGGTCTCATAGCACAACAACTTATCCAAAAATTTAACTGCTTTTTGTGATCTACAGAGTATGCTCTCTGCCTTTTCTGTTAGGTTTTATTTAATTTTTTCAAGCAAAAAACAACTTTTGTAATGCTTAAAATGTGCTCTTTCTAATACAAAATGTGTAATTCTTAGAGAGATTAATTTCAAGGTTATTCATAGGTGTCATTTTACTCCCTTACATATGAGCAAATGGACATCACAAGAAGTTTCGAGCAAGTGCTGGTGATGATGCCAGGAAATGGGCTCACTTGCCCATATGTGGTAGTCCTGCAGTAAGGTCAAAAGTTTTTGGGAAGTTTGTGTCTTCCATCTATCCTCTATATTGAGAATAAAACTAGAACTTTCCCTGAACTTATTATATTTCATTTGTACCCTAAGAATTTTGAAACTAAAGTGAGAGGTATTCTTATTATCTTGTTGATTATTAAATGGCTCATCGCTGTAAATTGAAAAAAAGGTGATTTTCCTTGTTGGAGCGAGATAAAAGACAAATCCAATAGACAAATCCAAAAAGATTTTCTGGAAAGTCCTAGAAATATTTTTTTTTTTAAAAAAGGATGAGAAATGGTTATTATGGGATCAATATTTACAAGGAAATTAACAAAAATGAGGTTAAGGTTGACACCCTTGGTTGTATTCCTGTGTTATTTAATATTATTACATGAAATGTCTTTGCACCTCCTCTGTTGATGTATGTTTATGTACATGAAAAATGAATTGACTGAGATTTTATGATGTATGTTTGATGATTATTTTTTTTGTAAATGTATTTCTTTTTTGTCTTAAAAAAAAATGCTCTTTTAAATGCTTGTATTCCATGTCCCTTTAAGTAATATATAGGTTATGATTTCTTTTTACTGCCGAATTTGAATTGAATTTTTCACATTTTTATACACCTAATGTTTTTTTATGACATATTTTAAGCATTTTAATATATAGCACACCGGCTTTTCCTCCAGCTTATAAAATGGGCTTACATGGCCCTTGGGGGTGCTTGAGGGCAATACTTGTGGCCCTCTGATGATTTTTGGTAGCCTACCACTGTTTTAACAGGATGAGTTCACATGGTTCAATTTTTAAAGGAATAAATTAGTTTTAACCCTAATTCACTCTTTTACTTTCATCTTCTGTGTGTGCAAGTGTATGAATATTTTTTTTATTTCTCTCTTGAAAAAGGAAATGCTCCAAGAGAAAAGCTTGTCAGAGAGTGAGGACGGGTTTACAACAACCCAAACAGCTGGCCATGCAGAGACTACAGCTGGATCACCACCACTGGGAGTAGCTGGCCTAAGCACCTCGCTGAGCAGCCCACAGAGCCAGGATCCAGAACAGGTAACAACAAGTCTCTTCATAAACTAATCCAAGACAACTTCTGAATATTAAAAGTCCCTTGAGAACTATACACGTGAGATCTCTATCCCCAACTCCCTAGCCTGCTTTAACAAAAGCGTTAATGTTTAAATACAATACGTGTGCTATGGGCTTATTACAAAGCTAGTTCTTTCAAAAGGGTTTGTATATTTATCTATTTTTCAAAAAATAGTTCAAGTTTATTCCTGCTTAATAAATAGCTCTCATAGAAAACATAGGAAGTTGAGATATTTTATGTTGTAACACAGCGTAACCCAGTTTTATCACTGTTTATCTTCACATATCCCTGTTTATAACCACCTTTATAATAATTTCAACTAATATTGCTATAATTATGAATTGTGTGAAAAAACGCTATTATTAATGGATTAGACATAGTGAGACGCTAACCTTGCTCTTTTTAAAGTAAATAAAGTGAAGAAGACCACTTCACAATGTAACATGTAAGTTCCTTTTGTCACATCTATACTATTACCTAATGCATATATATAGAGATGGGTTAGAGAGACAAAAGACAACATATCTTAGTGAATACCAAACTACAGGAGGGAACATAATGTAAATCTTCTGTATTTCTGTGATTCATGTGTCATGTGTCAAAATGATGGCTATATATGGATACAGGAGAACAGGATCTTGTACATTGAGATATTTGATAAAATATCTGGCAATACATTTGTAACATGGCTAAATAAATATTTATGTGCACATTCCATTGATATCTCTTTTGATATATATCAAATTTCAGTGTGTACCTTCAGTGTTCAAAAAAATAAATACATATTGAACAGATTTTGTATAAGAATAATTTGCAGAGAAACATGGGTACCTATTCAATTGAGCAATTGTTAGTTACTGAAGACCGTAATGTAGCCAGAAACTAATTTGCTATTCATCATACAGTCACTGACAAAATCTTGTCTTTTCAATTTAAAAAAACATTTCCAAAATACATCATTACCTTACACAAGACACAACTAAGATTCTAATACATTCCCTCTTTTAGCTACCCACAAACAGGCTGAAAATCCCTGCGGTTGTCAAAATCGTAACTTCCAACCCATCGAAGCCTTTGATCCTTCAAACCCGTAAATGTTACAATCGCAAATCGCTATTCAATTGCAAAATCGCAAATCTGCAATACAAATATATTTTTTTTACATTTCATTTCCGTGTCATATCAATCTCGGGAATCAAGGAGTTAATACATATCAGGCCAAAACATTTTCTTCATTCTTTTTTATTTTGTTGTAGATTGCCGCATTGTGTGTCTGATCCCATATGGGACTTCTAAATGCTAATTGATTGACGTTTATCCTCAATATTTTAATGATGTCATGATGACGGTCTCATTTACTATTGGTTGTTTCTAAATTGGTAGTTATGTCCTTGCTTAATTGATCATGACCATGCTCTGAAATGCTACTTACGGGTGCATGGTTTACAGTTTAGGCTTTTGGCCAGGTAGTTGAGGACTGTTGTAACTGTTGTAAATTTCAAGCCAACAGACTTATGGCCGGTATGAAGGCAACTGCTGCCTTGCAATTGTATTCCTAGACAATAATTTTAAATATGCTGGTGTAAAAAAAACATAAAAAGTAAACAATAATAATGAAATTAATTATATGATTATTATCATAATTATTATCAGTATTATTATTATTTTATAACCTCATTGAAAGTTAGATGAAAATGTTTGCAATTTGACTTGACATACTTTTATAGTAGTAAGTGTTTCTAATTCAACATGTATATTAATATTTTGACAGCATGAAGTGTATAAAAGAATTGTGGTTTATGTTTGTTTTCATGTTGTATTATCTTTGAAAGAAACTAACTGTTAATAGTTAAAAACTATTATTTTCTTTGGAATTCAATCATAAACATGGCAATCTGTCTTGCCATTTGAAAACAGAAAGGGCTGAGTATGAACATTTCCCAGCTGCAAATCTGTAGAGTATAACAATCACTATACAGTGCCTTGCAAAAGTTTTGTTGCCTCACAACCTGGAATTAACATGGATTGCATCATTTAATTTTCAGAACATGCCCATGTGAAGCAAACAACAAATAGGACAAAATAATAGAAAAAGTCAATGTGCATAACTATTCACCACTCTAAAGGCAATACTTTGTAGAGCCACCTTTTGCGGCAATCACAGCTCCAAGTCGCTTTGGATAAGTCTCTATGAGCTTGCCACATCTTACCACTGGCATTTTTGCCCATTCCTCCTTGCAAAACTGCTACAGCTCCTTCAAATTGGATGATTTGCGCTTGTGAATAGCAATCATTAATTCTGACCACAGATTTTCTATTGGATTGAGGTCTGGGCTTTGACTAGGCCATTCCAACACATTTAAATGTTTCCCGTTAAACCACTCAAGTGTTGCTTTAGCAGTGTGTTTGGGGTCATTGTTCGGCTGGAAGGTGAACCTCCGTCCTAGCCCTTAAATCACGCACAGAGTGGTACAGGTTTTTCTCAAGAATATCCATGTATTTAGCACCATCCATCTTTCCCTCAACTCCGACCATTTTGTTAGTCCCGGCTGCTGAAAAACATGATGGTGTTCTTTGGGTGATGTGATGTGTTGGGTTTGCGCCAGACATAGCATTTTCTTTGATGGCTGAAAAGATACATTTTTAGTCTCATCAGACCAGAGCACCTTCCTCTATACATTTTGGGAGTCTCCCACGTGCCTATTCGCAAACTCAAAACGTGCCATTGTGTTTTTTGATGAAAGTAATGGCTTTCTTCTGTCCACTCTGCCATAAAGCCCAACTCTATGGAGCGCACAGCTTATTGTCGTCCTATGTACAGATACTCTAGTCTCTGCTGTGGAACTCTGCAGCTCCTCCAGGTTTACCTTAGGTCTCTGTGCTGCCTCTCTGATTAATGCCCTCCTTGCCCAGTCCGTGAGTTTTGGTGGGTGGCCGTCTCTTGGCAGGTTTGCTGTTGTGCCATGTTCTTTCCATTTGGTTATGATAGATTTGATAGTGATCCTGGGGATCATCAAAGATGTGGATATATTTTTATAACCTAACCCTGACTTGTACTTCTCAACAACATTGTCCCTTACTTGTTTGGAGAGTTCCTTGTTCTTCATGGCAGTGTTTGGTTAGTGGTGCCTCTTGCTTAGATGTTGCAGCCTCTGTGGCCTCTCAAAAAAGGTGTGCATATGTAATGACAGATCATGTGACACAAGATTGCACACAGGTGGACATCATTTCACTAATTATGTAACTTCTGAAGGTAATTGGTTGCAACAGAGCTTATTATGGGCTTCAAAACAAAGGGGGTGAATACATATGCACATGACAATTTTCTGTTTTCTATTTCTAAAAAATGTATATATTTTTCTCATTTCACTTCACCAACTTAGACTATTGTGTTCTGATCTATCACATAAAATTCAGATTAACTAAACATTTAATTTAAGTCTGTAATGTAACAAAATAGGTAAAAAGTCAAGGGGGTGATTACTTTTGCAAGGCACTGTACATGTATATAAAAAAGATTGAATTATTTTTTGATCAAACTTTTTTCATTGGTTTACATTTAAATAATTTATTATCACTCTTCTATAAAATGTCTTAATAAGATAATGATGAGGGACTATCAGCAACTTTAATTGTTCTTGTATATTTCTTTGACATTCTTTGGCATTACACCAAATGAAAAAATAGGAATTCACTCAAGGAGGAGACCTAAACGTGTATCTTCAAAATGTTCCTAAGTTTTATTAACAATATGTGAAATAAGTCCTATATCCTTATCTGCCATAGATACTAATTTCACAATATATGCAAGTCCAATCTACAGGGTGAGGCATAAAGATCTCCCACATATTGAAGGAGTATAAAAAATGAACAAAGTTATCTAGAAAAAAATTGTATATATTTCGGAAAAGTACATACAAAAAAAACAGTTTTGTTTTAATGGGTTTTAAAAATCATATCAGACAAATGGCAGCCATCGTTGGCAATACATAGCTGAAGACGTTCCTGGAATTTCTCCATCCCACTCCGGGTCATCTCAGGTGGAATGGCATCAAGTTCCTGTCTGATCCTTTCCTTCAAATCATCAGGAGATCGAGGATGACGTTTTCCTTTAGGTATCCCCAAAGGAAAAAGTCACGTGGACTTAAATCTGGTTGCCGTGCCGTCCACACCACATCATCGTGCTGTGTGAGCTGTGGCCCAGTTCTGTTGAAACCACACATGTTCTGTATCCACATCGTCCAGTTTGGGGTGCCGAAAGGTCTCCAACATTTCAAAGTACCGGTCGGAGGTCACAGTTATTGTTGAACCACCTTCCTCAAAAAAGTACAGGCTGATCACATCAAAGTCGACAACTGCACACCAAGCAGCTACACAATGAGAGTGGAGCGGTCGTTCGTGGAGTTCACGAGGGTTATGTTCAGCCCAATAGTGAAAATTCTGCTTGTTTATGTATATGGAATTTAGCCTCATCGCTACTCAGAATAACAGCTGCAGTGGGAAACTGTTCAATAATTTCCACACTCAGGGTTCTGCGGTTGTCATTATCTCTCTCACTTCTTGAGCCAACATCATTTTGTAAGGATGCAGTTTTAAATCGGCCTGCAGAATCCTACTCAAACTCTGACTTGATATCCCAAGGTTCATGGCATGCTTATGAGCGGAAAGCCTTGGTGATTGCTGAATAGATGCCCTACTGCTTCCACATTTTCCTGGCGATCTAACGGTCCTAGGTCTGCCAGGTGAATTTATTTTCAGTGTGGATCTAGTTGCCTGAAGATTAGAAATCCATAACAAAATAATTTTCCTATCTGGTACAGATGCATTCAACCGAGTGTGAAGCGTGTATGGAATGCTCTCTGCGTCGTTATCAGAGAACGGTTGTTCTCATAATAAGCTTGAACAACAAAGCCTCAATGTTCACAGGTACAACTCATGATCGGTACTGAAAACGCCGGAGCCTAACCTATCGAATTAGACCTACCCCACCTCCCTACCCCCACTACAGCCCACACAGTGCCCCCTCGAAATATGGAAGATCTTAATGATCCATCCTGAACTAAGAGAGTGTAGAATCAATGCTTAATAAAAAACTAAGAGAAAATACATTCTTCTTCTTAGTAGAATAATCCCCAAAGAGAAATGATAGTCCAAAAATCTGAACAATAAATGATAAAATAAACATCACTTTATTGAGTATATAAAAAAACATAATTAAGTTGAATAAAATAATACAATTAGAAAAAAGTGTCATCACTTGAAAGAAATATCTCCTTGATTATTATATATCTATTAGCTATCCCTACTTGGGAATACTTAAGGATTCATATAAACTGTTTGGAAACAGAGACTTTCAAGCAGAGATCAAAAGAGCAGAGTGAAAGATTAAAATTAAGATATTACAGCCATAGATCATTTAGAATAAGCTTATCACAGCCCATTACATACTCCAAGAGAAGTATTGTTGGTACTAGATCCTTCACAGAAGTAAGGTTTATTAGAACCTGTAATCAACAAAAGAAGGACATTACAAATATACTTAATAAATATACACATATTCTTCGAACGGATGGAATATTGCGTACATTGATTGGTGAAAAGATTGGTGTAGACTGGAAAAGATCAGAAACTTTATGAGATCGGTTGGTTAAAAGCCATTTTTTCAGAAATGAATCCCAACCAAATATAAGAATGTTTTCCAGTGACATTATGGCATTCTTTTATTGACCAAAAAACAGAAGTCCCACATTTTTTCATACAATTAAAAAGGCAAATTTTATGTTCTAAATATAAAATAGTCCATATTGCACTAGGGAAAATGACAAAACAAGTAAAAAATAATTATAAATAAGCATTCCAAACCTATAAAAAGAGTACAATATATACTTTTATTCTGTTTAATGTCATTAGTGATGATTCACTGAACAAAGGTTTATTGTAAACGGTTATCAACAATAGAAGGACATTACAAATATACTTAATAAATACATACATATTCTTAGAACGGATGGAGTATTGAGTACATTGATTGATGAAAAGATTCATGTAGGCTGGAAAAGATCAGAAACTTTATGAGATTGGTTGGTTAAAAGCCATTTTTTTCAGAAAAAGTAAGACTCTAAGATCTTTACCTAATGGAACATATGGATGTGGACACTGTAGTTTCTGTAAATATATGACTAAGCTTAATACAATGAAACAGACTTTACAAGGATTTTTCAGTTGCATCAATCAGAATGTGGTGTATTGTGTGGAATGTCCTTCCCATTTGAAATATGTAGGCATCACCACTAGAGATATGAGATGCCGCTTAGGCAATCATCTTGGAAATATAAGAAACAGCTGTAAGGATATGGAGAAAAACAAAACCTTAACTTCGCTTGCTGATCCTTTTTAGGCAGAGCATGGTTCTAAAGCGACTTTGAGATGTTGGATCTTACAGAAAATATAATTGGGGATAAGGAGAGGAAATATGGAGGATGGATAAGCAGAGACTCAATGGACCACTGCCCTGAAGAAGAGTGTCTTTTCTCTTAGTTTTTTACTCAGTATAAACTGACATTAACCAATTTCATCACACCAACACAATGTATTTCCCTTCACACTATCTCATCATAACATCCACATTATATCTACATTTTAACAAAATAACCACATTAACTCCCCATATCACTCAATCAGCCCAACGATCTCCCACTCACTACCATTTTATAAATAACTTTTAGCCCCGCTCTTCTCTCTACCATATGACATCATTGGGCATTTTAACTTAGTAGACAGGGAAAAAGCAAATTAATTATATGGGTGACAAGTGTGCATATGCTGAGACACCTATCTATCTCTGGCTTTCCATCGAAGTACTAATCAACATGCTTTTGTGTGGCATTTATGGCACTGATACTAATGAAATGATAGTAAACTTTGTAAACAAATATGCTAACATGGCAAATATTTTGACAATGTAAAAAAAAAAAAAATCTCACAAAAGGTAATATGTGTGTCTGCAACAAACAATGGTCATTTTGTGGAAAATAGAGGCTTTTATTTTGAATTTCAAGAGTATATAGACACAGAGAGGTATAGAAGTTTTATGCTGCCATAGAGACAGTTTTCTATTTTCCTCTTCCCTGACCACTCTACTACTATACATCTCCTTTCATTTACTTTTTACTCTTTTGATGTTGGGTGGCGAAGAAGCTGCTCTCAATATACATCTTATATATGTGGAATTCTCTTTCTTCTCCTTTCTCGTCAACAAAGGGTGGGTGATTTACTAAGACATTTTTCAACAGATACAGGAGTGGAATTTACTAAGCACTTATTCATTTGAGATCAGGTGAGAAGAGTTGGGATTACGAGAGAAGGGCTGTTTTTCCCATTGGAATTAATACATATTAAATCAATAAACTATATATAACATGCAAAGCACTTGAGATGCCTTACAAACTCCCCCCCAAGAAGGGCTGAGAAGAGGTGAGATAGTAGAAAAGGGGAGGTGAGATGCACTTGAGATGCTTAGTACATCTATTCTCTCTTCCCCTTTGTCATCATCTCTGTTTATCTTACCCTTAACTCACCATCACTTGTATTTCACGCACTCTCTTTCTATCTATCCCCATCTAAGGTTCTCTCTCTCTGACTCTCTTTCTCAGTTGAGTGTACATAGGTATTTACAAGTAAGGCTAGACAGGGTATTACACAATGAAGGAGATAGCATTGGGACTTTGTAAATGATATTGTGTGCATGATCATTTATTTTTGCTTTTAGCCTATGTGCAAACATTAATTCTTCATTGGTCCCCACTGACCATAAATAAGCCATGGTGAAGTAGAGCAGCCGATACATTTGATCTGCAATAATACATGACACAAAATACATTTGAGCAAGCCTTCCAGCAAAAATCTTATATTTCCTGAATGTATGAAGTGGTAATGAGTACTACCACATGTCTTTATTATATAGTCAACAGAATTGCATTAGGTAGAATAAAAGGAACTTTTGTTTAAACAAAACACTGTTTTCTTTTTCTTGGTGCCTAAACCTTTATTATATATTATTTAACATATCTGACCATATAAACTAAATAAAGACATTGTATATTAAAGAACACATCAGTTGCTAACTGGATGTGCCAGGATTGTGTTTTACAGAATTATTTTTGATGTATTATTTTTTTTTACAGGGAAAAATTAACAGCATAAACAAGGTAAATCAAGTATATAATGTGTTGAACATTTACTAAAGCGTTTAAAAAAAATTAAACACAGATAAAAAGTCCCAGCAAAATACTTGAAAGGCAAAAACATAGCTGATTCAGACCATAATACTTTTAATGAATTGTATTTTTTGCATGGAAAGGTAAATGTAGTGGAGCTTATTTCTCTATAAAACCAAAATTGCAACCCACCGGATATTAGTGAATCTGGATCACTGTAAAAAGTCAGGCCATATTCTGCTTGAGAAACCTGTGTTGCCTTTGTGTTACCACAAAAGTGCAATGTTAGACTAGCAACTTAGTCTAACATTGCACTTTCTTCAATCCTTAGCAAGCTTAGTCTAGCATTGCACTTTCTTCAATCCTTAGCAAGCTTAGTCTAACATTGCACTTTCTTCAATCCTTAGCAAGCTTAGTCTAACATTGCACTTTCTTCAATCCTTAGCAAGCTTAGTCTAACATTGCACTTTCTTCAATCCTTAGCAAGCTTAGTCTAACAATGCCCTTTCTTCAATCCTTAGCAAGCTTAGTCTAACATTTGAAAGTACAGTGCAAGTCTGAGCAATTGCATGATGTTTTCACATGGCCATATATCTCATCATTATTATACGATTAGTATAATAAAATACAGAACAGATGTAGAATGCAAATGATAAGTGTGCTTGGTGTGGGAAACCATCTTTGAGAGAAAAAGGGTTTTAAGGTTAACTTCTGTAGAAATGGAAGTCAATCCTGGAGAGTATTTAGCAGAATATTCCTTTTTATCTTTTTTCTGACTCTAGAATATAATAAATATAATAAAAACAATGTATTAAATTTTGTTTGGCACATATTCACTTATTAGAATAACAAATGTATTTGTTATTTGCACATTTCAGTATTTTGTAATTTATTTTGTCATAGTCATACTATAACAGTAACATATGTATAATGTGGATAATGAAACACTCATTCTGCATTAAAAGTACTGTTCTTTGATTTATAGTAATTTCATGATCCATATCATATGTATGTTTGAAGTCGGCGGGCTGCTTCATTAAATGTTTGATTCACATTTCTAAATCACATCCTTAAAGAATATAGACATATGGGCATTAAACTATGCTGAGATAAAATCTGTCCACATTTCTGCTGCAGATATTGTGCACTGAGAAATTCATCTCACATGACTTTTGAAAAAGTGTCAACATATTCTACAGCACTGCATGTTAAGGTTTTTGAGGTCCACTCAGTAATGTGCATTATATTTTTAACAAAACTTTAGTGGTGTCACCAAATTCAGTAACAGTTGTGTCAACAAAGTGTGAAAAGTGAATTTGGTAAAACATTAAGATCAAGATTGGCGGCCACAGTCATAGAGTAATCTGAAAACTGAATTATATATTATTAATGACCTAGTTAGAGAAAAACTAGTTAAAAACTGAAAACATTTTAGCTTTACATACAGTGCATCATGTGAGATATGATTGCCAGTTACATGAATATGTCCAGTTCAATCGGTTAAAGGATAGGCAAAGGGAACAAGTAAGTTAGAGAGAAAAGTAATTCTAAAGTTTATCAGAGGAATATGATTTAGGTAGGCTATTAGTATATGAGTAACAATGCTTTAATAATAATAATAATGATGATGACAGGAGCTGAAAAACTGATATATTTACCTAGGTGTGAAATGTCCATTGAAATGTTAAATCCACTAGACTGTTTTTGCATATAGCATTGCATTAACATGATGCACAATCAGACTAAACATGAGGCTACATTGTAAGGTGCCTGAAAATTAGATGTGTTTATCTTTCCAAAATCACTCTGACAATCCATATGTTTGCCTATGTTTGTGATATTTGCCTAACAATAATTGTTATTGACCTGTGTTATATATCTACTGGAAGATAACAGTATTTAAAATCAACACAGGATGAGAATGTGTCTAAGTACGACTTTCAAGATATATATACATATATAAGACACATATTAAAACAATATTTATAAGGCGAATCTAAGTGACAAAACATGCACTAAAAAAACTTTAGTTTATTTCAAGTAAAAATTTAAAGTTAAAGAAATCAATGTGCAACAGCACAAAATATAAAGTTTAGATTTTATTAGCTCATCACACTTTGGAGCATACATACTGATTAGCAAAATCTTTGACATGTCTGTTGATGATAAATCTAAGTACCTGTGCCCTATAGGGGTGTCAAGAATTTTTTTACACTTTAGTAAATGTATTACTGGTTGTTTTACCTTAACAAAACTAAATATATCAATTGTTTATCTATTATATATGTTTTCACATCTTTCATCATTCACTAAATAATATAAGTAATTCTTTATGAATGACTTAAGTTGGAAGCAGATCAGAAAAACATTATATTTGTCAAGTGTGATGGGGGTGATGTACTATAGACTCACTAGTTTGTACACAGGTGCGATAGCTCACTGCAACCTGCAATTCAGCCTGTGATATCATTGTGCGATTTACTGAAGGCTTTTTCCTCTTTAAAAGTTTTATGCGGCTCATCAGAAATTATAATGAACTGGGGGTTTAATAGGCATGTTAAGGAGTATCAGGAGTGCCATACAGTAAAATCTATAGTTCTCTGAAGTTACTGAACACAAATCCTGTTCTTAACTACCTGAGATGCTGATATTCAGCATAATATATATATATATATATATATATATATATATATATATATATATATATATATATATATATATATATATATATATATATATATATATATATACAGTGGATATAAAAAGTCTATACACCCCTGTTAAAATGTCAGGTTTCTGTGCTGTAAAAAAATGAGACAAAGATAAATCATTTCAGAACTTTTTCTTACCTATAAACTGTACAACTCAATTGAAAAACTAATCTTTTAGGTGGAGGGAAGAAAAATAAAAAAATAAAATAATATGGTTGCATAAGTATGCACACCCTTAAACTAATACTTTGTTGAAGCACCTTTTGATTTTATTACAGCACTCAGTCTTTTTGGGTATGAGTCTATCAGCATGGTATATTTTGACTTGGCAAGATTTGCCCACTCTTCTTTGCAAAAACACTCCAAAACTGTCGGATTGCGAGGGCATCTCCTGTGCACAGCCCTCTTCAGATCACCCCACAGATTTTCAATCGGATTCAGGTCTGGGCTCTGTCTGGGCCATTGCAAAACTTTAATCTTCTTCTGGTGAAGCCATTCCTTTGTTGATTTGGATGTATGCTTTGGGTCGTTGTCATGCTGAAAGATGAAGTTCCTCTTCATGTTCAGCTTTCTAGAAGAAGCCTGAAGGTTTTGTGCCAATATTGACTGGTATTTGGAACTGTTCATAATTCCCTCTATCTTAACTAAGGCCCCAGTTCCAGCTGAAGAAAAACAGCCCCAATGCATGATGCTGCCACCACCATGCTTCACTGTGGGTATGGTGTTCTTTTGGTGATGTGCAGTGTTGTTTTTGCACCAAACATATCTTTTGGAATTATGGCCAAAAAGTTCAACCTTGGTTTCACCAGACCATAACACCTTTTCCCACATGCTTTTGGGAGACATCAGATGTGTTTTTGCAAAATGTAGCCTGGCTTAGATGTTTTTCTTCATAAGAAACAGCTTTTGTCTTGCCACTCTACCCCATAGCCCAGACATATGAAGATTACGGGAGATTGTTGTCACATGTATCACACAGCCAGTACTTGTCTGATATTCCTGCAGCTCCTTTAATGTTGCTGTAGGCCTCTTGGTAGCCTCCCAGACCAGTTTTCTTCTCGTATTTTCATCAACTTTGGAGGGAGCTCCAGTTCTTGGTAATGTCACTGTTGTGCCATATTTTCTCCACTTGATGATGACTGTCTTCACTGTGTTCCATGGTATATCTAATGCCTTGGAAATTCTTTTGTACCCTTCTCCTGACTGATACCTTTTAACAATGAGATCCCTATGATGCTTTGGAAGCTCTCTGTGGACCATGGCTTTTGCTGTGGGATGCGACTAAGAAAATGTCAGAAAAGACCAACTAGAGCAGCTGAACTTTATTTGGGGTTAATCAGAGGCACTTTAAATTATGGCAGGTGTATGCCGACTCCTATTTAACACGATTTGGAATGTGATTGCTTAATTCTGAACACAGCTACATCCCCAGTTATAAGAGGGTGTGCAGACTTATGCAACCACATTATTTTTATTTTTTATTTTTCTTCCCTCCACCTAAAAGATTTCAGTTTGTTTTTCAATTGAGTTGTACAGTTTATAGGTCACATTAAAGGTGGAAAAAGTTCTGAAATGATTTATCTTTGTCTCTTTTTTTTACAGCACAGAAACCTGACATTTTAACAGGGGTGTGTAGACTTTTTATATCCACTGTATATATATATATTTTGTTATCAATCTTTTTATTGGATTTTTGTATACAAAACAAACAAACTGGCGAGACAATAAAACAATAACAAGACACATTCCACAGTTGTTACATTCATGTTGGGATATAACAAGGCTGAAGGATGACAAATGTACACATTGAGGTCAAGCTGAGCTAATTCCGATCTGTTATACGGTTATCAAACAAGACTACGGTACCTTAAATATATCAAAATTAAAGACAATCTAGAAATAATTTGCCGCCTATGATCAAACTTCAGCCTCATTTGTTTTATTAAGATCCGAAGTAAGGATATGAAAAATAGCGATTTGAGGAGAAGGGGTAACATTTTTCTCAATAATAACTGAGACCACTTGAAAGCATTTAGTCCAGAAAATTTGAATAACAGGGCATTCCCACCATATGTGTACTTGTGTGCCTGAGATTCCACATTTCCTCCAGCACAATTTGTCCTCCATCTTCTCCGAGATCACAAACATTCTCCCAGGTACAAAATACCACCTTTGCAATATTTTAAATATATCTCTCTATAAGAGGAGTTTTTACAAACTTATTTGTTAAAGAAAAAGCCTTCTCCATACTTCCAGTTGTTTTCTAAGATGTTTTCTATTATCTAATTTCAATAAACTTTCAACGTTATTCAACTTATCTATCTTCATCTTTCCAAATCCAGCATCTTCTAGTGAATGTTTGACTCTGGAATACAGTCGCCAATCTTGAGGGCCTATGTTGTACATCTTTTGTAATCATGCAACGGTATCCATTTATCTTCCCTAATAGGTAGATCTTTGATAGGAATACACAGGTTTGGATAAGGCATTAGGGTCAACTTTTTATTTAGTTTTAACCAAAAGGATAGACCTTTCTTAATTATCCAAAGATTTGAAATAGACATTTTTTTTACTGTGGCTTCTAAGAAGATTCGCTTGTTAAGATTCCCTTCTAAGGTTGCATTCTCTACCTGGGCCCAGGAGTACTTTAACCTCGCACCTGTCCATTTTATTATGGGGGATGACATTGTGGCGTCATGATATAATTTGAGGTCTGAATATACAAAACCTCTGTCTTTTTACCCTTGTTTTTTTCCATTGAAAATATATCCATCTAATAATGATTGAAATGTTCTAATCCAGTACAGTGGAAAGGGGATTGGAATACTACTGATCAGATAATTAATTCTCTGAACCAATGACATTTTTGCAGCAGCTATTCTACCGGAAAGTGATAGATTTTTTAGTTTCCAATCTTTAATGGTATTCATACACTTTTGATATACAATATTACAAATCACAGGAATTATTTTTTAATACTTTATCATACCTAATACCAAGGTGTGTAAAATTATTGTTATCCCAGTTAAATGGGTATTTTGTATTCAACTCTTTAATCACTGCTATGGATAAACTGATTTCTACTACTTCAGTCTTTTTTAAAGTAATGTTATAGTATGAAAATTGGCCAAATCTATCAATTAGGAATCCTAAAGATTGGAGAGGATGTCTCAGTGATATCACTACATTGTCTGCGAATAAAACGATTTTATGTTCCTTATCCTTAATTTTAATCCCTAAAATTCTAGCATGCGCTCTTATCACCTCTGCAAATAGCTCCATAAGTAGAGCAAATAAAACCGGGGACAATGGTCTCCCTTGTCTAGTACTGTTCTTTATTGGAAATTTCTCTGACCTAATACCCAATCCCGAGACAAAAGCTTCTGGGTTAGAATAAAGAACCCCAATCACCAAACATCCAAAATCACCCAATCAGAACTTTTCCAAGGTTAATTTCATGTACTCCCAACCTACTCAATCAAAAGCTTTCTCAGCATCAAGAGAGAGAAGTAGGGTGAGAGTATTTCTCTTTGCTGCATAATCGATCAAATTAATCAATTTCCAGGTATTGTCCGTTCCCTGACGCCCTGGTATAAAGCAATTCTGATCAATTGCGACTAAATCTTAAATTATATTATTTAATCGGATGGCTAAAATTTTGGAGTAGAGTTTAAAATCGGTGTTACATAACGAACTTTGTCTAAAATCATTACACTCTGGAATATCTTGTTTTTTCTTGGGAATAGTAGCTATAGCTGATACCAGAAATTCTTTTGAATGTTTATATAAATATTTTAAATAATCTGGCCCTGGAGAGGAGTACATTTTCAAATCCTTAATTACTCTATGTACTTCTTCCAGTTGAATATGTTTATTTAAATCTTCATGTTGAGCATTTGTTATTTTGGGAAGCTTGATATTTTCGAGAAATTTTTGAATTGCTTCTGAAGAGGGTCTGATAAGAAGTGGATTTGATTCCAAATTATAAAGGTCATAGTAAAATCTGGTGAAAGCCTCAGCTTTTCCTGGGGCTTCCTCAACAGCTTGTCTTCTACACGTATGACTTCAATTCTTTTCATGGCCATTTTACCCTTCAGTTTATTCGCTTAGTATTTACTATTTTGTTTGCATAACAATGTAGTCTCTATTGAATTTTCCATACTGATCTATCTGAAATAGCTTAATTTATTACCTTAATTTGAACTTGACATTCTCTTATTTTAATTAGCAGATTTTGATGTGGCCTACTCTTGTTCCCCAATTCTAAATTGAAAAGTTGTTTAACATTGTCTAAGTGTAGTCCCTCTTTGCTTTTTCCTACGGGATTTCCAAAAAATAAGTATACCTTCTGCGCATTCCATAAAGTCGCTTTGGAGGTCTCTGAGTTATTATATTATATAACTTTTTAGTTTCTTCTCTCAATTTAATTTTTTTATTCTCTTCTCCTAGAAGGGAGTTGTCTAATTTCCAATAAGGAATTGATGTTTTGTCTATTCCCATGTCGAGCTTTAGTACTATATAGGCGTGATCTGAGATGGCTATAGGACCAATTTTATCTTCTAAAACTTTATTGATTGTTTTTAAATCTGTAAGTATCAAATCAATCCGCGTATACGTTTCATGCCTATGCGAAAAAAAAGTCATAATCTCTCATTTGGGGATGAAGAACCCTCCAGGAGTCATAAAGGTTATATTTCATTACAGAGTTTAAAAATGACTTGGATTTTGATTTAGGATCACAATCAGCGTTTTTTGATGAAATTCTATCTTGATCACTATTCAGAATCAAATTAAAATCACCCTCTATTATAGATCTCCCTTACACATATTTGATCCAAATTCCCAAAACCTGATTTACAAATTTGTTCTGATTATAATTTGGAGCATAAATATTTAGGATCGTAACCTTTTTGTTACTGATCTTTCCAACCCCCAGGATGTACCATCCATCAAGATCACATTTCACAAAATCTTCCGAAATACTCAAAGAGCTATTAAAAAACAATAGGAACACCCCTGGCTATTTTTTTTGAATGTTGAGTTATAATTTGTATCAAAGGCCTTTATTCTAAAGTTTGGGATCTTATCTTTTTGCCAATGTGTTTCTTGGACCAACAAGATATGAATCTTTTCTTTATTGACTAAGCTATCCATGTGATTTCTCTTAGCGGAGTCGTTAAGTCCTTGTATATTATAACTTAATATATTCACAGTCATTTATTTTTAATATAACACAGCTTAGGATCAAATTTCCCATTGCTAACATCTCGGACCAAGAGAGAGGGAACTGACAAAGATAAACAAAAAGTATATTATAAAAAGCGATATGAACCTATATTACCAATACTCAGCCATTAACATAGAACAAAAGTGGCTAAATGTAACAGACAAATTTTAACAACAACTAACGCTTAAAGTAGGATAATAATTAAACTTAATAAAAATTATGATTTGGAATTTATTTATATACTTTATATATAAATTACGGCACAAAAATGTGAAGCCTTGCAATGCTGTTGTTTGCCACACAATTCAAGGCTCTCCCCCCCCACCCTAACTTGAAGGCCTCTCAATAAGCACCTTCGGCCCCTCTACTTTACGGTCCCCGCTCATTGCGTGGCTCTCCCCCCTCTACTTTACGATCGTTACAGACAAATGCTCTCACCCCTGTGTCTCTTTCCCCCCTCTCCCTCTCCTGTGTCTCTTTTCCCCTCTCTCCCTCCCCTGTGTCTCTTTGCCATCCTCTCCCCTGTGTCTCTTTCCCCCACTCCCTCCCATGTCTCTTTGCCCCCCTCTCCCTGCCCTTTCCCCCCTTATCCTCCTCCCCTGTGTCTCTTTTACCCCAACCTCCCCTTTGTTTCTTCCCCCTCTCTCCTCTCTCCCTCCCCTGTGTCTCTTTCCCCCCTCTCCCTAACCCTGTGTCTCTTTGCCCTGCTCTCCCTCCCCTGTGTCTCCCCCCTCTCACTCCTGTGTCTCTTTCCCTCCCATTTGTCTCTTTCCCCCATCTCCCTCCACTGTGTCTTTCTCCCCCCTCTCCCTAGTGCTCATTGCCCATAAGTGAGGTTGCAAGCTAATTTCCTATTTATTTGGCGTCTTTTGGCGGTCTCCCAACGGCTTTCGAGTTATGGAATTGAAAAAAAAATTGGCGGTCATTTTTTTTCAAGCTCGTAACTCGGAAGCCATTCGGAGGCCACAAAAAGATGCCAATTGAATAGTATCTTAGTTTGTAAAGTCACTTACGGGCTCCCTCCCATTGCAGCCCTTGCCTGTCCCCCCGCAGGCCTCGTAATGAGCGCATTTGGTGCTCATTGCGCAAAGCACGCCCGCAATTTGCGAGCGTAACCGACAATTACAACAATATATATGATATATATATATATGTTTTTTTTATATACATTGTTATATAGTCTCTGGAAAATGATATCCGTATTGTTACTACTGGGAATACCATAGTTCTAACTGTGCGTACCTTTGTTGATAGTGTAATATATTTACTTTTTAACAGCTTGTCCAGCTTTGCCATAGCTTTCCTCACCAGAAGCAAATGTCTTTTAGTTTCATGGCTGCAGTCACCAGCTGAAGAGATCTTGGATTCCAGGAAGATAAAATCTGTCACTGCCTCCACTTCTTCCCTATTTGCCAGGAACTGAGTTTGCTGTTTGCCATGCTTTTTAACGTTGAACAGTGGGCTAGTTTTTGCACTCGTATCTTTCACCCTCATCAATAAGCCCTTTAGTTTCTCCTCACGTTTAGCCATCAGAGTATCATCCATTTATCTGAGGTTGTTGTTATTTCTCCCAGCAATACTAAGTCCTACTTGTGATTGGTCCAGCTCAGCCTTAAGTATGATGTATTACATTTATAAGTTGAATAAATAAGGTGACAATATACAACCTTGTTGCACTTCTGTGTCGATCTTGAACCATTTGTTTGTTTCAAATTCAGTTCTTACCATGGCTTCTTGGTCCACTTACAGATTCCTCAGGAGGAGGATAAGATAGATTGGTACCCCCATCTCTTTTAGAACTTGCCACATTGTGTTGTGGTCCAAACATTATATATAAATTGAGTTAATAACTTGTCTTATTATTTAATATTTCCATAAACCAGAATTACTTTACACAACTGTAAGCATGGACATATTTAGATTTATGCTGTCCTAGGCCATTTAGATTTGTATACCCCCATGCCCCACTTACAGCTCCTCTGTTCCCTTCTATATGTCAAATCATAAGTTTGTGTGTGTATATGTATATATATGATATATCTGAAAGTGTCAAGTACACTTAATTGCAGAAATATCACTGCATATAGACATGTCTGTGCATAAAGTAACATATTTCAATATACTGCACTGCATTTTCAGATAGCCCCTGAAAATGTGTTGCCCAATGCCTGGGCCTCGTTGGCCTAGGCAGAAACACACCACTGACTGTGAGCATCAGTTGTGTTGACGGAAGTTTTCAGTTATATTTAGCCATATATGTTCTATGTTTTTGGAAATATTAAATATACTGCTATCACTGGGTTAGAACACGCAATGCAGAATATCAGTATCATAGGTAGTTAAAAGCAAGTATGCCACATGTAACATGCCCATAATGCGCCTTGACACGCACATTATACAATCCATTTACGATATTTTGCAATGATCCGTGTACAGTAAGGATGATCTGAGAAGCTGGATAGCAGGTTACCATGGGCTACAGACCAACAATCCTTTAGTAAAATCTATTTTTATTCATGTAGTTTTGAACATTTTTGAATATTTATTTTGGCTCCAACATTAAATGATATTATCCTTGAAGAATGATATTCTCCTCTCCTCTCCATATTATCACTGCCAATATAGGAGTCCCATCTACAAATAGTCATTAATAGCAACTTTTAATTTGCAACATCTTCTTTATTGTAAATGTGTTACTATGGTGTTGTAATTCCTATATTTTGGTACTTGAGGCACTGTGATAAATACATTTTTAATTAAATCTTGCTTAGTGTGCACTTGGTCTATGGTGCCATGCATGTGATAATGGAAATTGCAAATTAGATTACTCACCACTAGTGTAATGGGATTTATGGACTATAAACTGTAGTAAAAGTAGCAGTGCCAATATTTTTTTTTCAGGCTCACATATAAAAAAGCAAAAAGTAATTTCAAGGCAACTTTTTTATTGATGTTTGGAACAAATGTGTTTTTGAAAGTTCATTACCTTATCGACGTAAGAATGTTATCATTGACTAAAGCAAAATATTTTTTTCCTGAGCCGGTATACTATTTGCTTTGTAATATTTGCTTTATAATTTTTGTTGGTCGTTTGTAGCCATTTTTAGTCCTATATTTTTTTGTCTTGTATCATGTCTTGTCTTTATAATGTATATGTTAATAAATCTTTATGTTCTTTTTATCTACATATGTCCAATATAGCACAGAAAACACATGTAGGTCTCTTCATTAGATCTGATGAAAGGACATCAATGTAATGATTTTTATGTTAATTTGTACATATTTAAATAAAAAGGACATTATGGATATATTTAACCCATTTGTCAGAACAAATTGCATACAATTTATTTTTTTACTGTGTGGAGCTAAACTTTGAAATGCCTGTTAATACTATGATGATAGGCTTTCTGCAGTACCATTAGCAGATTTCCTATATAATACTTTCACATATAATCAGTGCACAACACTGAAATAAGTTTGGATGTTGGGGATACAGATTGGTGGTACAGCAATCTTCCAGGTAAGAGGCAAAAATACCATTGTCTGTAACCTGCGGTGAAGGGAAATGATGAGGCTTTTCATTAAACTCTAAAATAGATAATATGGGAACACTAACAGTATTTAACTGTATACTCAAAGAAACATATAGCTCCTGTGAAATTCAGTTAAATGTTTGCAGTGTGCACATTCTGGGAGTATTTATTGTATCATAATGCTTTACCTTTCGTAATTTAACATATTAATATTTTTATAGTACATCACTATTCACAATTATTACACTTCCGTCACATCTATAAATCCATCATTTGCAGTTTCATAGCCAACCACAGCCCTGCACTCTACTCTACTCTATTGCATTCCTATCAAATTGTATACTACTCCCATATAGCCTTACCACTGTACCTCACTTACTGTACTTTAACTTATTCCACGGTTTTGCTAACAAAACTATGAAGTTAGTCATTTCTTTTTTCCCCATAGGATTTAATAAAAGCCTGTCCATACAACTATATAGAATGTTAAAGCAATAAACAAATAAAGAAATGTATGAGTTTCTCTATGATCAAGTAAATAGAGCATTCATGAGATCACTTGTACACTTTTCCACTGTACACATCATCTTTGGAAATCTATCAGTGAATAAAAATCTATTTAATTTGGGATAAGGGTAGTTAAAAAAGCACTCTTGTAGCTAGGAATGCTAGGGAAAACGGAAAAAAGGTTTAAATGCAGCCACCTGTGGCAATGATAGTAAATTATTTGTTTTATAACTGTATTTTGGACAAAAGCTGCATAGAAAAGATTGAGCGAGATCTTTGGTTTTATGAGAAAATGTATTTATAATACCCATCTTGGTCATAATGGCTAGAAAACATTTCCAAAAATGATGTTATTCCAAATGGTTAGGAATAAAGATTTGCAAATATCTATGTGGTATTCCAGAGGTGAACAGAGTTCATTATTTTATGGGTCATACACAGATATATGGTTAGGTTAAAGATATTTGCATTTGACATAAAGCAACATTTATCTTTAACTATTTCATTGCAAATTATTTGATAGTACATATGAATTACACTAGGTATATTTTAAGCATTATGCACAAATAATCTACTCATGATATGATATGGCTTTTTCAATCTAAGGAAGTATAAAATAGTTATTATACTTTATTAATATAAAAATAAATATGTTAGCTCTGTAAAGGGAGAATGTAAATAATCCATACATCTTATGCATAAACATAAGCACTAACACAAAGAATATAAGAACCCATATGGAGAAAAAATGACATTTGAGGAGCTGTTTGAGGCAAAAAAGAACCATGATTGTTAAAATTGGTAGATGTAGCTGATAGTAAATACAGTCAAAATAATAGTTAGCCCAACCATCTATTCTTTTCAGGAATGCTGTTTGTAAATTTAAGAAGGCCATTTAAGGTCACTGTAGTTTGTACAAAAACATTTCTGTGAACCATGAAACAAATTAATTTAATAGATATTTAAGCTGTTAACATAAAAGCATTTCTAGAGAAACTGTTAATATTAGCATACTTTTTTTGTTGGTACCTGAGATGAGGATGATTCTTCTTTGAGTTGAACTTCTATTTAATCCTCCTGTTACGTTCCATAGTAGTGTAATGGCCTTTCAATAGGACAAACTCTCATCTCTATCCAATATCAATTCCGTCATCATTGTATATGAAAATGCTGGAGAGCAGTCAAACTGTCATTTGCTAGAAGTGATATAAAACAGGTTTGCTAAAAGGTAGTGGGAGGAAATAATGAGGGGGAAAGATGTAGGGGATTAGTGGAATTGTATCGTGGAAGGCTATAGTTAGAACTTTTGGAGGCTAGAATTGAAGAAATAGTATTGTTAAGCACTTTGTATACTAAGGCCAGCATTGATGGAGCCAATGTGAGGACTCATAAAGTAAAGCAACCAATTTTTTGTGAAATGGACAAATCTGGAAAGTCTGTTGGACTGAATTGGGGACAGTTGATCGAAAGACCGGTTGTGTTGCATTAGGAGATCTAGGCTATGATGTCTGACTGAACTCTGAAAATGTTTCATGAATAAAAGTAACTAAAACTCCATACAAAAAGTGAAATTGGAGAGGAAATAATTCCAAAGAAGTGTAGACATGGTTCCTGCTCTTAAGTGGCTATATGCGCAGAGGATTAAGTGCAGAGAAATGGTTAGTGGTATTTTGTTATGAAATGTTGATTTTAATGGTTGATCATATTCCTGAAATGGTTTGTGAGATTTCGGTAGGGGCAATATGATGTGGTGAGTCAAAAAGAAAGGGAAGACTAGAGATACGTTTATTTGGACACATTTTTGGATGGCAAACAGAGTAGATATGAAAAGTGACTAGTATACTTGCTTGAACATGTATGATCATGAGGAGAATATTGAGTGAAGGCAGTCTGCTTTAGAGAGTGAGTTCTTCCAGAGATGCTCAACAACATCTAGATATATTGCCTTCTTTATCAAGTGGCCAAATTGAAAAATCTAATTTTGAATTAGTGCAAGTTGGATTTTGCCATGTCACACTTAATTTACTCAAACATGACAAGTTAATATTTTTTCAACTTTTTACAAATTTCAATGACCAAATAAACTTTTTATGTAGACTGCTTTACGTATTATTTTTCACATTAAAGCTCCTTCTGTGGCCATTAATCACTTTTGTGATGATTGGCAAAATCTCAACTTTTTTTTTTTTGAGTATTCGATTTAAGCTGAATTTACACATGAACATTGCCAGCTTGGTCAATTTTTATCCAAACAGTTGTGAATCTGAAGTTTGCCACTTGATGGGTAAGAGCCAATGCAATGTATGGAAAATACATGATCTTTTCATGTTGTTTTTTGATATATGATGTGTTGTCAGCCTTTTAATTCTAGTTTTCTAGTTAGGTCATTTTGTATATTAATGACAAGTTGTTGAGGCAAAGTGTGGGGACAAAATTGACGTATGCATACACTCAGTGACTTTTAAATCTTTGTGGTCAATGAATGTCAGTCCTGTACTTAATAAGAGAGTAATAAGAGAAGAACTATCTACAATATGCAAATGCTATAACATCATTTATCAAACTAAGAGTGTAGTTACCTTTTACTTTTAACTTTGTCAGATATGATGTAACATAAACCACAGATCTGGCAGCTGCCATGAATATTTGAGAAAGAAAGGAAAAATGATATATTCCATTATGATACAACTCATAAATTCCACCCACCTCAAATTCCATATGGAGCAAATCAGGCACACGACACATGGACAATTAGTGGCAATAGGATGAAAATATACCTCAGTAACATTTAACACATTATAAACTGCGGTCAAAGCAGCTTAATAAAATATTGGTATTCTGTCCTATTCATCAAGAAAAAAGATCTACATTACAGTGCGGTAAAGGTCTTTGGATTGCATTTTTACAGATTTATAAATGATTTCCAGGAGGATGTAATACAATGCATTGTAAAAAAAAGAAAGAATGTATAACTAAGAAATTACTTTTAAAATATATGAAGGTGTAACCTGAGCATCATCATTTTTGATCTGCAGTAAATAAAAATAAAAGTATATATTGTCCAGTAAAGTAAGAGACACATTAACATTTCTCAATAGCAAAAGTAGACCTAGCTTTGTCAAATTCGGTTCTTTGATTTTTTATATTTTTTTAGTTATGTAGTCCCCATTTAGCCATTATTATTAGTTGGACATTTGTTTAAAAACATAAGGGTGACTTTATGAAATAAGGCTTTTTGGGGATATATTATCAAACTTAATCTTACCTCATTTTAACATTTGCAATTGCTTAGAAAACTGAAATATCTTTTAAATATTAAAAGGCTTTACCGTCTTTTACATTAAGCTAAAGAACTATACTTTAAAATGTGCTAAATAAATGTTTATAGAAAGCGAAAACATAAATAAGACAAGAATTTAATTTATAATTAGTATGTCCAATTAAGCTGTGTTGTTAGCAACTACAGCATTGTTTGTGTTTCTGCTTTGGTAGTGGTTAGGGACCTAGAATACTGAAAATGTTTTGATTGCCTTTATAGAAATCTTGCACTCCTATTACTTTATCATGAATAAATCTAACAGTAACATTATCACAATATAGACTCACCCACCTCCACCTTTAATTGCAAAATACCTTTTTTAGTAAGCATTATTAGTTGAATTGTGTGAATTGGAGGACAAATTAGGCAAACTGCCTTTGCTAAAACAGTTCATAGCTATCTAAAAGACATTCGTTGTCGATAGACATCTCTTGTTAAGGATCCCTGTATCTTGCTGTGTTGCTGCTTATGACAAGAGATCCATATATTGATTGATACAATGCCTCAATTAGCTCTAGAACAGTGATGAGCAATCTGTTTCAATTGTAAGGACCTCATATGTGGCTCATAAGCCCTTAAAAGGGCCTCACAGTGCTTTTAACCTTTCCATTTTACTGATATCAAAATGTAACATTTTAATAGTAAAGGAACTAATTGGCAATAGAAGTATATCTAATGATGAGAACTATTTAGGAGTACAATTGCTTATTAACTAGTTTTCAGAGCGATATATACAACTGTGTATTGCTGAAAAGGGGAAAGTTCTCCTTCTCCGCCAGGTGCCCTCCACTCCTCTAGAGTCATAGTTTGCAGACCCCTGTACTTGAGTATATAGATGTTTAAAATCTAAAATGGTGCAACTTCAATACATAAGAATGCATATCATGGCAAAACAGTCAAATTGTGTGTATCAAGAGACTCTAAAAAGGTAAAAGATTTTACAATGTGAAAAAATTTGTAGCAACAATTTTTTAAATATAATAAAAATACAGTAAACATAGTATAGTGTAATAGCTTAAACTTTTTATTATGAGCTTCACTATTTTATTTTGTGTAGCAATACAGAGTAGTTGGAATATTGTTTCACACTTTGGTTTTGCCTAGTCACACTCGGGAGCTGGTGCCAACTTGACCCACTTCTTTAGATCGACATGATTTTACAGTTGTTTGGTTTTCCTCTGTGCCATGTTTGTGGTTGTATGATACTTATTTTGGCTTACAAGAAATCAGAGCAACATTACATATAAAACCAACAAGTCAGGCCTGATCTAAAGTAGTTTGCTTTAAAGACAGTAAACATCTGTGCACAATTTAAAATATTTTTTTTTATATTTCTATTTCATGGCAAAATATGGTTAAACAGTCACCACCTTTAGCTTCATTTAATAAACAACTCCATGTATCCTTATTCAACAATTCAATTAAATTCCAATATACAACTGTTTGTTTCTTAGAAGCAAAGTATTCCAGTTATTTGTAGGTGCAGAGTTACTATGAGGAAAATAAGGCCAAATATGTGTTGCATTTAATTATACACATATTTATTAATAGCATTTGCTGCTGCATGTGTGATGTCTATGAGCCTCATTCAATTGCAAGCCCACAAATGCATCCAAACCAAACTTTTGGCTGTGGGTCACATTTTTTAAAAACATTTAGATGTATTCAATTGTCTCTAACTCACAACTGCCCTCTCACAGCCTCCACACGCAAACCCTGCACTCATTAGTAGGATTTCAGGGGGCATGCTCATATGATCTGGCAATAATTAAGTAAGCCCGTAATTTACTTCTTAAACTCTCGCAATACTTCTTAGACACAGCCAATAGTAAATGAGACCGTCATCATGACATCAGTAAAACATGGAGTTGATACTACAAATAATTAGCGTTTAGAAGTAAAATTTGTGATCAGACTCACAATCCAGCAATGTAGAAATGAATAAAAATGATTAAAGCAACTGTTCTAGTCCATGCATGTTACATGATATGCATTAACCCCTTGATTTCCGGGATCGATATAACACGGAAATAAAAGTTAGACATAAATCTTTTTTATTGCAGATTTGCGAGCTTGAGACAGTTGTGCAATTAATTATAATGCCTTTTATTGCTTCCCCAGTATTTTAAAGTGCTGTAGTGTGTGTTTATTTGCTGCTAATAGGTGTTTAATCCACTTGCAAGTCCTATCTAGTGCTCGTATAATTTTTTGACACATTTCCTTTTTTTCTTTATTTCTTTATTTTATTTTTATTTTTTCCTTTACATACATATCTTAGATATACAAATATCAAAACATATTTTTATCTTATAAAACATTCATACTAACTTATACTCACAGACAAACATAGGGTTCTATTTAAGAAAATCACATTCAAAATCAGAAGAGACCCTTTAGAAAGGAAGAAAAGGATGAAAGAGTTCAAGGTAATTAATTGGGGATTTTTACTATTATAACGTTTCTGGACTACACCCAGAGATCCCATTTTAGTGTTATTTGATTATGCCTATTTGGCTCAAAAATCAAATCAATTCTGGGGTTGCTCTTAAATCGTAATTAATAATTACAGTTAATTGATGGATACATTCTGCCCAGAATTTCTGTATTTTATGGCATGTCTACCACATATGTTCCTTACACCATCTCCAGCAACATGCCACATGTTGTTGAAGAGCTATTTTTGCTGACCTGTTTGCAGTTAAATACCATCTTTGGGTTGATTTAAAATAAACTTCTCTTAAAGAGACACATAGAGTGTTTTTCTCTGTAAGTTTAAAGGCTCTAAACCAGGTCTCAATATCAAAGTCTATATTTAGGGTTTTCTCCAATTCTTGCATCCTTTTGGTTTTACTATTATATTTCATTAGTTTTATAATTTTATAACAGTTATTGACCTCTTTCTTTTCCCATCTCTCAAAAGTTTTTCAAACTCAGACAATTCTTTTCTTACAATAGGAGAAGGTTCAGATTTATGAATTATATTTACTATTGATTTCTGTCATAACCATTGTTCCATTGGAAGATTATTTTCCTGAATTAAGGTTTGAAAGGTCTTTAACACAGAATCTTTGTATTAGTTAGACACTGTATTTAGACCCAATTGATCCCAGTTTAAATTTGTTAGTAAACATTTTGTACAAAACACATTTAGTGGTGTAATTGGGGACGGAATTTTAGAATTTCCAATTCTGAGTTGATCTTATACCATTGGGTTACCAAAGATCTTACCACTAAGGGAAGTTTGCTAACTACTTTTTTTATATTTCCAAATTAAGTTATTTAATTGTATACTATCTGAAAGGATCTTCTAAATTTGCAAATATTTAGGTATATTTGTTTTAATGGGAAATTTCAAAAGATGGGTCAAAGTAATAGCTCTGTAATAATCAAATAGGCAACCCCCTTTGCAAAATCACTGGATACTATATCTCTATTTAAACAAGGATTTATGCCATTTTTACCTTTGGAGTTTTCTCAATTGGTGCAGTGGCATCCTTACATGGATGTATCTCATCGAATAAGTTATTTTAGGAAGAACTAACATCTTGATTGCTGCTATCCTACCTGTCCATTAAAAAAATGACTTCTTCCATTCAGAAAGTAGACTATAAATATTTATATAAAGTTAATTCAAATTATCTTTCAATAGATTTGATGTAAACTTAATTCCCAAATGGCAAAAGGAATTTGGTGCCAATTATAGGGAAAGTTCTCCCTTAGTTCGGTTTGGATTTTCTTATCAATATTTAAAGATAATACTTCTGATTTGTAAATATTCATTTTGTAATAGGAAACAGTACCATATTCATTGATTATATCTTGCAACTTTAATAGAGATATACTTGTGTTAGTCACGGTAACAACTAAATCATCAGCAAACATTGTAACTTTATTTTGAAGCTTTTTGACTTATATCCCATTTACTGATTCTGAAGTTCTAATTAGTTCTATTAACGGCTCTATAACTAAAGCAAAAATACGGGGAGATAAAGGACATCCCCACCTAGTATCGTTAGATGTTTTAAATATTTTGGATCTAAACCCAGATACATAGGGCCTCATTCTATTATCGGCCACAGCCGTTGCAGGGCCGCAAGGACCGTCCGCAAGCTATCCGCCTATTCTATTCCCCTCCGGCCGGGGGTTCCGGCAGGCTTGCGGCCGGCGCCTTGTTATCTCTTGCGGCCGATCGTGCCGGAGGAAAGCCTTTGATCTAAAACGGCCGCAAGGAAATCGTCCGTAAGAAAAGCCTAATTGCTATTCTATTGCTCCGGGAACCCTGTCTGCAAGGCAAAAAGCGAGCCGCAGCTTACTTGCAGCAAAAAAGGTCCCGCTAGCACCAATTAAGCACATAAAATAGCTCAAATAAAGCCATCCTGCACTTTGAGAAGACTATAAAGTGATTTTAGGTGTTAGAAAAAATAGCACAAATTTCCCCTATACTCAAATCCGTAAAATATATATTTTTTAATATATGTCAAATATACATGTAAAAAGTCCATAGGGCTTGGAGCACCTCAGACCCGCCCACGCCGCAGCCGGAAAATAAACAGTTAATTTAAACTCGGCTTTGGGCTGATGTGCAAGCTTGAGAGTGGGTTACTTTTAATCCTCATGTACCCCAATATGATCCCTAGCATTTACAGAGCTGTACAGTGCAGGCTTGAATTTATTTTTGACTTTGTAGATTTCTGAGCTTACGGCCGGTTCCAAGATATGCGGCCGGCCGTAAGAGGAGATCCTTGCGGGGCCGTATAATTGAATTGCGAGTTAACAGAACCCCCGCAAGGAATGGCAGCCTTACGGCCAATTTACGGCCAGTAATAGAATGAGGCCCATAGACATTAACATTTGTGTATAGAGCCTTAACTACACAACTTCCAAATTTACCCAGACCAAGCCTCTCCAAAACAGGCTCTATAAAATCCCAGTTGAGCCTGTCAAACGCTTTCTTGACATTTATTGACAGGGCAACAACTGGGATTCTATTCTCATTTGCATAAGCAAATATGTCTATCAGTTTCTGAATATTCAGCCTTATTAAATTGCGATTTGGCCAATTGAAAAGGGCTCTATATAAGAACAGAGCATATTTTCTTTACATAAGTTTTTAGTTAGTGAAGACCTTGCTTTTGGATAGAAGTTCACTAACTAAAAACTTCTGTAAAATAAATATGCTCTGTGCTTATATAGAGCGCTTTTCAATTGGCCGAATGGCAATTTAATAAGGCTGATTATCTGTACCTTGCCTGCTTTTAATTAAACCTGTTTGATCAGTATTAACCAGATTTTCAATCAAGGGATTTAATCTTGAGGCTAGTATAGAAGCATAAGTGTTAATATCCGAATTCAATAAAGATATAGGGTGGTAGTTTATAGAGCAAGTTTCAACTTTATCAGGTCTAGGAATAGTCACTATTGCAGCATGTAACATTTCTGGTGGAACTGTTCCCTGTTCTTTCATTTCATTAAACAGTTTTTTTAAATGTTTAATAATCTCTGTTTCAAATATTTTGTAGTTACTATTTAAGAAGCCATCCGACCCAGGAGCCATTCCAATTTTTAAATTTGTAATGCACATATGAATTTCCTTTTCTGTGATGTCTTTTTCTAACTCTGTTAATTGTGCTTTTGTAATTTTAGGAAAACTTATTTTGTTTAAAAAGTGAGGTAATTGTATTTTGGTTGGCTTTTGAAAGCCAGGACTTTCTTTCAAATTGTACAGAGTACTATAATAATCTGCAAAGATATTTCCTATTTCTATCAGTTTTATTTGTAATGTTCCATTTTTATCTATTAATCTATCTAGTCTTTTATTAGCAAATTTCTTATTCATTCAATTTGCTTAAAGCTTCCCTGGTTCTTTTCCGGGATAATAGTGCTTCTGTTGATCTAACCAGATCGCATTATCCAACAGCTTTTGTAGAATTTTCTTTATCTGGGCCTGTATTTGGATGATTTTTTGATTTAGGAGCACTCTTGTTAAATTGTTGTATTTTACTAAGCTCAATATAAAGATTTTTCAAAGATTTTCCTTGTGATTTATTTCTATGCACTGACCATGCTGTTAATACACCTCTAATAAATGCTTTATGCGAGTTCCAAATAACTATTTTTGAATTAACTGACTTTTTATTAATTTAAAAAAATTGTTTAATTTCTGATCTTAATTTTTCTTAATCTTCCTTTGTTTTAAAAAGAGTTGCATCTATTTTAAAATTCCTCATTTTCTGAAAGCTCTTTGAGTTATTTATGTGGATTGTTATACAAACATGATATGATAG
Organism: Discoglossus pictus; assembly: GCA_027410445.1. Classification (NCBI taxonomy): domain Eukaryota; kingdom Metazoa; phylum Chordata; class Amphibia; order Anura; family Alytidae; genus Discoglossus; species Discoglossus pictus. Next base: position 234,953,865 of record CM050164.1, on the reverse strand, counting down.
ACTAATGGGATAAATATCAGTTGAAAATATTTTTTCCAATTTTTCCTGATCTGTTATAAAATAATGGAATAAGTTTGCTGTCTCATTGAAAACAAATGTATGGTCAGATTCATCTGGATGAAATGTTCTCCAGCAATCATATAAATTATACTAAAGTTGTTAGCCGTTCTAAGAATAGTTTTATCTGGAGCTCTATAATCATATTAAAATCTCCATATATCACTACTGATCCTTTCTTAAGTTTTGCTATATGCTTCAATATTCTATTAAGTAATTTATTTTGGCTGCTATTCGGTGCATAAATATTTGCAATTGTATATTGATCATTGTTTATCTAACCTATCCAGACTATAAATCTGCCTCCTTTGTCCACTTTTTTATATTCTTCTTTTATTCTATTTCTTTTATTAAATAGAACTGATATCCCTCTCCCTATAAAATCTAAATTTATTTCGGATAGGTTAGGTTCCTTTTTATTTACAAAATTAGTTTCTTGTAGACAAGCAATATCTATATACTCTTTATGAAGAAAATTAAATACAGAATGTCTTTTAAACTAGGTATTAAGACCATTAAGGTAATAAGTTTTAATCCCATGTGGACAGATCAAATACTCTTAGTCCATAAACTCTTTGGAATTTCACTAAGTCTGACGTTCTCCTTTTCTCATCACTTCTCCCCAGTGTATCCATTAATTCGACTCCTCAAGTGATTTGTAGATGCAGAGTTACTGTGAGGAAAATAAGGCCAAATATGTGTTGCATTTAATTATACACTTATTTATTCATAGCATTTGCTGCTGCATGTGTGATGTCCATGAGCTTCATTCAATTGCATGCCCGCAATTGCCTCCAAACTGAACTTTTGGCTGCGGGTCATATTTTTTCTAAACATTTAGATGTATTCAATTGTCTTTAACTCACAACTGCCCTCTCACAGCCTCCACATGCAAACCATGCACTCGTAAGTAGGATTTCAGGGGGCATGATCATATGATCTGGCAATAATTAAGTTGTCCGTAATTTACTTCATAAACACTTGCAATACTTCTTACACACAGCCAATAGCAAATAAGACCGTCATCATGACATCAGTAAAATATGGAATGTATACTACAATTAATTAGCGTTTAGAAGTAAAATTTGTGATCAGACTCACAATCCAGCAATGTAGAAATGTATTAAAATGATTAAAGCAACTGTTCTAGACCATGCATGTTACATGATATGCATTAACCCCTTGATTTCCAGGATCGATATAACATGGAAATAACATTTAGACATAAATCTTTTTTATTGCAGATTTGCGAGCTTGAGACTGTGGTGCAGATTTGCGAGCTTTCATTGCTTTTCCAGTATTTTAAAGTGCAGTAATGTGTGTTTATTTGCTGCTGCAGTTATACGAACAGGTGTTTAATCCACTTATGAGTCCTATCTAGTGTTAGTATAATTTTTTGATACATTTCCCAATTACGGTTTTGAAGGCAATGGGGGCTTGTTGAAATTTTATAACTGAATATCGATTTTGCGTCTTTAGCACTGGTAACATTTACAGTCTTGAAAAATCAATGGAGGAGATAGGACAGAATTTTGTTTTTGACAAGCCTGCAATATTTTTGAGCCTGTAACCCGCAATTGGAATGCGAGTTGCTAAATGTAGCCAATTGAATATAAGTAACATTTACGGGCTACATTACGGGTTTAAGTAATTGCGATTTTGGCAATTAAGTGAGGCTTCATGTCAGCAAATGGAAGGAAAAATGCAAAGTTTAATTTGTCAATTTTCAAGTAGACTTTCGGTGAATATTGACTTTTTGTGTGATTAGGAGTTCTAGGTTTTAACAAAATCCACCAATTTTCCTTGAAATAAATTGTTGTGCTTGTTGACATATGCACATTTTCTCACTATGGTGTTCCAAGGTCATCATAAGCTGGTTACTGTAAGAGGGAATCAATAATATATAATCCGGCTACTTAACCAGTCTAAATCTGTAGTTCATTATGTATTAGAAAAGGAGGCTATACAAGGAAATACATGGCAGTCTTGGCCATAAATATGCTACCCCAGATCAATAACTGCAATATGGAATCTAAATGCTGCCTAACTAAACCTCAGTTGTGCCCTGGTAGGACACATGGGCCTCCCTCAGAGAAACTAGATTTTGTTATATGTCAATCTGCCTGTGTGAGCTTCCCACCAAGCTCTTGCTCTTATGTTTTGTTAGAGTGTAATCATTGAAATTACTCCATGTGGCACTGCACACTCTCAGGATAATCAATGCATTGAATTCTGGACATTGCAGTCAGCCACAAAGCAAGTGCTAGAATCCAAATGAGCCAGTTCAACAGTCCTGTGAATAATTAGTAAAGATTAGCAATTATTACAATTCAACATAATAATACCAATAGAAGCAAGTTCTTGTGATTTAGTGAAAATAGACTTAAATTAACTGAATACATTAAAGCATTCAGTTGATAAAAAAACTCCTTATTACCTATTGCTTTTTAATAATACCACATTTGGAATGTTCATTATGCACCTTTAATAAAAAAATGGTCATGACTTAACATTGTATGTTGCACCATGTTTTCCCATTTGCACTGCAATGTGTCCACTTTCTCTTGAACTAAAAAGAAAAACATGCAATATAATACTCAGACTAACTGCCAAATGAAACAAATGCTAAGTGAAAAAAACAACAGCTAAAAACAAACAAAAGCTTCCTTATATTTAAGCACAAGCAAGTAATAATCAAAATAATACACAGCACTGATTTTGGGAAGTATTTGTTATCTCCTGTTAGCTATTTAACATGTAGCATTTTTGTATAAATCTTAGTTGTTCACTGCTGTTGTATGCTTCAACATCTAGGAACTGAGGGCTTATATTATAATAGCAGATGGCTAGATCAACTTATCATCACATAATACTCTTCAAATTACCCTCTCAAAGCATCATGTATACTGAGGGAATAAAGTAGAAATCTGTTTGCCAAACATATGATGTCCAATTGTGTCTACTATAAAAAAACAAAAAATAAAATATAAAAAAATGTATTCAGAGAAGTACAAAGTTTATAATGAAGCAATTGTTCCAAAACTGACTTCTTTAACTAGGGAGTGTGAAAACTATTTCCCAGACATCTCTTGCCATAAAGGTTTCCAGTTGGAATACTACGTGTAGTGTATTTAAGTTGATTCCGGCTTTGGAAATGTGTTATAAGGACTATAACTGAGATTAATGACAAAGTTTAGTGAAGAGAAATATGAGATCAAGTTGTTTCTGACTTAACATGCAAATTAATTAGGATATGGTTCATAGTAATATGTGGTGTTTTCATAGAAAAAAAGGTCTGCAAGCTTTAAAAAAAGCAAATTTTTACTATAAATGTGACACATTTTGTTGGCAGCTTTGCAATTATGCATCACATTAAAGGACTATTGCAGTTTAGGAACACTTTATATTTGTGAAGAATGTAAGAAACTCGCAACATTAGTAAATATGAGCCTCATTCAATTCAAGCAATGTTTGAACGTAATTTCGGCTGTGGGAGCTTTTTTCACCAAAGTTACACACATACTTAATGCAGATCACTTGCAATATTACGGATCTCACCCAGCATCCGTAAACCAAGCTCTTGTCAGTAATATTGAGAGGGCTGGATTATGTGACACTCCCAAAGTTATACCAAGCATCACAATTTTACGTAATTTCTCTCTGCGCCATAGCCACAGGAGCCAATAGAAAACAGCAAATGGAAAACTGATTGACAGGGAGAGATAATACATTTGCGAGTCTCCCAACCCAACTTTGACTGTATTGTATATTTTTACAAATTAGCATGCAGGTCATGGAGCTGGAGGTTTAGTGAGAAAAAGAGAGAGTGAAGGAGAACTGCGAGTAGGGAGTGCAGATTTCAACTTATTTTATTTACATTGAATAACTAAATATAACTTGACAATTAACTTACCAGACACATAAATAGCGATAACACATAATTGACATGCTATACATATAGGTAGGCCACACTATTCACCCCCTATACCTTTACATATAAAATAAAACACATAAAACATACATTTTTATTTTTCCCTATATATACAGTATCTCACAAAAGTGAGTAAACCCCTCACATTTTGTACATATTTTATTATATCTTTTCATGTGACAACACTGAAGAAATTACACTACTTAAACCATATTGAACATCTGTGGGGCATCCTCAAACAGAAGGTGGGGGAGTGCAAGGTCTCTAACATCCACCAGCTCCGTGATGTCCTCATCGAGGAGTGGAGGAGGACTCCAGTGGCAACTTGTGAAGCTCTGGTGAACTCTTTGCACATGAGGTCTAAGGCAGTGCTGGAAAATAATGGTGGCCACACAAAATATTGAAACTTTAGGCCCAATTTGGACATTTCCACTTAGGGGTGTACTCACTTTTGTTGCCAATGGTTTAGACATTAATGGATGTGTATTGAGTTATTTTGAGGGGACAGCAAATTTACACTGTTATACAGGCTGTACACTTACTACTTTACATTGTAGCAGAGTGTCATTTCTTCAGTGTTGTCACATGTAAAAATATTTACAAAAATGTGAGAGGTGTACTCACTTTTGTGAGATAATGTATATATATATATATATATATATATATATATATATATATATACATATACACTTTTTTTAAATGTATCTTTATTTCAAGTTTGTGATCAATAATGGAGGGAGGAGTGAGAATTGGACAGGAGGGGAGAGGTGGGGAGAAGAAGGGGAAGATAGGAGAAAAGGAGATGAGAGAGGATGGGTCCCTGGAGAGTAGAGGGGAGAGAGGAAGGAAGATTGCTAGGAGTGATAGTTCTGAGGGGGGGGGGGGGTAAGTCAGTTGGTTAAGTAGAGGGAGGGGTTTTCTCATAGTTGTAGGTACACCTAGCTCAAGGTCGGAGGGGCATGGTCCTTATTTCAGGGGAGTGGGTAGTGGGGTGGAGAGTGAAAGGCCTCAGGGATAGAGGAGGGAGGGCAGCATCCCCGTCCACATGCCAGAGGAGATGGTGTTCCTTCTCAATGCTATCCGTGCCCATGCCCATTTACTCCTAGGGGGGATGGAAGTTAGGCTTGAGCCTATGGCCCAGACCTGGAATGAGGTAGCAACTGCCGGTACAAAGGTCGGTTTTGCGAATAGGGATGTGAAGTCTTTAAGGCACTGTTATGACGAGGAAGCAAGAGCAGCAAGAGCTCCATGTGGTGGCCCCCAAGTGACTGTCCATTATAATGAGTGGGAGAGATTGCTCAAGGACATAATGACCACATCGACCATCACAAGAGCTTCGGGCTTGGTGGCCAGTCAGGATCCAGCCATTGTGCCAGGTGAATATCATATACACCAACATGCCCCCACATGTACACTACATGTACACCACACACACATAGATAACATACATTCCAAGTAAAGGCTGTCCAGCAATGAGAGAAACGTGAGAATCTATCCCTAGTCACATCCAGGAAGCTTAGATATCAATCTCATTGGCTGACAACATCAAATGTATGACAAATACTTACAGCAATCACCTGATATATATATATATATATATATATATATAAAATAAATATATACAAAATAAGTAAACATCCAATAGAGAGTTCATATATGTGTGCACCCACTGCAGTATATACAGATACATACTCTGTAGAGATGGATGTGCAGTGTAGTGTACTATCTGGGAACATGTCTCAGCAGCATGTTAAAAAATATTGCTGAGAGATGGTCTCTGATTGGTTAGTATGACACACTGCACAGCAAGTTCTGCAGATTATATGTATGTGTGTGCTAAAGAGGGCACAGTGCTGCATGAATCAATATATTGTTATGAGCCATTAACAAGCATGCTCATAATATAAGACAATAATCACATCTAGCAAATAGTAGCTCCACATTTAACAATCAGGATTCAAGACAATAGGATGTCAGAGATGAAGGTACACACTGCAATCAAATGATCATATACTGTTATTAACTCATATATCACTCTTCTCTCATTTTAGGATGATTGGGTTCTGCATACTCAACGAAGCACAAGACAGGGGACTCAGCTCAGATCCTTTGAAGGAGGAGGGGGAAGGAGAGGATTAGAGGGTGTGGGAACAGAGGAAGACGCACAGCTTATGTGGTCAGCGGGGGTCTTACACAACCTTCAGGCACACCCGTAGCACTCCTCCCACAAATTGCCATCAGAGCCCTTATACTTATTCTTTCCCCCACCACCACCACCACTTCTACTCTCACGAGTGCTACATCATGGCTCCTACCATCACCAGGGCTACTACCACGCACACAGCTTATGAGCACCTTCCTCCTCCGTGACCACCACTACTGCCTCCCCGCCCCCCACAGCCATGCCTTAACCGGCAACACTTCCACCCCCGTGATCACAATTAAAGGCCACCATGGGGGAGATGCTGGTCCTTGTGCAGGAACAAATGGATGCTATCCGGGGCCTACAGACCAGTGTCTTCTTCCACCAGGCCTGAGAGGGCCGCAGCCAGAGGAGACTCTACAGGGAGGTCAGGAGGCACAACCAACAGATGGAGTCCTACATGGCCAGGCTGCTCCAGGCAGTTCAGAACCAGAACGGGCTCACTCAGCTCACCATCGCTATCACCCAGTGTGCTCTGTTTACTAGCACTTCCTCCTCCACCCTGGAGGCCTAACCTGTCCATCCACAGCCTTACCCCTCCAAGCCCCCCTCCATGCATCCCACTCAGGTGCTGCTGCCACTTGGTGGTATACCTCCTCCTGCTACTGCCATCATCTAGGGAGAATGCATGCTGGCACTGTGGGGGGGGGGGGCCCTGTGTCTAAGTGGAGGAAAGGCTTTGACCTTCTCAACAGCAGTCCTCAGTGACAATTTACTGTTCTAAATGTTAACATAATGTAGCCTGGCTACAGAATAGATAATCATAGCTTATGTGATGGTGATATTTTGTAACCATGTGGCTACCTACCATCACATGGACCATGATCCTCTTCTCTGTGGACATGCAAGGTTATGTTTAACATATCACTAACTGATGGTCACTGAGAAATGCTGATGAGAAGAGATTGTACAGTCTCTATCTTATTATTTTTATAACTTACTTAAAGCCTTTTTTATATTTTTATTGTAGGCATAATTAAACCCCATGAAGGCACCTGCTTCATCTGCAAACAGTGCTACCAAATAATGGAAGTAAAATATATACACAGAATACACTGAAAGCCATTACATCAATGACATTCTACCTAGCAGAATGATCTCACACCATAAACACATATATCATATTTTAAAACACATGGTTGTTGTTAAGTTTCCTTTATACCAATGCAGATATGGTGTCGGAATTGCATAGTCCAACAATAGCATGTTATTTAAACCAAGCATTAACACTAGCATTAGTTAAGCATGTCATCCTTTCATCAGTATGAGAACAGATACTGCTGTCTGATGTAATTACCAGACATTATGGCTGCTGACCTTTGTCTTCCCTCAATATTAAGACATCATGTTTAGACATCATGATATCATAACAATCTGTTATAATATGATAACACCTGTATAAGAAATAAATGTGATATCAACGTGGCTAAGCAATATGATATAGAGATAGTGATAGTACTCTTGGCCCACTGATTGTTCTTCACAGATAAGCATTCCTTGTGAGATGCCACATCATTACTGACGTCATGGTAAATGATTTCTCATGACAGATAAATAACATTTTGCACTGCTTGTAGATGAAGATCAGGTAAGTTGGTTTATTTCTACATTATTAGTATTTGGCACTGTACTATACATACAGATGTTGCTAGATAATTCTCCTCCTCTGCCTTTTTGTGAACACACTGTATGTGTAAAATAGTATTGAGTTACATAATCCAGATGTTAATGGATCTGTGTAATGGAGCAGATGAAGACATTATGTATGTGCTATGCACATTACTGGTTGACTGATGGTTGAATAATGAGATTATTATTAATCTGATTACCGTTACTGCGGCATAATGACCACATGTGACTCTAGTCATCATCATTATTATTATATAGTATTACCTCCAACCCTTTAGGTTTTTCCTGTTTTCCCAAACAGCTTCTTATCCTCTCAGATCTACCCATCCCACCAGGCCTTTGGTGACTGTAACATGTGGTTGCAAGTCACTAAACTTTTTTTTTTTTAATTTAGGCTTTTATTGTTTGATACGGTAAAGATATAACAGGACAACGCAAAAAGACAAATACAAGACTAATCATTCATTGTTCATAAAAAAGGAAAACTACAAAAAAAAAAAAGGTAAAAAATATCAAAGATAGAGGTTATCGAGATCTTCTACGTCTAGGATTACAGTGCAAGGGAAGATATAAATATTTCCAAGAGGGTCAAAGAATAGATTGGTAATCAATAATAATAACTGTTCCAAAGATCCTCTTTAGAGGTAATGTTTTTTGTATTCATTTTACATTTTGCTAGACCTTTTTCCATTTCCCTCTAGAGATCAGTCTCTCAACTTCCACCCAGGGTGGCTTTTAATTTGCTTTCCATAACTTTACTATATGCCACTTAGCTGTTAAGAGAATATGGGAGATCAAACATTTATATTTAATTTTAATAGTTACTGGGAAAATTTAAAAATCAAAATTTCAGGTTTATAGGCAATTATGATATTTATCAAGGTCTGAATTTGAAAAGCACATTGTTTGCAGAACTCTTGTATAACTTTGCATTCACCACCATAGATGGAGATGGGATCCTGTTAACACACAGCCCCTCCAACATTTTTCAGAGCTGGTGGGGTTGATCTTGTTCACAAGGGAGGGAACAAGATGACATTTTTGTATGACTTTAAAACAGAGTTCTCTATATGAAGTACATATAGAGGATTTTTTGACCAAAGCTCAAGCTTTATACCATTCATCCGCTGGTCAAGAGGTTCCTAGATCTCTTTCCCAGCTTGTCATCCTATGAGAGTTATCTAGTTCGTACTTTGCTGTTATAACACTGTGGCATATAGAAATTGCATGTTGATATCATTTTTTCAGTATAATCTGCTCCAAAACAGAGTATTCTCTGAAGTTAATTAATTGAAAACTCAAAGGTACGAAAGCCGATTTAACGGAAAGATAATTCAACCATGTTATTACTTTTGTCTGATAGCTTTTTATAAATGTTTGATTTGCTATAAATGTTTTATCCAAATACAAGTCTCCTATGATCCGAATTCCACATTTTTTTCCATTGTGTGAGGTTAAGATCTTTATTTTTATACTTTAGAATCTCAATAGTGGCCAGAAGGGAAGTATATTTGGACAGATCTAGCGTTTGGTGTTTACACTTTTGATATTAACTGATGTCAATATCATCATTGTTTAACATCAATTCACATTTTGATGCACACAACACCTGAATTTTGCATGAAGTGTGACATCCTGATGAAATATGTATCCTTATTTTTATTCCAAAACATTGTTATGCGAATATTCCAGGCCATTACAGATACACAAGTGTTGTTTACAAGCGATCACATGTATTAATAGGTCCAAACTGTGTTCAAGTTTTTTTATATGTTATTATCATGAATTCCTAAAGCATGCATTAACAATATCATTAGTTATTTTTAAGAGTTATTACTTTGATAAATATACATTCCGACACTGTTCTGGATCTCCATTCCACTGAAGGGTTGTTAACCAAATGACATATATTATTAATAATTAGTTAATACAATAATACTAACTGTAAGTTCACTTTATTATTGGTATATGTCTTACATCATGCACAATTTTGATGGAGGTAAAGGTGCTCCATGTGACTCTCCGCCGTCTCCTTGTGTGTTTGGTGGCCTTCCTCAACAGCTTTCACACATTAATGTAATCCTCCTTACCATGATGTTGTTCCTATATCTCTTGTCATGATGTTCCTATACCTCCATGATCCTGTGCCTTTAACAGCATGCTTTTTACATGTTCCATGGAACAATCCAGTGCCTGGCCTGTGCTATCTAGTGATATACCTGTGGCATTCCCCTCCACAATTCAGCCACCATGAGTGTCACCCACTCCTCTGTTTAAGGCATCAGGCTGCCCATGATGACAGGTTATTGTGTAGATGAAATACCTTCCCATGGATGTTAGGTAGATGATCGTTCTCAGTACTTTGCTGTAGTGATGATCAATACTGTTGATGATTATTGTCAGGGGTATGTCTAATACTTTAATAGTCATTGCTTCAGAGCATTTGTCGTGGTCCATGTGTGTTTCATGAATGGTATTAACCTCTTGCGTACTGTAGTCTATGTTACCCTGGACATTGTAATATGTTATGTGGAGGTTTAATATTGTCAATAGTTGGTGTTCCAATATATATCTATATAAAATTTTCACATTTGTGAATCTGGGATTGTTATATATTATTTATAATGCAGTTATATGCTTTTTCTTGCTATTTACTCATGTACTGTATCTTTAACTGCTTTAACTGTCTTTTAGCAATGCTTTTGATGTTCCCATATGTATAATGAGTCACAAATTAAAATTGTAAAAATCTTTTTTCTAATATAAAATTTGTGCCTACGAGATTGTTAAGCATTAATTCTAATGCATTTACATGCTTTCCCATGCTTTTTAAGTACACTACTGTGTGTTTAAGTGCTGCTGCTGCTATCAGAAATGGTTTAAAAAACATTTGGCGGTGGTGTTTAGTACCCGTAAATTTTCCTTCAAAAATTTGATGCTTTTCTGATATGAGTTATAAGTAATTTGCAAAGGATCAGTGAAGTCCCAATAGAAAAACGATTTGGTGTTAAACTAAGAAAGAGTCATTCATATTACGGATTTTAAAAAGTCAGATGGAAAGTTTATTTTATTTCATGGTAAAATATGGTTAAAGACTCACCACTTAAATGTCCATTCTTTAACCACATTTTTTAAACAAGTCCCTTTATCCTTACTTAAAAATCTTCTACGGTTTGTTAATATTGTATTTCTCCTTGTTCTTATCCCCTGTACAGCGCTACGGAATATGTTGGCGCGATACAAATAAAAGATAATAATAATAATCCATTTCAATCTCAATGTACAATTGCTAGTTTCTAGGGCGCAAAGTCTTCCTGTTATTCATAGATGCAGAGTAAAAAGGCCACATAAGTGCTGAGTTTAATCACAAGCATATTTATGTATAGTAATTCCTGAAGAAACTGTGACATTCATTGCAGAAAATGGAACGAACAGACTCTGATGATGTGTAGGGGCTGAAACGTTTGTCATGCTTTATATACAGTGAATGAGTTGGCAGGTATATAGCAAGAAAAGAAGGATGTGCTGGTGGGGAGTGTGAGGGGAGGTGACCAGTATTGAAAGTTGAGCTCTCTAATAATGCAACAAACCCCTCACCGATTAATAAAGACAATTCACTGAGCATGCCTTTTTATGCCCCAGGCCAGTAATCTAAAGGTCCAATATAGAACCCCCTAGATTTTCTCGTAAAATGCTTTCAAATGTATGTCCTACTATGTCATACAGTCCTAAACTGCAGTGGTCTTTACTTGGAAGACTAAACACAAAAGTACATTCTGTAATATAGAAAAATCCATCTACAAACGAAAACAAAAATACTAATTCAAGCATATTTAAAATACATGAATAATATAGCAGATATATAAGTCACTAGAAAATTAATATGAGTGATGCATTTTTAATTCTTTTATATACATTTATTACCATAAAGCAGTTTAATCCAAATTCGCTGAAGTTGTTTGAGGCTTTGAAGGGACCACAATGGCTATTTTCTATTCACTTTTCCATAGAAAACAGCTATTTTAGCCTGAGAGACCCAATTAGCAGCCTCTGGAAATCCACATCTGGCCATATGAATAAGGTTTGCATTTTGTTTTGTGTGGAGTGCATTCACAATGAAAATACTTTGTTGGGAGACTTATTTTGCAATATATGGCATTTTGGGGTACATTAATAAAATGTGTATTTATTAAACCAATAATAAAAAACAGGGTAAGATTCATAAACAAGATAGAATCTACTGGCTTATAAAAAACTTTGTAAACGGTCTATACTGGCTATATTTAACTGGAAAGCTACCTATTAAGTTTTATTAGCATCTTAATGGTGACTTACAATGACATGAGTAATAATACGTTTTGATTATAATATTCAATGAATGAGCTACGTTCACTAACAGAAGGATGTGAGCAACCTATTTGTCTCCTTGGGTGAGGCCATACTTATGCTGAAGATGCTGGTGCAGTGCCATAGACTAACAAATGCAGAGAGTTTTCTGTCTCTAGGTGTACCCGAGACTATCTGACATACTGTATATGAACATAAACACACATAAACTTTTATATATGTCTGTGATAATCTTATGAATGTGGAATGACAAGGGGAAATTAGGAGAAGTTGCATAAAACATGCCCCTGATGCTAGATGCAATGTATACTTTTCATGGAATATGACTAGTTTTTATTATATCCTATAAAAAACATAAAAATATCAGCATTACATATATTTTTAGGTACATACTCAGAATATGTATGATCATGCGTTTCATGCACAACATAATATTTTTGGTTTGTTATATTTGGGTGTTCTTTTTCAGATTTTTTCCATGTAAAATATCCACCAACTGTTGACAGAATAATAGGTTCCCAGGCTTTTCCAGTGTGTAAATATAGACAAAATATCTATTTATGTCTTATTGTTTCAAGTAGGAAAAGCAGCAAAATCAGATCTGCATAGAAAAAAAAATGCTTTGTTGGAACAACAATAATCAACAAGTGAAAAAACACCAGTAGGCATAAAGAAATCTAAAAGATTGAAGAAATTTAAATAAATGCTTATAAATATCTGATATAACTCCAAACGCCAAAGGAGAAACCCAACCCAACAATCTTTGTTGTTGTTTAGTCGTTCAGTTGCGTTTGACTCTCTGTGACTCTATGGACCGCAGCATACCAGGTACATCTCTTTGTCACTGCCCCTCTGAGCTCCTTCACGTTCATATTCAATGCTTCAGTGACTTCATCTATCCATCTCTGTCTCTGTTGCGCCTTCTTCTTGTGCCTTCAATCTTTCCCAGCATCAGTCTTTTCTAGGGAATCCTGCCGTTTAATGATATGGCTAAAATATTTTAGCTTCAGCCTCATGATTATACCTAGTGAACAGTTTGTCTTGATTTCCTGAAGTACTGATTTATTGGATCTTCTTGTAATCTAAGAGACTCTCTAAGCAGTCTTCTCCAACACCACAATTCAAAGTCGTCAATTCTAAGGTGCTAATACTTGTTTATGGTCCAACTCTCACATCCGGATGTTACTACTGGGAATACCAGAGTTCGAAATATGCAGACCTTTGTTGATAGTTTAATATCTTTTCATTTTACTAGTTTGTCCATGCTTGCCATAGCAATCCTCCCCAGAACAAAACATCTTTTAATTTCAGGACTACAGTCACCATCTGCAGAGATCTTGGAACCCAGGAAAACAAATTCTGTCACTGCCTCTATTTCTTACAGTCTATTTGCCAGGAAGTGAGATTGCCATTTGCCATGATCTTCGTCTTTTTAAAGTTGAGCAGCAGGCAAACTTTTGCATTCTCTTCTTTTACCCTTATTAATAGGTCCTTTAGTTCCACCTCACTCACAGCCATTAAGGTAGCATAATCAGAGTATCTGAGGTTGTTGACATTTCTTCCAGCAATATTGATTCCAGCTTTGGATTCATCCAGTCCAGTTTTACGCATAATGTACTCTGCATATAAGTTGAATAAATAAGGTGATAATATACAACCTTGTCGCACTCCTTTTCCGATCATGAACCATTCTATTGTCCCATGTTTGATTCTGACCGTGGCTTCTTGGTCCACATACAAATTCTTTAGGAGGAGGATGAGATGATCTGGTACTCCCATCTCTTTAAGAACATGCCACATTTTGCTGTGATCCACACAGTCAAACTCTGTAAAATAGTCTTGGAAACAGAAGTATATACCTCTGGAACTCTCTTGCTTTCTATATTATCCAGTGGACCTTCCTCTGTGGAACCTGACTTGCACATCTGGTAGTTCCCGGTCTATATATTGTTGGAGTCAAGCTTGTAGAATCTGAAGCATTACCTTGCTGGCATGTGAAAGGAGTGAAATTGTTCAATAATTGGAGCATTCTTTGCCACTGCCTTTTTTGGGGATTGGGATGTAGACTGACATTTACCAGTCAATTTGCCATTGTTGAGTTTTCAAGATGTGTTGGCATAAGGCAAGTAACACTTTCACAGCATCATCCTGCAGCCTTATTATTAACAAGACATCCTAGGGCCCATCTCACTTTCGCTCTCCAAGATGTCTGGCTCCAGCTCATTAGAGAAACTGTTGAGGTCATCACTGCTGTTAAGATCATTGTTTCAGTGTGTTCTTGCCACCTCTTCTTTATTTGATCTTAGGTCCCTACCATTTTGTCTTTTATCACACCCACTTAGGTGTGAATGGTGCATTTTAGGTTCCCAATTTTCTTGAAGAGATCTCTCGACCTTCCTATTCTGTTATCTTCTTCAATCTCGTTACATCGCTCATTGTAGAATGTCTCCTTGTCTCTTCTTGCAATCCTCTGGAATTCTGCATTCAGTTGGACAAATCTTTTCTTATCTCCACTACATTTGGTTTCCTTATTTCCTGAGCTACTTTCAAAGCATCATCAGATAGCCAGTTTGACTTCTTACTTTTCTTTCTTATAGGGGTATTCTTTGTTGCTGTTTCCTGGATAATGTTGCAGACTTCAGTCCAAAGTTCTTTAGGTACCCTATCTTACATGTCTAGTCCCATAAATATATTCTTTACCTCCACTGCATATTCACAAGGGATATTATTTATTTTGTATCTACTTGGTCAGATGATTTTCCCTCTTTTCTTCAGTTTAATTTTGAACTTAATAATAATAATAATAATAATAAGCTCATGGTCTGAGCCGCAGTTAGCTCCAGGTCTTATTTCTGCTGATTGTATAGAGCTCATCTATCTTTGGCTGCAAGCAATCTGATTTCTATGTTGTCCATCTGGTAATGTCCATGTGTAGAGTCGCCTCAGAGGCTGTTAACAAAATTCTTCTAATCTCTGACCCGCTTCGTTTTGCACTCAAAGGCCAAACTTGCTAGTTATTCTAGTTATCCCTACTTTAGTATTGCAATCTCCTATGATGAAAGCAACATCTTTTCTTGGTGTTATTATTAGGTTGTAACCAAGCACTGTGTTAGCCACTCTTTGATTGGCTATGAGGTCTCCATTTCTTCTGAGGGATTATTGACCACAGTAGAAGACCTGGTGGTTGTCTGATGTGAAATGTCCCATTCCAGTCCATTTAAGTTCACTAATTCCCTAAATGTAATTTTTTAACCTTGTCATCTCATTCTTGACCACATCTATTTGGTTCATAGTTCTAACATTCCAGGTTCCTATGCGAAATTGTTTTTTGCAGCAGCAGACTTTCCTTTCCCTTCCAGACACATTCGCAGCTGGGTTTACTTTTGGATTTGGCCCAACAACTTCATTAGATGTAGTTCTACTTGTACTTGCCCTCTGTTCTTCCTCAGTAATGTGGTAGGCACCTTCTGACCTGAGGGGCTCATCCTCCGGTGCCATATTGTTATGTCTCTGGTTGTGTCTGTCCATAAAGTTTTCTTAGCTAAGTTACTGGAGTGGGTTACCAGTTCCTTCTCCAGTGGACAACAATTTGTCTGACCTCTCTGCCATGACCTGCCCATTTTGGATGATCCTACATGGTATAGCTCACAGCTTCGTCAAAGAACACAAACTCCTTCATCACAACATGGTAGAGATCCAACAATCTTATCCACCATTTAAAACGAATGTTTACGAAAAATGACTTCATCTTGGGAATCTTCAAGCAGCAGGAAAAATAATATAAACCAAAAACATAATCTTTCAATGTTAAGTTTTGTAAGTTTTTAAAAAAATTATTATTATATTCTCTGTAACCCTATGGACCGCAGCACGCCAGGCACATGTTGGGTCTGTTAGTGCTTATCCATAAGGTTTTAATGGGAAATATATTGGAGTGCGTTGCAGGTTCCTTCTCCAGTGGACCGCAATTTGTCTTACCTCTCTGCTATTGCCTCCCCATCTTGGGTCACCCTACATGATGGTATTGCTCACAGCTTCACTGAGGTGAACAAGTCCCTTCACCATGACAAGGGAGCGATCCAGAAGGGGAAGAATTATTTAGCTTAGAACAAAATATCTAGTACACTATATAGCCAATTTACAATATTGTGGGGAAAAAAGAACCATATAAATGACAGATACAATTTATGAAACATCAAAAATGCTTTGCTGACTTCTTTGACACTGAATGGGTTACACTTTGAAATACAATAGTTAAGGATAACTTCAAATAATTGAAAGAGGTCACATCATTAAATGTGTAAGCATCATATGTTTTGGTTACCTGCCATGTTATGTGCAACATTGGCAGGAGAGCTTTTTTTTATCAGTATTTAAATTATCTAATGTGAATTTCATCCCTGGTGGGCATTCAGATTTAAGCTATTTTGGCAGGCGCAGAAATGAGATACTAAAAAGTACACTTACGTAGCCCAGCTTTTTTTTTTTTTTTTATATATCCCTGCTGTGTACATGTTTATAACACCTACTAATATATTTCCCTCTTCATTACAGAATGATACAAGATTTCATTATTTTTGGCAATAAGACACACAATATATTTTTAGGACTGTATGCTGTATGAATGAAATACGTTAAAATTCAAATGGACTGTGAAATAGTTTGTTGTTATCACAGCAAACTATGTTGCAGATCCTGGGGAAAGATACAACAAAACAGCACATTTCAACAGTTCAGCAACACCTATTTTTACTTATTTTTACCTTTAGCGCCATAGGAATTAATAATTGACCGATTGTGTGTTTATAAAAGTAATTAAAATGAAATAATGAAATTAGATTAGAATATATTATTATTATTATTACTCTTTTACAAATCAGCTACCTTTTCTAAAGCGCTATTTGCAATATAGTTGGTGTAATTAGCAAATTGCAACAGTATATACAAATGCTAAGGTAAGTAGAAATACAAGTACTATACAGGTACAGTGAAATAGAAATATGAAACAAATGGGTCCACAGGCAGCTTAGTGCAACAGGAGTGAGGTCCCAACACCAAAGAACCTAGAACAGAAGTGTTCAAGTTCGGTCCTGGAGTGCCACACACAGGCCTGGATTTGAGGTATCCCTGCTGTGTACAGGCGAGACTATTGCTTCTTCAGTTATCCTGATTAACTCACCTGTGCACAGAAACAAAATCCTCAAATCTAGTCCTGTGTGTGGCCCTCCAGGACCGAACTTGCCCACCTCTGGTCTAGAAATTAAGGCTGGGGTGTGATACTTGAGTGTAATGGATGTAAGATTGCAGTAAATAATGCAGTAGGCTAGTGTCTGTGTATCACACTGCATATTGTTTGTGTGAGCAATTTTATGCTGTAAAGTATGCAGTTGTGTATAATAAGGCTTAAGGTGATAAGTGAATTTTTGAAGGTATTCAGGCAGGAAGATAGTCTGGAGACGTGAGGCAAGACATTCCACAGAGGGCAACTCGAGAAAAGTCCTGAAGGTGGGAGTGAGAGGTGACAAGAGAGGAGGAAAGAAGAAAGTATTTAGCAAAGTGAAGAGGGCAGTTGGGGGAATATTTTGAGATATAAAGGGATGTAATGTTGTTAAAGGCTTTATATGTTAGGGCCATGATTTAAAATGTTATTCTGGAGGCTATGGGAAGCCAATGGAGTGAATGACAGAGAGGTTCTGCAGACACTGTACATTGAGTATGGTGGATATGTTTAGCAGAGGCATTCATTATGGATTGGAGTGGAGAAAGTCGAATGACGGGGAGGCCAGTAAGGAGCAAGTTGCAGTAGTCGAGGCAATATTGTGAGAGAATGGATTATAGTTTAGTTGTGTCTTGTGTAAGATAGTTACATATTTTAGAGATGCTTTTAGTTCAAAATAATATGTTTGGGTATTGATTGTATGTGAGGAATGAAAGAGAGAACAGGGCCCAATAAAGAACCAAGACAACGGGCCTGAGAGGTAGGAGTGATGGTGGCATTGTCAACAATGAGGGATATTTGAGAAGTGGAAGCTGTAGTAGAGGTGGGATGATTAGGAGCTCAGTCTTTGACATTTTGCGTTTGAGTTGACGGGCAGACATCCAGGGGTATATGCTTGAGAGGCAATTGGTAACAGAGAGGCATATTTGCATGTCATCTGTATTTAGTTTGTTAATTTCATGTTCTTTGAAGCAGTAGCACGACTTTTGGGTGCCGACGCAAAATCTTTTGGATTTCAGTGTCAGTGTCAACAGCGCTGAGTCGACAGCAAGGCCATCGCTATGTTCGTCGCAGGCACTTGGCCCTCGAGGGCCTCAGGCGTGCCTCTCATAGCTCAAGGCCTGTTTTGTCAGTGCGCCTTATATGCTATGTACTACAGTATCCGAAAATCGGCAGCGCCATCTTTCAGTTGGCGGCAGAATTGAAGCTGTCAAATTTTGCGCAGGCAAAGGACCACAGTTCATTTAATAGTATCCAGAATTTTCTAATTTACATTTTTTTAAAGCCAACTGTTATGATCTGCTTCTTCTTCTGGCTTGATAAGGCTGTTGTAGCCAAACCCACCCAGCAGACCTTTCAGATTCTTTTGATCCCTTCACCAAGACAGCTGATGTCTCTTAAAATGCCCTTACTCAGATGTAGTATTTAAAAAAATATGAACTCAGGCTCAGCATTATAAAACCCAGGAACTGCTTTAATTGTTGTTGTAATTCATAACAGGTTCAATAGATGTATATTTAAACTTGAGCTGATAACATTCTGTAACAGTTTGTGTGTCTTCTGGATTTTGTATAAATTACTATTAATAAGGTTTCATTTGCAAGGCATTATAACATCCACTTCATTATTATATTCTCTAGGAATGCTGACATATGCATTTATCTTCTAGATAGGTTTACTCCCTTCTTATTAGGAGCCTACAAACACTTTGGTTTCCTCCCGTTTCATTAGGAGCATATACACACTTCAATAATTGTACAGGATCAGGGCAGCCATTTTCTCTGACACATATATATCTTCCAGATATCTTTCTCCATATATATATTAATCCTATCTTTAATATGGATTCTGACATATATATATATATCTTCCAGATATCTTATTCCATATATGTCCATAAATATTGGGACATAGACATAATTCTAATCTTTTTGGCTCTATACACCACCACAATGGATTTGAAATGAAACTAACAAGATGTGCTTTAACTGCAGACTTTCAGCTTTAATTTGAGGGTATTTACATCCAATCAGGTGAACGGTGTAGGAATTACAACAGTTTGTATATGTGCCTCCCACTTTTTAAGGGACCAAAAGTAATGGGACAATTGGCTGCTCAGCTGTTCCATGGCCAGGTGTGTGTTATTCCCTCATTATCCCATTTACAAAGAGCAGATACAAGCTCCAGTGTTCATTTCAAGTGTGCTATTTGCATTTGTTGCTGTTAACTCTCAATATGAAATTTAAAGAGCTGTCACTCAGTGAAGCAAGCCATCATTAGGCTGAAAAAACAAAACAAACCCATCAGAGAGATAGCAAAAACATTAGGTGTGGCCAAATCAACTGTTTGGAACATACTTAAAAAGAAAGAACGCACCGGTGAGCTCAGCAACACCAGAAGACCCGGAAGACCACGGAAAACAACTGTGGTGGATGACCGAATAATTATTTCCCTGGTGAAGAAAACACCCTTCACAGCAGTTGGCCAGATCAAGAACACTCTCCAGGAGGTAGGTGTGTGTCAAGGTCAACAATCATGAGAAGACCTCACCAGAGTAAATACAGAGGGTTCACCACAAGATGTAAACCATTGGTGAGCCTCAAAAACAGGAAGGCCAGATTAGAGTTTTTCAAACAACACCTAAAAAAGCCTTCACAGTTCTGGCACAACATCCTATGGACAGATGAGACTAAGATCAACTTGTACCAGAGTGATGGGAAGAAAAGAGTATGGAGACGGAAAGGAACTGCTCATGATCCAAAGCATACCACCTCATCAGTGAAGCATGGTGGCGGTAGTGTCATGGCGTGGGCATGTATGGCTGCCAATGGAACTGGTTCTCTTGTATTTATTGATGATGTGACTGCTGACAAAAGCAGCAGGATGAATTCTGAAGTGTTTCGAGCAATATTATCTGCTCATATTCAGCCAAATGCTTCAGAACTCATTGGACGGCGCTTTACAGTGCAGATGGACAATGACCCGAAGCATACTGCAAAAGCAACCAAAGAGTTTTTTAAGGGAAAGAAGTGGAGTGTTATGCAATGGCCAAGTCAATCACCTGATCTGAATCCGATTGAGCATGCATTTCACTTGCTGAAGACAAAACTGAAGGGAAAATGCCCCAAGAACAAGCAGGAACTGAAGACAGTTGCAATAGAGGTCTGGCAGAGCATCACCAGGGATGAAACCCAGCGTCTGGTGATGTCTATGCGTTCCAGACTTCAGGCTGTAATTGACTGCAAAGGATTTGCAACCAAGTATTAAAAACTGAAAGTTTGTTTTATGACTGTTAATCTGTCCCATTACTTTTGGTCCCTTAAAAAGTGGGAGGCACATATACAAACTGTTGTAATTCCTACACCGTTCACCTGATTTGGATGTAAATACCCTCAAATTAAAGCTTAAAGTCTGCAGTTAAAGCACATCTTGTTCGTTTCATTTCAAATCCATTGTGGTGGTGTATAGAGCCAAAAAGATTAGAATTATGTCGATGTCCCAATATTTATGGACCTGACTGTATATAGTAAGCGACTCAGAGTCACTAATAGCTGAGTTACCTCCCTTCTCATCTGTCACAATCATCACAGAGTGCCTTCAGACTGGCTTATTCTCAGAGACACCATTACATCTCACTCAATCTGACTAAATCTTAACTGACTCTCTAACAGTTACAGACTGACAACACAAAATTCTAAATTATTTAACACAGTAATTAACATACATAGGGTAATCAACTTAACAGAAAAACATATTAAATAACAATTACTGAACCCAAAGGATGGTCAGCTCCACACCATTATGTTTGTAACCATGCTGGGGTTGTACTTTAATTTCACATTGGGCATTTTAACCAAACCTCTCTACCATTTCATTTTTGCAGTCTATTTAAAAGTATTGTAGATTGGATTATGTTTAAAAGATAATTGTTTATTTATTTTTTAAGCATATGGGGGTACCTAATTAGGTCTGGGGATTATTATTTTAGGGTCTTTATTTAGTCGGTCATAAGCAAATACCAGAAACTGGAACTCTTTTAACATATTTGCAAATTGTGTAAAACATTTTTGGTATTCTAATCCCAGTTGATGAATATTCAGTGCAAGCTGTTTAGGCATTGCTAAAATTAGTCTTTTTTTTTTTAAATGTTTATTTTGCACATTGGCTAATGCAAGCCCGGAGCTATGTTTTTTCTTTTATCTTTTTCTTTTTTATCTATTAGCAACATTTGACAAAACTTATTCTGAGATACATTTTTATTTTTATTTTAATAATTCATTTTGTTTTCATGTCTTTAAAAATGTTTGCATAGGTTTTATTTATACTTGGGTATATTGAGCTTTAGTCTATAGGGGTGATTCACCAAACATTGCAAGGGATGCAGTATGCTTTGTGGAAAGTTTCAATGTTTCTTACTTATGGGGTACAATTGTCATCACAGCACTTTGCAACACATGGCAACCTTGCAATTGCTTAATGAATGTTCCCCACAACTGCAAATATTTTTCTGATTTTAGTGCGTAATTATTTTGCATTTTTTGCATTTTAATTGCCTAACATCTCAATTTTTTTAATGTAAAATGGCGTTTAAAAAAATAAAAACTAAAGCGCACCGTAGTGAAGTCAAAAATATATTACACTTTCATTTGAATTTTAAATTGCTCTTTAACATTCATTTTCTACAAAGGAAGCAGAATGCCCTTTAACAAATAAAACCCAGACTTGCCCTTTAAAAAATATAACCCAAAAGTATACACAAGAATATATAACCTATAAATTAAGCCACATTTTAACGTAATACTATACTATGTAAATTATATTCTAAAATATATAAAGTTTCACTCATATGGGAATTTTTGTGCAACTCATTGTAGCAGTCTTGATATCTGGGCCTGCAGTGTCAACATATAAAAATATGATGCATCATAGTGGAGTCAAGCTTAAAAATGTATATTTTCCCGTTTCATTTTAAATAATTACCCTCGCAGATACAGTGGTATCACCATAAAGGTAATGTCAGTAGAACACCTCAGATGCACCAAGTGAAAACTGATGGGGTCTTCCTTCCCTGGGTAAGACACTCATTGTTAAAAATATTGTTAAAACTTGAATCAAATATATAGAGTCACAAAAATAGATGGTGTAAAATGGCTTTTTCCACAAACAACCACAAACACTTAATTAAAAAAAAAAACCTTCTTATGGAAGCCCTGATGGCAGTGTTCTCAATCTACCAGAGTGATGACCATAATAAATGCTAGTGGATATGAAGGAGCTGATGGACTCCCTATATTCACTGTTTAATATCCAAAGTTGTCCCAGGACTTCTGACAAATTTCAAGTAGCCGCAAAGAAAACTGCAGTCTTCATAATCACCACCAAATTGAACAGCCTTTTCTATCACAGACAGCAATTAGCAACAAAGAAAAGTAAAGCTTTTTATTCCTACTCATTTCTTCCTATATACACCGGGGAATCTGTCAAGGCATGTTCTATTTGGTGCTGCTCTATTTAGTGGTGATCCAGAGGACAGCTTTTTTCCTTTTGGGTTTTTGGAGTTTGTCAGAAGATCCAGGGTATCTTTGGATATTAAAGAGTGAACACTGGGAGTCCGCCAGCTCCTTTGTATACATTGGATTTTATTATGCCTATTGATATAAAAGACTGAGGACTCCAACACGATGCTGCAGTGAGAACCATAAAGTTTTTAAATCATGCTCATGTGGGTGTTTGCGTCATAATCCATTTATACTCCATCTCTGTGTGCAACCTCTCTCTCTGTGCTTCATCTTGCTGTGTGTGCACCCTCTCTTTGTGTGTGCATGCTCTCTCTGTGCCCTCTGTCTCTCTTTGCCCTCTCTCTCTGTGTGACCTCTCTCTCTCTCTATGCCTTCTCTCTGTGCTCTGTGTGCTCCCCCTCTCTCTCCCTTCCCTCTCTTCATCGCTCTCTCTCCCTCCCTCTCTCTCAACCCTCCCTCCCTCCACCCCTCTCTCTCTCCCTCTCTTTTTCCCTCTGTCTTCCTATCTCCCTTCCTCTTTCTCTCCCTCTCTGTGTCCACCTCTCTCTCTCCCTCCTCTCACTCCCTCCCTCTCTCTCTACCTCCCTCTCTCTCTCCCTTCATCTCCTTTCTCATGCTCTCGCCCTCCCTCTCCCTCCTCTCACTTTCCCTTCCTCTCTCTCTCTGCCTCCCTCTCTCTCTATCCCTCCCCCCTTTCTGCCTCCCTCTCTTCCTCCCTCTGTCTCTTCCTCCCTCTCTCTCTGCTTCCCTCCTATCTCTCTCCCTCCCTCTCAGCCTCCCTCCCTCTTTCTCCCTCTCTCTGCCTCCCTCCCTCTCTCCAGCTCAATTTTGATGCAACTGCTATGGTGCAAATTAGCTGCAGCTGCGCATGCGCAACTGCTACAGCGCAAATTTAATGCTACTGCACAAGAGGACGCAGTTGCGTTAGCGAGACCATGGATGCTACTGCGCAAGAGGACACAACTGCTCATGCGCAACAATTTACCACTATTTAGAGGTAGTAGCTTGTGAGTAACACCTGTGCAGTACGTACCGCGCAGGCGTTACTCACAACTCATAACTATTATAGTGGTGATGATTTCAGTTATACCTAGGGAAGAGAAGTGTGGGAAGAAAGCTGATAAAATAAACAAAATGAAATTATGATTGTTGTTTGAAAGCTATTGAGGACTATTTACTTTTATTTTTGTGACCCATCCCTCATTTTAAGACGTAGTATTCAATGTTGTCTTGGCAAACCTATGTTATAGTGCTAAATCTAAGCCTTGATGGTCAAATATATATCTTATTACCATAGAGCATCCCCTGTATGGATTAAACTGTTAGGAATGGATAGAATTATTTTATTATTTATTATATTTTTTGACTTTGACTATAAATTCAAAAGCACATCTATACCCATGCAGTTATCATTGTAACTTTGATTTGGATACAAGTTCATATAGTGGATATATTTTAAGATGGAAGTCTAACGTGCATCTTGTTTCTTTATTTTTAGACAATAGAAAATATCAAGGTGTATCTTCATGAGAAGGAACTTTGGAAGAAGTTTCATGAAGCAGGGACTGAGATGATAATAACCAAGGCTGGAAGGTTTGTGCATCCTTATATATTGCTAATGTGTGTTAATGGATGGTGTTTAGAATTATGTTACTCTTTTACTTTTGTGAAAAAGAACTTTAACAATTCTCTGCAGTTATGTGATTTTGTCCTAAAAAACCATATTACTCCCCAATAACCACGTGACTAATTTTGCTGAAATTACAACTTCATGAATTCAGCCACTCAGTTTCATTTTATGGATACAATAGACTCACATTTATCTGGCACCTACGGGTATTGGTAGATGCCGGATAAATGTAGTTTCTGGTTTCTTGAGTTACTATTAAAATATGCCTAGATTAGCTGCACATAGGATGCGCTGCTAAGTATATTTGTCAGTGAGGGCTGTTCTAGCAGCAACAACTTTCACTCCTCACTTACACACAGGTAAGTTCGGCTGGAGGGTGCAGTGCTGAACCCAGGGAATGTAACACCAACACTGCACTCGATCACTCACTCATGCTCGTCTGATTCCAGGTAACATTCAATTGCAGAGACCTACAGTGGATGCAATCTAGGTGCCTATAAGCATTTTATGGTATGACAACCCGGCTCCTGGCATTTGTTGAGCCCGGTAAAATATAATTTTTATTTAAAGTACTGTTTTCAAAAAAAAATCTGGTTGCTTGAGAGTTTTGGTTGCTTGAGTTATGGATAACTGAGAGTCTATTGTATATACCGTATATACTCGAGTATAAGCTGAGTTTTTCTGCCCTTTTTTTAAGGCTGAAAAGGGCCCCCTCGGCTTATACTCGAGTCACTCTCCCACCGTGTCTCTCTAACCCTTGTGTCTCTTTCCCTCCACCCTCATCATCCTCAACCCCCCTCCTGATTCTAAACCCCCCTCCTCATTTTACCCCTATAAAATACCTCCCCCTCTCTCTTTCCCCTCACTTACCTCCATCTGCTCCTCCGCTCCTCCACGCTCCTTCCTGTGTCGGGACCCAGCATATGCTAATGACGTGATGTCACATGCGCGCCATGTCATTAGCTAATGACGTGATGTCACATTACCATGTCATTAGCATTAGCCGGGTCAAAACGCAGGAAGGAGAGTGGAGGAGCGGTGGTGCAAATGGAGGTAAGTGAGGGGAAAGGGAGAGGGGGAGGTATTTTATAGGGGTAAAATGAGGAGGGGGGTTTAGAATCAGGAGGGGGGTTTAGGATGAAGAGGGGTAAAGTGAGGAGGGTGTTTTAGGATGAGGATGGGGGGTTTAGGATGGGGGGTTTAG
Organism: Discoglossus pictus; assembly: GCA_027410445.1. Classification (NCBI taxonomy): domain Eukaryota; kingdom Metazoa; phylum Chordata; class Amphibia; order Anura; family Alytidae; genus Discoglossus; species Discoglossus pictus. Next base: position 234,928,127 of record CM050164.1, on the reverse strand, counting down.
GATGAGGATGGGGGGTTGAGGACGGGGGGGTTGAGGATGGGGGGTTGAGGATGAGGAGGGGGGTTGAGGTTGAGGAGGGGGGCTGAGGTCGAGGAGGGGGCTGAGGAGAGAGGTTGAGGAGGGGGGTTTAGGATGAGGAGGGGGGTTGAGCATGGGGGACTGAGGAGAGGGGACTGAGGATGGGGGGTTGAGGAGGGGGGACTGAGGTTTGAGGTTGAGGAGGGGGCGATGAGGATGGGGGGTTGAGGATGGGGGGTTGAGGATGAGGAGAGGGGTTGAGGTTGAGGAGGGGGGCTGAGGTTGAGGAGGGGGGCTGAGGAGAGGGGTTGAGGAGGGAGGTTGAGGAGGGGGGTTTAGGATGAGGAGGGGGTTGAGGATGGGGGACTGAGGAGGGGGGACTGAGGATGGGGGGGTTGAGGAGGTGGTATTGAGGATGGGGAGTTGAGGATGGGGGGTTGAGGTTGAGGAGGAGGTTGAGGAAGGGGGTTGAGGAGGGAGGTTGTGGAGGGGGTTTAGAATGAGGAGGGGGTGAGGATGGGGGCGTTGAGGACTAGGATGGGGGGTTGAGGAGGAGGTTGGGGTTGAGGAGGAGGTTGGGGTTGAGGAGGGGGTTGAGGTTGAGGAGGGGGGTTGAGGATGAGGAGGGAGGTTGAGGATGAGGAGGGATGTTGAGGATGAGGAGTCAGGATGAGGAGGGTGGTTTAGGATGAGGAGGGTGGTTTAGGATGAGGAGGGTGGGATGAGGATGGTGGTTGAGGATGGAGGGTTGAGGTTGAGGAGGGAGGTTGAGGAGGGTGGTTTAGGATGAGGAGGGTGGTTTAGGATGAGGAGGGTGGGTTGAGGATGAGGATGGGGGGTTGAGGATGGGGGGTTGAGGAAAAGGGCATGAGGAGGGGGTTGAGGTTGAGGAGGGAGGTTGAGGAGGGGGTTGAGGTTGAGGAGGGAGGTTGAGGAGGGGGTTGAGGATTAGGAGGGGGTTGAGGATGAGGAGGGGGGATGAGAGGGTGATAAGGGAGGGAGGAAGAGACACAGGGAAGGGAGAGGGGGAAGAGACAGTGGAGGGAGAGGGGAGAAGAGACACAGGGGAGAGAGAGGGGGACACAAGAAAAGGGCACACAAGAGGGGGACACAGAGGGCACAAGAGGGACACAGGGGGCAGCACATTTCCCACCCTCGGGTCACTAATTTTTCCCAGTATTTTGTGGTAAAATAGGTGCCTCGGCTTATACTCGGGTCGGCTTATATTCGAGTATATACGGTAATTTATTACTAATGTACTTTTAATGAAATAAAATGATATGTCATTATGGAAAAAATTAAATACAATGCAAGGAATATAAATACATATTTTGTTTGGAAAATAATAAATTACTGAATGGCTGATGAAGGAAAAGTTTTCAAGTAATGTGGTAATCAATGAATAGCGCTAAGGAAAATATTGAAGCTTTAATAATAAATAATAATAGTAACAATAATTATTATCGATCATTAGCTGTAATACTATTTTGGTTAAGTAGTACAAGTCAGTTACCTAAAGCCATAGAGCTCCATTCAATTGAGCGAATTTGAGATCCTGGAGCCCATAAGTAAGTTCGCAAGCTAATTTGCTATCTTAAACGTTCTGAACTTGATGGACTGAAAGTCTTTTAATTAGTATTATTTAATTACTAGGTAACTATGTAACTATGTAATTGGCGTCTTTTCAGAACGGCTTCCAAGTTATGGCCTTGAAAAAATGGCGCTGATCAAACTTGTAACTTACAGCCTCCAGAAGCCTTTAAACTGTCACTTTTGCAAGGCTAAAATCGCAAATCACTATTCAATTGCTTAATTTCCACAAGCTTGCAAATGTATTCACACCCTTAAAAGGCAAATGAAGGAGAAAATCCAGCAAGAGCAAAAGAGGACCGGCAAAGGGGTTAAACACCCATTGATAGCACTGTAAATGGAAATATTAAATTAATCCTGCACTGTAAATAACCGGAAAAGCGATGAAAGACATTAGAATTAATTGCACAACAAGTCTCAAGCCTTCATTTCAGGGTTAAATCGATCTCGGGTATCAATGAGTTAATACATATCAGGCCACTCATATGGACTAGAACAGTATTGGCATTAAATTTCATAATACTTTATTCTGAGGGTTTGAGAGTCTGATCGCATATCGGACCCCCGAACCTAATTGATTGACATGTAACCTCAATGTTTTACTGCCGTAAATTCTGACAGTCTCATTTACTATTGTCTGATTCGAAATGGGGGGTTACGGGCTTGCTTAATTGATCATGTTCCCTCCCTCAACTGCTCCGAACCAGTGCATGGTTTATGGGGTTGGCTTCGGGCCTACAACTTGCGGCCTTGAGCAATTGAATAGCCTTCTCAAGTAACGGGAGCTCACAACACACTCACAGACATTCGGCTGTCTGCGATCTAGTTACGGGCTTCCAATTAAATATCACCCATTGTCTATAAACAGATTTCAACTTGAATGAATTTATTCATACATTTAAAATAGGTACGTTTTCTGACATTAGCTGACACGAAAAACAATTAAAAAAGTTCTGAACTGAAATATGCATAAATGATATCAGCACTGTAAAAGTAAATGGAAAATATTCTAGTGTATTCTGTGAGAATACAATATATTCAGTAACTCCTTATTGTAAACACTGAATGGTAAAGCTATTAATACATGTGGAATAATAATGGGATGTGCAGTCATTATAATGACTTGTCAATCACAAACACTGTCCTGTAGATGAGAGTAATTGCCTATCACTGATCATACATGAGACAAATTCAGAAAGTGCTCTATTTCAGAAAGGATGCTTGATACAAGTTATAACCTTCTAACAGACAGTATAAGCACCCAAAAATGAATGCTTTTGTTTTATGTATGTATATTTTTATTTCTAGATAAATTGCTATGAAGCAATTCAGTTTTATACAACGTGAGAAAATATCACTCAATCCTCTATCACTCACTGCTCAATACGTCAGCCTCATAAAACAACTGATATTATCTCATATGAGATAAAATTACTCTGAAGGTGAACTGAGCTAGTAGGTCACCATTTTGAAACAGCTTTATTATACTGAACATATTAAGCATATTTTACTTCAAATAATACAAGAAAAAATCTAAATATTTGATTATTTGATTGCCTTGATGATATATTTGGTGTTAAATATATTTATTTGAGTGTTATGATGATTATTATATTATTATGTTTTTTTTTTTTTCAGTAGAAGCAAAACCTCTATAGCTGTATCCTAAACTGAATATTTAACAAAATGTAAATTATAAACTACCAGTCATCTAGAGTTAGAGATCATTGTGGAGGAGGATCACTCCTTTTCAGCTCAGAAAACTCTGCAAATCAAATAGAAGGGAAACTGGTGCCAAAATAATCAGTGATTTATAATGTGGAAACATCCATAAAATGCACTTACTATCTCTTTAATGTCTGCATCTTTCATTGGAGGAGGTAAAAATATTACTCATTCAAATTAAATCACTCTTCCCTGTCACATTTAACATACAATGTGATAAATAATATAATCAGACATACCAAATGTATATATCAGCTTCTTGATGTACATAGTTACACATGGAAACATGCAGCAGATCCTTAGAATTTGTAACATACAGGAATGATTTGGCCATCTTGCCTTCCTATTTCTGTTTAAAACCTGAAAACTTGCTTGCAATCCTATATTTGATTCAGCCTTATCTATGACCTTTTTTCATGGATGTTTGATACTCCTATAGTTTTAGCTGCTGCATATATATAATTTATCCCTGTCATGTGTTTTTGGTTATCATAAGCAGTGGCGAAGCTATAGTGGAGGCATCAGGTGCAATGCACTAGGACACTAAACAGGGTAAGAGGCTTCTGCTACTGACAGCAGCCTGAAGTAAAAATATTATCTTAATTTATTAGGGAAAGGAGCAGACAACCGTCACTCTAGGGGTCATCTAACCATCAACTCTTTAGGATGTATAGAAAAGTTGCAATAGGGGCCCCAAATAAGGCCTCTATTTCATGGCAGCTATAAGAAGTCTTGGAATGCTGACTTTTAGATGCAAAAGTTTTGAAAAGCAAGTTACTGGAGCTATTCTATGGCTCCTGCAAAAAAGCTTACTTACTAACTTGCATCCAGGGGGTTTGCCCAGAGGTCTCTAGCTCTAATGTGTGCTCTAATATGTCATATGAATTTGCACACACACAATACTGAAAAATAATTATTGACAGTCTTGTTGTTTGCAATTTGTGAAATACTTCAACATTTGAAAATGTGTTTCTTAACCTTTGTGTGTATTTGCTTGGACCTTTATAATGCAGCCATAAGAGAAAAAAGTGCTAAGTAATGTTCAAAATGCTGATATAGCTGATATATATGCTGCTTGTATAGGGTAAAATACCACAATGGTGCTACCAGGTACCTGTGTCACAAATTGTCTTTCATGCATTTATATATGCTGCAGGAGTTATATGTACTTTTAATCCATACTTTTAATATCTGTCTTTGCTACAAGGTGAGAATTTACTGCTGAAAAATGTGTATCAGGTACAGACAGTTTAAGTGCAGTCAGTTCAAAGTGAAGTTCAATAAGGTTTGGGAATCAATATGAAAAAGCAGCAACACAAACTAGAGGCAGAACAGTAATATCATGTAACAAATCAGACATGCATGAAGTATAATTAAGTCCTATGTAGAATTTGTTTCTTAAGGTGTGTCGTTATAAACAAAAAGCTATCCAATAAAGCTTTTTTTTCTGTACAGTGGCAGCAATTCACAGTTGCCCATACAAACATGTAGCTGTGGAACAGGATCCTTAAGAGATCCTTAACATTAGGGACTTCAGCATAGTACCCTGTAGAGTACTGTGGTTTACATGGGTTCAGCTCCCGTACAGTTCTATAAAGCTCATTGGGGTAATTGAAATAAATTAGAGACTTAACCAAGAAAAAACAAAAATATGTAATATTAAATATCAGCATGGCAAAAATTGTAGCAAGAACTCTAAAGTGCTATACCAATAAAACACATGTTCTCTATCTTCCCACATTGTTTCTGTCTTTTTTATTCCTCAGTATCTTCACTCCCCTTCATACGTTCTCTCTTCTTTCCTCCTTTCCTTTTCCTATCTCCTGTTACACACTCTCCCTCCTTTTCCATAACCATCTTTATCTCTCTCATCTTTATCTGTATCTGTCTACCAACACTCATTATTTCTCTTATCTGCTATATCTTTCTCTCTTCCCTCCTCTCATCTTTATCTCTATACCCCTTTATTTCTATACGCTTCATCTATCTTTTTTATTCATCTGTCACATATTCAAACAATTTCTCCACCATTCTCCCCAATCATTTCTCTCAGTCCTCTCATTACACTCTCTCTTTCCTCTCTACATTTCTAACATTCCTCTCTCTTTTATCTATCATCTGTTTTGTCTCCACTTCTATCATTTATCTCTCTTCCTTCCCCATAGCTCTCTCCCAATCTGTCCTTGCTAGTTCGTAAATTTTCCCTTCTTCGTTCCTTTATATTTCCGCCCCATCTCTCTCTCCTTAAACTGTCTCCTCCTATCTTCATTACCCTCTCCCTTTTCTCTCTTTTATATCTGCCTATCTATATTTCTATTTCCTCTTCTACATCATTCATATGTCCCAAGCTCTCATTTATTTGTATCAACTTTCCCTTTCCATTTAACCATCACCCTCCTTCCACGTATCTTTACTTCTCCCCTCGCCTTTATTTTTCTCAACCATTCTTAACTTTATCTCTCTCCCCAGCCTCTATTCTCTTATCTCCCCTTCATCTGTCTTCCCCTCCTCTGTTTGTCTCCCTTTTGTGAATCTCTCCTCTCATACCATTATGACTCTCCCCCATGTGACATTTATTTCTCTGTTGCTCCTCTCTCTTCTTGATCTAGTAAAAGTGTATTTATTTTAATTACAAGAGGGTATGGAGACTATATGAATAATTTACTGGTGAATTTACATAGAACAGAATATGTTAACAAAAAGCACAAACCTCCTAGACTCATAACTCCAAGCTCCTGTTCTCTCACTAACTCAAAGCCAAATGTTTCGCCCTTGGTGTGGTGTATCACCAAATTAATATATATAAATATTACACAAGTTCGTCTACATTAAAAGGTATTTATTAAAAGGCAACAACACAATACTATAAATGTATCACAAACACACAGCCCAGACCCACGGAGCAACACCCCTTTTTAAATCTATCTACCTATATAATCCCCTTCCCCAAACGCTTGATCTTACCCACGGTTAGACCATCGCCATCAGTATACCATCAACCATCACCAACACCATCCAGGAAGAAAAACAGGAAGCAACAGCAGTTTCCTGCCTGGAAATACCCTTAGTTGCATCACTTCCTCCAGCAATTGTGGGAGGGAAGCAAAGACTTCCAGCCCTCCCACCTAGACCTGTTTAAGGAGGTCCTGAATTACCATGCAAGGAAGACAAGTTACCACACTTGGGACCTTTAGTTTCCACAGCATGGGACAGCTTGTGAGAAACGCAAGCTTATACAGACTCAGGTTTACAATATTTACTGAAAACTTGCTGGCCCTTGGCTCTGTCTCATACGGGAGCCAAGTAATTGAACCCTGGATGGCAGTAATTGTATCAAAGATTATTAGCTGGCTGCTTTCAAACTCATAATTTAAAATTCACCTTTTAAAAAATTAGAAAAAGACCATTCTCAAACTCTTTTCCTTAGTTCCATTCTGCAAGTAGCAAATAATGCTTTTAAATCAGAAACTAACAAAACATTTAATTTGATACATTTACCATTTACTTTAGTACTTTTTATAATAATACAAAAAAAATCTAAATTACAATACAAATCTCAGGAGAGTAGAGAATAAAAATTAATAATATGCATGTACTGATGAGTTGTATTATAACACAAGGCGCATATAATGCAAATGAAATAGTAGTGAAAGGGAGGGTGGTGATGAGAGGTAATGGGAAACATCTTAGTGAACACTGAGAAGGCTGCAGTGCTAAAAATACAGTCCACTGGTATGAAACTTACTGAATCTAGCCCATTGTATGGCATTGAATCAAAGAAGAAGAAAAACTGCAGACCTAGCAAAAAAAATGTTCGCCAAGAAGCCCTAAAAAAATGCAACCTCAATAGAAAAGGGGAAATAGATCAAAAACAGACAAATGGATATAATGAGGTAAATACTGGCAAGCTGTTTGTTAATGAAACAAAAAAGAGTAACAACCATAAAATCTATATCTGTGTTTCACCTTCCTCCAGCTCATTTGTATGGAAATAGCATTACTATTCTATACTTTTATGTATCCCGCACACAGAAAATTACTTATATTGCTGCCAATAATACAGAACAAATGGAGGAGAAATAACAGAGCACACAGAAATAAATAGTGACTAAGATTTTCTCCAGCCACATAGAATATAAAATATTATACTAGTGTATGTAGGATTGAGTAACCAAAATGCAAAAGTAAAGAAAAAAATAGGAACATAAAAGAAGGAAAATGGATAATTGTTTATAAAAGTGGTAGACTAAATTTGAGACAAAACAATGACTTTGAAAGTACAGATAAAAGGGAGCCAACAAATTTTAAATATAATCTCCTAAAAATGGAATTTTCCTAACTGTCTGACCTTCCAATCACAGGGACACCAGATAAATCTCCTCTATCTATTCACAGACTATGAGTTCAATGTTTCTTATGTAAGTGGCAGTGAATTTGGGTTTGAAAAATGAATCACTGATGAGAACTCCTGTTGAACCTGTATTGTTTGTTATTCTGTGGCTAGAATCTGGCATGGGCTAATCCTGCACTTCAAAGCTAACGACCCTTCCATTGTATACAAAATGTCATGGCGAAGTGGCGTGAGTGATAAGAGAAATAAGGGACTGCAAGGTTTGGGAAAATAGGACTTTATCAAAAAACACTTTGATCTTTTTGGATATATTCTAAGAGCAAGAATGTGTATGAAAATAATTCCACAAAACTCTACAAACAAACATTTTAAATATTCCATGTAACCAATTTCGGGATCAAAGCAATAATAAACTTCTGATGAGTAAACATGCAAAAAGCAATAAAGCTGGTACCATTATGACTTGCCAGGTTATCAGGACAAGAATATCTGTCAAGTTTTTATACTAAAATAGCTTAGCTTTTATAGTTGCCATCCCCTGAGTAATCAGTAATCTAGCCCTTTATTAAAGTACATATCACATCTCAAATATTGCGTTATTTATGTGTCCCAATGAATAGTTCTTGAATTGTTCTTTTACTGTCTCCTCTTTTTCAACAACTCACAGTGCAAGATGGTTCTTCTTTATACCTCACCTTTCCTCATACATTGCGTTGGCTTTATTAAAATGCATTGTTGTACTCTTAAGACGAGAAGTTCACCCCTATTTAATTTTGGGTATACTCAAGTGACTGTATTCGTGGAGTTAACTTTGTGCCAACAGATGCTGATAGTGAGATTATTCTTTAAATTACCTACAGAAACAGGGGAATCTATTTGAAGATAGCAGATTATTGTTGGTTTTGATACATTTCTGTGGACAATAGTGCATCTTTGATAAAGCAAAAAACGTACAAAAGTATTAATTCTCTCATACAACATGAAGACTTTTAACTACATTGCTGTAAGTTTCTATACAAAAACACTAAATAAGGAATAGCTAGTTACATGTAGGCATATGTAAGAAAATACAGAGTAATTAGCTTGATGGTGGTACTTTATCACCATTCATTTTGACTTGACTAGAAGTTGTTTGTATTATATTATTAATTTTGCAATAAATCAGTTATATCCCCATGTATTTATGTGTCAGGTTCCTTATCAAATTCAATCCCCTTCAAGTGGTGCAAAATAGACTATGAAAAATAGTCTCCATAACTGAAATATTTAGGGATTATACTTTTCACTCAAACCTGCTTCTGTAGTGACTGAATTATTTTGTCTCTCTCACCAAACCATGGACTGAAAACAGAGACAGGGTGTGGGTCTGTAGCTATGCCAGCATTTCATTTTTCTGGCTTTTTGGACTAGAGCAAAATTAAGGAAAATCCCAAACAACTGTTTTACTAAAAAATTCAAATGATTCCAGACAAATAGAGAAAAGCTTGCTACACAAAATATAATACGGGAAAAGAGATAACAACAAATAGGAGAAATGATAACAGCTGGCTTTGTTTCATTAGTTTGTGTGTGGTAACACTGACTTAAGCAAGCTTGAACATAAAAAAATGACATCTCCAAAAGAGCTTTTCACGGCACAGTTAATTTTAAAACAATTTGCGAATATAAAAAAAATGATAAAATATACAAAGCACAGAATTAAATAAACAGTCAAAGAATGGATTAGTTTTATGAACTGTGCTAGTAATTGGTTTGCATACCATCATCTACTCTTTACCATGAATAAGTCGTACAACTTTGTTAGTTATTTACTTTTTGTTCCAATTGGTTTGTTGTCATTTTTGCAGTGTTGTCCTACAGCTCTTTACAGACTACCTATCACTAAGTAACACACAGATGGATTATTTTAATTATTGTGTTTTTTTTATTTTTCAGGCTTTTAATGTGTTTGACTTTTGCCATGGAAATTAACACATTTAAAAAAAAAAAATATTGTGTTTGTCAAGAAAAAAAGTTATTTTCCTTTTAATAAAGTAATACCTACACATTGCACAAAAATAACTGTATGCACACACACACCACATCATTATAAAATATGTAATATCTAAAGTTAAAAACAATTTAAAAAAAACCTAACTGTGTTCTACTTTAATTATTTCAGAAAAGGAAGCTTCATAACTTAAAAAATAAATATTTGTCAGTTACGAAAATACATTGATCCCAGTCATATATACTTTATTTATTAATGTACTAATATACCATTCGTCTTGGTTTACTTAAATCTTAGCAGGGATATTCCTGTTAACATTCATGTTACATTTCTTCATTTTTCTATAATGATTGAATTAATATACTATGGCCCCTATTCAATTGAGCAATTGTTGTTTACGGTGCCCATAATGTAGCCCATAACCTTATTTGCTATTCAATTGTCATCTTTTCGCTACCAGCAAACAATTTGCGGGTTACAGGCTGAAAATCCCTGTGGTTGTTAAAATCATAACTCCGACCCAGCTAAGCCTTTAATCTTTCAAGCCTGTAAATTGCAAATCACTTTTCAATTGCTACAATTCCTCAAGCCCGCAAATGTTTTTACACCCGTAAATGGCAAATGTAGAAAAAAATCATAGGACCTGCAAGGGGGTTAAACACCTGCTGTAAATGCAAATAAAAAAAATCAATACTGCACTTTAAAAGACGGGGAAAGCGATGAAAGACATTAGAATGAATTGCACAACAGTCTCAAGCTCTCAAATGTGCAATAAAAAAATATTTTTTAATGTTTAATTTTCGTATTATATTAATCTCGGGAATCAAATAGTTAATACATAACAAGCCACCCACATGGACTAGAACAGTATCGCCATTCATTTTTATTACTTTGTACATTGGCGGATTGCGAATCCGATCGCATATCAGACTTCTAAACGCTAATTGACTGACACAATGATGACGGTCTCATTTACTATTGGCTGTTTTTAAATCGGTAGTTACAGTCATGCTTAATTGATCATGATCACGCTTTGAAATGCTACTTACGATTGCATGGTTTACGGTTTAGGCTTTCGGGCAGGTAGTTGCGGGCTTGATCAATTGAATCGCTCTGTATCTGTTGCAGTTGAATAAGGCACAATGTTTATACTTCAGTTTATGAATTCTAATGGGTATATGTAAATTAGCATTTTGAAAAGAAGGAAGAAAAGACACCCTTTGTATCCAGCAAAATATCCTCTTAAGTGATAAGACAAGAGAAATGTAAAACTTTAACATTTATTGGTATAATAAAACAAATACTTTGTTAATCGATTTTTAAAACATATTTAAAAAGAAAAAAGCAGACTAACGACTTCCTGGAGACAACAATATAATATAGTAATGGATAGTTGAATTTAGTTTAGTTATTGCTAAATCATCTTTACTTTTTAAGCCGTATCTTGAGTACGGTTGTAACGATCAAAAAAATATCTATTGTACTGATTTAAATACACACACATATATATATATATATATATATATATATATATATATATATATATATATATATATATGAAAGCTTAAATATTAAACCGCTGGGAAAGTAGGAGCATCCCTTTTGGAGTATTTTAGAAAAAGGTTGAGTGCTGTGTATGGTAGTTATACTTATTATTCTAAAGTGCTATGTCTTATGAAAAAGTTTTAATCTATTATAATTAAAAATATTTAGTGAAAAAATGTGGGGAAAATATGAGAAAAATAGATACATAGATTCCAATACTACATAAAAGTACAATATACACATGAAATGCTAAAACATGTGGTACTGTATAGATGCACAATATAATCATAAAATACCATATAAAGCTCATATGATTGCAATCCAGTGTCCTTATCTTTTAAAATGCAGTTTAGAGTTCCGATGGATGTGGATTAAGACCGCCTGGCCCCGGCCGTCTCACACTGCTCCGGATCGGCGGGTGACGTCACATCCAAGAAGTGCTGCTGACCCTCAACTAATGTTATTTATTATCTTTTCCCTCACATTTTTTCACCAAATATTTTTAATTATAGTAGATTAAAACTTTTTCATAGCACATAGCACTTTAGAATAATACGTATAATTACCATACACAGCACTCAACCTTATTCTAAAATACTCCAAAAGGGATGCTCCTACTTTCCCAGCGATTTAATATTTGAGCTTTCATATATATATTTATATATTTAAATCAGTACAATAAAAAAATTTTTTGATCGTTACAACCATATTTAAGATATGGCTTAAAAAGTAAAAATGATTTAGCAATACAAGTGACTAATATTTATCAGATTCCAACTAAATTCAACTATCCAATACCATATTGTATTGTTGTCTCCAGGAAGACGTTAGTCTGCTTTTTTCTATTATTTTTCTAGTATTTGTTTTAATTATACCAATACATAATACAATAAGTTTTACATTTCTCTTGTCTTATCACTTAAGAGGCTGTTATTTTTACATATTTCCAGCAGCTTGTCATATACAGAAATGAACTGCAGTATAATATATGCTGAATTATTATAATTGGGACCATATCTATTCCTCTAAAATATACTCTTCTTCCAAAACTTTTCCAAAATATATGTAAATTAGATAATATAGAATCTTCACTGTTAATTCCACACCATTGTTGCATTATTCCCTATTTAGCCCTTTACCCTCTAATGCAACATCATTTTAGAATACTATACAGGATGGATGTATATAAAATAACTAACCCTTTACATACAGCACTATTTAATCCTTGCAGGACTCCCCAGATGCTGGTTGCTTTCTTGTGCATTTAATCTAGTTGAATGTCTCCTTTTAGAAAAATACATTAAACATCTAAATGTATTGGTGCCTTTCCCTCCCAAATATTGTCTTAAATATAGGTAATTCATTAGACAAATATTAGTACATGCAATATTTTGCTGAACTATGTCATAATGGAAACCTGCCAACTGACCTCTAATGGAAAGTATTTTTGAAAGATTATGGGTGATTATGGAAAACCTAATAACTATATGCTCTTTCAATGGATTTATTGTTCTTTAAAAAATAGGCAAACATTGGTTTTGTAATGAAAATCTGCAAATTGTTTGTATAAAAGAGTGGATCTCAGTAAGCCTTAATATGTAATTTTTAATATCTGGACTGTCTTTGTGGTTTTAAAACCAAACATCTGGGAATCTATTCAAATGCATTTGTATATCTAAAACATTACCCTGTATCTCTTATATCAGTTTTTCAAACACTCTTTATCTACCAGTATGCATCTAAGAGAGCTGAATAATCACTTCAACAGTGCTACGAGCTTGTGTTGAAGTCACACATACTGACACCCTCTGTGTGTTTATCATTCATACTACATTTACTGGTGAATATTTTTTATCATGGTCTCTGTTCATGCCTGTTAATGTTTTGTTAGAGGGACAGAGCAAGTAGTTTTCAGTAAACTCTAAAAACACATGTGCAAACAACAGTAAAGAAAGGGTTTAGCACACAAAAAGGTAAATTTCCTTGTTCATTTTTTTTTATATATTTATATTAAAGATTTCTTTTTTTTTGTAGTGTAGTGTAGTGGGCCCCCCTAGCCACCGCAGCACACCCTCGACTCCCCCTTATTGTGTACTGTGGATCTGGATATTCAGTGGTCGGGTATCCATCCTCTGCTGGTGCTTCATATTGCCGGAGCAGGGAATCCCTAATGACGTCATGTTTTACAACAAAATTAGACAGCACTAGCCCCCTCAGAGCCGGAGCCACTGCACTGGTGTTTGATTCTCCCCTGGATTGCAGCCATAACCCCTCTTCTCTCTCTCTTTCCCTATACATATATATATATATATATATATATATATATATATATATATATATATATATATATATAAATCCAACACTGAGGGATATTTTCTAAAGTTATCTTAGGGTCTGTCGTGTGCAGGAAGAGGTTTACCAAGTATCACAGGGTCTGTGAAGTGCATCAATGTATTTAATAAGTTATATATTCTTTGGGAGTAAATTATTATCACAGCCCTTCAGGCCTCACAGCCACTGTTTTAGTTTAGTAAATATTCTACATCTTTAAGAACATTGGGCACTATTCTATTGCCAATTCGTAAATTTATACACACTTCAAAATCCCTCTTCATACTGCCAAAGATTCTATTAGCTACTCGCAATCTGATGACGAGTTACCCACCCACAATTACGTAGGGCCAGCCAAAGATGAACATTTGGCCTTACTACTCTATTGGTTTTAGCACAGCTCAAATGTTAGGAGCTCTAAATAACTGCATGTACACAAAATCTATATTCTATTAGGCCCGCAGCGTTAGATCTCAAAAAAAGTCTAACACGCAATTAAAAAAAGTATCAAGTTTCTAATGAAGGCCGCGCTATGTTGTTGGCGCTTGATGCCGAGAAGGCATTTGATAGGTTAGATTGGACATTTATGAACGCCACACTGAACAAATTCGGAATTCCGGAAGGTTTTCTGCGAAGCATCGCGACATTATACTCGGAACCAACCGCACAAGTTACATATCAAGGACACAATTCACTAAAATTCAACATCACAAGGGGGACAAGACAGGGGTGCCCTCTATCACCATTGCTGTTCGCCCTCAGTATAGAGCCCCTAGCAATTGCTATTCGTCAGCACACTGACATATCGGGTATACGGGTCGGCCCGACAGATCATAAAATTTGCCTTTTTGCCGATGATATCCTACTAACAATATCAAACCCCCTGGTTAGTCTACCTAATCTATTCAAACTTTTGTCTCAATTTGGCCCACTGTCAGGATTCAAAATTAACACAAGTAAAAGCATAGCCCTTAATATATCACTTCCTCCCACCACGGAAAAACTACTAGCCAATAACTTCCCAATAAAATGGGCCCCGAATTCTATCAACTACCTAGGCGTACAAATTACAAAATCAACTAAGACCCTATATGAAGCAAACTACCCAACCCTCTTTAAACAATTAACTAGGGACCTGCACAGGTGGTCAGAACTAAAGATTTCGTGGTTAGGAAAGCTACATGCTGTCAAAATGAACGTACTCCCCAAACTGCTCTACCTTTTTCGGACCTTACCTATCTCGATTTTAGCGATAGACTTGAAAAAAATACAGAAATTACTAATGAGTTTTCTGTGGAACAATAAAAAACCTAGAATAAACAGAGAAACAACTACTGCGACTAAGAAGGATGGTGGGCTCGGATTTCCAGACATTTCCAGGTACTTTAAAGCTGCTAGATTAGCACAACTAGTTAAGTGGTATGTCAGGGACTCCCCCCCGGTATGGGTTCAATTAGAAAAACGCATACTAGGGTCCAATGATTTAATCATGCATCAGTTACTATGGCTCTCAACCCAGCAGGGCTTCAAGTTACCCCAATCAATTCCATCAAGTGTGAGGCATTCAATTTCCCTATGGAAAGATATAAATAAGAGGAACAGACTGCTGGGCCAGGAGTCAGGGCTCAGCCCTCTATGGCCACTTTCAACTAACCCCAAAATAAACTCTAATGCTCAATACAGATGGTGGATTGATAATAATTGCTCAATTGCGGCAGATTTACCGGTTGTTAATCAAAAATGGTCCACCACCGCATTCCTAGAAGACAAACCCCTTCCTCCGGGGGAATGGCTTAACCTAATCGCTATAAACCAAAGATTAAATCACATCTTTGGCTGGCCCTACGTAATTGTGGGTGGGCAAAATATATCCTTATTCGAAAAATGTTGCATTAAATTCCCGGGAGGGAAAGGAAACATCTCCACAATATATAACCATTTAAGCGATTTAGTCACTCCCCCTAAATTACACTATGAATCAGCATGGGAAGCTGACCTCAACATAAATTTAGACAGAGACCAATGGAATAGTATTCGGAAACAAGCCAAAAACACATCACTTAACGTAATTATGAAAGAAAACTCCTATAAAGTTATTATGAGGTGGTACCTAACCCCAGTAAGAATGCACATAGGGAACCAGACAATTAGTGACATATGCGAAAGGGGCTGCAACCAAAAAGGGACTCTAATCCATAAATTATGGGAATGCCCTATGATTAGACACACATGGGTGGACACCTACAAAACCCTGGAGAAACTATGGGGTCAATGCTATCCCATGAGACCAGAAGAGGCCATCCTAGGATTACCGGTAGAAGGGATGTCCAACTCAGAACAATTCCTAACTAACCAAATTTTCCTAGCAGTGAGGATAGTAGTAGCCGCCCATTGGAAATCACCCACCCCAACATTTGAAGTAGTCTTAAACAAAATTGAGTTCGTTCGATCCATGAGCGTTTTGTCCGCAGAGGTTGACCATAACTACAAGCGCTGGGCCTCCTGCTGGGCCGCCTGGGAGACAAGACGCGGCAGATGAATAGGGTGAGTGACACTTCTCCCTACAAAGGAGCTATTAGGGGATCCATAGTAGTAGTGGTCTTAATTTACCCAACATCATTAGCCCACACAGTAACCTAAACACAGAATAATCTTTCTATTAGATGCTACCAACCAAGCTCAAAACAACAGTTGGTCAGGAATCCAAGTTCATCATATTTTTCCCATAGTTATGGGACTTCATTAAATATAGTTTTCTCGTTAGCCTTAAGTTATTTAAAAGCTAATATCAGCTATTATAATACCAGAAAAACGGAAAAGGGAGAGGAGTTTTGGACAGGCAGAGGACACACTGGAAACCAAATATGTGAAATACGTTTATTGTTAATTCCTATTTATCACTTCTAATGTTTTTGGTGTACTATGTTATATGTCTGACCTGTCTAATAAAAATCAATTAAAAAAAAAAAAAAAAAAAAAAAGTATCAAGTTTCTGTCAAAGATATTGTGGGTACTAAACAGGATTTGCAAGGGCTTTTTATTTATTTTTTTATTTCTGAGTCATATTGATCTTGAGACTCAAGAAGTTAATACATGTCATGAAACCAACATGGACTAAAACAGATGATCTAATGCATTTTATACAGTGCTAGATTGCTTGATTGCATGGCCGGTCGGCAAATATTACATATTGGCACTAATTAATTTGTAGCTTCCAATTGAAGATTACACCTAACTTCAATGTTTTACTGACATCATGATGACGGTCTCACTTACTTTTGGCTGTGTCTAAGAAGGAAATTACGGGATGCTTATATATTGTCATATCATATGATCAAACCCACTGAAATCCTACTTAAAAAGGTAGGATTTATGAGTTTAGGCTTAAGGAGGTAAATTGCAAGCTGGAGTCAATAGAATACATCTAAACATTTAGAGGAAAATACACCCGCATTTCAGGGTTTTAATAGAATAGGGCTCATTATTCTTAGCATTCCTCAGATTAAAAATAAACATTTCATATAAATGCTTATATCAGGCCTGGTCATTTTGTTCCATTCATATATACATACTTAGGCCTCATTCAATTGTTATTTGGCCAACTGAATAGGGCTCTATAGAAGCACAGAGCATATTTTTTTTTACAGAAGGTTTTTATAAGGGAACTTCTATTCAAAAGCAAGGTCTTTACTAACTAAAAATGTCTGTAAAAAAATATGCTCTGTGCTTATATAGAGCCTTATTCAACTGGACAAATCACAATTAAATGAGGCCCTTATAGTCTGACATAGATGCACTTAGATCATTAATAAGTGGATTATTTGGGTGACATTATTCTCCACAGAGCATAATAAATCATGCCAGAGTCTTCTGTATATATTCGCTCTTCCTATGTGGCCTCGTTGATTAGACAATATATTAGCATTATGTAGAAGGTCATGTGCAGAACTGGCGGTTCTTCTCTGCAATGAAGTTAACATACTAATTCTATTTTGTAAACTCACAGGAGACTCATGTTTATGTCTGACTGTACAAGCTTTTACTACATTCATGTTGTCAACTTTCAGGAAACATTATTCCATTAGCAATGCTGAAATCCTCTGGATAGCACAGACTGCTGATCCTCTCTAATGCCAAACAGCCGCAGTCACAGCTAATGATGAAGACGGATATGAACCTGAAAAAATTCTTAAATTCTACCGATAATACTAGTTTTGGAAAAAGCAATTATATTTTTAACTAAATTAATTTTATTTACATGTAAGCTTTTAATATTGTTTTATTGTCGGCCTATTGTACTAAGCAAGTTATGAGATGTTGCATTTGTTATTGTTACATTTAGTAGACTGTATAGATCACACTTTAAATGTCTTAATGCTGTTCATGCCAGAGCATACATATATTATTAACCATAGCGTAAGTGTAAAGACAATACACACTTCTTGCTCTCTACAATTCACGGTTTATTAAATTAGACTAAAAGTATGTCAATACATTATATACATAAATATCTTAATATTAGAAACATCATCTATAAAATGAGCAAAAACTCATTCTATGCATTTTCAACTAGGCCTATGTGTCTTGTGATGCTGGGTATGTCTATATATATTTTACCACAACCTTTGGTGGTTGGAGCAGATGGAATAGAACACAAGCTAGCATATGCACACCACTTATATAGAGTCTTAGCGCCAGACCATATACTCAATCCCCTTCCTGTTCCTGTCCAGTTGCCAGACCTTAAAAAAGGGGATTCTCCTCATGGCATACTAGATGTAGCTGGTTTTATCATCTGCCTTCTATGTGCAGAGCTTAAGTAATTTGAGTGATTCATATTCCAATGCATAGTCAGATTTGTAACTATTTCCGTATCCACAACTGGCCAGAATACAGCAACCTCTCCATGTGTCAGTAAGGTAATCACATATAATAGTTGTCGTAATTGCGAGTTTGTCGGTAACGCTATGTTAAAAGTTACGGGCTTGTGCATGTGCAGTCAGCGATGAAGTTACGGGTTTGACGGGGGCTGCAATGAGCGCCAAAGTTTAATTTCCATGTTATATCAATCTCAATAATCAAGGAGTTAATACATATCAGGCCACCCACATGGACGATAACATTTTCTTAATTCATTTTTATTATTTTGTACATTGCTGGATTGCGAGTCTGATCGCATATCAGACTTCTAAACGCGAATTGATTGACGTTTAACCGTTTTACTGACGTCTTGATGATGGTCTCATTTACTATTTTCTGTTTCTAAATTGGTAGTTACGCCTCACTTAATTGATCATGATCATGCCCTGAAATGCCACTTACGAGTGCATGGTTTATGGTTTAGGCTTATGGCTTTTGGCCAGGTAGCTGCAGGCTTGCTTAATTGCATCTCTCTGTAATTGTTGCAATTGAATGGAGGCCATGATTTATCAGGCTTAAGCCAATAGATCTTTCACATATACAGCCTTATTAAATTGCGATTCGGTCAATTGAAAAGGGCTTTATATAAGCACACAGCATATTTTTTTACAGAAGTTTTTAGTGAACTTCTATCCAAAAACAAGGTCTTCACTAACTATAAACTTCTGTAAAAGAATATATGCTCTGTGCTTATATAGAGCCCTTTTCAATATGCCGAATTGCAATTTAATAAGGCTGATAAATACTACTGAAAAAGCATTGAATGTCTCAATAAGTACTGAGTACAATTACTTAAATTTGGGGGAGGGATGCTGCTGCTTAAATAACTAATGCTCTTTGCCTGATTCCATGTGGTCCTCTGCATGTTTCACACAAAAAAACTCATATTTTTAAATAGGAGAAGCCATCACTCTCTAAAATTGAAACAGACAGTCTTGGATTATACCAGTGTGCAAAAATAACAAGGGACAACATTAGACACAGTGTGGGGTGGTCTTTGTAAGGCAAATCACAATTGTCAAATATGGCCCTAGATGCACACATTTCCACACTCCTGAGTGAAAGGGATACAGCAATGCTACATATGCTATACTCTAAAGTTACAGGTATTGAAGAGTACTTATTATTATGATTAGCAATGTTTAAAAAAAGATAACGACAGTGGTTAGTAGATGCATCAAAAAGGCTGATTGACTGCCAGAAATGAAAAATTTCAATGTAAGTTTACAATGAAAATGTTCTAAATAGCATTAAATTGTTAGTACTTGTTATCTATAGTTTGAAGTTATACCCTATTTTGAAGCTTTGTTACATGCTTTTTAGCAACAGGTCAAGGAGAATGTAACATTTTGTACACGTTCTCAGTAATAAAATGTTTTTGTAGATCTCCCATATAATATATTGTCATCATTCCTGGCAAAAGTGTACCGTTTTTGATTTGTGTATTCTGTTCGTTCTTATTACTTGATTTTTTTTACAAAACATCTAGAATTTATGGAGAGAATAAACTGACCCAACAAAGTCATCCAATTTGTATCTTCTTCTTTTAGACCAGTAAACACATTAAGTGGATAAATAAATTATTGTGATAATAGTGCCATACAAAAATAATGTGCTTAGTGTAGAGGAGAAAATGATTATATCATTTTACTTACGAAAGTCAAAATAAAGAAAAGGATTCATCAATGGTGAACATCTATGAGACATCTTGTATGTGCATTCCAGTGACCAAAAATGTGCAAGAGAATGAAAAGTGAAAAAGGGAGTTTAGTGCAATATGATAAAAACAAGCTGATTTTTAAAATGTTGTTATTATGTGTGAGTGATATTATTTTATAATTATTAAAACATTGAATAGTTTTATACTATACTAGATTTGCCATTTTTTCCTCTTGTATATTCTTGGTCACCGGACATACACTGGATTGGCTACACCAATCAAACGATCTTTACCATTTTAAATGTTAGATGTAACTCTTTGTGTGCTTGTCGTTATAGATCTTAGAACTTAATATTGTTTCATAGGATTATATTATTTTTAAATCCTTGTACAATATTGTGCGGCATAAACTGAAATGAAAACGTTTTATACTTCAAAATTACAATAATTGATTCTATCTAGGTTGTTGAGGTTATGTCTGCTTATTGACTCAAACCCTTTATGCTACTTATCATTATTTTATGATCTAGATGACTACATCAAACATCTATTTTCTGTCAATGACTTGACACCACCACTCTTTCTGCAAAGTAGTTTTCGATACACTTTACAAGTATCATCTATATGGGTTAGTTTTTTATTTACATAGTATTCAAGTAGCACACTTTGGACATTGCCTACAGGAACTAGATCCATAAACATTTTACTCTGTATGTGACTATATATTCAATTACTAATTTGTTTTATTTTTTTCTCCCTAGGAGAATGTTTCCAAGTTACAAAGTTAAAGTTACCGGGATGAATCCCAAGACCAAATACATCCTGCTTATAGACATTGTTCCAGCTGATGATCATCGGTACAAATTCTGTGACAACAAATGGTAAGTCTTCCTGAATATTCTGCTTTTGAGGACCTTATCATGCTGGTAAGCAGTGGACTGTATTAATGAAGATTATGAGATAATTAAACTTTCCTTTCTTTTCCTTTCCTTTCCCTTCCATTTTCTATCATTTGATTTTTTCATTTTTATTTCTTGTTGTATTCTCTTTCCTTTTTCCATTCCTTATTTCCTTTCTTCTTGCCACCCTTTCTCTCTCCTTCCCTTCTGTTATCCTTTCAAAAGTTTAGTAGATATTTCATTTTAACTTTAGAGACTCTGAGCCTCATTCAATTGGAGATCGTAAGTCCAAAAAAGTAGGACTTACGTTTGCGGGTCTGCTGCGGGCCTGAATTAAGCTGCTATTCAATTGGCCGAGCACGCAAGTTAAGTGCTGGTCGCGAGAATCGGAAACCATGCCATCGGACGTAACATTTCAAAGCTTGAACATGAAGGCTGTAATTTCTGCGATAGAAACAGCCAATGGAAACAGAGATTGTCATCATAACATGAAATCCAACCTCCAAGCCCGTAGAACTTTGAAGCCCATAGGACTGGAACCCCATGATGCAGGGTTCCTGATCGGGACCCCCGCAGGGTCCCCACATTAACCCCATGATGCAGAGGTCCCAATCGGGACCCCCTGCGACTGGCGGCTAACCTTTGGGCCCGGGACCCCTGCATCATAGGTGTTTAATTTAGGGGGGGGGGGGTTAGCAGTATTGGAAACAATTAGGAGGATCATACATAGGGCCTTTTCAAGCCCTTGCCAGAACTCCTTGGTACCATTAACTTGTGGTTAGATATTTGACATTTGCGGGCTTGACAGAGTGGTTAGGAAGGGGGAATCGGAGCAATTGAATAGTGGTTTGCGATTTTTGCGTTCCAGACTCTTGCAGCCGTGAAAGATCAAAGGCGTTGAGGGCAGTAACTTGCCATTTTACAAATCGCAATGGATTGAGAGCTTGCAGCACGTAACTCGATCAGAGCCCGCAATCAGAAGACAATTGATTAGCAAAATAATTGCGACGTCTACTTGCGACCCCGGATCTCAAAATCGCAGCAATTGATTGAGAATGTCTGTTATTATTTTTTTCTTTAGCACCACATTACTTAATTTTATAATTTCCAGTTGTTTTCAGTCAAATTGCTGCTGCATTGTGCAAAGATGGACATCTTTGCAATTTAGAAATAGATACACTAATTGTTGCTATACAGGCTTAAAGGCTAGAGCCAATACAGCCTCCAGTGATTGATGTCTGTTTCTCTTTATGTACATATTTATTCAAACATGAATGTTGATCACACAAGCTAGTTATTCAAATAAAAAAAAAATGAACACTGTGTAGACATTTGGAGCCTCATTCAATTCAAGGCTGCATCTCGCGGTATATAGGCTGTTTGCGGCCTGCTGCGTGCTCACACTCTGCTACAATTACGGTGCTATTCAATTGAACAAGCCTGCAAGTTACGGGCCGAAAGCCAAAAGAGTAAATCATGTACTTGTACGTAGCAGTTCAGGGTGTACGTAGCTAGTACTCATAGAATTTTCTTCTACATTTGCCGTTTAAGGGTGTGAAAACATTTGCAGTATTGAGGAATTGTAGCAATTGAATAGCGATTTGCGATTTTATCGATTGTAACTCTTGCAGATGGGAAAGATCAAAAGCTTAGATGGTGTGTAAGTTACGGTTGTAACAACTGCAAGGATTTCAAGCCCGTAACCCATAGACTGCGGCTCACAAAAAGACGTCAATTGAATAGCAAATTAGCTTAAAGGCTCCATTACTGGCGCCCGCAACTTAAAATTGCTCAATTGTATGAGTCTCTTGGTGTCTAAAAGGAAAAGGAGTGCACACGTAGGAATTCCCCCATTAAAATTTCCCTAACACCATTTTTCTTCCCTTTTTTAATCCACCAGAACAAAAGGAATAGTATATAACCAATTATTTAATAATTATATCATTATTTAATTATAAGGTGATCGCAATTATTGTTTTGTCAAGCATGTGAACTTGTACAGAAACATACATGAAGCCATAAAGAGGTAAATTAAGGTTTCAGCTCTAGATTCAGTGAAATCAGTAGATTCTCCTCTAAAGGACACATTATGATATGCCATTTTACTGAAAGTAGTGAACAGCATTACAATAAAAAAACACTAAAATACATTTAGTTCAATATTCAGTTGTAGATGATACAATATTTACTTTCAAGCTGCTTACATATTTCTTATATTAATTTTGACTTTTATTGCATTAATTCATTTTTATTAGAAACTGAATTAGTAAAACTTTGAATAAAGTTTTGTTCTTTCTAAAGTAGTCTTAGTGTATGTTTCCATAGCCAATTAAGCTCACCCTTTAATATAATGGTTTCATGGAGAGTAGACAGGAAATAAATGAATGGTCATGTTTAGAGTCTAGACTATTTCTAGTAATTTAAACACTAACATGCTTGCAACAGTAATATTGTTGAACAGAATGTTTTTTTCCATTATATCCTTGGTATTAAGATGCCCTAATTGTTATCTGAAATTATTTTCAATTTTCAGGATGGTGGCTGGAAAAGCAGAGCCTGCAATGCCTGGACGTTTGTACGTTCATCCAGATTCCCCGGCAACTGGAGCTCACTGGATGAGACAGCTGGTTTCATTTCAAAAACTAAAACTCACCAACAATCACCTGGATCCATTTGGACATGTAAGACACAAGACTATATAAAATAATTTTTAATCATAGAATTTTCATAAGAAACAGCAAAACTAAGAATGTTATGAAAATGTTATTAATAGTGGCTCTAACAATCATGTAGAGAATTGTATCACAATGGCAAAATACATACAGATCATGCAATATTTTAGCGGAGGATAATGTGCTTATTTGTATATAAAGGTGTTTACATCTTAAAGAGCGAGACAATTTACTAAGCACTCTCTCACCTGAGATGAGATGAGTACAGCTGAGATAAGGTGAGAAGGGATATTTCTCACATAGGAAATAGTAGATAATAGGTAATAGTAAATTAAGAGATGATATGAGATGCACTTGAGATGCTTAGTAAATTCTCCTCAATGTTTAAATCAAGTACTCAACTTTATAAAAATAATTACCCCTTTTAGTGGCAAATTAAATTTCCAAAGGTTGATTTATTGTTAAACAATTTTTAATTTGCTGAAAGATAACAAACACAATGAATGATTCATAAATAAGTTAATTGATGCCTCGGAGCTTCAAAACCCTAATGTTTCCAGCAAATTAAAAAGAGATCAATTCAATATTAACACTAAGGGGGTTAATAGGCAGTACTAAACATATTTATTAAACATAATTTTAACATGTAGCAGGAACGCTTTTCAACCCACTTATTCTTTTGTGAGTACTTCCAATTACTAAAATTGGGGTACCTATCCTGGATGGTTAACCAAAGTAATTCTTTCAAAAGTTGAAGAAAATTGGAGAGAAAAACTTGTACTCACTTGCTGTATTTTATAAAAATGTTGTAAAATATTTCTAACTTGCTTTCTTTCAATTTAAATACAAATTAGACAGTGATTGGTGCATATAATATAGTAATAAACAAATCAATAACATTTTATTCAAAACTTGTAGTGAATATTATTATTAATATTAACCTTTATTTGTAATGCGTCAACATATTCAGTAGCGCTAAACAGGATAGATAAGACAAAAACTATTTTAACAAATTATAAAAGAATAAATGGCCCTCTTATTGAGTTTAAAATCGAGCATACAATCGGCTTTCTCTAAGGCACACAACAAGATTGAAAATTTTCAAACTTACCGTCTAAAGGGTATGGGTGAGGTATATAAAGGTTAGGTGCAATATATTACGCACATTAATCTTACTGAATACCGCAAATGGGCTGCTACCAAGACCTGCAATAGACTGAGATCAGTCACAACCCTAGCAGCCTTATTAAATTGCGATTCAGCATATTTAAAAGGGCTCTGTTTATATTTTTTTTTTTACAAAAGTTTTTAGTTAGTGAACTTCTATCCAAAAGCAAGGTCTTCACTAACTAAAAACTTCTGTAAAACAAATATGCTATGTGCTTAAATAGAGCCCTATTCAATTGGCCAAATCGCAATTTAATAAGGCTGCAAATGTACTATGTATGCAGGGATAGTTTGTATTTAATAATTCTCTGTCCTGGCTTGGATACACACCAAGTAAATTATATTGTGTTTATTTTTAAATAATACAAATGTAACGGACCACTTCACAAAAAAAAAACAACATATGTTTGAAAACTCTGAGTCTGATTAAAAGCACTATTTAGCATGAAAGAAGTCAGCTACTTTTTGATCAGAAAAAAATAAAAAGGACCCTGAAGGTATCCATGATACATAGGGGGAAGCTGAGTGTGTGAGAGAGGTGTTTACCTTTTTGGAGAACTATCAGGGTATGGTATAAATGTAGATCTTATCCAATTATCTTAGCAAAGGCTCTCTGTTATTCCACACCCCTCTCATGGTACCGTTGCTAAGTACTCCATCTTTCTTGGTAACAAAGATAATAGAGCAAGAGGTTCATGCTTCATGTATAGTATGCTCAATCTGTTTATAGTTTTCTCATTTTTGTTCAAACTGTGGCCCCTCAAATACTGTAGTGAAGGAAGTAATTTGGTCTTAAGCTCTTTTCTGATAAGATCAATCTAACAAATAAGTCTGCAAAATATCATTACAACGCAGAAAGTAGAAAAAGTACTGTTTTGCAAATGTTATCTAGTCAGGGATTGTAGCAGCTCAGTCTGGATCTTCAAATTCACTGTAAATATATATATACCTGAACATCAAAACTCTATCAAAACATGCCAAGGCTCACATGGTATCAAGTAAAGGGCCACAATTGGCTCTATTCTAAAAAAAAAATAATCTCACAGATCCACACACAGGCAGGCAAAAAAAGTAGTTTAAAACATCCACATAAAAAGCACCAATTGTCATTGTAGTGCAAGATATTTGTAAGCACACAAAAATGCCATCACATATATAATTAAAAACATAGTTATTATAATATCATTAGAAAAAAAGAAAACACACAGCGTTAGATCATCATATACTGTCTTTCAGATGCAACATAGAAAACATGTCTTCAATACCCTTTTAAGCATCAAGGGAAATTTGCCTATATTTATATTGTTAAAGGGTCACAACTATTTTTTTCAAAACTTTTAAAGAGCACATTTTAACATTACAGAAGTTGTTTTTTGAATGAAAAAAAAAAATGATCAGAAAATGCAAAGAGCATATTTTAGTGTGTAAATCTCATTCACTGGCAGAGGGCAAGCCTCCAGGGCCATTTAAAAATATGAATATGCTTCTGAGCTCTAACACCTTCATTTGAAAAAAGAAAACACACTGTGGCTTATTATCAAATAGCCTATTACTGATGCAACAATTTTTTTTGCCATGTCCTTGTAAGTATTCAATGTATTTACATTTTGTGGTGTAGATATATTCGTGATACACATATTTATACAGGATGTGATATTCTGAGAACCACACAAACTAGAAGCTGTTTTGCTCCTTTTTTGAGTTTAGCAAAGAGATTACATGCATCATACCTTAACTGTGACAATCTCAATTATAAGAACTCGAATGTTGGGGCACAATTTCAACAAAAGGGTTTTTTCATGCTCATTATAATGAGATTACAAATTAGGGACCCTATTTTGAGAGTGTATGTCTGTACCATGCCATGATGTAAGCACCGCTTTAAAGGAGAAGGGATGTGGTGTCAATTTCAATCTGATCCATTTATCTAAAAAAGTCTATTGACCTCTCCCTGTTCCCATCTCCCTCACTTCTCCTTCCACTGATAGATAATTAAACATATCCTCATGATCCAGCTCTCATTCATAAACAGTTTTCAAAATAATCAGATTTTTCTCTAAAAATGTTTTAACGTCCATGGCTTTTACAGCTGCTAATGTCTGTATATTACGTATGTCAAAAACAAATTCCTTTTTCTCCTGAACTAACGTGACCTTTTAATAACTGCTAAATTGGAACAGTGCAATATAATGGGGGGGGGGGGGGGGGGAGGGGGTTCCAGTTACAGGTGGTTCAAATTACATTAATGGTTTATATTTCTCATTTTTGACAACAATGCCTTTATATATGTTAATAATTTTTAGTTATAAACTTTAGCATGTGTGTATTGTTTGTCAAGAAACATGGTTATCTCATGAAAGCTTCCAAACAGGAAAATTACTTCACATATCTCTCTGGAGAAGATGCTATTGTACTTTGCAATCAATGTTATTGAACCCAATGAAGAGTCTAGCAACCTTGCAAGGCAGTGGATCTTACTCATTTATTGATGAGGCTAAATTAGAATTCTCAAAGTAAATCATTGGAATGTAAATGATATTGTGTTTTTTTTATATAGTACAAATTTAAAGTACCACTGTACAATGAAAATCAAATATATGTTTGAAAACTTTGCGTCTCATTAAGAACTAACAGCCCCATTCAATTCAGGCTACATTTTACTGGTTACGACTATTATATTAGCCTCGTAAAGCAGCCCGCAGATGACTTGCTGGTTAAAATGCAGCAAGGCTGAGAAAAGCCTACGTGTTGAGCAACGTTGAACTTCGCGCCCATAAATCCTTTGATCCGTCAAGCCTGTAACCGCTACTTGTTCAATTTAGATATTAAATTGCAAAGAAGTCACACGCGAGCAAGCTCGTAACATGCAAATGGAGCCTGATGCCCAATGTGTGCTCAAGAGCACCCGCAAGGGGGGTAAAGTCCAATACGTAGAACTTGTAATGCAAATAAAAGCACACTACTGTACATTTATTAAAAGGGAAATCGATGTTAGGTCTTAGAATTAATAGCACAACATTCTCAAGCCTGCAAATCAGCCCCGAAAAATTATTTAATGTTTATATTTTGTGTTATATCGATCCCTGCAGTCAATGTGTTAAGACATATACTGTAACTCACATGTAATAGAATATCATATTTACGGCTTTATCAGTATTGCATTACATCTTGAATGTGGGTCTGATCGCAAACTGTAATTGAAGTTGTAGGACTTTGAATTCTACCCTCCCCTTTTTAGTGACATAACGCTAACAATCTCTTTTTCCAGTGGCTCCGTCTAAACACGTAACTACGGTCTACACTAATTGATCGGCCGCACTGTCACAAATCCATCGCTCTACGAACGAGCTACAATTTTCGTCTCAAACCCTTAGCTCCCAACCCTTTGCAATTTAGTAGCAACTTAACTCGGACAAATTAAAAAACCTGCAACCGTTACGTGCTTCATGTTGGACTTACGCGCTGGAATTTAATATGGCTCATAATTAAGTAGGAAATAAAAGTCATACAGCTAGTTTTAATTAGAAAAAAAAATAAGTGTTGATGCCTCTGCAGGACCATGGAGGTATCCATGATACAAACAGAGATTTTCTCAAAAAATGTTTTTATATTTATGTCTTACACAGCTTCTGATATTGTTAATTGGTACATACTTGGCAAACAAGTGACTTTTTTTCTTGAGCTGCAACGGTCCTTTAAAAGTTGTTTGTTATGACCTGTACTGTTGTATTATTTTCTGTGTCCCTTTATGATGTTATTATATGGGAACCTCCTATTGCAAACTCCACTACTATATAGTATTTTGATGATTCTTCCCAATTTATAGGAAATTTCTGCTGATTATATGATTCTATCCCTCACTCACTTCCTCCCTTCACTCTTACTCCTTCCATACTTTCCTATTTTCTCCAACTTCTTGCATCAGTTATTATCCCATCAGCCATATTTCCGTACTGGTCATTTCAAACATGCATTGGTCACACCTATTATGCAATTCATGCTCTTCAACCATATGATTGCACTGCCTTGCATTTTTTTTTCAATTTCATGAACCATACACCTGCTTGCTGCATTTGTTCAACAATTTCTCTACTTGATATTTGTAGTGATAATTCCACTATAACAAATCCAGTGAAACTTCTTAGCAAACCTAGCAGACAAACGAGCAAATATGTTTTATTGAATGTTAATTTATGTAATTGATTTTCTACCTACACCTACCTTTTATATAAAAGACCTTAGCCTACCCTCAATTAATACAACTCTACTACAAACATAGAATACATGAAATTCAAACTATATTTCACATTACAACTCTACTACAAATAAAGATTGGGTGAAAGCCAAACTATATTTCACTTTATTAATGCATTTTCTTAAAACGCTTAAAGGACCACAAAAGTCCCCAATATGTGCTGTGCACCATTAGATAGCTGTACCGCATGGAACAATGAATAATTAATTAGATTCAGGAGCAGAAGCTTTCAGTGATTGAATGAGGCAGTGAATGTGTCATTATAACTACTTAGCTATATTATATCAGCTAACACAATAGCTGCTGAGTTAGCTCAGTAAGTAATGCAGCTGCCTGTGGAGCTAAAGGTCCTGAGTTTAATTACCCCCATAGACATGTATTTTCTTTTACTTTCTAAAAATCTCAAATATGTTCTTTAGGTCACATAATAAAGCATATGTCAGTATGGGATACAAACTATTTGTTATTTAAAAATATGCACACACACTTTTATATATATATATATATATATATATATATATATATATATATATATATATATTATTGTTTTCACTAGTAAGTCATTGGTTGTAAAGTAATGCCTCCCACTTTTTTGTAAATTGTATTTAATAATGTATTTATTAAAACACATATGATATATATATATATATATATATATATATATATATATATATAATTCATATGTAACAGACATGCATGCATTGGAATAGGTTCTATGTTTAAATAGGTTGTTGGGCTCTTTATTATCTCTATTGAGGCAGAAATAGCAGCTAAACCATACCAAATAGTTAATATCTAAGCAAAGAATATATTATAAAGAAAAACATTAGCATAATGAAAATACTGATATTGTACCTTTACTTTACAGCTTATTTTAACTTTTGTGTTCATACCTTACTTACATATATATAGCAGCATAGTATTATTGTCTTACAATTGTATTATCTCTGCAATTGTAACTTATGTGACGTGCAATGTATAAGGCTTGACATAGGGAGCTGAATCAGCTTGAACTATCAATATGCATGTTTCATGAGCATCCCTTTCCTAAATGGCAGATTCAATCACTGTATTGCTCTAATTATTGTGACAAAACACAGCAACCCCCTGCTATAATTAGATATATTCACTAAGCTATTACTGGTCCCACAAAAAGCTGTGAAGGACTGCAGTAGCAATTTTCTCCATAGAAAACTGACTTTGCCTGCTCCGGTAATATGCTTAACAACTCCTGTGAACTGTGAATCTAGATGAATATAGTAAGGATACAGCAATTTCTTATATAGATTTTTATTCTTATTTCTGAATCCTCACAAGATCATCCTAATACATTTAACTCTGCTGTTGGATACAAAGCATAACTGGCAAAATTAACCATGGGAGACAACATGATTATTAGAGATAGGGAGGATAAAGAGGGGAAGAGTTTGAGGCAAAAAAGAAAATCATGCTTGTTGCACTGACAATAGAAATGATATTACACTCCAGATAACAAGATAGGTTCTACATAAAAGGCCTATATACCACCTCTAGGTTGCCGTTCATTGTCACAGAGTAATCATTTAGTTAAGCTGGGATAATTGTTAATGATTTATTTGGCAAACACACTGTATATACAGAATATAAAAAATGTTTAGTTATCTAGTTATCTTTATTGCATTGGCATAGTTAGGCTTTATGCTGCCGGACATTCAGATTTATATCCAAACATATTTCAATGTGCCTGCAGACATCTTCAGACAGCCCCTGAAAATCTATTGCATTAGGCCTGCTATATTGGAAATAAAAAAAAAGGAAATAATGAAAGCACAAGATAAAAAATACAATGAAAAAGATGCAATAGAAAGAAATATACTTTGGCTTGTTCCAAGAATTTTCAGATTGACCAATCTCAAAATAAGTAAACTAAAACTTTGTTCTAGTGCAGTATATGTAAAGCACACGTGATTAATCTGTTCCTTCAGTTCATTTGTTTATGAATACGCCATGTCTGATTGAAAGGATGACCTTGCATTCTTTTTTTGAACACCATTTATTTTTTACTCTCAATTTTTTTCTTGAGAATGTCACCATGAAAATAAACACCAGATTTATTATCTATTCTAATAATAAATACCTCCATATATTCAAAATAATGTCTGGTTTACGAATGTCATAGCAGTTTGAAGTGGTAACTGTGGGATAAATAATGTAAAGCAATGCTGCTTATGCTACATTTTAAATTAAAAGGACACAGTACTTCTACATTTTCTATCAAGTATTTCAACTATTATATTTTAAACATTGCAAATGATTTATGTATGAAAAATAAATGGCCTATAATGTAGTCAGTTTACCTTAAAGTGAGACAGTGGTGCCATTATTGAATAAAAATAAAATATCATCTAAGTACCATAAAGTTTTTTTCCATTTAAAATCTGACATTAGGCTGTATTTCTGGCAATTGTAGCATCTCCCTGGGCATTGTTTTTAAGCAAGTGTAGTCAGTAGACAAAAGAACATGTTATGGACAGCAAAAGATAATCTTGAAATTCTCTGCATGGGATGTACTTAAATTTGAAGTGGTTGTCAGTAGGTAACACCATCAGTTTTTCAGAGTTAACTTTTAGCAATGGGAAGCTCATACAGTGAACCTTGCAATCACTTTCAGTGCAAATTCCAATCTGTTGGGTACTTAAAAAAAACACTGTATAATGAAATACAATATGAATGTCTAACTAAGCAAAACATATGGAGTAAGAAAGCTTGTTTTAAAATAGAAATAAAAATGATGTCTGCTGTACTCTATAGGAATCTATAGTACATAGGCTGACATTTTGTGTGACAGAAGTACATTTACATTTCTGGAGAGCTGTGGTGGCATCCACTGATATGACCTGCCTGCTTCTGGGAGAATATAAAGTGTTGTGTTGCCAATTTCAGCCATATCCAGTTATCTAATAAAAAGTCTTCAGACCACTCCCAGTCCCTTAGCATTCCCTACCTCTGAAAAAAAAACACCTTTACTTTGAAGCTTTAAGGATGTGATGTAACAAAAGGAAAATTGACTGTTTATACTTCAAAAAATCTTATTTTACAGAAAAAATGTGTGAGCATAAATTACACAGCTGCTAATATTGGTAGTTTGGTACACACCAGACAAACAAGTGCAATTTTACTTGAACTACAGAGGTCCCTTAAATAATTGAAATGTGTAGTAGATAGTCCATTATTTCATTATCCTTAGAAATTGATAATGATTTTTGCTTGCCTTCATCTCAATCTATACATATAAAAACATGGATCATAAGTCTAAAAAGGCTGGTCTTCACTGACACATGCCTATAGTACTCAAAACATAACTAAAATTTCCAAGTATTGTTTTAATTAAAACAATGAAAAGATTTTCTTGTATTTGAGGAAAAAACATAACATTTCTCTAAGCTAGAGATGACAACTTAATTATATTAATTTGACAGCACAAACTATATTATGATAAAGTCATCTCCTCAGGAGTGCAATTTTCAGTTTCTCAATCATGCAAAGACATTTGAATAGTGATATTTTACTATCGACTTGATGTTGAATGCCGTTGTTAAATCTGTTTTTTCAGGGGCTTTCTGCTGTATCCTGTTGGTAAATTGCTGTTGAATACAGATGATGGCAAACTATTTGCAGCTTTTTTAATTTTTTGGTAGCTTTTTGTAGAAAGGTGATGGTGGCTTAATACTGAAATATGTTGGTGCCTTGCATTTTAATCGACTTGAGGGTTAGTTTTTGACTCTTGCTATTTGTAAACTCTTGCATTCTGTTTGAAGCAAGTTGTTGAAACTTACTGGTTGCTTACTAAAGTATTTCATTGGCACCTTGCTATGGAATCTCATTGCTTTGGTATTGAATCTTGTTGGCAGCATCATTTCAAACTGTCTTGGGTGCTTTTTTATCCTGTGGTTTGATTGTTTTTCAATGTTTCTGTTTTTTTAAAATTTTATTCTGTTCTTAGGGCTCAACTACATGGCACTTGTTGTAAATATTATGAGTTAAAAGTTCTCATAAGCCCTAAAGTAGCTATTACATGCTGGCTGTATCACACCTTTACTTCTAAACTCTTATGAGTGATTGCTACATGTGAAGTGTTCCTTGTTCTATGCATGGTTTTACATAAAGTGCCATTGCATGATACCCATGGGAGCTTACTGAATATGGTATTTGTTCTTGAAAGCATCTTTGAGTTGTCATAATAAACCGAATCCTTATGCGCAAACTCAACCTCCCACAAGGGCAGCTACGAACACACTTCTGAGAAACATTAGGACCCAGTACCAACAAAAAAGAGCCTAAAGAAGCATTTATAGGACCCTAAATGCTCAGACAATTAAACCATTACACTCAACTAATGCTAAGTCGCACCTACTTAATACAGAGTCACAGGGGTTAACAACCACCCGCCCTACAAATACATTTACAACCCCCCTCAATAATGATTTTGTCTTGACATTCAATGTGTATCCCATGAGTTTTAATGACCTATAATATGCCTTAAATGGACTAACAGTAATAATGCATAGCAACTACATATTCTCTTCATCTGGTCAGTAATTTAAACATTTCTAAAAATACTATGACACTGCTCTCAAGTGATCTGAGGGATGGATATGCATAGTTTACTATACTAAGAATCCTGTCTGCTGTTGATCTCCAAGCAGTGCTATCAAAGCTGTATTAACTTTCAAATGATAAAGTACTATAATACAATGATGCATTGTGATGACCCTCTCAAGAAGAGCACTTGCTGTAAACAAATCTCTATATTGAATGTGCATTGGACAGGAGATCCTGTATAGATATGTATATCTGAGATCCACAGGGTTTAATTCTCACAATAATGCATTAAGCAATTTGTAAACAATGCATGAAAATTGGTACAATAAATGTACATTTATTAAATGAGTTCCTGTCAAGTAACTTTGGAAATGTTCTAGCATGGTTCCCTTGAGGTCACCGATCTAGTCTCTCACCCAATATACAGCAGAAGAGTACTACTCCAAACAGGTTCTGTGATACTTGTATCAGTATTCACAGTATGTAGTATTGAAGGACATTCAATCATGATTATCTTAGGGGAATAAAACCCCATTTTTATTATGCAAAAACATAATTTGGGGTGTACGTGGCTACATGCCTCCTCTCATTAGGTACACCCCATCTAATACCTTTCTCCTTAAATACATATGTTGGTAGGATAGGAACTACAGTGTATATATATATATATATATATATATATATATAAACTAGCGAATTGCCCGTCAAAAAATGACGGCAATGAAATTGTAAATGAGCTAATGCTGTTTGGTGTATAATAATAAAATACATAATATATTAATAAAGTAACATACTTTACCTATTTTGAAGTAATATATCCAGGAAGCATTCTGTTGAAGAGCTGGCAATCTGTTTTGATGTTGCTGCAGCATTAGTGCTGTGGAGCTGCTGTGTAAGCGTGATGAATGTGTGCAGTGTAATAGTGTGCGTGCGCGAGGCAAATCCGTTAGCGTAGCTGTGTACTTTCGCATTGTATAAGTTATTGTTCTAAAATGGTGGCTAATGTGTCGTATGCTGCTGTGGCGGAATATCCTTTAGCTGTTTTGTGGTGTTTTGCGTGTTTATGGTGGTGTTTTGCCTGTTTAGGGTCCTGTAGCCTCGTTTTCGGTTTGTTCGGCGGCCATTTTTTCTCTCGCTTAGGTGATTTTCGGGTGTTTAAACTCCTAAATTTGGACTTAAATCGAGGTGTAACTTTACTTGCAGAGGTCCTGGGTGCACCACTGAGCTGTGGGTAAGCTTTTTATATGTTTGTTGTGTGTATTTATTGTGTTTTTAATTTTTTCATGTGCGCATGTTGCGGCCAATTTTTGCGAGGTCGTAATTGGTCGTAACGTGTCTCTTACTTTTTTGCCTTCGGCGCTCCTTGCCAGCAACTGTGCGAGCCCGCAAGCATTAGCAACGACTCGCATGCTCACAACTATATATGTGATATATATATATATATATATATATATATATATATATATAACGCTACACTAACGCCTTCAAGCATGAGTATCACCCAGGATTTCCTCCTCAAAACCAGGAGGGCCAAGGGCCCCCATGGTACTTAACTCTAACCCCATTACCTATGAATCCCTGTGGTATACTTAACTATAACCATGATGCTTCATAAACCTATCCTGCTACCATGGGAGTCCCTTACAGGAGTTCTTATGAAGCTATGGAATAGAACCCTGTATCTGCATAAGTATGTGTGTTCATGCATTAATAGGTGGTTCATTTAAAATAACACATAAAAAGTGTATGATATTGTTTTTTTTATTAAAATGTATATCATACAAAACAACAATATCATCTTACGAAGAAAGTTTGAAAAAAAAGGAGCTGAATAAAATAGAGTTGGGAAACCATCTAGTAACATCAACAAAAACATTTCTTAACCAGTAAAATATTTGCTGCCTTAAAATAAAGGGACATTATTTCTTGACAAGCTAATATATTCCATACTTTTACTCCTCAGACAGAAAACATGTGGGCAGAGAAAATGAATTTAAAAAATCCTCAACCTCCTCCCCAACATGGGATTAAGTAGATCCTGGCGAATTAAAGACAGGAGCCTGTTCTAGCAGATAGGCACACATCCAACAAGGCATGCTCATGCTATCTTAGTAAGCTGCTGGAAAGATCTATATACATAACAGAGACTGGAGTGTCTTTCAGAAGAGAAAGGTTAAGCTCTTCTGATTAGTAATGAATAAGTGTAGGAAAATGACAGCTATATATATATATATATATATATATATATATATATATATATATATATATATATATACATTTACTTATGCATGGTTTTGGTTACAGTTATATTGTTTTATGAATTTAATTTTCATTGATTTGCTGTAACATTGCTTTACATATATTTATATTGCATGCAACAAGATAACTGGTAATTCCTAATAGAGCACAGAATTATGTGTAGTATGATATACAATTTTAAGTGTTGCAAATAATAAAGTTATTGAACAGAACTTTCATGAAATACTTATGTAATGTGTCATAAATGCATTTTCCAAAATAAGGAAGCTGTGTTATAATGGCAGACATATACTATAAAGGGGCCATGTTAAAATACTTTTTTGGATTTAAAGAGTGAAACATATTTGGAGCTAATTTGCATGTCCCTGCCCAGTCTAATATAATTAAATGAAAGCACTGTATTGCTTTGAATTTTGAACTAGAAGCATGTTTGCTAATTTTTTTAAGATATATAAATGTACACAAAAAATTACTATTTTCAGTATTCTCCACAACTTGCTTTAGGGTGCACTCCGTCCACCTAATTAAAAGCGTTGCATGGTTTGAGACACAAATAACATACAAACACACATTATAGAACTATATACCCACCCACCTACTGCTTCATGCCACACTAAGCAATTGCTTTCTTTTCCTTAGATTTCAGCTGGAAGGGTTAATGTGAGTTACATCTCCTTTTAGTCCTATTAGTGGTTCCAAAATTTTTTAACCTTAACTGTATTCAAGATGGCTTGCAGGTGACAATTCCAGGATAATTTCTGTTTACTTTAGTTCTTCAAAAGAGCATACTACCGTATATATATGACACAATCTCTCCCTTTCACTTAGAAGAACAATCAAATTACTAAGCAATGAGGACAGTATGCTGAACTTCAGATAACATGTTACATGGTAAATATCTAATCCAGAGATTATCCCGCATTTGAAACAAAAAGAGCTCTGTGCTTTACCTGACCAAGACTGCTTCACATTATCTCTTTTCCTACAAAGTCATCTTCCACTGTGAGATTGCAGTTAGTGTAACCAATGTTTATGGAATGTTGTTCACCAGTCATTCTGCTGGCAACTGTAAATTGTGAGTCCATGCATGTGGAATTATGCGTTCAGAATGCTTAAAGGAACAGTTAATTCAGCACATTTTGGAGCAACCCACTGTAACATCTATGTTCACAGCAGTTTCTACCGCTCGGCAGATGTTGTTAATCATGGGGCAGTCAGGAGTTTGTTTGTAAACAGATTGAATACCTTACATTTTCAGGCTGTTATAAGTGTAATTTGAAAAAAAGCAATAGATCATTTTAACATAGAATTTTGTTCTCTTTCACACCAGGAAGAGAACTTATGGTGAGGTAACTATCCATTTAACATGCATTTGTATAAATACTGAGAATAATCTGTGCTGCAGCTGTATTCTCTAAAAAGAATAAAACAATGTCTGGGTTTTCAAGGTGGGAAACAGTCCGGTATAAATCTGGGCTCTCTGCCAGAGAACTACATATTTCCATTGACCAAAAGTGTTCCACTTCAAAGGCTCCAGTATAGAAGCTCATGGTAGCTAAATTGGGATATGGGCATACTACTTTACATGCACCAGCTGTTTTCTAGTCTTCCGTCAAGAGGTCACAACTAAGAAAAAACACAGAGTCTATTTGCATGCAAACCTTACATAACAACATTTTTTTAGACAAAAAAATATTTTTATATGACTCTACTTTTGTCTAGGGCCTTTGACAGAGGCCCTCTTCCGATTTGCCAGAAAGCCTTGAGTTTAAGGGGGTTGTTCTATCATTTTCTTTCTACTGAGCAGGGTGGGGAAATGGATTTGTGACATCATTGGTGAGTGAGTGCCCATTTTATGATTTGACCCCCCATGCATTGAACAGGAGGTATCAGAGTCTGCTATAAGTAAGACTTTTTCTCAGAATGCCTTTATGCTGTTAGTTTGTTGCATACTTCATAAATGACCTTTAGATAGACCTTTAGATAGAAAATCTCTAGTATGCATTTAAAAAGATCCCTTGGACATTGCAAAGTATTGACAAACAAGTGATCTATTAAATAACAATAAAATAGATAAATAATAAAATAAGAATTGCTCTCCAGAAATGTAATTGTGCCTCTCACACATACAAATTCCAACAATGTATCATGGATGCCTCCTGGTCCGGTAAATTGTTATTTTTTTTCTAATTAATAACCAGCTTTTCCCAGCTTAATTAAGCAATACAGTTGCACAAAATATATGATTAATATAATCTTTTTTTGCTGAAAAGGAACATTATTTTCAAATTTAGAACCGTGAGGATTGGAGTCTTAAATGAAAAATTAGCCATTAAAATAGTTTACATCTTGTCATCACATGTTCATTTGATCATGAAAACATATGCTCATAACTAACATACTGTGCAACAAATGATAGCTTACAATAATATTAGTTGTTTACTACTTTTTCAATAGAAAGAAACAATGATATACATTTGCAGTATACTCTTTCTCCATAAAGTGTTGAGTTTGCAATTTATAGCAATGAATGGAAATAAATCGGAATTAAAGAACAAAATGGTGTATCGTAAAACAGACAGAATAAGTTGAAACGAATAGCACTTAAAATAAAGTGAAATAATAATAATAATAATAATATTGATAAATATTATGGTTATTATTATTATTAGTCAATATTAATATTAATAACATTAATACATATACTGTGTCATTCAATTTGCTTGATATCAAACTTGCACAAATGTAACACTTAGAAATAGTGAATAATACAATAAACACATTAAGCTAGATGTACTAAATGGTTAAGTGCTGAAGAACTCTTACAGAATATTCCCATGGTACTATGCAGTGATAAGATTTCTTATCTCCAAGAACTCCCCAGCACTCTGCTTTTTAGGGCATATGGCCCACTATGTTTGTATTAAACACAATTTGAATTGCTATATTATTTTAAAATTGCCCTGGTAATGATTATACAAATTGCTTGCCTGCATAGGATACTCACCAGTTTTCAAAGAAATAGTGACAGGTTTATTAGATAAATAGGCAGAACATAGGCATTACTTTACAAAAGAAATTTAAAAATAACTTTACCACAAAGTTTATTTAACAAACATTCGTATATAAACCCTACAAAAATATTTGAATAAATGACTACTAGTGGTGACTAGTGGTGGTTTTTGGTCTTACAGATGCTGCAATATTTATTCTATGAAAAGTCTGTCAGAATGATAGAGAAGAGTCTTGACCATACTTATCCTGCTAAATCTCCACTTTCTCTGTAATCATTTGGGCCCTTATTCAATTGCGATTTGGCCAATTGAATAGTGCTCTAAATAGGCACATAACATATATTTTTTAAATAAGTTTTTAGTTAGTGAAAACCTTGCTTTTGGATAGATGTTTACTAAGTAAAAACTTATTTAAAAAAATATGTTATGTGCTTATTTAGACCCCTATTCAATTGGCCAAATTGCAATTGAATGAGGGCCTTGGAGTCTATGGTCCCGATTCAATTGCAAGCTCGCAACTCGCGCAATGTAGGCCGTATGTTTGCGGGTGTGTTGCAGGCTCCCACTCGTCTCTGATTCCGGAGCTATTCAATTGCTCAAGCCTGCAAGTTACTGGCCCAAAGCCGACTCCATAAACCATGCACTGGTTCGTAGCAGTTCCGATATGCGATCAGACTCGCAAAACCACAAAATAAAGAATTATGAAAATCAATGCCAATACTGTTCTAGTCCATGTGGGTGGCCTGATATGTATTAACTCATTGATACCCGAGATCGATTTAACCCCCGAAATGAAACATAAAAATAAATCTTATATACTGTCGATTTACGATCTTCAAACTGTTATGAAATTTATTCTAATGTCTTTCATCACTTTCCCCGTTATTTACAGTGCAGTTTTGATTTTTTATTTGCATTTACAGTGCTACGAATAGGTGTTTAACCTTCCTGCGAGTCCTCTCTAGCGCTTGTAGGATTTTCTCCTTCACTTGCCGTTTACCGGTGTGAAAACATTTGCGGGCTTGGGGAATTGGAGCAATTGAATAGCTATTTGTGACTTTAGCCATCGTAACTCTTGCGAAAGTGAAAGCTGAAAAGGCTTCGGGAGGCTGCAAGTTACGGGTTTAACCGTCGCAAAGTTTTCAAGGCCGTAACTCGTAACCCGTTTGTAGGCCGCAAAAGGCGCCAATTGAATAGCAAATTAACTTGCAACTTCACTTACAGGCTACAGTAACTTGCGAAAACTCAATTGAATCGGGTTCTATTTGTCCAAGTTTCTAACATACACCATTTGAACCATTTGATTAAAAAAAGTAAAATATTAAGGGGAATTATTAATACAACATTTTATATCCAATTTTTAACTCCCTTTTATGAAAAACACCCAAAATGTTATAAAGAGTATATCATGCATTTAAAAGAGAATGGGCCATGTAACCATATTATCGTTGGAGAACCTCTCCATTCTTATATATTATCCCATGGGACATATGTCGATTTGATATCTCACAGAGGATTACCGTAAATATGGTCCCATGTTTTCATCATTACATTTTTGGATGAAAAATAATTTAATAAAATGTTTATATTCAAAGAAATGTACTTGTCATTATTAATTACTGCCCATTTTAAGACAAAAACACACCACTAGTGCAAAAAAATATTCAAAGGAACAGTTTATTCAACACTTTTAAAGAGGAAACACACTGTGAAACTTTTCCAGTATCTGTTTTCCATTTTTCAGTATTATGTTTCATTGACATTTTTTCCAAACCAGCATCATTCTAGCTGTGTATTAGCATTAGTGTTAGCTCTCAATACTACTGATAAAACTTAATGCGATTTACTACAATTTATATGCTGTACATTCTGTGATATTACTTTTAACGTTTGATCATTTCAAGACACTTTCAAAATCTAACTCCAAGAAAATGATGGATTAATGGAAATGTTTAATTCATATGTTTCGACAATAATTTTGTATAATTCTGAAATTCAAATACAAGCCTATGAAATTAAACATTACAGTTAGAACAACATTATACCTGAGTAGATTATATTTTTTACAATTTATAGGGACAACTAATCATTTAATTGGCCATAGTAATTATGTTTATATCTGTATTCTCCATGACTTTCACAATCTGCTATAAGTAAAAGAAGAACTCATGAAAGTTCACACAAAGACAAGATCTCCCAGGTTGGTCCATTAAAAGCTATCACTGACTAAAAAAAAGAATCAGATTTTTCACTTTCTAATGCATTTTCTGTCATATTTCCTTCTTGAATTTCTTCCCAGTACTTCAAATATCTTTTGGCTAAACATAACGCCTCTACCTTGAGTCCCTGTGCAGCTGCTCAGATTCATTTCTTGGCATTTTGTAACCTTGATCTGCACAGCAGACGGGGGGCTCATCAACTCTCCGTCCTAGAGAAAGGAAATGATTAATAAATCACCATAGATATTTATGTGTTAAATGTGGCGTTTATGTTTAAGGTGAAGTTATTACATGATTTGTGTTCCATGATGTGATACCTTTATATGCTGGTCTGCATTAGTCCTACTTTCTGACCTTCTGATCTTCACCCATTATGGTCATATCATATTGGCAGTCGCCTTTAGACAATAAAGACTTATGGTTTCACAGCACATGCTGTGGAAGACTAGTTAAGACAGTGCTGGATACACAGAATATCTGCAAAATTATTTTTTTTATATAATCTGTAACTCCAATCATTTGAGTGACATAATATCCGTGACATAAAAAGTTAAAATTCAGTTTTTAAAATGTTGTTTCTATTCCCAGAAATATTTTTTTGCTTTGGTACCATAGGTGTCGGAGGTAAGTCACCTGCTTGGCCTTACTAAGCACCATTGTGTGGCTTAATTTAATATAAAGTATTTTAAAAATTATACCATTTCAGTTTTTAAATAATACAATATTTAAAATGATGTCCAAACATGATTATTTAATTAATATAAAAATGTTTAAAATAATTATAATTGTTAATATTTATTCAGAGTGTATCATTTCTTTGTAATACGCACTATCCAAATACACTAACTTGTGTAAATTGTTATTTTTTTAATCCTTCCAAATTTTTGAGGATATTCATTTTGCTCTTCTAAATTACTCCAAAATTGGAATTTGGCAAATTATTATTATTTTTTATTATCAACTTTTATTTATAACATATTCCGTAGCGCTATACAGGGTATGAAAACCAGAAAAACTACAATGTTAACAAACTGCAGAAAATAGAGAGCTCTATTTTGAGCTTAGAATCTTTGCAGAAAGTGCTTTTTTCCAAAGCACCCTACAAGATTGGAAGCTCGCTACTTACAATCTAAAGGGAATGGAAGAATAGACAGATAAGGAATAGCAAGGGTCAGGAAGAAAGTGAAGTTTACTTAGGTAGGAAGGTATGCAAAGATCATGAGTTAGGAGATATATCTCCATAAGCCAACAGATGGTTATGTGGGAGACATGATGTGGAAAAGTTGAGAAGAAGAATCTGAGGAAAAGGCAGGAGGTTATGTGGAAAAAAAAAGGCAGGAGAAGACATTGTGTAAAGGATTAATTAGGAATAGTTGGCAGGTGTAAATTGATCAATTGATCAGCTGTAGGAAATCTGAGAGACTCAATAAAAGAAGAGTAACCAGGGGCGGATGGGTGAGGGGCAGGTGAGAGACAGAGGCCTAGAGATATTGTGGACACTGAAATAGAATATGAAAAGGATGGGCAATGTTATTTCACAGATAGGAAGCAATAAAATCAGGCTTTTGAGGTGGGTAAGCAAGCAAGATATGGGTGATTTCAGACAAAAACATGGGTACAGATTTGCTTATTAAAAAATTATATCACTTTAAATGTCATATCAGAGAAACATTCATACAAATATGTACAGTAAATTGCATACAGTAAAAGTTAAATGGGTCCACAGTGTATTTAGATACCTTCAGAAAATCTTCCAGGCAGTGTGTATGGTTGCAGTATCAGAGAGAGAGAGAGACACAGTTAGTTTTTTATGGAATCCCCACTGCCCAGTGTTACGTCTACCTTTAAACCAAGCAATTGTAGGATCTCAGTTTTCTGCGACTGTGTGTTAAACTAAATTTGAAAATTTAGTGTGTAATTATTCAACATTGTGTGACAGTAGTAAGCATTCACTTGGCTACATTCAGAAAAGTTAAATTTGTTGATGAAGGGTTTTTTATGGAGTGAGCTTCTATATATTTACTAAGAAATTTTGTCTATTGCTTCACAACCACATTTCTACTTGCTTGCATTTAGCATTTGTTATTGTTGTGTTTTACGAAATACAACAACAGCGATCATTCTTGCTGTATTCGCTAAACAGAAATGGAGATCCAATACAGGCAAAACTTCATTCATGATTGATTATATAGTGCCTATTCTAGTAAAGATAACATATTTTAAATCATTAATAATAATAGAACTTCTATAGAACTTCTATAGACATATTTATTTCCTGCTTTATTCTAGATTTGCCCCTAGAAG
The DNA here is from genome assembly GCA_027410445.1 of Discoglossus pictus. NCBI lineage: Eukaryota > Metazoa > Chordata > Amphibia > Anura > Alytidae > Discoglossus > Discoglossus pictus. The sequence continues at coordinate 234,884,627 of CM050164.1, read as the reverse complement.
TCAATAAAAAAAGGTGAATGTTGACTTTCTGTTTCTATTATTATATAAATGATGTTGCAAAGAGTGTATAAAGCATACTTACTGTGCAAGTTCACAAATTAGGTGATATAGTTAATTTTCATGAGGCACCAGTTGTATTTATGAATAGAACTACAATGTTCAGGCTAGGGCTTCACATTTTCATGGAGAAGCAGGATGCTTCAAGTTGCTGGTGCAGTTCCATGTGCTATCTATTGTATGTGCAGAGCCATTTCTACCTTTAAACATACCAGCCACTTTGTGATTTACTCTATATATCTAAAAACAAACATACACATATACTTCTATTTATATGTATATTTGGTAATCATATCAAGGGGAAAGAAGGAAAAGCCACTGGGGTGTGGCGTGGGCACAAATCTGAATGGGCCTAGGGTAACACAAAACTAAATATGCTTTTATATACATTCACATTTTTCTGTAGAATTATTTTTAACATTTTACCATAGTGCATAAATGCTAAAACTATGAATTAAAGCAATATTGCATATTGCCAACTCATTGGTTTCATTATGCTAATTACTAAAAAGACAAATTTCTACTTCAGCTAGCAATTGTTTACACTAATTTCTGCCTAAACCTCTGCTTTCATGTTTACATTAGTGAATATCTATTAGGGTATCAGATCATACTATTTACAGACGGTGACTCATGGTAGACGTTTATAGTAATAAAAAAAGATATAGAATGAAGTTTAAAAAAAAGTACTATCAAATTCACAAATTAAAAAAAAAATGTTATTAGTTTTAATATATTAAATTAGGTCAATATAGAACCAACCGTTATCATTTTAAAGTGGTTTTATAGTAGACTGCACCTTTAACACACATGACCAAAGTTATAAAATATATCACTCCTTTTCCAAGAGGGTACGGAAAGGACACTATCTGGAATATATCAGCAATAAAACTTACATTGAGAAGGTAAATGAGCAACTACCGAGGGCAAGCTTGAGTTCATCCAAATCAGAATTTTCAAAGTCTGCTTTTCTTATCCATCAAAATATGGATTATACGACTGCTGCTGTCCCCTGATAGTTTAGTATTCCCAGAGTAAAACCAATGCATATTTACTACTTTATATTATGGTCTGTTTTATTTTTTTAAAGAAACATTCATCTTTAGAACATTACCTAGTAACAGAAAATCCAGGATCACATTTGGACAAAACACATGCATTCTGTTTTGTGTTATCTGCCAGATGTTTTTTTCATTAAATAAATGTGATACGTTAATACAGGATTGCCAGCTAGAGCAGGACCAGATGATATTTTGATAATTTGCTGATTTTCATCTGCTATACACTGTGATTTGTAGTACTGTAGCATTTATTGTGAATAATACATTTCCATATAAACAAATTATTTCAGCAGAGTATTTGGAGATGATTGATCTATGTAAATACAACTTAAAGAAAAACTGTAGTCCCATTATTTCTCTCTAAGTGAAAAACAAACCAGTGCTTAATTAATTTACCATTATATTTCATCATGAAGGCACTGTTATTTGTAGCCAAAACTATTATTTGCGAAAAACAAAAACAAAAAAATGAATTTGTATAAGACAAATATTGTCAGGATAATTAACCTATTGTGAAAATGGAACTGTATTGATATGTATTTAGTAACTATGGCATTCCCTCCTTCCCTGTCATTGGTCGATGCCTAATCCTTGACTCCTCAGCCTTTTCTTATCGAAGCCAAAGTCATAAATATTATAGAAAAACTAGTGACTTGCCCATAAAAAATGACAGCGTGATATAGTGTCATTGTGTTTTCTGTCTGTTTATGTACCCTGCATGTCTCTTTCTTCCCCCCTCTCCCTCCCCATGTGTCACTCCCACTTCTCCTGTGTCTTTCCACTGCTGTGTCTCTCCCCCCTCTCCCTCCCATGGGTCTATCCCCCCTCTCTCTTCCCCTGTGTCTCTTCCCCCTCTCCCTCCCCTGTGTATCTTCCCCCTTCCTCCTCTATGTCTCTTTCCACCCTCTCCCTCCTCTGTGTCTCTTCCCACTCTCCCTCCCCTGTGTCTCTTCCCCCGCCCCTCCCTTCCTATGTGTCTCTTCCCCCCTCTGGCTCCCCTGTGTCTCTTCTCCCTCCCCTGTGTCTGCCCCCCCCTCCCCAGTGTCTCTTCCCCCGTCTCTCCCCTCTGTGCCCCCACTTTCCCTCCTGTGTCTCTTCCTCGCCCATCTCCCCTGTGTCTCTTCCCCCTCTCCCTCCCCTGTGTCTCATTCCCCCTCTCCCTCTCCTCTGTCTCTTCCCCCTCTCCCTGTGTCTCTTGCCCCCACACCTCCCTTCCCCCTCTCCCTCCCCTGTGTCTCTCTCCCCTATGTCTCCCCCTTTCCCTACCCATGTCTCTTCCTCCCCTCCCTCCCCTTTGTCTCATTTCCCCTCTCCCTCCCCTGTGTCTCCTGTCCCTCTCTCCCTTTCCTGTGCCTACTTTCCCCCGCTCCCTCCCCTGTGTCTCTTTCCACCCTTTCCCTCCCCTATGTCTCTTCCCCCTCTCTCCCCTGTGTCTGTCCCCTCATCCCTTACCTGTGTCTCCCCTCTCCCTCCCCTGTAGCTCTTCTCCCTCCCCTGTGTTTCTTCCCTCTCTCCCTCCCCTGTGTCTTCCCCACTCCCCTGTATCTCTTACCCCCTCTCCTTCCCCTGTGTCTCTTTCCCCCCTCTCCCTACCCTGTGTCTCTTCACCACCTCTCCCCTGTGTCTGCCCCATCCCTCCCCTGTGTCTCCACCCCCTCTCCCTCCCCTGTAGCTCTTCTCCCTCCCTTGTGTCTATTTCCCCCTCTCCCTCACATGTGTCTCTTTCCCCCCTCTCCCTCCCCGTGTCTTCCCCCTCCCTCCCCTGTGTTTCCTTCCCCCCTCTACCTCCCCTGTGCCTCCCCCTCTCCCCTGCACCTCCTTTCCCCCTCTCCCTCCCCGGTGTCTCCTATCTCACTCTCCGCAATGAGCATACGTGATCCCTCTGCGCAATGTACATGCGCCGCTCATGCTGCGCATTGCGCATGTGCGGCCCTCTCTGCGCAATGCGCAATGCACATGCACAACCCCTATGCGCAATGTGGCCCTCTCTCTTTATTGCACATGCAAGGCTCACGCCGTGCCTTGCACATGCGCAGCGTTACCGACAACCCTTAAAATTACAACTATTATAGTTGATGGCTATGAGTCCTTGTGATTATGAGGATTATGAGAATTTTATGAGGATTTCTTCACCCCAGCAAGTAGTGTTTTATCTATATTATTATAAACTGCAACTTGAGAAAACAGATGTCAACATTTTTTTTACAGATGTATACTTTTAAAACTATCTCTTAAGTCACTGAGACATTTTCATTTTCAATTATAGACCGTTTCTATATCTATTAAATGCTAAATGGGTAGTTTATTATTTGTGACCATTTGTGGAGCATTGAGAATGTGTATGTGAGCTTTAAAGTCAGGCTTCATATATGCCAGATTAACGCGTTCCCATTTTTTATTTGGTCAAAGTGTGAATGTGTTATGCAATTGGATGAAAATAAACTGCTAAAAATAACAGTAGCACTACTGCTTGGATGGAGAAATATGTCTTTTTGGCTGTCACTCCTGAGGCCAGATGGTTATCTGCTTTTGCCTTGTCTGGGATACAGACGCTTGTGACACTGGATACTGAGAGCCTTGCTCAGAGGAACAGTTGTAAAACCTGATCTTAGCATAATATCTGAAAATAAAAATGTAAATATCAGTAGGTTAGTGAAGTTCCACTCATTTGCACAAGATCGGAATCATTAAATTGGCACAGGGTTGGCCATTCATGCTAATGGGACTTGACTAACTATATAATGGGACTTGACAACCTATATAATTGTTATGCAACTAGTAATTTATTTAATGCAAATAAATAGTTTATGGTCTTTTAAACATATGGAACTTAAGTATTATTTTGGATAGCAATATCCAATTCTGATGATTGAATTTTGTAAAAATACATATTTTGCATTCCACTAACTCATCCGTCCATCTGAACCTTCATTTTGACAAAATTGTACCACTTTGCTAACATATCAGTACTGGTATATCTGCATTTGGACCTTGCAAGCAATGATGTGGAGAAGCCAAGCTGCAGAGGGGTTGAGGATTTTTTGCACAAACACTGCCACTGCTACAAACAAATTGACTTTTTAGACTATTTTTTTCTTGCAGACATGTATGATAATTCTGTGCATTTAATGAAAATGATCCAAAGACTATATATATGAAATTAAAGATATTTGACATTATTTTATTGTTTCAGATTATTTTGAACTCAATGCACAAATACCAGCCAAGGTTGCATATTGTAAAAGCAGATGAAAACAATGCATTTGGTTCCAAGAACACAGCTTTCTGTACTCATGTGTTTTCAGAGACAGCTTTCATATCAGTGACGTCTTATCAAAATCACAAGGTGAGTCATTAAAGCACATGCTTGCATTTATTTTATGAGGGAATGGGACTGTGAGGGTTGAGAGGGATTCACTGTTTTAGGAGTGGTGTTGGACATAGAGAGGTGAGATACTTTTGAAGCATGGTTTTGTATTAACTTATTTACACATACTGTATGTATACAAGAATATCAAAGATGTAACTGTAGTAGATGAAAAGTCACTAAATTGGGTCAGGAGCAAAGATGTATTTGATACAGGTCATCTTGAATATGATGGAGGCATTTTGAATTGGTTTGTCATGGATTGAATGTGTGAGCTACAAGTCTAGAAATTATTCAGGTGGAGTACTCAAGGTAGTAAAATATAATTGTGTGTGAGGAATCAAAGGGATGGGATGATTTTGTATATGTTGTAACGAATATTTTGGCATATGTGGGTGGATCCAGCCAGGTGGGCAGATGGAGTATTGTAGCCATTTGTGCGTTTGATTCTGGCTTGCTTTCAGATCTGCATTCATGTTGTTCCTGCAGAAAAATGTACCAGAGCAATCTGGGCTTGGGTAACCAGGTGTTTGGGGCTACATTAGAAAATGTAATCATGTTAACATTCACATTTTGGTCCTATACCCACAACAAAGCGATATAGTTCTATATTAGGGATGTCTTTTGGGCTATTACAGAATCCTTAGTCCATATGGTGAACGTGGTGAGAGTAAGTAGAGGTCTGGTCTCCGGGGTTATATGAACATTCATCTTTAGTATTGGTAGGCTGCACTTGTTTTTCGGTCTCCATTAGCTTTTTAGTGAATTATATATGATGTTACAGACCTTAATTATATTTGGTACTCCTTCCGGAGATCATTTATTAAGTATTTTTATAATCCTTTAAGTACACGGCACAAAAAAAAATAACACATTGAAAAAGAATGGAGGGCCAAGTTTTTGAGCTTAGAATCAAATGTACATAGTGCTAGTTTCCAAGCACCTTACAAGATTGAAAATGTGCATCTTGTTTCAATATGGTTTTTAAGACAATTTTTTTTATCTTTTTCTTTGTTAAAAGTTACTTTTTTATTTTATTGGAATTTCATGAGTACTGAACATTTTTTAGGAGATTTTTACTGTTTGCCCCATCTTTTGTGCCTCAGGCACCACTGTTGTCATTAACCAGTGCACTTGCTGTTTATATTTACAGTTTAAACAAACATTACCTTAGATTGGTCGGTGCTTTATCATTCTGTGCATAATTCTAGAAGTTTCTAGTCTGTAGTATTTTTAAGAGTTTGGCCCTACCACTGGAATAGAAACACTCATTTCAAATAAAACCTGGTTGCACTCATTAAAGACATGATGAAAATTATTTGTCTAAAATAAAAAAAACTATTTTCTTACTGATAGTGCTGCATATTGACTAATACCATAGTACAGCAGGGTTTTGGAAAATATAAATGATGTAGTGTGCACAGCAATATAAAAATGTATTACTTCACAAAAATGTTGGCACCCCTAGTTTATTCATTAATGAATCAGGGAGCTCATAAACTCTCAGATGTCATTCAAACAGGGAAAGCAAATCTAATAACGACTGGAAAAGCTTGACCATAAATCTAAGGTGAAAAGTAATTATAGCATATGTATTTGGTGAAACATACAAGGAATGTGGCCATAAAACTACAGCAAGCAGCCGACTTGTGGTTTGGATGAGATGGTAAAAGTTTTGTTGAAAAGAAAGAAAGAATACAAATATATAACAAAGATGGGCTGCACCTTCAAAGAATGATAACAAAAATAGAACTTAGAATATACAGTGAACCAATAATCCAAGCAACGTGCAATATGGGCAAACTATTAAAGAAGACATCTGAATTCATAAGTTTTCAAAATATTGGTGCATACAACTATAATGCAATCTGCCACTGCAGAGTTTCAATAATGTTATGAGATTTAATGATGTATATGATTATTAAACACTCTAAAAACCACAAATATTAATAAAAAGAATATGCATTATTATTATATTTATCACTTATAGAAGCGACAATAAGATAATCAAAATATTGTTATGGTATACTTGATAATACATATTAGCTTAACTAGGCAAATAAAAAAGTATTGTCTAAAAGTATTGTCTAAAAAAAAGCTTAACTGGGCAAATAAAAAGGTATTGTCTAAAAATGGAAAGATTACTTAATAGATCTAAATATCTTCAATTCCATGCTTCCTTTTTCTATTACCTTATTGTGTAGCCCTTCTCTGGACCAACTCCAGTTTAATCATTTTTGTTCAGTGGATATGCCAAAATATTTTTTCTTTATGCAATACTGATTTAATAAGGATTTTGAGTATGGCAAATGATGATATCTTCTCTTCCTCCCCTTCTATTTAATGCATGGCAATATCCTGTTAGCCTTTACAGCTACTTCCTGATAGTGAGTAATACTGCAAATCTTGCTGTTTATGAGGGCTTTCAAATCCACCTCAAGTAATGACTTAAGTTGTCAACTTTTTTAGTTTATAGGATACAGCATGCTCATTCTTTCTGTGTAGATCTCTAGTTTTAGGCTTATTTATGCTGCTTGGAAATTGATCATCTTTGATAAATTAAAGGATGACTATTATTAACATTTTATGCTATCTTAGGAAACTTTTTTTTAGCTTTGTGGTTGTATTTTTTTTTTTTTAACAAAAGCATAAAGTCTGCATCATGGCAAACATCAGACTGAGAAGACTGATCTCACTATGATTCTGTTGAAATTTGTATTGTATACCATTTGTGTTATTAAAATACATTTTCAAACCACTCAAAACAAACCTAATTAAATTGACACTTAATCAATATTTATATATGTGACCCCAGAAGCATTTTTTAGGCTATTCTTAAAGGGGGCTAAAAAGGCTAGCTATACATTGTATCAGCCATTTTTTCCAATGTGACTTATTCCTGAGTTATTCATTATTGCCTGCATTTTTATGCAAATGAGCAGCTTATGAATACTAATTTCCTGCTGCTTTGATGTGAACTAATATCATAGTCTGCCTGTCCCTATAATGGCCAAAACAATAGTCCTCAATGTTATCATGCAGTTAGATCCAGGGATGTAGGAACCGGGGGAATAGGGCGACAAATCCCCCCCAGATTCTAGGCACCTCCTGTGCCTTTATCTGTCAGATCTATGTGATCAGCAGCTTTCACGAGATCTTGCGTCAAAATATTGCTTGATCTTGCAAAATAATCTCACCAGATCTCATGAAACCCAGATGTCAGAGTTATCCAGACAGGGCAGCCAAATACACAAAAGGTGAAGGGAGGAGAGAAGAGATCACAAGAGAGATACATCTGAGAGAGAGAAATATGCATATAGAGATAGCTAGCACCTTCGGCGCTCATCGTAAGCCTCTACCCCAGTCTACTTTACAGGCCTTGTCAGTCATTGTAGGCGTCGTCCAACCCGCAAGTTTGTTGCTTTGCAATGAGCACCTTCGGCGCTCATCGCAAGGTCCTGCATGCCTGCATTGTTTGGCTAAGTGTTACTGGCTTTGGCTAAGTGTTACTGGCTTGGGTTAAATGTTACTGGCTTAGGTTAATAGTTACTGGTTTCGACTAAGAGTTACTGGCTTCGGCCTCGTTTTCATCTTTTTAGAAAAGAACGGCCGGCCGAAAAAAACAAAAATGTTCTTAATCTACTAAAAACGTCAATTATGTGTCAAATTAGCTTGCAACCTCACTCACAGGCTCCCTGTCTGTCCCCCTGAGTTGTGTGTGAGGTACATTATTTTTTTGGCGTTCTTGCGCGTTACGGGCTTCGGCTAAGTTTTACTAGCTTAGGTAAAGTGTTACTTATTTAGGTCAAGTGTTACTGGCTTAGGTAAAGTGTTACTGGTTTAGGTAAAGTGTTACTGGCTTAGGTAAAAAGTGTTACTGGCTTAGGTAAAGTGTTACTGGCTTAGGTAAAGTGTTATTGGTTTAGGTAAAAAGTGTTACTGGTTTAGGTAAAACGTGTTACTGGTTTAGGTAAAGTGTTACTGGTTTAGGTAAAGTGTTATTGGTTTAGGTAAAGTGTTACGGGCTTAGGTAAAGTATTACTGGTTTAGGTAAAGTGTTACTGGCTAAGGTAAAAAGTGTTACTGGCTTTGGTAAAAAGTATTACTGCCTTAGGTAGTGTAACTGGTATAGGTAGTTTTACTGGCTTTGGCTATGAGCGTCTTCAATATCTTTCCATCCTCCATCGGTGGAGCGTAATGGGGCAAATTACATCTCTGACTGGACAGAGGACCCATAGAGGGACCCTGAAAAGGCACTATTGCGAGAGCTGTGCGAGGCCCGCAAGCGTGACGACAACTCGCAGGTTGACATCTATAATAGTTGATATCTACATATATATATATATATATATATATATATATATATATATATATATATATATAAATATATATATATATATACTGTAGATACATATATATATATATATATATATATATATATATATATACTGTAGATATATATATATATATATATATATATATAAATATATAGTACTACAAACAATGAATAGTGGATTAGTGATTCGATTTGAATGTCTAAAAAATAAGTTAGTAAACTTATTTCCTGCTCAAATTTATCAGAAATACAGCTGATGCAATGCACTCTGGGAAAACTGGGCGGAGACATATAAATGAGACCACATTAAGACATAAATGAAAATTTTAGGAAAAAACATTGTAAATAATTAAACCCTTAGGGCCTCATTCTATTATCGGCCGTAGGAGATGCGGGGCCGCAAGGACCGGCCGCAAGCTATTCTGCTATTCTATTCCCCTCCGGCCAGGGATTCCGGCAGGCTTGCGGCCGGCGCCTTGCTATCCCTTGCGGCCGCACGCGCCGGAGGAAAGCCTTTGATCTAAAACGGCCACAAGAGTTTCGGCCGCAAGAAAATCCCGGTTGCTATTCAATTGCTCCGGGAAACCTCTCTGCAAGGCTAAAACCGAGCCGCAGCTTACTTGCAGGAAAAAGGTCCCGCTAGCACCAATTAAGCACATTATAAAGCCGAAATAAAGCCATCCTGCACTCTGAGGAGACTATAAAGTGATTGTAGGTGTTAGCAAAAATAGCACAACATTCCCCTACACTCAAATCCGTAAATAAATTATTTTTTAATTTATGTCACATATCCATGTAAAAAGTCCCGAGGGCTTGGAGCACCTCAGACCCGCCCACGCTGCGGCCGAAAAATAAACAGTTAATGTAAACTCGGATTTGGGCTGATGTGCAAGCTTGAGAGGGGGTTGCTATTAATCCTCATGTCCCCCAATATGATCCCTAGCATTTACAGAGCTGTACAGTGCCATCTTGAATTTATTTTTGCGTTTAAAGTTTTCTGAGCTTACGGACGGTTGCAAGATATACGGCCGGCCGTAAGGGGAGATCCTCGCGGGGCCGTATAATTGAATTGCAAGATAACGGAACCCCCGCAAGGAATCGCAGCCTTGCGGCCGTTTTACGGCCGATAATAGAATGAGGCCCTTAGTATCGTAAATGGTATGTTTTAGAATTATATTTCTCTAAAAAAAATGTCGCTACCTATACTATATTTTGTAAAAGGTGTTAATATTTTACTTCATGGAATTATGGAACATCTAGTTCAATCTGTCAAGTAGCAGTGATTTCCAAACAGAATTTCCTAAACAAATATCACTACATACAGGCCCTGAGAGCTCCCATTTCTGCAAATATATATATTTTTTTATTCAGGAAGCAAAGTAAAAGTTAATATATATATTATAGCCTGGAGAAGACCATTCTATCTGACTTGTGATAAACAGTAGTAAATATACTGACCTCATCTCCCATGACTTGTAGCCATGCTGGCTAACAGTCTACATAGTCGCACCTGGGTCAACATATTTTTTACAGGAAATACAGAGTAGGGAGCTCAGCACGTGATTGAGCTTCAAAGTGGAAAACTGGCATAAGAGGTTTGATTCTCCAGATTCACTTTAATAACAGTCTCCATATCCTGCTCCATGATTAACCCCTTCAGTGCAGATTACTTATAATGTGTGACTCATACAACAAGAAAGGTCTGCATCTAAAACAATGCAAAGGTACAAGTGTGGAGAATATGCTGCTCTGTGAAACAGGATGACACACTCTATGATGATAGGGTTGTATTACAACTGAGAGTAACCAAGAACAATACCAAAATTCTGCCACACATTGTTATGACAGTTTGATCTTTTCTCTCCATTGACAATATCATGACTGTTTCATTGATGGGTGCAAATTCTAAACAAAACGTATACTTAGGTAAATAAAAGAATAAACTAATCCACATTTAGTCTAACAGTTTAAGAATGCTATTGAACAGTCTGGAATGTGCTTACCATCACGCCCCCCCCCCCCCCATGCTTTACTTCATGTCCACGCTCTCCTCTTCACACACCCTTTGCTCTTCCATATCACTTTCCCAGAGCCACTTCATTCTGATCGGGATTCAATTTCCTCAGTTAGATTTTCCATCTGTAAGTGTGAAAATGGATGGAAACAGCTACAGCTAAAAACAGATGGAGCAAATGTGTGACATTAAAGCCTCTGAGGCATTCACAGGTTTGTCATGTACTGCTTAGTTGCCCCAGTGGCACTTTAGCCCCAGTGGTTTATAGCTGTCAGCTGTTCGATTTTCGATTTTACAATCTGAGGTCTAGTATAATTGAAACTAATCAAATACTGTAAGACTGTCATGTGGATTTTAAGATCTGAGGCCTAGTTTAATTGAAACTAACCAAATAAGACCGGGATGTGGAGTTGATGTTAAAGAGTGACTTCCATCTTCCTTGAACCTCTTTCTTCCTAGCTCCATGCTTCAAGTCCATGTAGATATCTAAACAGTGATGGAACTCAACTGGTAGAGATTGCAGTTTTAGTTACTTCATAATGTATGCTTAACTAGTACTCATATTTTTACTTGTATGTAAAAATAAATAAATCACTCTTTATACCACTCTATACATGGGTTCTTTAAGCATATGCCTGCCATTATAACACAGCTTTCATGCACAGAATAGGATAGATTTGCATGTTAGAAGATATAGCAATAGACAGTCACTATTTGGATCTTAATGGATCTCTTGAGTGTGTGGCTGGTACTCATGCTATGGTACTTGTATGTAGAATTATATATGTTTTTACAATGTTTTACATGTCCATGTAACTATTCACATGTTGTCATTTCTTGTACATTATTCTTCAACCCTTTGTACAACACTTTCCATCATCTTTTATTTGTTTTTTAATGCCATTATCCATTTTGTATTACAGATAACCCAGCTGAAGATTGAAAACAATCCATTTGCCAAAGGTTTTAGGGGAAGTGATGACAGTGACCTGAGAGTAGCTCGTATACAAGGGTACAAATTAATTTGTAATTCTTGTCTTTCTTAATTGAAATGAAGTGCATTACAATGACTAATGTGATAGGAATTGGTACTGTAACAGACAAATAGAAAAATGAGCTAACTGCTATACTGCACATATAAAAATAGAGACTTATTATTTAGAAATCATTTTAAAAGATACATTTATATCAGTATATTACTGCTGGTATAACAACTCACTCTACTACTTCCTAAAATTAAAATGGCTGGCAACTTGTACTGAAAAATAGACTCCACATCTCTACAAATCTTAATAGCAGAATTAACATGTTTTTAATTAGTGTAAAAGATATTGGATACATGAAAGTCAGTGATGTAAAGATATATATTTGTACTTATAATCCTTGAGCAAGGTGTAGCACCAGTTGAGTTATTGAATTCTACCTTTTGAGGATGAGCTACAGTAATTATTTTTGACTTTGAACTCAATATACTGTATAAAAAAATTGTATTGTGTATAATAATACATCCAAGAAGTAAACTTTGCAATGAACAATGCTATATTTTCCTAAAATAAGCCATATTACTTGTCAATACATTAACTTTTGTACTAACATTTCTCCAGCAGCAAAGAATATCCAGTGATTTCAAAAAGCATCATGCGACAACGCCTGGTATCAAGTCACCCTGGGCAGCTATCTGGGAAATCAGACCTTAATGCACTTCATGGAGCTCACCAAGGCTTGCAGCACTATCAGTATGAAAATGGTGCACACATGCAGTTTGCTTCAGATGCCCAAGATCTGCCACTCAACACTTTCACAGCACAGAGAGACTCAAGCCTATTTTGTTGTCTGAAAAGAAGAGGTACTGCAGAAATGCTCTATTTTTTTTTTTCATAGTAACTATTTGTAGACACTTCAAATTACTATGAATAATTACTTCTCAAACGCACATGACCATGGGCAACATTCAATATCTTGATAAATCACTTTAACTTGAAAAAAGGCACCATAGGATAAATTGGAGATGAAAAAGATCTCTAAGATCTTCTCCTCTAGCCTTAGTAAATGATGAGCCATATCCTCAACATATTAACTATGTAGGATACTTATTTATGCAAGCCTTGACACTTTAGACTTTATTTTAAACTAGTAACTTGCCCGTTAAAAATGACGGGATAATATTTGATGTGTCTCTCCCCCCCTCCCCTGTGTCTCTCCCCTTCTCCCTCCCCTGTGTCTCTTCCCTCCCCCTCTCCCTCCCATGTGTCTCTTCCCTCCCCCTCTCCCTCCCCTGTGTCTCTTCCCCCCTCTCCCTCCCCTTTGGCTCCCCCCTATTTCTCTTCCCCCATCTCCCTCCCATGTGTCTCTTCTCCCCTCTCCCTCCCCTATGTCTCTTCCCCGTCTCCCTCTCCTGTGTCTCTTCCCCCCTCTCCCTCCTCTGTGTCTCTTCCTTCCCCCTCTCCTGTATCTCCCCCCCTCTCCTGTCTCTATCCCACCCTCTCCCCTGTCTCTCTCCCCTATGTCTCACCTCCCATGTCTCCCCCCTTATGTCCCCCCCATACCTCTCTCCCCCCATGTCTCTCCCTCACCTCTCTCCTGTCTCTCCCCCTCTCCCTATCCCTCTCCCCCCTATCTCCGCCTCTCTTCCTGTCTCCTTCCCCCCTCTCCCCGTCTCTCCCCGTGCAGTGTGGCGTATTGCACATCTGTCGGAAGAGCAGCACATTGCGCATGCGCACGCTTTGCAATGCGCATGTGCATCAGATAGTGTGTAACCTTCCGCCGCCAATGCGCATGTTTTCTGACTCCTGCAAGGAAGATAAAGAGATACCAACCCTCTGGTACCCCTCCTGTGGCAGTGTTGCACTTTGCTGAGGCAAAGCCAGTCAGTAATTAAAAAAAAATCTGTCTAATTCTGAGCCTAATGAAATGGGAGAAAATGGAATATTGCAGATCAGAGGAGATCTAAAAAGGTTGAACTTGATGGACTAAAGTCTTTTTTTAACCTAAATTACTATGTAACTATGGAATTATTAAAGATAATGCTATTACTGTACAAAAGACAGCTTTTTGTTGTAGGTGTCAAATCAAAGATGGCACTAGGACCATTCTCTCTAGGTAGATAATAGAGCTTTGACATCCCAAAGATATCTTCGTCAGCATTCTACAGCTAATAAAAATATATTGGATAGTATGAAATAGAACAAAACTCAAGGATATCATATCCTACATTCACTGAATATAAATATGTTTTATAATATTAGCTTTACCTTATTATCACATTCCTAGTAACTGTTTCTCTTTTAACACATTGCCTAGTTGAAAACAACTAGTGAATCTGAAAGTTAAATAAAAAATTGTGCTTATTTCCAAGTGAAGGCAGCTTTTCTGGATTTTTTTTAATATTATATGAGCACCTGTAACTAAATCAAAAAGTCAACCAAGGTATCCTGAACATTTTGTGTGGCAGTTGAAGATGTGAGGTGGGCAACAGTGCCGTATAATTTATGTAGGATTATTATTTGAGACATGGCTTGATGAGTTATTTATAATAATAGCTGTAATACACACTTTTGCTATCAAATGCTATATATAGCTATATATTTGCTATCAATAAATAAGCAAATGGAGTTTTTTGATAGGGATTTTTTTGTCCTAAATTTGCAGCTCTTTATTTTACAGATGGAGCACGCCACCTGGACCTACAATGTAAACGATCCTATCTAGATCCCTCTTCTTCTATGGCAGATGATCACTATTTTCGATCCCCACCACCATATGACCAGCAAATGTTAAGTCCACCATATCGCAATGATGTGGCCCCAAGGGAAGCATGCATGTACTCTACTCCCGGAGCTGAAATAGCAGGAGTATCAGGAGTTGACGATTTACCACCTCCACCCCCACCGCTAAGCTGTAATATGTGGACTTCTGTTGCACCTTACACCAGTTACAGTGTTCAGACAATGGAAACTGTGCCATACCAGCCTTTTCCTACTCACTTTACCACCACCACCATGATGCCTCGTCTTCCTGCCATTGCTGGCCAAGGATCACAACCACCAAGTGAATCCCATTTCAGTGTCTACAATCAACTTTCCCAGTCTCAGGTTCGGGAGAGAGTTCCTTCTTCTTCATTCCCTAGGGAGAGAGTCCACCCTTCCCTCTGTGAAAGAAAGCCTCCGTCTCCTCACATAAACTCAGCCAACGAGTTTCTGTACTCACAAAGCTTTTCATTATCCAGGGAATCTTCACTACAGTATCATTCAGGAATGGGTACTGTTGAAAACTGGACTGATGGATGACTGCAGCTATTTAGATCCAAACAAGCTATACTCCCTTGATCTGAACGATATGATCTCTTTTGTGTTAATACCAATGGGTATCTTGCACTTCAGTGAGTCCTTCATTCAAGATTGCTTGACATAAAGGAGATTCTGTATCTCTATTGACAGGTTAAAAATAACCTATACAGGTATCATCTGACTTCCATGTGCCAAGAGCTGAACAAACTGTCAAACTAAAACAGCTACTAAAGTAGAAAAGTCTAAAACTATTTAGTAGGTTTTAAAATAAAATTAAATGTGGGAAATCACTACAACTTTTGCATGCTGAATAGCTATTTATACATATATATGTATATATATAAAGGTATATATATATATCTATCACAAATGCTGGCCACGTGTCCAATGAAGCTTTGCTTTTACAGATGAAATGCTTAATAAAATGAATGTTACCAGGGTTTTGAAAGACATTTATTTAATTTTTTTATTACATGTGTTGATGTAAAATGTAAGCAATGGCTACATACAAAAAAAACAAAAAACATTTATATACATGAGAATACATTTTATTACAAATCAAGCTAAAAAAAGATGTGGATTTTTTTTCTCTTTCTCTTGTTGCATAGCATGGGCATTTTATTTACATGTCAGAACATAAAAGTCATTTTACTTATTATGCAATGTCTCTGATTGCCTTTCACTAATCTTTATTAATGCGTTGGTTATAAATATTTTATGCTGACAGCAATTCTAGATTTCATCATCCTATCCCTCAATCTTTACATCTATAAATCATACACATTCCCAGGAAGATATCTTTAACGTCGGACGTTTTCCCAGCCTAGAATTGCTTTTTCTTTATTTATCAGGTTTACTTTTTATCTTTAACTGTAAGAAATGTGCTATCCTGTGTTATGATTTCCTGATAAGCGTGGCACTAATAAATGCTTTGTCTATTGTCAGGGCTAAGGATACATAGACGTTGATGCCTACTTTTTATTATAATGAAAGGCTGTTGTGTTTCTCAAATAGGAAAGCAGACAAGTAAAGTTGTGCTTAGACTTTACTTTTAGAGTTTCACCCTATTACAATAAATGAGTTCATTGCATTAATTAATTTATCTTCAGCACAAATTATTGCAATTAACATGATCAGTTTTTAACAATCTAGGCTAATCAACCGATTCAATTAGTTAAGTTCATCATAAGGGCATACTTTAAATATGGCAACTTAGTGATCATTTAAACAACCACAGCCTTATTAAATTGCGATTCTGTATATTTAAAAGGGCTCTATTTAAGCACACAGCATATTTTATTTACAAAAGTTTTAATTAGTGAAGACCTTGCTTTTGGATTGAAGTTCACTAACTAAAAACTTCTGTAAATAAAATATGCTGTGTGCTTAAATACAGGTCTTTTAAATTTACTGAATCACAATTTAATAAGGCTGCCAATGCATACCCCCAGTTTAATTCAGGATAATGCCAACATCAACATTTATCAGAATAAAAACATTTCACAAAAATGTATGTATACACATGTGCAATATTTTACAAATTAAGTTAATGCTATGTTACACACTCATCCAGTAATATTATACTGTCTGAGCAATGTTAGCATGCATTGATTATGTCAAAGGTTGAAAGTGTTGATATACGGTTACTAAAAAGTGTTTTAACGGCTCGCATGTCTTTGTTAATAAACCACTATAGTCAGTTATTTCTATATATTTGTTTAACTAAACATGATATTGGGCAAAATGCTACTAGAAATCTAAGAACAAAACACAACCTTTCAATATTTTATATTATATATATATATATATATATATATATATATATATTTCTCTTTGAAACAGACATTCATTTTTTGTTTTTACCAGCTGCTGCCTGTTACTTCCTGCGGTGGGTGTGCCCTTTTAAACTAGCGAGTTTCTCTATAGACCTGCTGAGAATAAAGGCAGCTCCCTCAAATCAATATGGCAGATTCCATAGTAGAATAATGCATATAAAAGTAAATACATTTGAAGCTATATATTTTTTTTTACATCCTAAACACATGTTGTATGATTTTAAGTTTTATTATTGAAAACAGCAAATTATAAAAATATAACCACAGAGGTCCTTTAATTTCAAGTATCAATATTTGCTTGTTTCAGCATCATTACATCATTAAACACCTATTTATCTCCCTTAAAATAAATAAGAGAAATAAGACATGAATTACATTTATCAGAAAATGTGATATTTTTGACACTTCAGTGAATAGGTTCCTTAAAGGGCCACTGTAGTTTGGTAAACAATTCACATGCTTGTGAAGTATGTAACAAAATAACAACATTAGCAGGTATGCAAGACAGGAACATAAAAGCATTTTAGAGAAAATCTTATATTTTGATGAATGGTTGTATCATGTGGGATTCCATCTTAGACTGTTACTCTTTCTGTAGCTGGAGATGGAGAGTTATAATATGGAGTCTTATTTTGTCATTGAGTTCTATTGTCAAGGGATATTTTGAGAGTATGTTTTCAACAATAATGAATACAGATCATATCTCAATCCACAGTTCCTCCCACTCCTCCCAGGTTTCTAATCCTTTTCAAGAGAAAGGCAAAACATAAGCCACCGAAATATAATACAAAAGATAAAAAATAAAGGCTGTAATTATTTAGTTTAAACTGTGTGAAAATGTTTTGCACATTATAAAGTCAAGTCCTTCAAAAGCATATTAGAAATTTGACATTTCAGTGGTCCTTTAAATAATAACAATCAGAACACAAAGTATAATTACAATGATTTTTATCATTGATTTGAGCATTGTTATGGACTACTATAGTAATGTCATACAGCTAGTAAAATATTAGCCTGGATTTCAATTATAACGACTGAACTGCAGTCAAGTTTACATTGTCATTTGACACCTGATGTTCTTTTTAAATTATTCTTAGTTGGAAGGAGTGGACAAGACAAATATAAATCCTTCAATGACAAACATTTCAATAAAATATAAAATATTGAAAAATAACAATAGGTAACAAATGTGGTCACTCTGGAAATCAAATTAAACAATGGTGATTGACATGTTAATGCAAAATAACATTTAGCATGCTAGCATTAAGGAAACCATGCAAGTGAATAGAAATAATAAGCAAATAAAGATTAATTTCATATGTAAACATATTTAACCAATGTGTGGATCTCGTTCTCAACGGTATTTGACTAATACGCAGGACTTTATTTGAGCAGGAAAAGATCTTTAAAGGCATATCTAAATTTGCTGGATTATGAGTGAGTCTGATAGAGGACAATCAATAGTGCATGCAAACATTTTTGCACGAAAAAATACCAAAATAAACATTTACAAACTCACCCTGATGTTTGCTAAATCTTTTCAGTTTGTAAGCTGCAGCTTTTGTTAGTTGACACCCCTGAAAATCCCAGCTAAGATTAGCAAAAAATTCATAATTTGTTTTGGCCAATCAGGAGAAAGAAGAGGTTAGCTGATACATTTGTATCATACTCTGGGGTTCCTGTGTTGCAAAGCAGCCTGGTATATGTAGTCTCTATCTCTGTCTATCCTTGGGTTCTGATTCAGCTGTGAGCTCACACCCGCCTAACCATGTGATTCCATCCAGCAGCAAGTACTTCCTCTGAAAGGTCAAACTCGTACTTCTGTATCTATATAACACATATTTTTCTGATAATCTCTGCCTGTTTTTTACCAAACATTTGAAACCCAGGAAACATATATATATATATATATATATATATATATATATATATATATATATATATATATCTTTTTAAAAGAATATTATCATATTGCTTAGAGTTCTTGAAAAGATGATGCATTAAAGTATGATCACATATAATAGTTGTCAAACTGCGAGACCTCGTCATGCTTTGCCTGGTGCGTATGAGTTAGGCCATGACCGTCGCAGGCTCTCATCGCTTGTGAGCCTCGCGAGGTGAGCCATTAATGCATAGCACTTAGGCGAGCTGTTAAGGCACTAAAACTTGCAGCACAAAGGCAATGAGCGCCAAATGCGCTCATTGCCTGCTCGCCTTGCAAAGTGAGGCGAGCAGTGAAGGCAATGAAACACGCGGGACTTAGCCACCAAACACTTAGTAAACGCGGTATCGCCTTAGAATCCAAGGACTTGGCAAACGCGGGACTTAAAAAAAACATATACGAGATGCGGGACTTTGAAAAAAAAAATACGAGACGCAGGACTTTAAAAAAAAAAAAAGATAGCAAATATACGAGGTTAACGGCCAAACCGTGAAGATCCAAAATACACAAAAAAACTAAAGAAAATAAAAAAAATACAACAAAAACATCACACACAGCACGGGGGAAAAGCCAGGACGTCTGGGAGTGAGGTGGAACCCGAATTTAAGGCGATTTCAGCTACTTTTGCCACTCGGAAATCGCCTAAGCAAGACAAAAAATGGCTGGCAAAAAAAATGAAAACAAGGCTACACGACCCCGGGCCGCGCAAAACACTGCCAGATGCGTAGTACTTTCACACAGGAATTTATGAACTACAAAATACACTATTACAAATTACGGAAAATGCTCACGAGCCGCGTAACACAGTAATAACATTACGAATCGCCAATGGCGATTTACACAACTAAACCAATGGATTTCCCTTGCAGCCTATTTCTATTGCACAGTTAAGACATTCATTACACTTTATCATCAGGGCACCTCTTCGGGCTATTTATTGCTGGATATATTAATTACAAATAGGTAAAGTATATTAATTTATTCAAGAACTAATTAATTAATTATTAGTTAACTAAATATAGATAAATATATATATCTCTTTATGATGAGCGACGAAGGTGCTCAGAGGAGCAAAAGTAGACGAGAGGAGAGGCGCTCAGCGTGAGGCTTGCAATGAGCGCCGAAGGACCTCAGAGTACAAAAAGGTTTACATTGTGTGTCAAACAGCATTCCCATGGCTTCACATTTTATTGCCCCGTCATTTTTGACGGGCAAGTAACTAGTTTTATAATAAATATGACAATATATGAGGTATTGAAAGGCATCTGTATATATTTATTTAAATCCTGACTTGGAATCTTGATCTTGGAAGCTGGTAGTGATTTCTGACCAGTGTTTTCAATGGCTTTACATTAATTGGCTTGTATTTATTCAATAAAAAGTGGCTACTAATCACATAAGCCAATATATAAAACCAAATACTTAGGGAAAGTATTAAGAATGCCACAGAAAGTGAGTGTTTAATTTCAGTTTTCATTTGATCTTAAATTAATTATTAAAAGTTTGGGATGACTTTTCCCATGTCCTGTTTTTTTTAACTTCAATGTGTTTATCTTGTTTATTTTTTATTTAAGTTAAAACTTGTCAAATTAACAATACTATATTGAAGTGAAACAGACAGCTGCAGACTTTCTGCTCTCTCTCACTCTCTTTTATATATATATTTGTGGGCACATTTGCATGTCACAGCTCAGCTTCCCAAAATGCAGTGTAATAACTATTTTTCTCGGAACTCTGCCCTGGAAGCAGTTTTTTTTACTTGTTTTAGACATTTAAATGTGAACACAGATGTACTATTTATTTGCTATATATATATATATATATAGATATATATGCAGCAATATGGTTATTGCCTATGGTTGAACCCACTTAACACCACAAGTTTTGTTGTAATAAGAAATCTCTGGTGTATTCTGCTTGGAGTGCAAAACTATTTAGTTTTTGTTAGAGACAAAGGCCCTCATTCAATTGCGATTTGGCCAATTGAATAGTGCTCTAAATAAGCACATAGCATATTTTTTTAAAGAAGTTTTTAGTTAGTGAAAACCTTGCTTTTGGATAGATGTTTACTAACTAAAAACTTCTTTAAAAAATATGCTATGTGCTTATTTAGAGCCCTACTCAATTGGCCAAATGGCAATTGAATGAGGGCCAAAATGTCTAAAGAAGTGAAAAAAGCTGTATGTCCCATATAAGACAGGTTTGAACCTTTAAGCACTGAAGGATATAAATATGGAATCATTTTAAACTATAGATAATAATATGTACTTTATCTATTGCATGTTATTTAAAAATGCATTTTCCTACAGTAAAATAATTTTGATATTTGACATTTTGAGCTGTTATAAAACATTTATGATCCACCCACAAAATATTAAAAAGGTTTGTTAATGAGAGATTATTGCATTGAAAAGCCCCTTCTTTGTTTTAAGTGCAGTCACCTGGGTCTGGGCAAGCCTAGTCTCTTTTTGTGCAGCTCATGGTGCCAAGTACAATAATTTAGGGATTTATCAGTGATAACATGCAACGATCTTTCATTAACATTGCTTTGTGGTGGATCAGGAAGGCTTACTGACAGATTAAAATGGCAGCCTTCAGTGCTATTCTACTGCAGGAAAATACATTTTTATAATAAAATTGAAATGATAAATTACTTGTTATTATCTGTAGGTTTTAATTATACCACACTCGGTTTTGAAAGTACAGTTGATCATGAAGTTTAAAATGCTTTCATTTAGAATTTAGTTTCAAGCATCACGTGTTCCTTGACACAACATCAATATGCCATAAGACACAAGTTATCTGGAACTAAGATATGATGTTGCTACTTTTATACATAGCAAAATATTTTAGACATTTTAATTAATAAGCTTTGAGAAAAATATAGTTTTCAAGGTACTTAACTCTTGTGGAATTGTCTTCACCTATTTGTATCTATTTAGCACTAACTTTATCTATAATTAGTACACTAATAAAGAAAAAGCTGGAGACTGAGAAAGATTCTGTTCATAATCACTATACATCTAGTAATGTTAGATAGAAGCAGTGACGGAGAATGGAGAGCCCTGGTGCATTGCACCACCTGCACCACTGGTAGATCTGCCCCTGGATAGAAGACATCTTCAATGATAACAAAAATAAGGCTAGAAGGGGGAAGTAAACCCTCACCTGGGATACAAGAACCAAATTAACAGGCTGTACCCTCAGCAAGTTGGCCTTAGGGATAAGTTTAAAGGACCACATCAAAGATAATGGTAAAAGTATAATTAAGGATATTGTTGTTGTTTTTAAAATAATCTATATTTTAATCAAATAATTGAGGATGTTGCAATTTTTAGGAAAATATTATTTTTCAAGATCTTATTGGGAACTGTAATTTATCTAAGGTGATTAATTAACACTTACAGTGAAGGGAGATTAGAAGGAAGAACATGCCAACCTGGTGAATCATAATAACAACCGGTACTTTAACACATATAAGCCTCTGTGATTACTCTAATTCAACCGAATAGGCGTTTTCTTCCTGGTCGTAGCCTACTGTGCATGTTAAATAATGACATTAGATAACACAGAAAGTTGAGAGGAACAACAATGAAAAATAATTTCTGCCAAAAACAACAACATTCATTGTTAATTTTCTAACATTATTTTACATTTGTATATCAACCAATTGCAAATATCCAGTTATAGTTGTAGTTAATATTTCTGCCATAATTAGGACTTTTGCTGTGTCATAGATATTTTCCAAAAGAAATACAAAGTTTCCAAAACCAAGAAAAACCTATTTGAGTCTTCAATTTCTGTAGAGTGTCAAACATCTTGTAATTATCTGTACAAGGGTGCACATGATTTCTGGGCCTTCCATCGTCAAAACACAGAGAGAACTATTGAGGAAACATTATCTTTATTTAACATCTTTTGGAATATAAAATACACCTGGTTAAATGTATATATTTTAGGAAACAAATCCAATGCAAGAAATACAATGTATATTTGGAATATAAATTGCAGCACTTTTTCTTCTTTTCATGTAAAAAGTATGTCTTAAATTGAGGAAACACAGTAATCAATCGCTATCACTAGCTATAATCAATATATATTTAGAAAATGTAACATTTAAAAGTATTAAAAGTTTGATTGCTGTCTAAAATCAGTTTTTTCTAACTAAAACACCAAAGGTTAAAATGTCTACAGTGAAATGCTTGCTAGTCTAATTTGTGGATATTAATTGTTTGATTTGTGTAAAACACATCCGCAGTTGAATACATCACAACATCTGAATTTCCCTGTGCAAATCATCTGTTCATTTTCAACCAGCGTAAAAATAATATATATATATGAAAAGGGAGAGTAAAGTACAATATTTTGTGTAATACATTCAAAAGAACATTATTTAAAATCACTATAATCACTATTATAGTTTTCATTGAGTGTAACCCTGATGTCATCGAGGGGCGGAGCTACGACATAATCAGGGCGGGGCCTGAGAGTCAAGATAAAAGAGCCCATTATACACCTCAGAGAGAGAGAGGCACAGAGGCAGAGGCAGCACAGAGGCATAGACAGCATGCAGACAGAGAGCATGGACAGAAACAGGGAGTGCTCACAAGGGGCGCACACATAGAGAGAGAGCGCACAGAGAGAGAGTGCGCGCACAGGGAGAGTGCTCAGGCAGAGCATACAAGGAAAGAGAGAGCACAGGAATAGTGCACAGGCAGAGCGTACTGGGAGAGAGAGAGTGCGTACAGGGAGAGTGCACAGGCAGAGCATACATGGAGAGAAAGAGAGGGGGGAGAGTGCATAGGCAGAGCGTACAGGGAGAGAGAGAGAGCGCGCACAGTGAGAGTGCACATGCAGAGCGTACAGAGAAAGAGAGAGAGAGAGTTCACTGGGAGAGTGCACAGGGAGAACACAGAGAGACGCGAGAATGCACAAAGAGAGCACAGCACAAGAATGCACAGGGAGAGAGAGCATCCAGAGAGGGAGAGAGCACCCAGGGAGGGAGAGAGAGAGTGCACAGGTAGAGAGAGCGATCATGCAGGGAGAGAGCGAAAGCACACAGACAGAAAGAGAGCGAGAGTGCACAGATGGAAAGAGAGAGCGCAGAGAGAGAGAGCACATGGAGAGAGAGAAAGCAAGAGTACAGAGATGGTGTTCACAGAGAGAAAGTGAGCACAGCCAATTCAAAATAACAATCTATGATACTGTCATTTATGACGGGCAAGTTACTAGTATTACAATATAAGAGTAATATGTTTTTGCATGGAAAACAAAAAGGCAAAAGGTGTCCCAGTCATAGAATTTTACTTTTTTATCCACTCTCAAAGCTCTGCTTCATTTTAAAATATTGTTGAAGATCGGTTTAATTTTTTAAACCAGCAATCTTTGTTTTTTGTTTTGTATAAAAATTCAGTGAGCCATCTTGTGTACAGAGGGACAGATGTGTATTAGTCACAATAATATTGTATCAGGCACATTCTTTACAGAGACTGAAGAAGGGTGAAACACTTCCTGATAAAAAATATGTTAAAAAGATTCTGACTTTGAACACAATCAGGAAAATGTAATTAAACTAGATTTTAGTGATAAAAGTTGATGTCTCCATGGATGGACCCTGGATACGTCCATGATGCTCTGGTGAGTGTTTTATGCAAGGGACAGGTCTTGCAATTATTATTGCAAGACACATGTTTCTGGGCATGAGTAGAGAAAGTGTATTTGTCATATTTCAAAAGCACCTTTTATTTAACTAATCACGCAATCCCTGCCCTCCTCCCCCACCTCCATCAACTTTTCAGTAAATGAGTGTATGCCTTCATGTATCAAGATACCAGGAATTGGTCAAGTCAGAGAAGATGCAAACTGCAATATACAGACTGCAACATACAAACTGATCTTCAGAAGTTAAGATTTTCACAAAGTTTCTTCACATGAGTTTTTTTCCCAAAACACAGTGGTCTTTTATTTCATGCTTGTTAGGTAGAGGGCATAGACAGCTTATTTATTCCTTTTTTTGTTCTTATTTGCCTTTTTATCTGTTTCTGTTTAACTAAGATTGCTGGATTTCAGGTGTCTTATTTGTAAAGCAATACATTTCTTTTTACTTTTAAACACTTCTGCTAAAGAGTTAAAATGCTAGACTTATTGTACTTTTATTTTTCATATAATGAAGTTCTGAGTAAATCTGAATATTTTCTCTTCCCATTCAAAACAGTTAGTGGACATGAATGATACTAAATGTGCTTCAATATATGTTATGATAATTTCATAATTAAGATGTGTTAAAAAAATTAAAATAAATAAACACATCTTACAGTTGTAACAATCTTTAAAATGTCAAAAATAGCACATGACTAAGTGTTTTAACTTTATTGCCTCTCAAACATATGCTACAAAGTAGTTCTGTGCTTTCAGCTTAATTCCTAGATATAGCAAACTTCCGCCTCACTTTCAGGAATCCCGTATCTTATAAAGGGTATGTTCCCTTCAACCCTATTAACTTTTAATGGCAACCATCAGTGTACACTTTAAGTACATATGCAATCCATTATTTTGGTTACTCCTTGTAATGGACTTAACCTGGTTGAGTGCAGCTGTGTGTTTGTACCATTTTAGTGGCCTTTGTTCCCCAAGAACAATTTGGTGATCTGCAATGAAATGCTGTCAAGTCACGTACATTACATTATTCACAGAGAGAATTTTAGTTCACTTGCCAAAAGCACCAGGAAGCCATAAAAACAGGTAATTCAAAGTAAGCCACTGAAGTAAAAAGTGTCTTCATACACACAGAGCAGAGGAAAAAAGCTAAAAATAGAAGCTAGTAACCTTTCTGCAGCTACAAATATAATTTTTCTGTTGAGATAAGATCTTGAGTTGGAAAGTACTGCAAATGCATCTTCTTGATATATGTTAACATATCAGCTGTAATTAAAATGGATATCTTGGAAAGAATAAAATACTAGTGCATGTTTTATTAAAGGGGTATGGGCCGTATACTTTGTGCTGAGCTTGGTAGTTTAATTTGTCAAACTGACACTGTATCAACACCCGGCTAGACTGCTGCTGCCAGTCTCCTCCAAACAATTTATGGACTATAAGTCTAGAATCCAAGTTCTTTGTGTGTTGGGGATTTTTGGCCTGCATAACTATACTGTTAATGTGATTTTTCCTTTTCACAGCCTTTTTATTTAATTTTATTCCACTTGAAGATAGTCTTTGAGTCTACATTTACAGAGTGACTCACAGTAATATTTCACCACTCAGATTTACAGATAAATGTACTGCGCACATGAATAATTCCAAACGGAGATATTTGACTACTGTCTGCTCAGAAATAGGATGGGCTCCTTTGTAAATAAGTGCTGTGTTAGGGTCACTAAAATGGTTCATATTTATATTAACAAAATTGGCAAGCATGATCCCACATAATTATTATATTAAGTAATAATATAGAAGAATAGATTTTGATAACAGATTATAACCCACATACTCTGTCCATTCTATGAACCTAACCAAGATCTGGCTTAATCAATTCACAGGATGCCTATCCCAAGCATGGTTGAATTAATTTGCTGTAGTTCTTCTTACTACTGACAATGGAAAGCTATTCCACTTATCTATGTATGTTTCTGTAAAAGTAGAGCTTCTGCACATTACCACTAAATTTTCCCATTTCTGTTTTTTTTTTTTTTTTTACAGAATACTTTGTGTTCACAGATCTTTCTAACATATCACTAAACAAAGGCCAGAATACAATGATAATACAACTAAAACATATTTAGTTTATATTTTAGTTATAGCACTGTACAAAGCACCTGAGAAGTATATACTGTACGAGTTGAAATTTCACAATACAAAATGACTCAAAATAAATTGAGAGCTTCGCTCATGAGAACTTATTCTCAAGTGTTGACATCTTACCAAGACAATTATCGGTATTATGCAGCTATATATATTTTGGGGTTCTTCAAACAATGAAATTCTACAAACAAGTAAAAACACAAGAAGGCCTGGCTCAGTCAGACTAGCTGAGGACTTCACTTTACAGTTAGATAAGTTAATCACTTATCAGAAATGGCTGCTGTTGTTACTTAGACTAGTACTGCCGTCAAGCAGGAAGATACTTCCAGAGAGCAAATGTCCTCTTGTACCAAGATCTCTTGTCCATATAAAGGAGTAGGATTTGTTGCCAGAACAGGAATTCAACAAAATTCCCTTCAATCTTGTGAAGATTTATAATAGTCTGTAAAGATATACAGCCTTATTAAATTGCGATTTGGCCAATTGAATAGAGCACTCTTTAAGCACATAGCATACTTTTTTTACAGAAGTTTTTAGTTAGTGAACTTCTATCCAAAAGCAATGTCTTCACTAACTAAAAACTTCTGTAAAAAAAAGTATGCTATGTGCTTATATATAGAGCCCTATTAAATTGTCCGAATCACAATTTAATAAGGCTGATAGAGTTTTCAAGAGAGTTCCTAAATATACATCACAGCACTCCAATGTGTGGTATAGAGAATACTAAATAAAGTGAAGTGCAACAATCCCTATGAGAATCTAATATATAAGGCTTAAATGAAAATGTAAATATAACCACTGAGAATCAAGGCACTTAATAGTGATAAACAACAAAGAATTGGAAGGTTGAAAATTTAGATTTGTGCTGCAAATATAGCTATATTTCAGATAGGCATTAACATCTACACCTCTCCTTTTTAAAATTTTAATTGTCACTGTTTTACTTTTAATAATTTTTCTTTCTTTTAACAATTTACTTAATAAAAAGCAATTTTAATTTGATCATAGTAATTTCTTAGTGACCCAATTAATCAAGCTCAAGATATATTTTTTATCACTGTAATATTTTTATTACATAGTATTAGATTACAAGTTGCCTTTTGTCTTTTTTTCTTTTAGTGCACTACTAGCAACTTCTGGTAGACTTCCCAATTTATTGCCCCACTGATTAGAGTACATGTTTTTTGTCAAAGCACCTTTATTGGATAACAACAGTAGATAGTGGTTTACAAGGATTTTCTGTGGATTCTTGTAAAATATACAGTGAGGAAAAGAAGTATTTGATCCCCTGCTGATTTTGAATGTTTATCCACTGACAATGAAATGATCAGTCTATAATTTTAATGGTAGGTGTATTTTAACAGTGAGAGACAGAATACAAAAAAAAAAGCAAAAAAACAACAAGAATAACGCATGTCAAAAAAGTTATAAACTGATTTTTCAGGTCAATGAGGGAAATTAGTAATTGACCCCTTCAACTTAGTACTTGGTGTCAAAACCACTGTTGGCAATCACAGAGGTCAGACGTTTCTTGTAGTTGGCCACTAGGTTTGCACACATCTCAGGAGGGATTTTGTCCCACTCTTCTTTGGAAATCCTCTCCAAGTCATTAAGGTTTCGAGGCTGATGTTTGGCAACTCGAACCTTCAGCTCCCTCCACAGATTTTCTATGGGATTAAGGTCTGGAGACTGGCTAGGCCACTCCAGGACCTTAATGTGCTTCTTCTAGCGCCACTCCTTTGTGCCATGGCTGTGTGTTTTGGGTCACTGTCATGCTCGAATACCCATCCACGACCCCTTTATCAATACCCTGGCTGAGGGAAGGAGGTTTTCACCCAAAATTTGACGGTACATGGCCCCGTCCATCGTCCCTTTGATGCGGTGCAGTTATCCTGTCCCCTTAGCAGAAAAACACTGCCAAAGCATGTTTTCACCTCCATGTTTGATGGTAGGGATGGTTTTCTTGGGTTCAGAATTCCTCCTCCTCCAAACACGGCGAGATGAGTTGATGCCAAAGAGCTCGATTTTGGGCTCATCTGACCACAACACTTTCACCCAGTTCTCCTCCGAATCATTCAGATGTTCATTGGCAAACTTCAGAAGGGCCTGTACATGTACTTTCTTGAGCAGGGGGACCTTGCGGGCGATGCAGGATTTCAGTCCTTTACTGCGTAATGTGTTACAAATTGTTTTCTTGGTGACTATAGTCCCAGCTGCCTTGAGATAATTAACAAGATCCTCACACGTAATTCTGGGCTGATTCCTCATCGTTCTCATGATCATTGAAACTCCATGAGGTGAGATCTTGCATGGAGCACCAGACCGAGGGAGATTGACAGTTATTTTGTGTTTCTTCCATTTGTCACCTTCTCACCAAGCTGCTTGGCGATGGTCTTGTAGCCAATCCAATCTTGCTGATTGATAGGGGATTAAATACTTATTTCACTAATTGACCTGCAAATCAATTTATAACTTTTTTGACATGCCTTTTTCTTGTTTTTTTTTTTTTTTGCTATTCTGTCTCTCACTGTTAAAATACACCTACCATTAAAATTATAGACTGATCATTTCTTTGTCAGTGGACAAACGTTCAAAATCAGCAGGGGATCAAATACTTTTTTCCCCTCACTATATGTAGAGACAACTAGTAAACTGATCAATAGGAAATGCACAAAATTGTTCTGGTTCATCTGAAATGCCTACATGTAAACAAAGATTCAGATGTTACTTGGACTAAGATCAACTGCTTGCTGTCTGCCCACCTGAAACAAGCGATTAGAGGAGAGAGGGAAGAAAACATGAGAACAACCAAAAAGCATGCATTGACAAAGTATAAATAGTAATATTTAATTATCTTATATAATTTTGCTTCCTTAGCTTTTATAATGTTGGATGCAATTTATACTTTAAAGGGGCCATGACTATCACAACATAACTAGGATGTCTTGCTGATAATAAGTTGATAATATGCTGATAATAAATTGAACTATTCAAAATTCTACAGGATGATGCTGTAAAAGTGTTGCTTGCCTTATGCCAACACATTTGGAAAAATCAACAATGGCCAATAGACTGGAAAAGGCCAGTCTACATCCCAATCCGAAAACAAGGCAGTGCCAAAGAGTGCTCCAATTATCAAACAATTGCACAAATTTCACATTCCAGCAAGGTAATGCTTAAGATTCTACAAGCTCGACTCCAACAATATATGGACCAGGAACTACCAGATGTGCAAGCCGGGTTCCGCAGAGGAAAGGGCACAAGAGATCAAATTGCCAATATCCGCTGGATAATAGAGAAAGCAAGAGAGTTAAAAAAAAAAAAAAAACATTTACTTCTGCTTCATAGACTATTCTAAAGCCTTTGACTGTGTGGAAAACAACAAAATGTGGCATGTCCTTAAAGAGATGGGAGTACTCATCCTCCTAAAGAATCTGTATGTCGACCAAGAAGCCACGGTCAGAACTGAACATGGGACAACAGAATGATTCAAGATCGGAAAAGGAGTGCAACAAGGTTGTATATTGTCACCCTATTTATTCACCTTATACACAGAGTAAATCATGCGTAAGGCTAGACTGGATGAATCCAAAGCCGGAATCAATATTGCTGTAAGGAATTTAAACAACCTCAGATACGCCGAAGACACTACTCTGATGGCTGAAAGTAAGGAGGAACTAAAGGACTTATTGATGAGAGTGCAAAAGTTGGCCTGCTGCTCAACGTTAAAAAGACAAAGATCATGGCAAACAGCAATCTCACTTCCTGGCAAATAGACAGGGAAGTAGTGGAGGCAGTGACAGATTATATTTTCCTTGGATCCAAGATCTCTGCACATAGTGACTGTAGTCGTGAAATTTAAAGACGTTTGCTTCTGGGGAAAACTATGGCAAGCTTGTAAAAAGTAAAGATATTAAACTATCAACAAAAGTCTGCATAGTTCAAACTATGGTATTCCCAATAGTAACATACGAATGTGTGAGCTGGATCATAAAGAAATCTGACCGCCGTAGAGTTGACGGTGGTGTTGGAAAAGACTGCTTAGAATCCATTGGACTGCAAGAAGATCCAATAAATCAATACTTCAGGAAGACTTCAAGACAAACTGTTCACTAGAAGGTATAATCATGAGGTTGAAGCTCAAATATTTTGGACATATTATAATACTGCAGGATTCCCTAGAAAAGACTCTGATGCTGGGAAAGATTGAAGGCACAAGAAGAAGGGGACGACAGAGGCAGAGATGGAAACATGAGGTCACTGAAGCAATGAACATGAACTTGATAGAGCTCAGAGGGGCAGTAACTGAGAGATGCACCTGACGTGCTGTGGTTCATAGGGTCACAGAGAGTCGGACGCGACTGAACAATTAAACAACAAAATAACAACAGTGGATAGTTGACAATGGTCAAGGGACTCCAAAAACATCTACAAAGCCATGCCAAATGCTTTAGACAGATGCAGCTCTTTGAACTAAACAGAACTAACTAGCCCCAAAATGTCAAACCCCAAAGGCACTACATATGGCCCCAATTACATATACCAGTGATCCTTTGATGTGCTAAAAATATTTTGGTGAAAAACAAATCAACTGGAGCAAGGACTCATGGTGGGCCTATGTCAGAGCTGCTCCCATGCATGGGTTGCGGGAGCCAGGACTCATGTTGGGCCTATGTCAGGGCTGCTCCCATGTGTGGGTGGGTTGCTGGAGCTGGGACTCATGGTGGGCCCATCTCAGGGCTCCTCTCAGATTCAAACCTGTGTGATACCAGATCAATGAGCTCATAGGATGTGTCACTGAGACTTGCACGTCTACCAATGAGCTCTGTTATACTTAGCACTAGTCTGCTATACACTAGAACATGGGAATGGTAATCATGTACATTATCACCAACACCTGCTGATGGAACCTCAGTCTACTTAAGGCAAATAGAGCGAGCAGTCTTTGCTCAATTGTTCTGCTGTATGCAACTAATGTGTGGTTTCTGATATTCCTTTTGCTGATTCTTCAACTATTAACTGTAGCTGATATATTTTCTCCGACTCTTGACACTTTGGCTTATTACTGACTTAACTGTTTTCTCCTCTTTTCGACCTTGGCCTGGATCACCAGTTACTCTTCTGCCTCTGACCCTTTTCTGCTTCTGCTTTGCCTCAGCTATCCCTGCTACCTTATTACATAACAACTGACCCAAAAATGTATGCCGCTGGGGGATCTCCATTATCTGGTACCTAATTTATCTGATGGAGGTTCTGACAATGGCTTACAAAATAGACTAGCCTGCCTTCAGGCTGCAGGCTCTGGGCCAGTGAATTCACAAATGTCCGAACCACAAGTGCCACTCCTTGAGAAGTTTGCTAGAGAACATTGTAAAGGGGTTTCGGTAATGTCACCTGATATTCCTCCTTAACTGTTGCACCTATGGTACAGATTTTATGCAAGTGAGAACTATCATTACACTTCTTCAAGGAGAACCCCTGATATAGGCTTACATCCTTCTGGAAACATAAGGTCCCATTTTGGATAACATTCAGACCTTCTGGGACTCTACAAGGCTATCTATGATGATCCCTATAAGACCTCCTCAGCTGAAATAGGGTTGTACAACTTACTTCAAGGATGGAGGACAGCAGAAGAATAGTTTGTGGAGTTCCGTAGATGATCTACAGATACCAAATGTAGCAAAGCTGCATTACTTGATCAATTTTGGCTTGGGGTTATCTAAACATTTTAATGATGGATTAGCTTGAATATATGATATGATCTCATGTCCACCTTAGTGATGCAGATAGATTGAAGCGTAAGGGAATGGATCCTGGGAAAGGTTGCTGCTGGCTATGCTCCAGAGTATTGTTTTTTTAATCATACCTACAGTCTCTCCCACCACTTCAGTCCTGTCTACTGAGCTGATGTAGATCTTTGCCTCCTAATAAAGGGAGATCTGACGAAATGATTGTTTATGCCTACATAGTAGATGAGTTATCTTTGTAAAATGAATCCATTTCCTCATTAATGTATTGTTACAGTTGGGGCAGGAAATGTTTTAAATGCAAATAATAATGTCTCCGGGGCTTGATCCTCCTTCATTTGTATGCACCTAAGCTGTGATCTCAGCATAATCTATGTTGCCAAGCTAGTGCCCATATGAATGCAACTGATTGATGGAATTCACATCAGATTTGGGTCTGTTACTCACAAGAATATCCAATTGCTTCTGACCAATAAGCACAATTATCAAGAACAAATTTCATTTGATAAGGTATCCTCTCCTTTATTCCCCTTGCCTTTGGAGTGCCTTGGTAACGTCTACATAATATCAGCATCAAGTGGGACCTGCAGACTGTTCAATTCCCTGCATAAATATGTGAGAATCAATGTAAAGCTCCAACATTTTCTGTAGCGCTATTTACAAAGCAGAATAGGGTAGAGTGGGTACAATTAGCTAATTACAACGAAATATACAAATTATAAGGTAAGTAGAAATACAAGTACAGGTGCAGTGCAATACAAATATGAAACACATGGGTTTGCACACAGCAACAGAAGTGAGGTCCCTAATCCTAAGGGTTTACAATCTAGAAGGTGACATCGGGGTGCAATATGGTGATAGAGGGTAATATATACAAGATGGCAGTGAATAAGGCAATAGCCTGATGTAAGTGGTGGTGTATGTATGTTACAATGTAGATTATGTGTGTATGTGTATGCTGAGTATGAGTATGCAGTTGTGCATATTAAGGCTGAAGGTGATAAGATTCTTAGAAAATGGATTTAGTGTATTGTGTAAGATAGGGAATTATTTTGCAGATAAAAGTGAAAATTACATGATTTGGTTATTGATATTATGTAAGGAATGAAAAGAGGGCAGGGTTAAAATAAAATCCCAATACAATGGTCCTGAGAGGTAGGAGTAATTATGGCATTGCCAACAGTAATAGATATTTGAGGAGTGGAAGCTGTAGAAGAGGTTTGGAAAATTAGGAGCCCAGTCTTTGTCATGCTGAGTTTGAGTCGATGGGTGGATATACAGGAGGATATGCTTGAGAGGCAACTTGCTAGTAGAGAGGGGGTAGATCTGGTTCTGAGAGATATATTTAAGTCTCATCTGCATTAGATACAATTTTATTACGGCACCAACGGAGGATGCACAGATGGAGAAGAGGAGGGGCTTATTACTGAACCTTGGGGTAAGCCAAGTCAGAGGAAGTGGCGAAGATGAGGGGCCAGAGATGGAGACACTAATTGTTCCATTTTCTAGATAAGATTTGAATCCGTGTCACGGTTTCTAAGGGAGTGGAGACTTTGTATATTTGGTGGTCAGCTGTATCAAAGGGAACAGAGGTGTCCAGGAGAATTACTATTATTGTCCCATTGATCTGATTACAGGTGCTATGATTCCTTTTGGCACAATATACCCACTTGCTGAACCGGAATTGCAGGCTCATAAATACTGTATTGATGGAAATCCTCTCACATCTCTAGCAGGAGGTCTAATCTTCTTTGTAAAAAGAAAGATCGTACCCTGTGACCCTTCATTAATTATCTGGAATTGAATGCCATCACTGTCAAAAACTGATACCCACTTCCACTTATCATAGAGTTAGAAGGAGCTTATAATCTTTCATGCAATTGGGGAGGGGACTAGTGGAAGACAGCCTTTAGAACCCGGTATGGGTACTTTGAAAATTCTGTGATGCCGCTTGGGCTAGGTAACACTCATGTCATGTTCTAACACTTTATAAATTAAATCTTCAGAGATGCTGGATGTACTTGTTGTTATCTATCTGGATGATATTCTCATATTTTTTACCATCCTGGAATAACACAGGCTTTACATGGTGCAAGTGCTTTAACACCTATGGACTCACCTCTTGTATGTTAAATCGGAGAAGTTACTACAGTAGAGTTAATTTCTCCACAAGGTCTACAGATGGACATACGGAAGATATGAACAATAGTATAGTGGCCGGTTCCCTGATCCCAAAAGGAAGTACAATGATTACTGGAATTCCCCAACTGTTACTGCTGTTTCATAAACTATCTTACTTATAGGACAGATTAGACCTATAGGTCTTCCCTAAGCCATAGCAAAGTATGGCAGATTTGACTTCGAGAAAGTAAAGTTGTCCCCATATTCCATAACTCAGCAAATGTTGTGCTCATCTGGGATGTCCAATCTTAACTAACACTTCTCACATTGGTGATCGATCTTGGGTCTTAACCCTTGCCACTTTAGGAATTTGTTCACCCTAGCCCTTTGGTTACTTCATCTCCCCAGCACCACCAAACAATATATTATAAAACATACCAGCGAATTGCCTGTCAAAAAATGACGGCTATAGAATTGTAAGTCAAGGAATGGTGTTTGTCACAGACATTATTTTTTGTGGTGGTCTGAGATCTCGACGCTGATTGCGAGGCTCGCGCTGAGCGCCTTCTGCGGCGCTCATTGCAAGCCTCTTGTTTGTTGTATTTTTTTATCATAGGCGCTTTTGCTGTCATTGTAAGGTCGGCGCTGATCTGCTATTTGCGCTTATTGCAAGGCTGTACCCTGGTGTAGTTTGTGTGCTATGAGCAGCATTGGGACTTGTTGTGAGGCGCACAGTGAATGTCTTTTACGTTTATTGCTAAAGTGTTTTTTGTTTTTTGTGTATATGTATTTTATGATGCTAATTAAATAAGTAGTAAATTAACATACTTTACCTATTTGTAAGTAATACATGCAGGAAGCATTGTGCTGAAGAGCTGATAATCTGTTTTCATGTTCCTGCAGAATACAATGTAAATGTCATGGAGCTTATATTGAATTATGAGAGTTTATTGTGGTCCAAGTGAGAATTTTAAAAGACTATGCTTTCCCTTCCAATTTCCTACCTATGCCTGAAATCATTGTACCACTTGGGCAACCTTTTCACAAATAATAACAATTATTATAATATTTTAAGTTTTAAATATAGAGCTGTATACCAATAGCAGCAGGAAAAAAAATCAAGTACACAATTATTAAGGCCCAGCAAAATACATAATTTCATGTTTAATATCCGTGTTATATCTATCAGGGCAATCAATGTGTTAATACATATAATGGAACCCGCATGTAATAGAATATCATATTTACGGTTTTATCAATATTGCATTATATCTGGAATGTGGGTCCGATCGTAACTCGTAATTGAAGCCTGTAGGACTTTAAAATCCAACCTCCTTTTTTCTAAGCCGTAATGATAACGATCTCTGTTTCCATTGGCTGTTTCTAATCGCAGCAGGCCCGCAAACATGAGGTCTATACCTCCATAACTTCAGCCTCCGAATTGAATGAGCTTCATAGAGTTAATAGGTACCATCATACGGTGCATATGGTGGCAAGGTTGGGAAATAATGTCACTACATAATTAATGTCAAATGTACCCTGCAAAATAAAAAGTATTTACTTATTCTAAGAATGTGAAGCATATTAAACAAAATGTGTGCGTATCACTCAATGAATAGTTAATAAGATCGGAGGCAATATACCTAAATATGTGTAATTATATATAGAAACATAAATGTATCTTATTTGCCAGAAGTTTTCTTAATATTATATACATCCACTTTAATCTTCACCTTAATTGTTTATCTAAAGACAGTCTAATTAACTGACATTTAATTATTATTGTGATAGCCATCACCATCTTCGTGAACCAGAATCCTAAGACTGATGAAAGTGATCTTTGATTCCTACTTTTGGAAGCAATGTTCAACAGATATTTGGTTTTCTTGCAAAGTTAAATAATTTCTGTTTTCTTTTGGCAAAAAAATATATTCTACTCTATAGCACCTTTCATGCAGTCAATGATCATATATATGAACAATTACACTGTGGAGAATGCTTAGCTATAAAGTAATAATTATTACTTTGCATCATTAAATACAAAAGTATCAAATCACTAATGTGGTATATATTGATGAATACTGATTGGATTTATGGATTTTGTGGCCAAATTACACCATTATAACTTTTTGAAAATAACTGACAGAACAATGTTGTTGTTGTAACTGAAAGTTTTCTAAATAGTTGTGTAATACCAAAATTTTTTGTACAATTTATATTTATCAATTATGTTACTATACTGATATTAAAACATTAGACATTTATTGATTCAGCTACTGGGGTGTTGTTTTAATTAACATTTTTAGCAATGTTGATCCTTAATTGTTGCTTTCTATTTCTGTACTCTTGGATTTATAGACTTGTTTTTTATCAAGCAGCACATTTGCTAGTGGATAACTTTACCAAAAATGTAATTGTAATAGAAGGTGCAATATTTACTATTTTCAAAGTGTCTATGCTGATATTCCTTTTGAACCAGTTCCACAGTTTTTATGTCATGTCATATTGTAGGTTCCTGTATCTTCCCCCACAGTTTAGTACCTGCGACTTTAATTGCCCCATGTGCCATCCTACAATGTCAACTGTCAATTTGTGTGCTCTTTCGGGCTTACTGGACTCTTTGTCTTCCTCTGGGGTGCTATTTTAACGCCAGCTTCCCCCTCCAGAGCCCTGTAAGCTGTTATACTCTCCCTGGGATGGTGTGAACTCCTTTTCCTGTATTCTGACCTCAATGAACTGTACCCTACTATGCTCCTGCAGACTTCTGTTGAGCTCTCTCTGAGGTTACAACTTCTGGTTTATAAAAATATTCACTTTGTGACCTCACCAGAACACTGTACTCAGAGTCATGCATATGAACCTATGGGAGTAAATGTGGCAGTGTGCCAGATTAAGATATCCTACAGGACCAAACTATTCTTTCATCTCAATAAAAGGAGTTTTTTACAAATGTAAAACACTAAAAATATATTCTAAGGAATCTTAAAAAATGATATTAGATCATAATAAAGTACTTTTTTAAAGTTTTAAATATGACATTTAGACTCCTAACTTAATAAAGTAAGCTATTCATTCACATTTATTATATGCTATTCACACATAATGTGGGTAAGTGCTCTAAAGTACTAAAGTAATTGCTTTGTAATATAAACTGGACAAAGAAGAACTCTCGCCAACCACGCAAGTTGTAAGCATGCCTGCAATAAAAATGTTATAGGTAGTTATACACATTTTAGTAATTGCTTGTTTGCCATGCAGACTGAATTTTTTTGGTTCTTCACCAAGATGCATTTGGAGCTAAAAACATGTAGGATGACTGTTTCTTTTAATAATATTTTCTAAAAACACATAAGATACTTGATTTCAGAATTCTACAATATTTGGTCCTATCCTGTTTTGTGTGCATCCGCTGTTCGCCAGTGTTGCGCGCCGCCACCTACGTCGCCATCTACTGTTATAAATGAGTTACTATGCCCGCTTAAGTGGTTAGGGGTTTAGGGTTAGAGGGTTATGGTTAGGGGGTTAGGGTTAGAGGGTTAGGGTTAGGAAGATAGGGTTAGGGGGTTAGGCTAGAGGGTTAGGGGGGTTAGGGTTAGAGGGTTAGGGGGTTAGGGTTAGAGGGTTAGGGGGTTAGGGTTAGAGGGTTAGGAAGTTAGGTTAGAGGGTTAGGGTTAGGGGGTTAGGGTTAGAGGGTAAGGGTTAGGGTTCGAGGATTAGAGGCTTAGGGTGTTACATTGCATGGCGACGTAAGCACGCTTGGTTCCAAGAGTCGCCGGTGGCGTGCTTCCACAGCGGCACACACAAAACCGGATAGGCCCCAATATTTGTGCAATTATTCAAGAGAACTATTCTCTATGAATGACAGTAATCACAAACTCTACTTATACAACATCTTGTAAAGAAGTTATGTAATGTAAACCATTGGCCAACTTTTCTCCTTAGCTTTCGAGGGTGAGTTTCCACCTGTGATAAAATTTGGTTAAATTGCCATACATAACATGAAAAAAATGACATCACCATCATGCTTTCACGCAGATAGACTCATAAGATACTTTCTGCCTTTAAGGTAAACTATTTTCTGTATAAGTCATCTATCACTCTTAAGGTAAATAGTCAAGCAAACATTTCCAATTGGATTTTTTAAGTCTTACTAAGCAATGCATTTATAGCTAACAAGAATGTATTAAGAAATGTCTAAGAGCTTTTGGGATATCCACATTTCATTAGATGTTATGGAAAGCTGGAAAGTTAACTAATTCCTTGCCAATTTCTTAACTAGGCATTTATTTTATTTAGTGAAGCAATGTCTCCTGGATCATGTCCTCTTGCAGATGTTCACTGGCAATATCTTAGCACATCAGCAAGTGAATAAAGACAGCTTTTACATATGATGTATAACATTTTCCATCATGCATTTTCTGGCCATTACTTTCATAACTTTACTAAATGCAATTAATAAAACAATTTACTATTTATTACTGCAGAAAGTCTGGTAAGTATTATGTTGATATTCAAGTCAATCCAATAGTCCATCAGCCACATTAAATTCGAAGCCCGTAGCGGCATCAGGAAGCGCGCAAGGGCTTGAAATTTGGCCGAGTTACAGAGCTATTAAATTAGAACATGGTGCGAGTTACTGCCTTTAAACGCAAACCCGTAAACCATTTGTTGAACGTGGATGCGATTAATCAATTAGTGAAACCTGTAGTTATGGGTTTAGATGGGGCCAATGACAAATGAGATCGTCACAATTACGTCACGGAAAAATTGAGGTGGGATTTCAAAGTCTTACGGTTTTCAATTACGAGTTACGATCGGACCCACATTCCACAAATAATGCAATATTGATAAAGCCATAAATATGATATTCTATTACATGCGAGTTCCATTAAATGTATTAACACATTGATTGCCGGAATCGATATAACTGGGAAATTAAACATGAAATAAAATATTTTATATTGCAGATTTGTGAGCTTGAGAATGTTGTGCTAGTAATTCTCAGACCTAACATCACTTTCCCTTTCATTATAAGTACAGTAGTGTGTGTATATTGGCATTTAAAGTGCTACGGATTGGACTTTACACCCTTGCGGGTCTCCTCTAGCACTTATTGGCTTCTTGGCTCCATTAGTGTGATACAGGGTTGAAGGCAAGTAATATCATTGCAATTTAATAGCATTATTGGAAAGTAGCAGTTACGGGTTTGAGAGAACAAAGGATTTGTGGTCGCGAAGTTCAACGTTCCATGTCCCGTAGGCTTTTTTTCGGTCCAAACCCGCAGTTCTGCAGCGGCTTGTTTACTGGGCCAATTTAATAGCTGTAAGTCTTACTGGCTATATTACGGGCTACGGTTTTACACTTTAGGGGAATTTAATAGTGCTGCATGTATTTAAATGAAAGAAATATATATTTATTCCTTAATAACATTTCCTTAAAAAACACTTACAGTTTTGTGAAGAATTATTGTTATGTCTATTTGCATGTGCACAAAAAATGATATTTGTAATATGACTTGTTTTCACCAACCTTCTAAACAATATTATTATCATCTGTTTATGGAA
The DNA here is from genome assembly GCA_027410445.1 of Discoglossus pictus. Taxonomy (NCBI): domain Eukaryota; kingdom Metazoa; phylum Chordata; class Amphibia; order Anura; family Alytidae; genus Discoglossus; species Discoglossus pictus. Next base: position 234,844,494 of record CM050164.1, on the reverse strand, counting down.
TGCGCCAACAAAATCCTCAGTGCTATACAGGAGTTAAGTACAAAGAAAAATACAATATTAATCATATGGCAAAAAGTGGATGGCTCTGTCTTTGAGTTTAAAATCTTACGTGCATGCTGCTTTCTTCCAAGTGTAGTGTTAAGCAATGAGGTGGAATCTTTTTCTTTTTACCCGATGGGCCACAAGGAGAAACCCCAGAAGCCAGGGTGATAATTGCCTGAGGAAGCCGCAATAGAAGAGGAGAATTGCGTTTGAACATTTGAATTGTGAACCAAAGGATTTTTTATACATAAATATGTTTTATTCTACGTACTTGCACATCCAATATTTGTTTTTGCATAGAAGTACATCTATCATGACATGTTTATGTACACGCTAATTCGTTTTCTGACTTTTTTATACAAACAATACCGTATATACTCGAGTATAAGCCGACCCGAGTATAAGCCGAGGCGCCCCTTTTACCACAAAATAAGGGGTAAAATGAGTGACTCGAGTATAAGCCGAGGGTGGGAAATGTGCTGCCCCCTTTGTCCCTCTTGTGCCCTCTGTGTCCCCCTCTCTCTCCGTGTCTCTTCTCCCCTCTCCCTTCCCTGTGTCTCTTCCCCCCTCCCTTGTCACCCTCCTCAACTTCCCTCCTCTTCCTTAACCTCCCTCCTCATCCTCAACCTCCCTCCTCATGCTCAACCTCCCTCCTCATCCTCAACCCCCTCCTCAACCTCCCTCCTCAACCCCCCATCCTCAACCCCCCTCCTCAACCCCCCATCCTCATCCTCTCTCCTCAACCCCCCATCCTCAACCCCCCTCCTCAACCCCTCCTCCTAATCCTCAACCCCCCCATCCTCAACCCCTTCCTCAACCTCCCTCCTCAACCCCCCCATCCTCAACCCCCTCCTCAAGCCCCCCATCCTCATCCTCCCTCCTCAACCCCCATCCTCATGCTCAACCCCCTCCTCAACCTCAACCCTCCTCAACCTCAACCCCCCCTCAACCCCAACCCCCCTCCTCAACCTCCCTCCTCAACCCCCCCATCCTCATCCTCTCTCCTCAACCCCTCCTCCTCATCCTCAACCTCCCTCCTCATCCTCAACCTCCCTCCTCATCCTCCCTCCTCATCCTCAACCTCCCTCCTCAACCCCCCCATCCTCAACCTAATCATCAAGCCCCTCCTGAACCCCCTCCTCAACCCCCCCATCCTCATCCTGAACCCCCCATCCTCAACCTCCCTCCTCAACCCCTCCATTCTCATCCTCTCCCCTCAACCCCCATCCTCAACCCCTCCTCCTCATCCTCAACCTCCCTCCTCATCCTCAACCTCCCTCCTCATTCTCAACCTCCCTCCTCATCCGCCGAGGCGCCCCTTTTACCACAAAATAAGGGGTAAAATGAGTGACTCGAGTATAAGCCGAGGGTGGGAAATGTGCTGCCCCCTTTGTCCCTCTTGTGCCCTCTGTGTCCCCCTCTCTCTCCGTGTCTCTTCTCCCCTCTCCCTTCCCTGTGTCTCTTCCCCCCTCTCTTGTCACCCTCCTCAACTTCCCTCCTCATCCTTAACCTCCCTCCTCATCCTCAACCTCCCTCCTCATGCTCAACCTCCCTCCTCATCCTCAACCCCCTCCTCAACCTCCCTCCTCAACCCCCCATCCTCAACCCCCCTCCTCAACCCCCATCCTCATCCTCTCTCCTCAACCCCCCATCCTCAACCCCCCACCTCAACCCCTCCTCCTAATCCTCAACCCCCCCATCCTCAACCCCTTCCTCTACCTCCCTCCTCAACCCCCCATCCTCAACCCCCTCCTCAAGCCCCCCATCCTCATCCTCCCTCCTCAACCCCCCCATCCTCATCCTCAACCCCCTCCTCAACCTCAACCCTCCTCAACCTCAACCCCCCCTCAACCCCAACCCCCCTCCTCAACCTCCCTCCTCAACCCCCCATCCTCATCCTCTCTCCTCAACCCCTCCTCCTCATCCTCAACCTCCCTCCTCATCCTCAACCTCCCTCCTCATCCTCCCTCCTCATCCTCAACCTCCCTCCTCAACCCCCCCATCCTCAACCTAATCATCAAGCCCCTCCTGAACCCCCTCCACAACCCCCCCATCCTCATCCTGAACCCCCCATCCTCAACCTCCCTCCTCAACCCCTCCATTCTCATCCTCTCCCCTCAACCCCCATCCTCAACCCCTCCTCCTCATCCTCAACCTCCCTCCTCATCCTCAACCTCCCTCCTCATTCTCAACCTCCCTCCTCATCCTTCCTCCTCATCCTCAACCTCCCTCCTCAACCCCCCTCCTCGACCCCCTCCTCAACCTCCCTCCTCAACCCCCCCATCCTCAACCCCATCCTCAACCCCATCCTCAACCCCATCCTCAACCTTCCTCCTCAACCCCCCATCCTCATCCTCAACCCCCATCCTCAACCTCCCTCCTCAACCCCCCCATCCTCATCCTCTCTCCTCAACCCCCCATCCTCAACCCCTCCTCCTTATCCCCAACCTCCCTCCTCAGCCTCAACCTCCCTCCTCATCCTCAACCTCCCTCCTCAAAAATGGGGACAAAAGTCAGTTGTCGGGTGATTCTGCTCAGGTGTCATTGGATGAGTCCCTGCAGAAGTGACTGATCAGTCCTGATAGTAAATGGAACAGGGAAAATGTCCGTTAATGAGTGCTTCTGCTCACGTGGATGGAATGAGGCCAAGTATCACTGGCTGGGTCCCTGCAGAAGTGACCGATTCAATCCTGATGATGAATGGAACTGGGTAAAAATATCAGTTGGTTAGTGCTTCTGCTCAGGTGGATGGTATGAGGTCCAGTGTCATTTGCTCAGCCCCTGTAGAAGTTACTGCTTCAGTATTGAAGTGAATGGAACTGGTAAAAATGTCAGTTGGTCAGTGCTTCTTCTCAGGTGGAAAGTATGAGGACCAGAATGATTAGACAAGCCCATGCAGAATTGACTATTTCAGTCCTGATGGTGAATGGAACTGTGTAACATGTCAGTTGGTGAGTGTTTCTGTTCAGGTGAATGAGATGAAGCCCAATGCAAAGTGACTGCTTCAGTTCTGATGGTAAGCGTCTGTAGAAGTGACTGCTTCAGTTCTGATGGTAAGCGCCTGTAGAAATGACTGCTTCAGTCCTGATGGTAAATGGAACTGGAAAATGTCAGTTGGTGAGTGCTTCAGTTCAGGTGGAAGGTATAAGGCCTAGGGTCATTGGCTAAGCCCTTCCAGAAATGTCTGCTCAGTACTGATTGTAAATGGTACTTGAAAAATTCCAGTTGGTTAGTGTTCACATGAATTGTATGAGGCCCAGCATCATTGGCTAAGCCCACGCAGAAGTGACTGCTTCAGTACTGATGGTGAATGGATCTGGGAAATATGTCAGTTGGTAAGTGCTTCTGCTCAGTGGAATGGTAGACCAGGAGCCTAACTGATTAATTAGTCTAATACCTTCTTTGCTTAAGGTGTTCCAGGGAGTTATCCAGTCAGAAAAATCAGATGGTATGAACCTCTGCAGAACTGGCTTCGATACTGATGGTAAATGGAAGTGTAAAAAAGTCAACTGGTGAGTGCTTCTGGTCAGGTGGATGGTATGAGGCCCAGTGTCACTGGTTAAGCCTGTGTATCACAATCTACTGCTTCATTGGGCTTGAAAAGATCCTAGATCAATCCTCCCTAGTAGAATTGTGAGGTCCATGCATGCATGATAGGGAAAAGTATCAGGATAATGACTACCAGGAGCACCAATGATACAACAGGAGCTGTGGATGTTACCAGCTGTAACTATTTGCTCAGGCAGGATAATCCCAAGCAAAAATTATGTTTTCCCCAGAATGACACTCACACCTTGATTATGTAAGTAAAAACTGCATACTGATTTATTGGTCCCAGTACAACAAATGCATACATAACCTCATCCAATCATAAAAAGCCCAACCTTTAGTAAACATTTCTCTAGCCAATCCCCAAAGTCCATACCCTAGGTCACAGGGGAGACCTGTCCACCAAATGATGTCATCCTCGCTGATCACCCCCATGATGACCAGGAGCCTAACTGATTGATTAGATGTTCCAGGGGTTTATCCAGTCAGAAAAATAGGTGAGACAGCATGTCTCACTGCCTACATGACCTTCCACACTTGCCCCTACTCAGGTCTATGTCACTTTTAAGATGTGGAAACATTCTTAATCTTTCTGTGCCCAGCTTCCCAATTCTGGGACCAAGATCCCCTTTCTAGTGTAGCTTAGAGAGTGATCCTGTCAGATGACTCTCTAGCTACACTAGCCTTACTTATTTACTTGTCTTGAGAGCTAATCTGCATTTTGATGAGTCTTGCCCTGTCTGCAGGGCCAGGCTCCATCTCAGCAATCGTCCATTGTCCCCTGCCACCCTGGACAGCCAATACAGGGGGTTATGGCCAGTTACAACAGTGAACTCCCGGCCATATTGGCAGTGCTGTATTTATTCAGGGCCCACACCACAGCCAAACACTCATTCTCCATGGCTGCATAGGTTACATCGCTAGGCAACAGCATCCTACTGAGGTTGGCTCTGGGTTGCTCACATCCTTGCTTGTCTTTTTGGCTCAACACTGTCCTAATCCAAATGTGAAGACATCTGTCTGGATAATAATTCGGTTATTTTTTTGTAAACAGGAGTAGCCAACAAAGGGGAACAGGTCAGAGCATCCTTTATAGGCCGAAAAGCAACTTTACAGGTAGGAGTTCAGTCCACAATCCAGGGCATCTGCTTCCTGGTCAGGTCTATCAAGTTCTTTGCCATCGCACTGTAACAGGGAATAAACTTTCCTTAATACCCTGTGGTCCGCAGGAAAGCCAGTTAGTTTGGGATATAGGCCATGCAGCTCCCCCTTCTACCTTGACTGTCTCAGGTCTGATCTGCCCACTTCCCATACCAGGTACTGTACTTTGGCATCTGCACACAGGCATTTACCTGGGGGAATAGTTAACTTAGCCCCCCTGATAGCCTCTAGTACAGATAGTCTAGTACAGTCTGATGTATAGGATGTAATTTTCCCAATTACAGTATTACTAAAATTAGTGATATCATCTAGGTAGGCCTGATCAAACCCCTAATGTCCTTGTAACAACTTATCTACTATCCCCTGGAAAGTAGAGCATTCTGTCTGTTTTTTCTGTCTGTGCCTGTGTTTTTTTTGGCAATAATACTGCAGTGGGTTGCCAGGTCCTTCTCCAGACCACAATTTATCTGACCTCTCTGCTATGACCCGTACATCTTGGGTGACCCTATATGGTATATCTAACAGTTTCATTGAGGTACACAAGCCCCTTCACCATGACAAGGTAGTGATCCAGAAGGGTCAGGTTGAATCAGTAGAGCCCAAGTGGAGTGATGAATGTTGACTTCTTCCAGGCAGTCTCCACAAGGGGAATTTGCCAATAGCCCTTGGCTACTGGGCATTTCAATTACTCCTACTTTCAGCATCTCTCTCAACTCACTATATACTATCCCTCAGGGGATGTAATCCTTCATTAAGGACCTCATGTGCAACTAAAGGGGCAAGCCCTAGGGAAACAGTGCTTTCTAAGGAACAAGGGTCCCCCTATCTGAGCTTTCTGGGCTGAGTTTAAGTTGATTGATTGAACCTCTTCCTGACTGTCCTGTAAAGAGGCCAACAGGTCAGTTAGGACTCTTCTTGATTATTGCCGGTAGGCAGGCATATCACCAGCAAGTTCTGGGGTGCTCTCTGGTATTGTTTTAATCTTCCTGCTATGAGGGTTCAACTTCTCAGTTATGGGGTAGGGACCCACCCAGACTGCTTGTAACTTAACCAGAGGGTGGGAAACTAGCATAAGCACTTCCTGCCCCATCTCCTGCTCTCTGTCTGTAGCTCCCCTGTCATAATATTGTGTGGCTTTAGTTTGGACCTCTTGCATATGTTCCTTTATTAACCAAGTTAACATGGCCATCTTTTCCCGGAAAGCCAGGATGTATGAGGCTACTGATGCCTGGTGCTGTCCATAGTCTCTTTCCCATGCCTCTCTGACCACATTCAAGCCCCTTATCTGTCTGCCATACAGGTGTTCAAAGGGAGAGAATCCTGTGGACTCATGAGGTAATTTTCTATAAGCAAAGAGAAGATAATGGAGTAAATGCTTCCAATCCTTCTCTTGCTCTGTGAAAGTATAGAGCATCTGCTTAACAGTATCATTGGACCTCTCACAAAGCCCATTGGTATGGGGATGATATAGAAGAACTCAGGTGCTTAAAGCCATACAATTTCCATAGCTTCTGGGTTACATTGGCCATATACTGGGTGCCCCTATTAGATAGGACCTCTTTATGGAACCCCATCCTGGAGAATACTCTCATTAAAGCTTCTGCTACTTTGGAAGCTGTGATTTTAGTTGGTGGAACAGCCTAAGGGTACTGGGTAGCCTAGTCCGCTATGGTTAGAATAAACTGCTTCCTGTTCTTGCTAGTCCTAGCCAGGAGTCCCACAATATCTATAGCAACCCGCTGAAACAGGGTACCCATTACTGGTAGGAGCCAACGAAGGACCCATGTACACTTTCCCAGGTGACCATACCTCCTACAGGCATCACAGGAGCTGCAGTAATTAGCAACATCCACAGCCAGTAGACCACCCTGGAAAGGCGGTGATGGGTCTTCTTAACCCCAAGTGACCAGCTAAGGGTACAGTGTGAGCTAGTTCTAGCAATCCATTTGCTTCCTAGGCTCCCTAGGCCTATCTCCCTCTTGATCAGAAGTGTCCTGATATAGTAGTTCATTCTCCCACAGACCTTCCTGTCTAGCACCAGCCAAGGTCCCATATCTTTCCAATTCTACTTTTATTTCTGCCACTCTGGCCCAACTAAGCCCCTGTTCCCCAGCAGATAATGTTATATTTGCCCGTCCACCAACTACAGCAGGCTTTCCTCATCCTGCACATTACCTCATCATAGGTGTCCCCTGGCTAGTAGCACCCTGTGGACCTCCTGATATTCCTTTGCCTTGTCCCTGTGAATGGCCCAGAACACCTCAGTGACTCTCCCACTCAGCCTGCTGACCAAAAGCTTTATCCATTCCGACTGTGGAATCTGGTGTAGGTCATATTACTGTTCAAGATCCTGGAGGAACCCGTCTATGGGCCCTATGCTAATCCAAACAATAGCAATTACGAGTGCCGTAGTAGCCCAGAAATTTCTACCTAGCTATGTTATACATTGCAAGAGAAGTGCTGCACTGTGGCTGCAGCAAGCCACACTTTGCCACTGACTATAGATTACGAGTTACTCCTTTAGACTTTGACACCCCAAACTTTGCTAATAAGATTTAACTGATCACTCGCAAATCAGGGCAGTACCATAACAGCAAACAAATGAAAAAATATTTACAGGTACCAAAGACCACTCACAGTGGCTTTTAAAACCACAGCACCTCTTAAAGGGACAGGAAACAATATAAAATAATAGAAAAGCATGCAAAATCATCAACATATATGCAATTTAAAACTATTTAATTGGCATGCTCATAGCTGGAGAAATCTCCTAAAGATACAGCAAATCATAAATAGCCTCAGAAATCAGAGATATTCATTAGAAATAATATATTACAGTCACAGAGACACACATGTGAAAAAAAAATTATCATATATATATATGCATCAATATCTTTGATCTCAATATGTTTGGCTACACCTTTCTGAAAAGTCCCACGTGATTGCAGGTGTGCAAGTGGCAACATGTATACCAATAATGAGCATGTGATAATTAGAGATATTCTTAATGTATCAATTAATCATTAATTACGCATGTCAGATGATCAGCGACTTTTCAGTGGAATGGTGAGGCACATCAGTGTCACAATGTATATGTATCAAATAAACAATAATGATCTGGTTCAACCATGCTTTACAAAATAGGGATGATAACATGGAAATAAGTGTGTGAACACATATTGGATATATTAACTTGTAACCCACATTTATTTCACTGGAATGTTCTGGAATCATACAATGCATGAAGAGATGCCTATACAGGATGATGACCAATATCCTTAAACATATTAGTGTATTAATTAATATGTATGTTGATGTCCCACATCTCTTAACATGAGAAACACCCAAAAACATGGATAACAATATAACAATATCATTGGTTATTGAATACACAGAGCACAGTCATAAAAATATCCGTCTGAAAACAAACGACAAAACCTTAAGATGTCAAGGTAATACTGTACAATGATAATGATGCATAGCATTTACTTGGGTCACATCATGTCTTTATCTCCTCCATCACACAGATGCTGAAAATCATGGAATCTGCACTCAAATTCACACATACAGTGTGTTCAGAAAATAAAAAAATATAAGCTAAACATTTTTTTAAATGTACAGTACAGTGGGAAATAATGTAAGTTTAACAATAAACCAACTGACCTGTATTTCATCCATAAGCAGTGCAAAATGTTATATATCTTTTAATTGAAACCTGTCTGGGGAACCTCCTAAACTCCTTGTCCTCTTAAGCTGCAGATAAACTGGGACTAGGGAGTGGGGCTAGGGTGACCTCTTGCACATTATCACCCACTTCCAGTCCTTTCTACACTTGGCAGAGATAATCATCAAGCCTGAGCTCCTCAATCATGTCTGCCTTCCTGATTCCCCTGTACTGGAGAAATCCCCTTGTCTGGAACAGAGCTAAAGATTACAGTGGTCAACAAAACATGTTTTAGACCTGTTCCTGGGTTTATTTGGGGCCCTGATTCAGAAAATTGCATTGGATATCCCGCATAAGCTCTAGTTTCTTAGATATGGTGGCTACACAAAGTATCCTTGCTTTTTATGGGGATTAGTAGGGATAGCAGAACATGAACATTGGGCAACAAACAATTGGCCTCTGAGGGATTATATTGTTCAAAGGACAAAATGTAATCAATGAACCTTTGGTAGCATGAAAATCATACTGCCACCACTACATATAAAGCTAGGCCTGATTAAACAATTTGTAAAGACTTTCAATAAAGACGGTTCATCCATTGAATATATTTTGCATAAATTACCTGGACTTACCATCGAAAAAGTGAAGGCAGGCCCACAGATCAGACCCACATTTCATAGCATCAATGAATGAAATCAAATCATGTGCCTGGTCTTCATTTGTTCTTGTGAAACACTTTTTTGGCAATAAGAAGGCAGACAACTACACACAATTAGTAGAGGATATGCTCTTTCATGTCAACAGGCCTGGCTGTAAAATGAATGTTAAAGTCCATTACCAGCACAGTCACTTAGATCGCTTATCAGAGAACCTTGGTGACTTAAACAAAGAGCAAGGTGAAAGATTTCACCAAGACATAAAAAAAAATGGAAGCCAGATACCAAGGAAGATTGGATGAACACATAATGGCAGACTATTGTTGGAATCGTATGGGATTGTCCTGGCAGCTCCCACTCTCGGAAATCTTACAAAAGGAGCTTCTTGTGTGACAAATGACTGGAAATTTTGTATCATACATTTGTGCTTTTGGTATGAAATAAGTAGATTTTCATGTAGTACACTTTTCTTTTACATTTTATTCTGTTTCCTTCATGCTTAAAAAATATTAATTAAAACACTATATTAAAATAGACAATTTTCTGAAGGGATATACATGACCTAGCTCAATTGTAAGATGCAGGTAAGTGCCACAGTGTGTGAAGCCTTTGAGAAAGCTGGGGACCACCAGCGAAACCGGTCAGGCGGGCACAGAGACGTTTGAAGAGAGAGACAGATAAGTGGTCCTAAAGGATTTTTGTATTATTTATCCTTGTATGACTAGTAGGTTCTGTTTTGGGGTCCGTATCTTTGCAATAAAAAGATGAGGAAAGTGAATGCCTTTAGTCAAAATATAGTAGGTATATATTAATTACCAAAAATGATTGGAACTATCTTTATCTGTTTCTACTTTTTTATTTTAATATCTTGAACCCTAGGATTTAATAACAAGATATGAGGGTTCATTAAAATCCCTGTTATAAAGCAATATATAAGGTAATGTGTGGTAAACGTATGCTTACCTGAAAAAATACATGGATATATCAAGAACAGCACATGTTTGCATCATATGATATTATTTAAATAGGAACCCCTTAATTTTCTTACCTTAGATTATAGAATCCCATACTTATCACTAATAATTATATATTCAAATAACATTTAAATACATTATATTCTTACATAAGCCTCTTTAATACCACAATTACATAGAAGCAATATTGTAGCACTTTTTAAGCACAGGAGTACTTTCACTAAAATCACTTTTTCTTTAGTAATATTAAATAGTTTAACATTTATTATATTATCCGTTATTCCGGCACGCAGTACTTTACTCTCTTTTTTTCTACACAATGGATCCTATATGTATTATTTAATCTATTGACACAGCAGGGGTTCTCTGTCTTTATACTAGTATGAGCTTTTTTAACTTATATACACACTAACATTTTCTGTTTGTTTTTTCAAACTAATTGACTTGTTCTTTTTATATGTTCCATTACATTGATTTTATATCTAAATGAATAAAGTATATAATATTTTTAAAAATACAATTGCACTAGGTGATGTATACCCCTCCAGAAAATTGGCTAATAAAGTACGGTGTCAAGCACCCAATACACACCATAGTTTTCTAACATACACTACATTAAAATATCCTGATTTTTTATGGGCGTCAAGAGTGAAGAGTGGTATATGGAATATGTTCTGTATCTCAAAAACTAGAAATGATGGGGGGAAACTGTGGCTATTTTTGTAATCAGCAGCTCTATACTCAGAAACAGGTCTGATATTTGAGGCACCAAAATGTTTGTTGGCTTGTGTTAGTATACATGTGTAACACAGGGGGGGAAAAAAACCCTGCAGCTGATTTATTGAAGTTACGGTTACATTTACGCCACTGTCACAAATTACAACACAAGATTTGCATAAGGCCCTCTGTCACACTTTTCTTCTGAAAAGTGTTTGAGGCTGTTGTATGCCATCTTTAGCTGGGCTGCTACTGGATCCTAACATCCCCAGGCACCAGACCCATTATCCCCAGCTTCCAGTCCTTCCTCCACTTGGCAGAGCTAATCATCAAGCCTGAGCGCCTCAATCATGTCTGCCTTGCTAATTCCACTGGTCCTGGAGAAACTCCTCCCGGAGCTTGATAATTGGCATGACCTCATATTTGGTTATCCAGTGGTTCTTTACAGGGATCCTACCATCTGCAACCAACTGTCACTATCTACTGCTTCACTGGGCTTGATACAATCCTAGATGGTGAGTGCTTCTATTAAGGTGGATGGTATGAGGCCCAGTGTCATTGGCTGAGTCGCCAGAAAAGCGACTGCTTTAGTCCTGATGGAGAATGAAATTTGAAAAATGTCAGTTGGTGAGTGCTTCTGCGTAGATGGATGGTATGGGCCCCAGTGTCATTGGCCGAGTACCAGGAGAAGTGACTTCTTCACTCTTGAAGGTGAACAGAACTGTGAAATATTTTAGTTGGTGATTGCATCTGCGCAGGTGGATGATATGAGGACGAGTGTCATTGGCTGAGCCCCCGGAGAAGTGACTGCCTCAGTCCTTAATTATTTTAATCCTAAACAATTATTTGTCTCATACTAACCTCTTGCTTATCTTCTGCCTTTTTCCTGCCAGCTAATTAAATGACCAGTTCATATTAATGTAGCCTTATTATTATTTTCAAACCATTTAAGTGTATCCACCCTACTGTAACAAGGAAACCAAGACCATTTATCCTTAATAATTATTTTACATCTTGTTGCTGCATTTGTTGATCTTGACCATAAATCACAAGTCATCGGGGGGGTGATCAAACCACCATGGGCCCTGGGTGGGCACAGGCTAAAGTGGCAAAACTGGTCCCTTTTCTCAAAGATATTGGCCCAACAACCTGGATATATAGATTGGCATTGCCGTGTTGGCATATATTAGTTTGATGTTGCCCAAGTTTATGATTATATGTCTTACTTATGTGGGTTTAAGTATACACAATCGAGTTTAGAGTCAAATTGTCAGGTTTTCCCAGAGGAATGTAATGAAGCATATGGCTTAAGTCCTTAGGGAATGGGGTCAAGTTATGGGGTACAAGGTTAAGGAGCTTGGAAAGGATTTAGGGAACCAGGAAAGAGCTGGAAGCTTTCTAGGAACCATGGTTATTCAGTTAAGTAAGGGTTGATGAAGACCTGATTAACTGTCATTGTCCCATTGTGACATATAGTTAGTATCACTTTAAGAGCTTTTCAAATAAGCTTGTTATCTCTACATCATTGTTCTGGATAGCTACCTCCCTGGACAGCCTGGAACAAAGACCTAATTATGTAATTACTCATCCAGGCTCCAGGGTGCCTGGGGAAGTAATTAGGGAGGCTGTCATCTTGATGACATAACTCCTATGTGGCTAAAGAAATAGGACCTGAGGATTGGATAGAGGAATATTTGTGACTCGATGGTGATGTACATAAAAATGTTGTATACTTGCAAATAAACATTTGTCAGTTTGAACGTATATGTACTGTATGCATCATTCTGCTATCCTGTCTATTGATTCCTGGTGTTCTAGTGCTGGTCCAGTTCTTTTCCCCCTAGCAGGGATATCTACAAGAACCCACAAACCACTGGATAGGTCAGAACTCGGTTCTGGTCAAAAGCCCATTGAAGCAGCAGGTCGTCACAACCATTCTTACTACTTCATCAATCTTTTATGTTACTTCTCCTCTCATTGTAAAGTATATTTCAGGATGACAGAAAACCACTTAAAGGGACACTGAAGTTACCATCAGACAGGGGATGAAAAGTCATGTGAAAATATTCTTTATTGAAGTTACTGTTACATTTATCAAGTTATGTGTTTAAAGTTATTGGTTTTAGTTTGCCTTTAACCTGCGCCTACATTTTAAGAATAAAAATGTTGCTGAAACTTCTAGTGATACAAATTAGAGCCAGGTGTGCAAGCTATAGAATAAACATTTACATTTTCAATGTTTACTCTTTATTAGATATACTAGAATATTGCCCGGCAAAAAATGACGGCAATGAAATTGTAAGTGAGCTAATGCTGTTTGGAGTATGGTAATCAAATAAATAATACATTAATACATTAATATACTTTACCTATTTGGAAGTAATATATGCAGAAAGCATTGTGTTGAAGAGCTGACAATCTGTTTTGATGTTGCTGCAGCATACATGTGTGTTTTCAGTGTTGTGGAGCTGCTGTGTAAGTGTCAGCAATGTGTGCAGTGTTTAGTGTAAATAGTGTGCGTGAGCGAGTAAAATCCGTTAAGGTAGCTGTGTACTTCCGCATTGTGTAAGTTAGTGTTGTACAATGGCGCCTAATGTGTGTAGTTTGTGGCTGTGGCTGATTTTGTGCCCTTGTTCTGGGACCTCGTACGACTTTTTGGTGTTTTGCGTGTTTAGGGTCCTGTAGCCTCGTTTTCGTTTTTTTCGGCGGCCATTTTTTCTCTCGCTTAGGGGATTTTTAGGTGTCTAAACTCTTTAATTTCTACTTAAATTGAGATGTAACTTCACTTTTAGAGGTGCTGCATGCCCCCCCCTTGCTGTGGGTAAGCTTTTTATGTGTTTGTTGTGTGTATTTTTTGTGGTTTTACTGTTTTCATGTGCGCGGGTTTCGGCAGCTAATGTCTTATTTTTGCGAGGTTCTTAAACATTTTTTTTCTAAGTGGCACGGCTCGTATTTGCGGATGCTAAGTCCGTAAATGTTGTGGTCGCGGTGGGAGACTCAACCTCCACAAATGCGGCCCCTCGCTTTGCTAGGGCAACAGCATTAGCAACAACTTTTGACAACCCACACTGTTGACAACTATATATGTGACTATATATGTGATTGTTCATTTTGCCCATTCCAAAGCATATAATGACTTAGCCTTGTGGTTAATTGACTTGTCAGTGAAATGGTTCATGGGGGTCAAGACCAATCACACTACTTTTTTATTTATTCATTTTAGCTTTGATTACAAGCTACACTGTAAATATGTATAAATTGTAAACAGTGGTATGGGTATGGGTGTAGAAATGTTGAATAAGAAAGGGTTTTATTTACAATAAGAAAGATAATTTAAACCAAAATTGTAAAGTGGATACTTTTACCCAGAGTACCACATCTCTGTATGATAAGCAATGAGTATTGTCACAACCTACTATGATGATGGGATCTAGAGTATCCTAGTACTCTTATTCCCAGTAGGTTTAGACCTAAGTTTGGGTGACTCTAGACCTATGGACAGCCTTTGTCGATGTAACGGATCTACTGGCACCCCGACCAGGTACCTCCGTTGATGGACGCGTCCTAGTTTGCGTCGAGGCCTACAAGCACCGCACCGGACAACACAACCACCACAGACTCCACAACCGCCGTAGCTTAAAGCTCCCAGGGAGTATGCAGCGCATAGCAATCCCCAGTATGATATAGCGATCCCCTCCAAGAACGAGACGAGGCTACGTTTTGAAGGGTCAAGCAGTGAACTCTCTTGCTGGCACACCCAGCCTGGTTTTTATTACAGTCAGCAAAACAGAACACACCCAGGGGAAGGTATAAACAACCAATAACACAATAGTAACGCCCACAGTTTCCCTCCCCTCTACTTGAGAGATAATTGAGTTTATTACTGTATCTACTCAATTATCTCCCAGATAAATTACACATTTTTATACATTTTTATAACTTTATGATTTTACATAGTACATAAATAAATCTTAAATTTTTATGAACAACATAAATTGTGGAACAACATATTAAAAAATGGCATGAATCAGACCAGGGGTTCAAAAGTTAGTAAAAGTATCTTTTACCCATAACACATAGACATTTCACAGGCAATACACATCCCTCATAGTTGACCACACAATACACATAGAGGGACAATAGGTGGGTCACACCTCCCTTAGGCTACCTGGCAACTTTGATACAATCAGACTTGGATTAGATCATCCTTCTTTGTTCTTATGGCTGAGAATGAAAACACTTTATACAATAGACTTCCTTATCTTATGAGTCTCTGTAAGAGGATTGTCTATTATGCCCAGGTCTGCAATAGTATGGGCTAATATTCTGCAGAGCATAAACCAACATACATACAGTATAATAGTAGGATCATTTTTTAACCATAATAATCATAAAACAGGGTAAAACAGTGATGGGTTCCATTACACACCTCCCCCGTGACCATAAGCCAGCATACACGGTCTGATCCCAACGGATCGGCCTGGGGATGTCCGGACAAAAGTATTTGTTGGTCAATTCTCTAGTTTGACAACCCATCAGCATTACTGCAATTCACATTTACTCACATTTCACATATCCCCAGATAGCTGGGACCTGAGCGCACAAAACTACCGAATAGCGCTCAGATCCTCTTCACACAGTTCAATTGCCATGTAGCTAAAGTCTTTCCCATAGTCTTTCATTATATGAATGGGCTCCATGGCATAGTTATCTGTGGTATCATGGTTCACACAGGGCTAGTACCAAATGACCCCCCTGTATGTAAAGGGCCAGAATGAGTGACATACACTCTGGTATGGCCGAATACTGTGTTTAAAGGGCAATATGTCCCAGGGCCATAGTCGCAGGGCAGGAGGCTGGCAAACAGTCCTCTCCAAGACAAAGTGGCGAAGGGCACTTCGTCACACATCTCCCCTTTGGGGGGAAGTCTAACCAGGCACCTGACCTTCTGCCGGTCAGTGCCTCCGTTAGACGATCCACCAACCCACAATAAACCAGTGCTAGAGCAACCCCCCCAAAACAACAAAGTGCAAGAGCAGCCCACCCACAACAAACCGTTACTGCACCTGGATATTTCGCTGTGGTGATGGGGCAACACGCTAAGGGGACTTGAGGGGCAGAGGCCAGCGGCACTCTGCCCTAATGCCAGCTCTTCTGCTGGTATAACCTGCAGGACATCCTGCTCTGTACAAGGGACAAAGGGAGGGCAGAGGCCGACTGCACTCTGCCCCGCTGTCAGCTCTTCTGCTGGGGTACTTGGGGCATATTCCGGCTCAGTAGCCAGGGAAATGTGGGGGTCAGTGGGGGTTAACATTTCCTCTGTTAACCCTGGGGCCACATTAGAAGTTAGCTGGGGAGGGGAAAGTTACTTACCCCCTCCTCCGGTGGTCCCAGTGAGGGTAGTTGGGGATCTGGACAGGCTGTGGTTGCAGAGACCACGGTCCCATCTGCGCCGTCTGGGAGATTGGTGTCTCCCCTTGTCAGGGTAAACTGTCGCTGGGGAGGAAGGACGACACCTTCTGCCCCCTGGGGTTCACACTGCCGCTGGGGGGGAAGGACGACACCTTCTGCCCCCTGGGGTTCACACTGCCGCTGGGGGGGAAGGACGACACCTTCTGCCCCCTGGGGTTCACACTGCTGCTGGGTGGGAAGGACGACACCTTCTGCCCCCTGGGGTT
Organism: Discoglossus pictus; assembly: GCA_027410445.1. Taxonomy (NCBI): domain Eukaryota; kingdom Metazoa; phylum Chordata; class Amphibia; order Anura; family Alytidae; genus Discoglossus; species Discoglossus pictus. Next base: position 234,828,053 of record CM050164.1, on the reverse strand, counting down.
CACACTGCTGCTGGGAGGGAAGGAGGACACCTTCTGCCCCCTGGGGTTCACACTGCAGCTGGGGGGGGAAGGACGACACCTTCTGCCCCCTGGGGTTCACACTGCCGCTGGTGGGGAAGGACGACACCTTCTGCCCTCTGGGGTTCACACTGCCGCTGGGGGGGAAGGACGACACCTTCTGCCCCCTGGGGTTGACACTGCCGCTGGGGGGGAAGGACGACACCTTCTGCGCCATGGGGTTCACACTGCCACTGGGGGGGAAGGACGACACCTTCTGCCCCCTGTGGTTCACACTGCTGCTGGAGGGGAAGGACGACACCTTCTGCCCCCTGGGGTTCACACTGCCGAAGGGGGGGAAGGACAACACCTTTTGCCCCCTGGGGTTCACACTGCCACTGGGGGGGAAAGACGACACCTTCTGCCCCCTGTGGTTCACACTGCCGCTGGAGGGGAAGGACGACACCTTCTGCCCCCTAGGGTTCACACTGCCGATGGGGGGGAAGGACGACACCTTCTGCCCCCTGGGGTTCACACTGCCGCTGGGGGGGAAGGACGACACCTTCTGCCCCCTGTAGGGCCGGTAGAGAGACCTCGGTCCCATCTCTACCTGCCATCTGATGGTCATCCCAGGACCAGTCAATGAAGTCTGGTTCTGCTTGTCGAGTAGGCACGAAGCTGAGCAGGTGTTGGTAGTCCTGCTCCAGCTCCCACTCTCTCGTTACCAGGTGGGTCATGTCTTTGCTCACCTCGCCTTCGTCATCCCAGACATACATGCCCATCCGGTAGTCGTAGATGTCCCAAAACCTCGACCCCTTCGTGCTGCTAAGATCAATGTCATCCTCCAAGGCCTCCAATAATAAACCCGGGCCATCATAATCATCCCCCTCCGGTAAGTCGTGTTCAGCCGTCCAGGGGGTAAGTCGAACGGTATGCCACCAGAGGGCCTGGTATGCGTTGTCTAGCCAGATCTCTCACCGTACCAGGGCCTCTAGTCTTGTCACCCACTCATCCAGGGGCTGCTCTCCCAATAGATACATCCGCATCGTCACACGCTTCTGTAGCCGCTGCTCATCACTGGGGAGACTCTCACCTCGCCGCCATTGGGCATCTTCCAGGGCATCATACCAGAGTTCCTTTCTGTCTGCATCCCTGTAGTCCGCGGCCTCCTCCTCATCCTCATTATGGAACGCTGTCCGAAAACTAGCCGGTTCCATCCTGCTGTAGCCAGGGGCGCTGTACGGATAGTAGCGTTGCCCTCAATTTGTAACTCCAAACGTTACGAGTGTCTCCGGGCTGATTTTCCTCGCACTAGGACGCCATCCCACCACTGCCAGCCAATGTAACGGATTTACTGGCACCCCGACCGGGTACCTCCGTTGATGGACGCGTCCTAGTTTGCGTCGAGGCCTACAAGCACCGCACCGGACACCACAACCACCACAGACTCCACAACCGCCATAGCTTAAAGCTCCCAGGGAGTATGCAGCGCATAGCAATCCCCAGTATGATATAGCGATCCCCTCCAAGAACGAGACGAGGCTACGTTTTGAAGGGTCAAGCAGTGAACTCTCTTGCTGGCACACCCAGCCTGGTTTTTATTACAGTCAGCAAAACAGAACACAACCAGGGGAAAGTATAAACAACCAATAACACAATAGTAACGCCCACAGTTTCCCTCCCCTCTACTTGAGAGATAATTGAGTTTATTACTGTATCTACTCAATTATCTCCCAGATAAATTACACATTTTTATACATTTTTATAACTTTATGATTTTACATAGTACATAAATAAATCTTACATTTTTATGAACAACATAAATTGTGGAACAACATATTAAAAAATGGCATGCATCAGACCAGGGGTTCAAAAGTTAGTAAAAGTATCTTTTACCCATAACACACAGACATTTCACAGGCAATACACATCCCTCATAGTTGACCACACAATACACATAGAGGGACAATAGGTGGGTCACACCTCCCTGAGGCTACCTGGCAACTTTGATACAATCAGACATGGATTAGATCATCCTTCTTTGTTCTTATGGCTGAGAATGAAAACACTTTATACAATAGACTTCCTTATCTTATGAGTCTCTGTAAGAGGATTGTCTATTATGCCCAGGTCTGCAATAGTATGGGCTAATATTCTGCAGAGCATAAACCAACATACATACAGTATAATAGTAGGATCATATTTTAACCATAATAATCATAAAACAGGGTAAAACAGTGATGGGTTCCGTTACACACCTCCCCCGTGACCATAAGCCGGCATACACGGTCTGATCCCAACGGATCGGCCTGGGGATGTCCGGACAAAAGTATTTGTTGGTCAATTCTCTAGTTTGACAACCCATCAGCATTACTGCAATTCACATTTACTCACATTTCACATATCCCCAGATAGCTGGGATCTGAGCGCACAAAACTACCGAATAGCGCTCAGATCCTCTTCACACAGTTCAATTGCCATGTAGCTAAAGTCTTTCCCATAGTCTTTCATTATATGAATGGGCTCCATGGCATAGTTATCTGTGGTATCATGGTTCACACAGGGCAAGTAACGAATGACCCCCCTGTATGTAAAGGACCAGAAGGAGTGACATACACTCTGGTATGGCCGAATACTGTGTTTAAAGGGCAATCTGTCCCAGGGCCATAGTCGCAGGGCAGGAGGCTGGCAAACAGTCCTCTCCAAGACAAAGTGGCGAAGGGCACTTCGTCACAGTCGGTTCAAAGGCATAAGTCCCAGCTGCTGTGGTAGTGTACCTGAGAGGACCTTGGTAGGGAGTGAGAAAAAGCTCCTCTACAAACATATGACTCTGGTCAATAATACATGCTTAGTCAAAGTATGAAAATTAAGAACAACTTCTTTATTTTTACACAAGTATTTAAACAACTCACAAAACCAGTACAGGGAGTGGCTACCCCCTTGTCCAACCCTCATCTTCCTCTTGGCCATTGGGGTAATCTCCAGAGTAACTTGATTACCTCTAGCCAATGGACTAGAGGTAAGCTCTGGGAACTTCAAGACCCCTCCCCTGGGCCGCCCACTAGGTGTGGCTACCTAATTTAGTTGGTCTCTGACTCTCAAGGGAGAAACATATATGTGCTCCTGTACTATGACCCTGATATTGGGATGAAGACCCCATGGGGTTAAGGTGCCTCAATGTCTGTACAGACCCCTTTGTTCTGGCCTTGCTATCACTTCAAGTGTTTACTTTAGGTGATAGCTGGAAGGCAGATGGGTGATCTACTCAGGTTACTATCTGTATCAGACCCAACATGGATGACTGCACACATCATGGCTCCCACATTACAATACAATATATTTACAGATAATACCACTACAACATTTTATAACCCACAGCATCTCCACTGGCAACAGCCTGGGGCAGACATCAGTCCAAGTCTGAGATGGGCGCCGATTGAGCCATGACAAGTATAAAAGTCAATAAAGCTAAAATATAATCATTGTGATAATCACAGGCTGAACAGTATTATCTAAATTGTTTCTTATGTGAGGGCTTCATAGGATATACAAGCAATAAAAAACATGGTTATATCCTATTCTATTGATCAAAAAAAAATCCTCATGCCTTTCCATCTACTATGTTTTGGTGCAGAGCGCATATAATGATATTATCCCTATATTGCTAACCCTTACCTCTACTAATTACTAATTAGAAACCTAATATAATATAAAACCCTAACCCAGGGGCGGAGATATAGGTGGTGCAAGTGATGAGGGATGTGTAGCATCAGGGCCCAGCCTCTAAGGGAGCCCTGCACTGCCCCTGGACTAAATAAACGTTTTTTTTTTCTAAAAAAAAAATTGTGTTTTGTGATGCAGTGAGGGTGGACCTAGAGGGGGAAGTGCGGCAACATTGGATTGGGAAGGTAACAGGTAATTTCTTCCTGTACTTCCTCCTTCCTCCTCTTACCACCCACTACCTTCCTCTGTTGCCCACTGCCCATATGTACCTATGATTACTACATCACATCTCACAACCTCCAGCTCATTGTAGTGAAAGCAAAATATTTTAGCAGACCTGTTTCTTTAAATAATGCTGCCCTTTTTGGAACACAGGAACACAAGCACTGGAGGAGGTCAGCATGTGGGTCTTCATTTTGGGGGTGGATACACAATGCACCCATCAGGAGCATCAGACATGGATATGATACACTGTCCATATCAAGCAGCCTAATTATACTCTTTTTTTTTTAAATAAAATAATGTACAATTTCTATCGCTGTTATATACATATATGCATTATTTTTTTATCTAGACATAAACTTCTAAAAGAATATGGATTTTGCGTAACCTTAAAGGAATAGTAAATTTAGCACATATTGGACCACACCATATTATAGATCTCCCCTTCCCCTGTGTCTTTTTCCCCCTTGTCCCCGCCTGTGTCTTTTACCCCACGTCCCTCGTGTCTCTTCCCTCCCATTTCCCTCCCCGGTGTCTTTCCCCCTCCCCTGTGTCTCTTCCCCCTCTTCTCCCTCCCCTTTGTCTCTTCCCCCCCTCTCACTCCCCTGTGTCTCTCCACATCCACTTCCTCCCCTGTGTGTCTCTCCCCTCCTCCCCAGTGTGTCGCTTCCCTCCCCTGTGTGTCCCTTCCTCCCTTCTCTCCCGACTGACTGACATTGCGCAGTGCGCATGCACAGATTATGCTGCGCAATGCTCATGCGTGGATTTCGCTGCGCAATGCGCATGCGGGCACCTGCCCATTGCAAACGCTGCGCAATATGCATGCGCCGGCACGGCTAACACCACGCAGTGTGCATGAGCACACCCCAAAACAGTGTGCATGCAGGACTTTGTGATCGATCAGTTGTCAAACTGCGATTTGTTGTAAAGCGTGACGACGAATCGCAGTTTGACAATAATAATATGTGATTAATAAGTGTGACTGTGTGTGTGTTTCTATTTATTTATGACTGTGTGTGTATATATATAAATACTCACACTGTCACATGCACACACTCAGTCAATCACACTCACTCAGTTACACTCACACACTCACTCTCACACACTCAGTCACACTCACTCAATCACACCCACACACACTCAGTCAAACTGACTCAGATACACTCAGTCACACTCATGCACACTCACACTGACCCCGACTCAGTCACTCTCAGTCAGTCACAGTCACACAGTCATTCACACTCAGTCACACGCACACACTCAATCAGTCACACTCAGTCAACCAATCACACTCACTCAGTCAAATGCACACATTCAATCACTCATTGAGTCACACTCACTCAGTCACACTCAGTCAGTCACACTCACTCAGTCACACTCACACACAGTCATACACACAGTCAAATTCAGTCACACTCATACTCACTCACACACTCAGTCAGTCAATCACCCTCATTCACTCATTCAGTCACACACACTCAATCAATCACACTCATTCACTCATTCAGTCACACGCTCTCACTCATTCAGTCACACACAGTCACACTCACTCATTCAGTCTGACTTACTCACTCAGTCACACACACTCAATCAATCACACTCACTCAGTCACACTCAGTCCGTCACACTCACACTCACTCACACATTCAGTCAGTCAATCACACTTATTCACTCATTCAGTCACACGCTCTCACTCATTCAGTCACACACAGTCACACTCACACTCAGTCACACTCACTCATTCAGTCTGACTCACTCAGTCACACACACTCAATCAATCACACTCACTCAGTCACACACAGTCACACTCATTCAGTCACACACAGTCGCACACACTCAGTCAGTCACACTCATTCATTCACACTCACTCAGTCACACTCAGTCACACTCACTCATTCAGTCTGACTCACTCACTCAGTCACACACACTCAATCAATCACACTCACTCAGTCACACACACTCACTCACACATTCAGTCAATCAATCACACTCATTCACTCATTCAGTCACACGCTCTCACTCATTCAGTCACACACAGTCACACTCACACTCAGTCACACTCACTCATTCAGTCTGACTCACTCACTCAGTCACACACACTCAATCAATCACACTCACTCAGTCACACACAGTCACACTCATTCAGTCCCACACAGTCGCACACACTCAGTCAGTCACACTCATTCATTCACACTCACTCAGTCACACTCAGTCACACACACTCAATCAATCACTCTCACTCAGTCCCACACAGTCACACTCATTCAGTCCCACACAGTCGCACACACTCAGTCAGTCACACTCATTCATTCACACTCACTCAGTCACACTCAGTCACACTCACTCATTCAGTCTGACTCACTCACTCAGTCACACACACTCAATCAATCACACTCACTCAGTCACACACAGTCACACTCAGTCAGTCACACTCACACTCACTCACACATTCAGTCAATCAATCACACTCATTCACTCATTCAGTCACACGCTCTCACTCATTCAGTCACACACAGTCACACTCACACTCAGTCACACTCACTCATTCAGTCTGACTCATTCAGTCACACACAGTCACACTCACACTCAGTCACACTCACTCATTCAGTCTGACTCACTCAGTCACACACAGTCACACTCACACTCAGTCACACTCACTCATTCAGTCTGACTCACTCACTCAGTCACACACACTCAATCAATCACACTCACTCAGTCACACACAGTCACACTTATTCAGTCCCACACAGTCGCACACACTCAGTCAGTCACACTCATTCATTCACACTCACTCAGTCACACTCAGTCACACACACTCAATCAATCACTCTCACTCAGTCCCACACAGTCACACTCATTCATTCACACTCACTCACACTCAGTCACACTCACTCATTCAGTCTGACTCACTCACTCAGTCACACACACTCAATCAATCACACTCACTCAGTCACACACAGTCACACTCAGTCAGTCACACTCACTCACACATTCAGTCACTCAATCACACTCATTCACTCATTCAGTCACACTCTCTCACTCATTCAGTCACACACAGTCACACTCACAGTCAGTCACACTCACTCATTCAGTCTGACTCACTCACCCAGTCACACACACTCAATCAATCACACTCACTCAGTCACACACAGTCACACTCATTCAGTCCCACACAGTCGCACTCACTCAGTCACACTCACACACTCAGTTAGTCAGTCACACTCAGACACACTCAGTCACTCAGTCTCACACACTCATACTGACTCAATGCCACTCACATTGACTCAGGCACACTCACACAGACACACACACACACAGTCACACTCACACACAGTCACACTCTTCTGACTCCCCTGCTGATACCCCCTTGGTCTTTCTACCTCATCCCCAGCAGCACTGCACTGTCTGTATCCTTCCCTTGCAGCATGTCTTCTCTCAGGAAGGGAATCCCAATGACATCACACACTAGTTATTCAATGCCTGAGAGCAGGCACATCGCAAGGTAAGGATACAGTGCAGTGCTGTGCTGCTGTAGATAAGGTAGGAAGACCTAGCTGCAGCGCCTGGAGACAGCCTAAATTTTGTAAACAAATAAAAGCAGGATGAGCTGAAAAGTAAGCAAACACATCACACTACAAATAAAGACAAGGTTTTTTACATTGTAATTAGAGATGTCGCAAACAGTTCGCCCGCGGACTATTCGCTGCGATTTTGGCATGTTCGCAATCGCAGTGGATGGCGAACACATGCGCTTTTGGGTTCGCCCCCTATTCTTTATTATTGAGGAAACTTTGACCCTGCACCTCACAGTCAGCAGACACATTCCAGCCAATCAGCAGCATACACTCCCTTCCAGGGCCTTCCATCTGAAGGACAGCATACATTTTAGAATCATTCTGAAGCTGCATTCGTTGTGAGAGGACAGATAGTGTAGCTGCTGGAGATTTAATAGGGAAATAGATAGTCAGGCTGTGTATTTAGCTTCCACTACAGACCTGAAGGACTCATCTGATATCTGCTGCAAGGACAGCAACCCAAAAAGCCATTTTTAGGGCTAGAACATCATTTAATTTTTTTCTGTGTAATCTAATTGCATATGCCTGCCTGCCAGCATGTGTGTGTGACAGGCTAACACCTAACAGCTTATATTGTGCTCAGTGAAATAAAACAACACTTTTTTGACTGTAATAGATTGAATAGCAATTGCCTGCCTACAGGCGTGTGTGTGAAGACTATTGCATCTACTCTGCCAACTTCTGCCAGTGCACAGTGATACGTCATATCTGGTGCAACCGTAGTGTACAGTGACATAAAACAACACTTTTTTGACTGTAATCGATTGAATATCAGTTGCCTGCCTACAGGCGTGTGTGTGAGGCCTACAGCGCCTACTCTGCCAACTTTTGCCAGTGCACAGTGACACTCATATCTGGTGGCACCTTAGATTGCACGCGCAGTGCCCCAAATTTGAAGTAGGAGGTCCGACCAAGCATCTTTTTCCATCTCCCTGTTCCAAAAATCCATGCCATATACACGTCCCCTAATAATGGACGTAACAGGGATTAAACCGATAGGAATAGTACTACTTAACAGTACACACCTTATAATAACGCAGACAGAGGCAACGCAGAGAGAGGAGTCTGAAGAAGAGGAGGAAGGTGGCTTTGAGGAGGTGGAAGACCAAACACAGCAGGCGTCCCAGGGGGCTTGTTGTCACCTTTCGGGGACCCTTGGTGGCTGGGTGGAGGAAGAGACCTTCAATGACATCAGTGAGGACAAGGAACGGGACATGGCTAGCTTGGTATCCAACCTTGTGCAAATGGGGAGTTTGCGATTGTGCAAAGGGACTGTTTGCGGTTGTTTGCGGTGCATTAAACTGGGATATTGGTCTGTTACTGTGAAGCCGGTGTAACCCTTACACTACCTGATCGATACAACATCATACCTGATGTTTTAAAGCATGTTATTCCAAACAGGAATGTTAGGTGATTTATGCCCTTTATGGCTTAAAACCAGACTCTGCATCAGCTATGTAATTTTCCGTGGGAGTTTTGCCATGGATCCCCCTCCGGCATGCCACAGTCCAGGTGTTAGTCCCCTTGAAACAACTTTCCCATCACTATTGTGGCCAGAAAGAGTCCCTGTGGGTTTTGAAATTTGCCTGCCCATTGAAGTCTATGGTGGCTCGCACGGTTCGCCCGTTCGCTAACATTTGATGAAGTTTGCGTCCGCGGTTCATGAAACCTACATGGACTAAAACAGATAATTTAATGCAAGTGCTTGATTGGAATTCTGATCATCAAATATTACTTATTGGCATTAATTAATTTGTAGCCTCTGATGGCTGATTACGTCTAAATTCCATGTTTTACTGACGCCATGATGACATCTCATTTACTATTGGCTTTGTCTAAAAAGTAAATTACAGCCTTGCTTAAATATTGTCAGATCATATGAACACGCCCCCTGAAATCCTCCTTAAAAAGGCAGGGTTTAAGAATTTTGGCCTAAGTAGGTAAATTGCAGGACTGAGTCAATAGAATACATCTAAACATTTAAAGAAAAAAACAACGAGCCAGCAAGCAGGAAGGCAGCACATCGTGAGAGCTCTGCAAAAACCCTCAGTTTTATTCAGCCAAACATAATATAAATTATTTATTTTGGGGGACTGGAGGCTCCTTGGAGCACTACTATCCTCACTGACTGGGGGGATCTAATTATTTGTGCTTGGAGCGCACATCAGTCACCCAACAAGACCCCTACAGATAGGCTGGATCACGCTGTGAAGCAGTGAAGGAGCTTGACGGAGCCTGTCAGGTCCTTCTCCCCTTCCCCCGGGGAGGGATCCGCTGAGTAAGGCAGCCAGCCAGTGACGAGAGGAGAGGCTGCAGGAGAGTCTCCCGTTGGGGGTCCCGCTGCTATTCGGAGACTGCCGCGGCGGAGTCTCACAGGAGGAAGGAGAGGCCAGAGCGGAGTGTCAGCCGTCGGAAATACCGACGCAGAAGAGTCTGGTGAGGCTGGTGGCCGGTGGGGTGAGTGGACAGAGAGAGGGACGCGACAGGGGAGGCGAAGGCCAACGAGACGGGGGTAAAGGCCGAAATAAACATAAAGGGCATCAGAGCCTCGTGTAGGCGGCCATTTTGTTTATCAGGTCGCAGAGACCATAAAGAATCTAGCCCCCCCCAAGGCCCAGAAAGACGCAAGCAGAAGGGGTTACCCTCAATTCAGAAGGGGGAAGCTAACAGCGGTCCCCAAGAGGAATCTGGGCAAATCCTATTGTTGAGAGGACCTCTGTTTAAGGTCTGTACTCCTGTCCCCCCTCAAGAAAAGCCTGCGAATCTGCGGCAGCCATTTTGTGGGTACAACCCTAATCCAGCCTGTGAAGAAGGCTAGGCAGGGGTAGGCCTGCAGCAATTTAGAATCACCTGACAGAGGGGCTCCCACCTCACCTTAATTCAAAATACCCTCTGTAGAAATAAGATCATATGAAATTCTGAGTTCTACTTATTCAGAGGACATTGCATATTGGCTCCTGATTTAACTGCAAGATACAAGGTCCTGAAGGGTCATCTCAGCAATACCAGCAAGCTGAAGACATTTGCCTACAGCACATGCGTGCTTGAAAAATTGAGCTGCCCTGCTGCTTGGCTGTGCAAGGCTTCATTACACAGCTATTAGTGTGCGAACACGGACACCCAGTGGACATTTCAAGAACTGTGCTTACCAACTACAATTTATACCAAGCTGAAAGCATTTTCTGACCTAGAAAGGCCTGTCTCTAATCTTAACTCAGAACAAAGATCTTTGACCAGGAAACACGCACTCTACAGTACTTGAGCAAGGAATGGTGGCTGCTGCACTATAAAGCAAGTGATACACAAACTGTTCCAAAGCTCCCAGCTATGCCCCCGAAGACCCTGGGCCAGAGTCTACCAACACCCCCTTGGAGCGGTCTGTCTGCAGCTCTTATGCAGGCGTAAAGCTGGCAGCTAGCATGCCATCCATGAGTATATAACTATATAATCACCGCTTTGACCCAATACCTTCAAACCCAGCTATTTAAGTGGACCAGGACCTCAGAACCAGCGTTTCAATCCTCATAGAAAGATGGCAAGTCGCAGTACAAGTAAAGTGCACAAGAAACAGACTGGGAAGGGGATCCAGGAGTTCTACAAACCACCCGACACAAATCGCAACCCGAACCTGAGTCCCAATCCCGAACAGCCAGAGTCGCCGATCCACGAATCGGCGCAGAGTTCCCAACCAGCTCAAATGGAACTAACTGACGGGACCTTAATTAAAATCAGGCAGATCCTTCAAGCGGAAATCAAACATGCAGTGGATGACCTAAGGTCAGACATCCAATCTCTAAACCAGAGGCTACAAGGCCTGGAGGAAAGCACTGAGCAAATTGCAGAGACCCAAGCGCTCGACAAGCAGGATATCCTACAAAATGCATCTAAGATTCAGATGTTGGAGGACAAAGTAGAAGACCTGGAGAACAGATCCCGCAGACATAATATTAGGCTGAGGGGCGTCCCCAATAAAATAACAGATGTTTTACAATATTCTAGAGATGCTATAAGCATGATCCTTCCTTCGGTCGAGGAGTCAGACTGGGCAATAGAAAGAGCTCATAGAGCGCTGGGATCCTCTAGGGACCAAAATCTACCCAGAGATATCATTATTAGATTTGCCCAACAAAAGGCTAGAGATTTGATCCTTGCGGAAACCAGACTAAGGAGGGAAATCCTAGGCCCAGACGGCACCAAGATTCAAATTTATATGGACTTATCCCCTTCTACCCTTCAGAAAAGGAGGGAGATGAGACCCACATTGCGAGTGCTCTCCCACTACAAGATAGCATACAAATGGGGGTTCCCATTCGCACTTATGTTCACTTTTAAAGGAAAATCCTTCAAGGTGATATCGTTTGAGGAAAGCCAAAGCCTTCTGAACAGACTGAAACTCGTGCCTCTGGAATCCGAGGAAGAACATTCCTTCCTTCAGGCGGAATTGAGGCAGGCCAAGAAGGGCCAAGGAATCCCACAGCCGCAAAGATCAAAGCCCATTTCTAACCCTTTGAGGGAGATCAAGCACCGTGAGCAGGATCTAGCGGAGGACCAAGTATCATAGCATTTTTCCAAGTCCAAACTCTGTTTCCATAATACTCTTTACGCTACATAGGGAACCTGAACCCCACCTCAGGAGTTGCAGAAGGAAAGGTGGATTTCTTGACCCTTTGCACACGCTTGGACATTGCTTACAAAAAGGACTATAATACAATTAAGTATTGTATCTTTGTTTTTGCACTAGTTTAATCAGGTCACACAGGGGGTGGAGGCCAAGTTTAGCCCGGGGGCAATTAGCTAATGCTGGGTTTATTTTTTTCACAACCAATCTATTTAGCCAACGGGAGGTATTGGGTAGAACTGTAAAACTGTAATACTGTTTTTCTATTATTCTTTGTCTCGCTTAACTTTATACATAATTACAAGAGTACTCAGGATGGCTGCTTTAAGTGGCTAAGCTCTAGCTTAAGTAGGGGTTTAGAACCCATGATACTGCTAGAGCTAGTTTTGGTAGTGATATTTGATAGTTTTCTCCCTGTTGGGTTTATTTGGGGGGGTAAGTCGCCTTCCTTTAACCCCAACGTAAAGTCTATGAATAGTAGTCTGGGGAGGATTTACTGTTATTCATGGTTTACTAATCGGGTACTGTTTTGTACTGATGTTGTTTTTTTGTTATTTGTATGTTTTCCCGCTGGTGCCTGGCGGACTAAGGAATACCTGAAGTCGTCCACGTCTGGAGCGAATCGTGGTGGGCATGTCCCGGGCCGGATGGCAGGGAAAGTAGGAGCTGAGGCTGAGAGATCTGTGTGGGGTAACGTTCCAGCGACTTTAACACACCTAGACAACACACCGCCATGACTGATCACTCACACAACATAATTACACATAATGTAAAAGGCTTCAACTCCCCGTTTAAAAGACGTAAGGCCTTTCTTTTTTACAAAAGGATTAAGCCATCTATAATTTTCCTACAGGAAACTCATTTTGCGAGAGACAAAGTTCCGAAATTTCTCCACAGAGATTACCCCAATTTCTATACTTGTTCACAGCTCTCCAAGAAAGCAGGTATGGCCATTCTCCTTCACAGGAACCTCCCCTTCAAATTAGAAAAACAGGAAAAAGATAAGGAGGGTGATTTCCTCATACTTTCAGGTACTATTCTGGAAGTTAGGGTTTGCTTGGTGAATTTATATGCCCCCACTGTTAACCCGCACAACACCCTTATCAAATTACTGAATCTTCTAAAACAAGAAGACAGAGGGAAAATTATTATAGGCGGGGACCTAAACTTGGCGCTTCAGCCTTTCCTAGACAGGTCAGGGACTCCTTCATATACTAGAGATGCTAGAAAACTTAATATCATTTATTCCCTACTTAAGGAACTGGAATTAGTAGACGCCTGGAGGGGGTTGCATCCCTCTGAAAGGCAGTATACATTCTTTTCCCCCACTCACAATACCTACTCCAGGATTGACGCTTTGATGATGCATTCATCGCTGTTCAATAACACGTCAGATGCCCAAATTTTACCCTGCCCATGGTCGGACCACTCGTTAATTTCTTGTAAATTGAGTCTTAACCAAAACAATTCCCATATCCATGCCTGGCGTTTAAACGACAAGCTGATTACGAGTCCAGAGGTACAGGCCCAAATAGAAGAGGAAATTAACACCTTTTTTGCTCTCAACGATATTCCAGAGACGGAAATAGGTTGGTCATGGGTTGCTCACAAGGCCTACATTAGGGGGATAATTATAAAAGTATCGGCAGCCCATAGGAAAAAATTACTCAGCAAGGAAAACGAACTCTTTAAGAAATTACAGCATCTGGAACAGTTAAACCAGAATAAATTCACGAGGGAGACGCAGAATGTATTAGATCAAACCAGAGCAGAACTAGATGCCATATTGGCGGAAAGGACTGAAAAGGCTATCAGAAGAACGAGTCATAAATTTTATTGCCAAATTAACAAGCCCTCGCCCATGTTAGCCAGGAAATTAAACCTGAGACATAACTCTGCGCGTATTCACCAAGTTAGGGATGCTAGAGGGGTAATCACTATGAAACAAGATGAGATCAAAGAAACATTCAGAAATTATTATCAAGATATCTACTCGTCTAAATTGACAGCTAACAGTTACAAAATACACGAATTTTTGAACGCCTATGACCTCCCTTCAGCCACTGAGGAGGATTTAAGTTTATTGAATGCTGAGATCTCAGTAGACGAGATCAGTAAAATAATTAAGACCCTGAAGAAGGGTAAAGCCCCTGGTCCTGACGGCTTTACGAATAACTATTATGCCACTTTCGATAAGCAACTTGCCCCAAAGTTGGAAAAGCTTTTTAAAGATATAATGGAGGGGAAGGTCATGCCTCCCGAACTTAACCAAGCGAGTTTAATCTTCCTCCCTAAACCGGGCAGAGATCCTCTACTGGTTAAAAACTTCAGACCCATCTCTCTTCTGAATGGAGATGTAAAAATTCTTGGGAAGATATTGGCCACCAGATTAGCGAACTTCCTACCTAGGTTGATCCATAAGGACCAAGTGGGCTTTATTCCTTACAGACAGGCGGGGGATAATATAAGAAGACTCCTCAACATATTCCATTTAGCTAAGCTAGATGATATCCCTTTATGTACTATAGGACTAGACCTGGAGAAAGCATTTGACTCCATTGAATGGCCATACCTGCATGCCACGCTGACAAAGTTTGGGCTGGTGGGTAACTTTGTGAATGTGATCAAGTCTTTCTACAATAACCCAACCGCCAGCATTAGAATCCCAGGGGATGACCATTCATTTATTAATATTAAAAGAGGCACCAGACAGGGCTGTCCCCTATCCCCCCTTCTGTTCGCGCTGGCCATTGAACCTTTGGCTCAGGCTATCAGGAATAGCGCAATAATAACTGGATTAAATGTAGGCTTACACCAGTTTAAGTGTTGCCTCTTTGCGGATGATATCCTGTGTACACTTACAAACCCACTCCAGTCAATACCAGCCCTGATGTCCCTGATAGAGTCTTTCGGGGTCATTTCGCGACTCAAAGTTAACATGGACAAGACGGAAGCGATCTTGGCACAGACTCCTCAGACGTTAAGGGACACCCTTAAAACTCGACACCCCTTTGCTTGGCCAGAAAAACATATAAATTATTTAGGCATCAAGATCACTCCAGAGATAACCAACCTATATCAGTCAAACTATATCCCGCTATATAAGACCCTAAATCAGGACTTGTTGAAATGGAATAAATATAATCTCTCATGGTCGGGGAGGATTAATGCAATAAAAATGAATGTTCTCCCCAGGATTCTGTACTTTTTCAGGACTCTGCCGATTTGTATAAACAAAAGAGACCTAAATAGTTTCCAAAACGCGACATTCAGATTTATTTGGCACTACAAACGCCCAAGAATAAATAAATCCATTATGATGAGGAATAGATCCTCCGGAGGATTGGGTTGTCCCGACCTCCTCAAATATTTCAGGGCAGCCCAGATTTCTTTCCTACCCCAGGCACACTCGACAGAACATCAGCCACTTTGGGTTTTCGTAGAAAACTATCAAATTAGGCCGTTTAAATGGGATACTCTAATATGGGATCCACCTTCCCGGTTACCCCCTGATCTGGCCCGTAACAACCCGATGATAGCATTAACACTGAAGGAATGGGAAAAAGCCAATAATAATAGACAGTTAAGTCCCAATATCTCCTATGCAACCACAACACTCCCTTCCCCAAATACTCTGGATGAGATGGGTTCGCTATCCAAAGACTGGTGGACCTCAAGAAAGCTTGACAGGTTTGAAGGCTGGGTTAGAGATGGCACAGTGCTAACTAATGAGAAATTTATAGATACACACAATCTTCCGTCCAGTGAATACTTCAACTATAATAAAATCCGACACAATGTATCCACTAAACTTCGTAAATGGGGCCCGCCCAGATCAACTTGGTTCACACTAATTTGTAATAAAGCCCCTCTTACTAGGGGAATATTGGGGGAATTGTACGCAATATTCAACTCAAGCGACATGGCTAGCAAACCTAAACACATTAAGCATTGGGAACTAGATATGGGAGAGGAATGGGACATGAGCAAATGGTCTAAGGTGCACTTAGAACTGACAAAGGGGTCAAGGTATTTTAGTCACTTGGAAACATCGACGAAAGTACTATTTAGATCCTACTACACACCAGATAGGTTACACAAAATGGACCCTAAAGTCTCTCCCGAGTGCTTTAGAGGCTGCACCACTGGGGGATCCTTCCGCCATATTTGGTGGGATTGCCCAATGGCCCAAGCAATGTGGACAAAGGTGGCCGATCTGGTCTCTAAGACATTGAACACGAAAATACTACCCAATATGGGACTATGTCTACTGGGGCTACCGGTACAAAATTTACGAGTACACCAGAATAAATGGCTTCAATTTGTTATGCTGGCGGCAAAGAGCAGTCTGGCTGGGAACTGGCGGAAAAAATCACTTGATATCCACTCGGTTATTCACAAAATTAACTTTATTATGACTTATGAACATATGACAGCTACACTAAATGATACTGTGGATATTTATAAAGAAATATGGGCTGACTGGAGCGGGACGGAACACTCATTCCAGATACATTGACAGTAGTGCTCTGTTCAGGGGGGGGGAAAGCTGTTGGGTGCTGGAGCGGTCCGGGACAGTGCTCTCCATGGTACCTCGTTAGAGGACGTTGCAGGCGTGGAAGGTCGATAAGTTAATAAGTAAAATCTATATACTGAAGTTGTGAAAGGCACATGTTAATTTATGATAAGTTGTATTTTAGTTATGTTGATATAATTCGAACGACCAGAGCAGGTTATCTAACGGATGTTAGACATATTTAGTGCATTGATTTGCAGATAAACTATCTAACCAGTTCTAGGTTGTTTTTCATAGACTGTTTTAATAATAGAAAAAGGAAAATGGAAGTGGTTGACACATGGTGACATGTATATTTTGTTAAAGGCAAATAGAAAAGTGTAATAAGATTACCATCGAGCATGGGGGACCTGCGTGTCACTCCTTGTTTACAAAAGTGCTTCTCCTATGTTTGTGTCAATAAAAATTTTATGAAAAAAAAAAAGAAAAAAACAACCATAGCCAAAGTATGAGGCATTTGCAGGCTTCTAATAGAATAGGGCCCATAGTTATGAGAGGTCATAGATCAAACTAAGGCAACATTCCAACTAAAATGCAAGAACACTAGGGATCCATTTGGTTATCTTGGGTATCAGAATGGTTTACTGTATATATAGCTATATAACCAAATGTATGTATATATTACCCTAATACTAATTCATACTTTATTATGAGTACTTTTTACTTAAACCTATATTTTCTACAATTTAGGAGTACTGTATACCTAGTCAGATGTAAAATATGCAAAAAAGATTTTCTCTAAAATTCATTTCATGTTCATAGCTTACACATCTACTGATGTTGATGGTCTATTTCATACTAAACAAAGTATGGTCTACAGTGGTCCTTCAAATACACAAAACTTAAAGTAAAGCAGCAGCTGCACACTGTGGGTACTGTGGTTTTCATTGTAAAAGGTGAAGTAATAAGCTAAGAAGTAAAATGAGGAAGGAGCAGGTGTGTGAAGAGAAGCATACGCAGTGGTTTGCTTCTAGCTAGTGCCTACTTGTGATGCTAGTGGTGTGGGAACGCTTACACTACAGGGGCGGCTTTGGAGTTTCTGCTTATGGACTCCATATATGTAAATCTGGCTTTGCCTCTAGCCCACTACTTCCTCCCTCTGCTCCCAGTGCTACCTCTCTGTCCTCTTCCCACTACCTCCCTCTGCCCTATTGCCTCCAAAACCTCCCCCTAACACCACCTCACCTTGGCCACCACTGCCTCCCCCTACCATTAACTTCCTCCATTTTTGACTACTGCTACCCATGCGCTACATCTCTCTACCCCCACTTTCTCCCTGTACATCTGACTTCCCCTACCTCTTTCAATGTATCCAACTACTCTCTCCCAATGCCCCCCCCCATTGCCTTCCCCTACCCACTGCTATCTCCATCTGTCCCTGCCTACATTCCCCTGTTCCCACCTGCCTCTCACTACCTCTCCTGCCTCACCGAGACCCCTCTGCTAAACCCCAACACAGATATATATATATATATATATATATATTGAGGGGGGCCAACACACCAAAACATTTAGGCCACACCGCCAGGGCCCTCTATTCACTAGTCCCACTACTGCACTAACCCTATACCTAACATTAATCCTAATCTTAACCCTATACAATCCCTTAATCATAACAGTAACCCAATGTCATCAAAGGTTTCAGGGGCTCTCTTACACATTCTATCTCACACATGTAACTAATAGTTGAAATACTGAAAAAAAAGTTTGCTCAAATTTTTCCAAGAAAAAAAATGCCTCATTAGCATGGAAGAAGTCTCACAGGTTATTAAAATGTTAACGGAATATGTTTGCACAATACAAATAAATGAGAATTCGACTAATCCTAATATTCCCACATCAGGACAAATTAGTCTGGGCCATCATTATCATCGTACAGATGGTTAGCTTGTACGAGATCCCAATGCCTAACGTGTGCCGACATACCTACATCTGTTGGTGGCTGCTCATATGGCATATGTAAGGTTTCCACTAATATATTATTTGTGTGTTTGTATTCCAGATCCCGGTCAGAACAAGGCATGACGATAAACAAAGGCATGACGATAAACATCCTGACATTCCGTGGCCATGTCAATGTCCTCATGTATGTGCATGTGTCCGTTTCATTGCTTTGTTGGATCCAGTTTGATATCTGATGACCTTGACTGAATAGCCGATATGTGTCACGAGACAATTTCATTATACAATGCAGATGTGATGTGACATCTGTCAGCTGATGTTCCTGGTATATCCACAGCATGTGTATGCTCATATAGTCTATCTCGATTCACCGGTACCTATTGGTTTAGACATTCTATCCTCTCCTCTACTTGGACTGTTGTGAAGCCTGCAGCACCAACCCTTCAAGATCTTTTCTTCAGTGCTGATGTGACCCTCCCTGTGCATATGGGGAAGAGTAAATCCAGGCTTGGGACTTAACAGTTAAGGAGGTTACGTTAATCTTCAGTTATGCATATTCAACAACAGTGAGTATAGATGCTCAATCAGAGAACAAACTATCACTGATATTGCCTTGTTTGTTGTGAGTTCTCTGCAATAAGTAACATCTGACTGATATGGTCCTGGTCAGGTCACCATCTTTTTGACCAAGGTTATCTATGTGCTGCTTATTGTTGCGTGAGAACTGACGTTATGGGCTCATAGCATTCACTGATTGAGCACTTATACTTCTGATGTGGCATCAGAGTGTCCGTTTAACACCCAAGCATACATTTTGCTCTCCCCATATGTATATCACCTTATTCTGGATTATTATGGTGTTTCCTTATTGACTGTTATATATATGTCGGAACAATAATGAGATCTATTATATTGCCTAATGTTGGTTGATATACTGTACATCCCCTGATCATCCATATCAATGTAATTTTCCATGCCTGCATTCTGCTCTCATATCCCTATTTCCCTGTGTTACTTGGATTTTGTATCCTACCCCACTCCACCATGATCCTTTGCATACCTGTGTTGATTAGTCAACCTGTGGCTTTGTGGCAAGCTTGCCTTGTTAATTTCGTTAAATATTAAATATGATTTATCTGCGATGTTGTTTGTGTCTGCCTCGTCAATGTTGATACCATAGCATTTCCGGAACATCAATAAAAGGACCTTCAGACTCCACATCTGTGCTCTGCACCATCAGTTAGGGGTGTCAATAGAATTCTCACAGTGTGTTTGCATTACTGATTTCAAACATAAGGGAAGGTTGGTATTAACAATCTATCTGACGCAGAAACAGACAAATGAGACAGGTTT
This sequence comes from Discoglossus pictus, assembly GCA_027410445.1. Lineage (NCBI taxonomy): Eukaryota > Metazoa > Chordata > Amphibia > Anura > Alytidae > Discoglossus > Discoglossus pictus. The sequence goes on along the minus strand of CM050164.1, from coordinate 234,808,087 downwards.
CTGTAAGTGGCTCACATCCTAATAGTGAACATACAGGGCCTCATTCAATTGCGATTTTGCCAATTGAATGGGGCTCAAAATAAGCACAGAACATATATTGTGTCAAACAGATTTTAGTTAGTGAAAACCTTGATTTGGTAGAGATGTTTACTAACTCAACCATTTTTCAGAGAATATATGTTATGTGCTTATTTCAAGCCCTATTCAATTGGCCAAATTGCAATTAAATGAGGGCCACAGTATCTAACATAAGTGAGTACACCCGTCACATTGTTGTTAACATTTTAGTACATCCTTTCATGTGACAACACTGAAGAAATGACACTCTGCTACAATGTAAAGTAATTTTTCGGACCCATCAATAACTCAATACCCAGCCATTAATGTGTAAACCATTGTCACCAAAAGTGAGTACACCCTTAATTTGAAATGTCAAAATTGACATGAAATGTCAATTATGTGTGGCCACCATTATTTGCCAGAACTGCATTAACCCTCATGGCCAGGGAGTTCACCCGAGCTTCCCAGGTTGCCACTGGAGTCCTCTTCCACTCCTTAATGATACATCAGAGCTGGTTGATGCTAGAGACCTTGCACTCCCCCACCGTCAGTTTGAGGATGCCCCACAGATGCTCAATATGGTTTTGGTCTGTCGACAAGCTTGGCCAGTCCATCACCTTTACCTTCTTTAGCAAGGCAGTGTCGTCTTAGCGGTGTGTTTAGGGTCGTTATGTTATGTTGCCCTGCAGCCCAGTCTCCCAAGGGAGGGGATCATGTTCTGCTTCAGTATGTCACAGTACATGTTTTCATTCATGGTTCCCTCAATGGACTGTAGCTCCCCAGTGCCAGAGATAAATGGATAAGTCACAACGAACACAAAAACATTGATATGAGATGAACCCATCATTTTGAACCAAAACAGTGATGCAGAGAGAGGGGAGGCAGCATCTGACATAATTAGGTAAATGCATATAGTGGGAATCCACACAACATATTAGCAAAAACATCTATACACATGCATATATGTTTGGTCTAGGCCTGCATGCATGCTGCCAGCACTGAGGAGCTACAGTTCTTTGAGGGAACCCATGAATGCCAACATGTACTGTGACAAACTGAGAAAGAGCATGATCCCTCAGATAGGAGAACAGGCCGCAGGGCAGTATTACAACATGCTAACGACAACAAACACACCTCCAAGCCGACCACTGCCTGGCTAAAGAAGCTGAAGGTCAAAAGTTGATGAACTGGCCAAGTAGGTCACCAGACCTAAACCCTATTGAGCATCTGTGGGGAACTCCTCAAATGGACGATGTGGAGTGTAACGGAACCCATCACTGTTTTACCCTGTTTTATGGTTATGGTTAAAATATGATCATACTGTTATACTGTATGTATGTTGGTTTCTGCTCGGCAAAATCTTAGCCCAGACTATTGCAGACCTTGGCATAATAGATAATCCTAGTACAGAGACTCATCATAGGATAAGGAAGTCTATTGTATAAAGTGTTTTCATTATCAGACATAACAAAGAAGGATGATCTAAGCAACGTCTGATTGTATCAAAGTAGCCAGGTAGTCTCCGGGAGGTGTGACCCACCTGTTGTCCCTCAATGTGTATTGTGTGGCCAACTATGGGGGATGTGTGTATTGCCTGTGGGAAGAGATGTGTATATATATATTTCTGGGCAACAAAATAATGTCCGTATTCATTTGACTCCCAATTGAGTGTGGGCAAATATTGCAGGTTGGGAATGGTGAGACTGTAGTGCTTCTTGGATATTGTACCGTATACCAGCGGAGATATTGGACTGCGTGTTCCAACTCCATTACAGGGAGTGCAAGGTCTCTAACATCCACCAGCTCCATGATATCATCATGAAGGAGTGTAAGAGGACTCCAGTGGCAACCTGTGAAACTCTGGGGAACTCCATCCCCATGAGGGTTAAGTCAGTGCAGGAAAATAATGGTGGCCACACAAAATAATCGCCAATTTCACTTAGGGGTGGACTCACTTTTGATATTTCCCCTGAATTAATCTATCCATGTGTCATGAACATGAATATCATGCATCACCGTTACTGTAATCAAACTCATGAATATTACCTCCACCCTCAGCTGCACTAGTGGCTGTTACCCCAACCCTACATTAACACAGGGCTGGTATATTGAAGGAAGATGTATGTACTAATCCAATAACGTTGGTTTGTAGCATTCATGTGGTGTTTACCAATCATGGTACAGTACAAACGAAACAAACAATGATAATGTGAGCAATACATAATGTTTAATCTTATGTTGCTTTCCCAAATATTTACAACAAAAAAAACGGGAGGCAGAAATCCATGGACATCAATAAAATGGAACCTAAAGAGATAAGAACAAGACATCAATTAGAACAATATACGCATTGACTGCAACACCTCAACGTCAATAGATCTGGGACATCAATTGCTTCTATATGCAACATGAACATGTTCTCACCTATTTCCGCTTTCGCTTGGGTTTTTCCTGGCTCTCCTGGCCTTTGGAAGATGGTCCTCTAGGCCGGCCCCGACCTCTTCGGGTGTTTGGAGGCTCTTCCGGCCTGGATGCTGGGGACAGGGTGTGGGATGTTGACGGAGGCGAGTTTGAAGGAGTAGCCCGGTCTTGGTGCTGGCCTTCTCGGGCCATTTCAGGCCTTCGGGCGTACTCCTCCATTAACTGATTATGACGCCTCGCCTCCTGGAACATCCGCTGATTTTGCAGTGTCATTTGAGCCAAGACTCGGTCATTATGGCGTCTCCTCTCCTGTAAGTTCCGGGCATTGTTGCGTCTCCTCTCCTGTAAGTTCCGGGCATTGTTGCGTCTCCTCTCCTGGAAGTTCCGGGCGTTATTGCTTCTCCTCTCCTCGAGCTTCCTGGCATCATGGCGTCTCATCTCCAGCATGAACTGTTGATTTTGCTCACGCTCATGCTGGAGATGAGCCAGGAAATCCGGGCACTGGGCCGCTGACAGCGCAGGACTAACTGGCAGCAACCCAGACCACTGTGTCCTCTGGGTGGAGGCACTGCTGACTGGTGTGTCCTGCCTGGGAGACGCCTGCTGGGCCTGCGGGGCCGGAGTGGCTGGCTGGGCCTGCGGGGCCTGTTGGTCCTGAGTGGCCACAGCGGCTGTCTGGGCCTGCGGGGCCTGTTGGTCTTGAGTGGCCACAGCGGCTGTCTGGGCCTGCGGGGCCTGTTGGTCTTGAGTGGCCACAGCGGCTGTCTGGGCCTGCGGGGCCTGTTGGTCTTGAGTGGCCACAGCGGCTGTCTGGGCCTGCGGGGCCTGTTGGTCTTGAGTGGCCACAGCAGCTGTCTGGGCCTGCAGGGCCTGTTGGTCTTGAGTGGCCACAGCGGCTGTCTGGACCTGCGGGGCCTGTTGGTCTTGAGTGGCCACAGCGGATGTCTGGGCCTGCGGGGCCTGTTGGTCTTGAGTGGCCACAGCGGCTGTCTGGGCCTGCGGGGCCTGTTGGTCCTGAGTGGCCACAGCGGCTGTCTGGGCCTGCGGGGCCTGTTGGGCCGGAGTGGCCACAGTGGCCTGCTGGTCCTGCGGGGGCCACATGCCCTGCCAGGGGCCCATGCTCCAGGGCAGCATTGTTTGTGAAGCCATATTGGGGGCACAACCGGAATGGGACCACATTGGGTGGCCCCACATTTGGCCAGCCCACATTGTCTGGGAGCCAGGCGGTGCCATTATCCTGGCTGGAGGCAATTGCTGGCACCTTGTGGATGGCCCAGGTGGACTTTGATAGGAGGGCCCTGCTACAGGGGAAGTTGACGCAGGTGGTCCTGCATCTTCAGAAGGTGCAGGAACCTGCGGAGGCAGGGGACGCCTGGATGGTACTGAAATGAGACAAGATTTTGATTTGAGTATTGTTGTTTCCATATCTCTGAGATCAGAGTGACTTGTAATTGGCTGTGAATGTTTGACGCCAATCAAAATTGATTTGCATCATTAGTATTGTGGATCCTGGCTGGGATCTTTCCTGTTATGTGACACCGACTACTGGCAGCAGCAGTTGGACCAAGGGGCTGATAGATGGCGCTGCCACTGTTATATACATCATTTTCAACTTACACAGAAGCCCAAAAGCACTAGCCCTCACACTTATCCGAACCCCTTACCTTAACAACACCATAACCCACTAAATCTGCATGATTATATAATCTCCAGGAAAATGCTGTGACATGTAGAGGCTGCTCACTGCTGCTACCAGCAGTCACGGTCAGATAACAGGAAAGGGCCCATGGCTATATGTAATGCTGGTGCGGTGTGCCAACTGCAGTTAATTAGGACACGTGCTCATCTGAATCTGTTGGCCAGTGTGTGAGACAGACCAATCTGTGACCAATCCTCAGCAATGTGAGTTAACATGTTAATGTAACATGGTACAGATTATGCTGTTACACAACACAAACTTACAGTCCATCAGAGTCTGTATCCGCATATGCTGCAGTGTGCACATCCATACATGTACTCTCATGGTGATGTACCAGCTAGACCGGACCTATCCTGTTGTATGTGCGCATATGTGCGCATCTCTGGAAGTGCCCCACCAACGACTCTAGCTACGCCAGCCCAGCAGGCCAGGTAAGTGGTTATGGGTTTCAGGTTCTGGCTACAGTTAGGGGGGATGGGTTAGAGTTAGAAAGTGGTGTTTAGGGGGTTAGGGTTAGAGGGTTACGGGCTTTGGGTGTACCAACTATTTTTGACGGCTACATGGGGACGCAAGCGCAGCCGCATCCCTAGAGTCGGCGGCGGCACTCTTCCAGCACATACTGAAATGCCCACATAAAACAGGATACATCCGTTATACCTAGTTTCAAAATGTACATGAATTCTAAGCAGTAGGAGGGTTAAGCCAAACAGCTATGGATGGGCCAGTTTAACATGGAGTAGAGTGTGACAGGGGAACTCATGACAATAAAAAATCAATTGCAATAGAGTTGTCATGTATGCTTTATATGCACTGGGAACCAACAGCAAACATAACAGTAACATCAATAGATTTGCAAAACGGTATCATAATCAGTTGTGGGAGGAGGTATTGGACATATATTTCATTGATAACAATTCTGACAAGTAGATTTCTTTACACTGGATTTACATGATTTTCGCAGCCTCATATATCTGTAGTCACAACCAGATATCTTACAGTGCAATTCAACGTCAGTTATCTATCTGTGTGGGGTACATGTGCGTACATATGAGGGTGTTAAGGTGTACATGGTACTCACATTGCAGGGTTTCAGGCCGACCGGAGTCCACCAGGCTAGGGAGGCCCACGACTGACGCTGGCCGGATCATGTCGCGGACTGTGGCCTCCCAACCGGGGTATGTGAAGGTTTGTGGCGGCCCACCACCGGTTCCACGTGCTGCTTTGGCCTCATCAGCCATCTTCTTTATTACATCGATGCGGCAGTCTTGGAACCGGTGCTGGACAGACTGCCAGGTACGATTCGCATACCCCAGCGAGGAGACCTCAGCCGCGATCTCCTTCCAGGCATCTGTCCTCTGCCTGGGCCTCACTTCACTCCCACCGGTTAGGATGGAGTGTCGGGCTTGCACTCCTCTAACCAGTGTTTCGATCTCCTGGATGGTAAAGTTTGCTGCCCTTTTGCGGGCAGCAGCAGCTTGCTGGCCAGCCTGTGGCTGGGGGCCCTGCTCTCCCTGACCTCTCCCTTCACTGCCTTCTCCCTCCATCTCTCCTCCTCTATCTCTCTTGCTCTCACAAAACCTCCAACTCCAAGACCTGTGTGTCCACTTGCACAGCATACAACACAGTCACAGATTACAGAATTTCACTCCCTTTTAAACTATTTGTGCCCTTGATTGTCATCTTCCTATTGGTTAATTGATTTCAGGTTTGATTTTAGGATTACGGGCTTGAGACTTGGCCGTAGCTTCTTAGTGAAGCACGTACGGGTTTGGCGGATGAGTGCCCTCCAAGCCCGTAGCTCGTTATTCAAACCCGTGCGGGCTTGCATGATAGATGAAGTTAAATATCTTTATTTGCACATTTGAGAGTAGGGGAATGTTGAGCTATTAATTCTGAAACCAAACATCACTTTCACTTTTAATAAAAGTACAGGATGGCTTTTCTATGCTACGACTTGTAAGTTAGCCCTTTACGACCCGTAGGTCTATTTTACCCATTTCCGGACTTGACGGAGGCTAATCCCGCAGCCTTTGCGGGTCTGAGGTGCTCCAAGCCCTCGGGACTTTGTCCACGGATATTTGACAAGAATTTGAAAATACAAAAATTGCAGATTTGAGGATAGGGGAATGTTGTGCTATTTTTGCTAACACCTACAATCACTTTATTGTCTCATCAGAGTGCAGGATGGCTTTATTTGGGCTTTATTATGTGCTTAATTGGTGCTAGCGGGACCTGTTTGCTGCAAGTAAGCTGCGGCTCGCTTTTAGCCTTGCAGAGAGGTTTCCCGTAGCAATTGAATAGCAACCGGGGCTTTCTTGCGGCCGAAACTCTTGCGGCCGTTTTAGATCAAAGGCTTTCCTCCGGTGCGTGCGGCCGCAAGGCGCCGGCCGCAAGGCTGCCGGAGCCCCCGGCCGTAAGGGAATAGAATAGCCGAATAGCTTGCGGCCGGTCCTTGCGGCCCCGCAACGGCTGCGGCCGCTAATAGAATGAGGCCCTTAGAACCTGTTGTTGAAACATTTCATGACTTTTCATCTGATGAATATGAAAGTCAACATCCGATATGCTTTGCAAATTGTCCTTTACTGAAGTCTTTAGCAGTAGAGGTTCATAGTTGTGGGGACATGAGTACTCAATGTCAATTTTGTGAGGCTTATTATTTTAAACAGGAGAGACCCAGAGATGGACAATTTATTAGTTGTTGTCAAAAAGGAAAGTTCAAACTTCCAGAAAGGAAACAATTTCCAATCTATTTACAAAATATTATGACTGAACCTACTTTTCCAAATTACAAACATAAGATCCTACAATAGTGCCATATCATTTGCATCTATGGGGGCAACATTGGCTGCTAATGTACCAGGACATGGTCCTTACTGTTTTAAAGTCCAAGGACAAATTTATCATCGGACTTCACATTTACATCCAGAGGAAGGAGAGCAAAGAAAATTCGCTCAACTATATGTCCTAGATACAATGGAAGCTGTTGACCAACGTATGCAGATGGAAGAAAATAAAAAATGCTTACCCAGTGTTTTTATAGAGCTAAATAACATTATGGACAACAATCCCTACAGTAAAGCTTACAAAAAATTGGCAGAAGTAGAAAATGAACAACTACTTCATGCACAAAGACATCAATTACCCATGCCAAAGGTTAATATGGTGCTTAAAAGAGACAGACATACTGATAAACGTCGTTATAACTTGCCAACATCAAATGAGGTTGCAATGGTCTTTCAGAATGATGAAGGAGAACCACCATTTCAAAGAGACATTAGAGTATATCCCAGAAATGAGGAGCAACCATTTATTAATATTAATATCTTAAGTCCAAATTTAGATCCAATGACATATCCCATCTTTTTCCCACATGGAGAAGCAGGTTGGCAACCAAAATTAACCCTTCCCAGTTACCCAAATGCTAAAGCCAGAATCCGAAATAATGTTTCTATGCTTGAATTTAAAGTTGCTCAAATTGCCATTAGAGATGAATTTAATCCAATTTTATGTGGTGGGAAACTAACACAACAATGGATTATTGATTCATATTTGCAAGTTGAGGCAAATAATTTAAACTTTATAAAATATCAACAAGATAAACTACGTGTAGAACAATAGTGTGGACTCATGGACTATGTTGCTGACGTGGCTACAAGCAGAGACATGACAGCTGGCAAAGCCATCATTTTACCATCTTCCTTTCAAGGATCTCCTCGAAATATGAGAGAAAGATACAATGATGCTATGGCTATTGTGACCAAATTTGGAAAACCCGATTTATTTGTGACATTTACATGTAATCCACAATGGCCAGAAATTACACAAAATCTACTTCTTGGACAAAGTGCTTCAGATCGACCAGATTTAGTAGCCAGAGTTTTTAAGATCAAATTAAATGAATTAATACGTCACTTCACTATAAATCAGTTATTTGGCAAATGTCTTGCTTATGTATATACCATTGAATTTCAAAAAAGAGGCCTTCCACATGCACATCTTCTCATAATACTTCAAGAGAAAGATAAATTAGATACTTCGGACAAAGTGGATGCAGTCATAGTTGCTGAACTACCAGATCCAGAACTATATGGTAGACTATATGAGATTGTTACTCATCGCATGATTCATGGACCCTGCAGAGACCTTAATCCACAATCACCATGTATGGAAAATAATCAATGTTCAAAAGATTTTCCAAAAGATTATAGAGACAAAACATATGCAAATTGTGATGGATATCCACTTTATAAAAGAAGAGAAGGAGATAGTGCCATTATTCGTGGAAAAAAAGTGGACAATAGATATGTAGTACCCTACAATCCACATTTACTCATGAAGTACAACGCCCACATCAATGTAGAAGCCTGCACTTCCATCAAATCCATTAAATATGTCTACAAATATATTTACAAAGGTTACGATGCAGCTACTGTAGTCGTCAAAAGTGCAGACAACCCTGAAAGTAGTGAGTTAGTACATGATGAACTTGCATCTCATGTAGATGCTCGCTATGTCAGTGCGCCAGAAGCTATGTGGCGGCTTTTAAAATTTGAAATGCATGATAGATCACATGCAGTATATAGGTTAGCAGTACATTTGCCACAACGACATTTAGTCTATTTCCATGCTGGAAATGAAATGAATGCATTGGCCCAAAGTGAAGATCGTCACACTACACTAACTGCATGGTTTGCATTAAATTCCACTGATGCTCAAGCAACACAATACTTATATATTGAAATTCCATATCACTATGTTTTTGTGAATGGATTATGGAGAGCAAGAAAAACCAGAGGCAATAAAATAATTCCACGAATTTACAGTCAGTCCAAGAGATGTTGAACGTTTTTGCTTACGGATATTACTTTTAAATGTTCCAGGAGCACAAAGTTTTGAACAATTAAGAACTGTTAATGACATTGTATATGAATCCTTCCATTTAGCTGCAAGACATAGAAACTTACTCGCTGATGATACAGAGTGGGAAAGATGTTTAGAAGAAGCAGCACAATGTCAAATGCCACGACAGATGAGAGAACAATTTGCTTTTATCTGTATCTTCTCAAATGCTCCAAATGCATTAGCTTTGTGGGAGACTTTTAAAAGTAATATGGCTGAAGACTTTATGCGACGATACAATGAACCCATTGCACACTTAAAAGCGTTAATGGAAATTCAAGAAGTCTTTTTAACTCATGGATTAAGTTGTGCAAGTTTTAATTTGCCTGATCCAGGTCTTATAGATGACATTAACTTTGAAGACTATGACATTCAACTACAAGCAGAAAGAACAGAAGAAAGACTTGCAACTTTAAATACACGACAATTGCAAGCATTTCATGCCATTAAAAATGCTATAGATGATGACATGGTCACAGAGCGTTATTTCTATCTTGATGGACCTGGCGGATCAGGGAAAACATATTTGTACAATTTATTAATGAGTTCAGTACGAGCACAAGGAAAAATAGCAATGGCGTTTGCCACTACTGGAATTGCTGCACTTTTATTAGAAGGTGGAAGAACTGTTCATAGTGGATTTAAACTGCCAGTGCCTATTTTAGAAAATTCTGTGTCAGATATTCGCATGACATCCTTACAAGCAAAGAAATTGAAGAAATGTAAATTAATTATAATAGATGAGGCCACAATGATGTCATGCTATGCCCTCCAATGTATTGACCGTTTGCTTCGTGAAGTCATGGATAATATTTTTCCATTTGGTGGAAAGGTAATGTTGTTGGGTGGCGATTTTAGACAAACATTACCTGTCGTTGTACATGGAAATCGAACAGACATTGTTGAAACATGTATAAAGTCAAGTACAGTATGGAAACATTTTACCCATCTTCAACTGCAACAAAATATGAGATCAGAAGGCCAAACTGATTTCAATGATTGGCTTATTAAAATTGGAGAAGGCAGAACAGAAAAAATACTACATTTACCTGACGACACTGTAGAGATCCCACCTCATATGATTTGTCAACAAGATATTATATCGGCTATATTTGAAGGGAGCATAAATAACGAAGAATATTCCAAGCTTGCCAACCAAGTTATACTGACGTGTAAAAATAAACATGCATTAATACTCAATAATGAAATCTTAAAAAAAATTAATGCACCACAAAGAAATTATCACAGTGCTGATTTTGTACTTGCTGATGACAATGAAAGTCAGGCAAACTTTTCAACTGAATTCATTAACTCTTTAACTCCTTCTGGAATGCCACCACATATTTTGCAGCTAAAGAAAGGTGCAATTATCATGTTACTGCGAAATATGAACCCCAAAAAAGGCCTATGCAATGGCACAAGATTAATTGTTCAACAATTAAAGGACCATTTTATAGATGCTGAAATTTTAACTGGGACCCATAAAGGAGAGAGAGTTTTCATACCAAGAATAGATTTAGCACCAAGTGAAAGTAGTCTCCCTTTTATACTTCAAAGAAGACAATTTCCCATTATTATGGCATTTGCCTTGACCAAAATCTGTGGGTATTTACTTGGAAGAACCAGTTTTTGCACATGGTCAATTGTACGTTGCGTTGTCACGCTGCAAAAATCCACAGGCTATTAAAGTTTACATTGAAAACAATGAAAGTCAAGGTGATTTATTAGAAGATGGACGTATTTTTACTAAAAACATTGTCTACTATGAAGTACTATAACTTTGCAGGATACAAACTAAAGCCATGCAAACATTTTGGAAAAACATTCAAAAATACTAAACAATTGGTTGTTTAATTCAGTCATAATTAATGGAAGTCATGTTTATGGATAATTCGCCTCACAAAATACTTGCCTTGCATTTCTATGAAAAATTATGTTAAAATGTTAAGTCACTATGTTAATGTTTCATTCATGTTTATCGCCAGTTTATGTGCTCAGTAATGAATTACTTTAATTACGTACGGTTTAAGGAGAGTTTTTACTGTATGCCTTCTTCTACATTCAATGTATATTAAACTTAACAATTATTCTCAGACAAATTGCATGTTAATACTGATTAATTTAAAGTTAAACTGTTTTTACATTCAAATGTTAATACTTTTAATTCAAAATTATGTTACAAAATGTATTTACTATGTTCCTGTTTATAATGTTCAAAATTACACAAATGTTTTGCAAAAATTCCAAAGTTACATAAAAAATAAAGTTCAATTTTAAAAATATATACTTTCAAGGTTATTCCTTACATATATTTTAAACTTCATGTTAAAATTCGGCACGTTGCAAAAAGTCTTTTTACTTTTTACTTTCCTCTGGATTCTATGTATATTAAAGTGAACAATTCGTCAGATACAAAATTCATTTTTAAAAACCATTACATCAACGTTTTACAAAAATACATGTTCATATCACAATACTTACAAGGGTCAAAAATATATTTAAATAACTAAACAACTTCACAAACATATACATCACATTGCCGTCATTTTTTGACGGGCAAGTCGCTAGTATATATATATATTATATATATTATATATATAAATATATATATATATATATATATATATCAATCAATATATCTATCAATCAATATATATATATATATATATATATATATATATATATATATATCCAAATATATATATACGCAGAAAAAATACACATAAATATACATATACATACAACAATATATATTAATTGACATTTATTATTTGATTAATTGATGTTCTTTATTACTTGTTATATTATATTGTTCATGCATTTCTATTACACATTATTTTTTATACATATTACAGTGCTATTTTTTGGCTATACATGTTACAGGATATTATCCTGTAACATGTATATCACATAAAATAGCCCTGTAGTATGTATAATACATACAGGGTCAAACAAGTTCACACTAACCTTTTTTACCCTTACAGGCTTCCATACCTGCTTGCTGATTTGCTAATTTTTTAAAGACTCTCATTGGTTGAAATCGATGTCAATCAAAAATTTCAGCCAATCAGAGTCCTTCAAAAATTAGTATATAAAGCAGACCGTGGGAAAAAAACAATTAATCGCGGGAGGGGCTCCTTGTAGGAGGAGCTCTTTTAGTTTGTTGTTGTTTTTTTTTTAGAGCGTTGTTTTTTTTTGTGGAGGCCTCTTTCAATGGGCCAGAATGGATGGATGGACAATGGCTTCAATCAAGATTGGATTATTTGACCAGTGGCTTCAATCAACATTGGATTATTTGACCAGTGGCTTCAATCAACATTGGATTATTTGACCATTGGCTTCAATCAACATTGGATTATTTAACCATTGGCTTCAATCAACATTGGATTATTTTATTTGACCATTGGCTTCAATCAACATTGGATTATTTTATTTGACCAGTGGCTTCAATCAACATTGGATTATTTGACATGGGCTTCAATCAACATTGGATTATTTTCATGACTATATCCAGAGGACAGAAGGCCAATTTGACAGGTAAGTATGTGCTGTTGTTTATTTTATTTTTATTAATGTTTAAAGCTGTTTATTTTTGTATAATAATGTGTTACATACTGTGTTAATGAGTTTACTGTATTTTTTTTCCCTTCCCTTATTTTTATTTTATCTTTAAAAGTGACAGGCACATATACATGCCTGTTACTTCTAAAAATGGAATAAAAATAGGGGGGGGGGTAGGTATTTGGTTCAGGGTGGGGTCGGTCACGCTCAGGCGCCCATCGGTCGCCCATCGGACCGCGTAGGCCGCGATCAGGGGTGGCACAGGCCTCATGGGGGTGAACATCCACCCCCATGTGGCCTGGTCAACCCCGCTCACCGCCCGAATACCCCGATCACCGTGTGGCCACATCGGGGTGGTGGTGATCGGGCCTCGGGGATGGCATAGGGCGGCGACATGGAGGTCATCAGGGGTGGCACAGGCCTCATCAAGGGGGTGATCCGATCACCCCCATGTGGGCCTGTGACACCCGCTCACCACCCGACTACCCCGATCCCGTGATCGGGGTAATCCGGCGGTGGCATGATGGCATAGCATAGGGCAGGCCTGATCGGGGGTGGCACAGGCCACATGGGGGTGAAGGCTGGGGGTGGCACCAGGCATTGTAGGCCTAGGGTCGTCGGTGGTAGTTGGTGGGTGGCTGGGTAGGTGGCAGGTAAGGCAGGCATAGTGGGGGTAACTGGTCACCCCTAACTTTTATTAGGGGCTACTAGGGGTTTTGGTTTGGCCAGGGGCAGGGGCAGGTGCCAGGCAGGTAGACTTACTGTGTTAGGCAGGCAGAGCAGATGTGAGTAGATTCAGCCAGGGAGGTCTCTCAGTCTCAGCGTGACCAGGGTCAGGAAACAGAAAGGGGGAAGGGACAGGCAAGTGGTGGTTTTATTGACTGTATCAGTCAATCAAAATGAAAACTCGAGGCCCTATTTGCTGGCGGGCGCTCAGGGCTAACGGTCTGGGTGGGTTTAGATTGTTCACTTAGTAACTGGACAGCCTTCCATCATTGATTGGGACCCCCGCTGCAGGGGGTTTATATGGGGACACTTCGGGGGTCCCGATGGGGACCCCCAGCATAGAGGGGGGTTAATTTTAGATGCCGCAGCCGGGATTGGGTAATAGTGTGCCGCGGCCCCTTTAAGGAGCCGCGGCGGGGAATTTAAAAGTTTTAAATGCAGCGGGGGGCCTGATCTATGCAGATCGGGGACCCCCCCTGCAATGGGTTTATGTGGGGACACTTCGGGGGTCCCGATGGGGACCCCAGGATAGAGGGGGGTTAATTTTAGGTGCCGCGTCCGGGATTGGGTAATAGTTTGCCGCGGGCCCTTTAAGGAGCCGCGGCGGGGAATTTAAAAGTATTAAATGCAGCGGGGGCCTGATCGGTGCCGATCGGGGACCCCCGCTGTAAGGGGTTAATGTGTGGGGGTCCCTATGGACACCTGCAGCAAGGTGTTAAAGTGAGGACACTTCGGGGGTCACGACGGGGACCCCCGCATAGAGGGGGGTTTAATTTTAGGTGCCGGGGGATATTTGGAGTACCGCCCACGGCAGGGCTTATGGGGGGGGATTGCCGCGGAGGTCCCGTTTAGGATCGCCGCAGCAATTGATGAGGCGTGGGAGCCTGCGATATCATATCGCAGGCTGTCACTCCTCATGTACATTTACGGCCCTGCTGCGTAGCTCATACGTGCTAATTTAATAGCACTGTAAGTTAGAGAAACTTTGCAGTATGTAGGGCTTAAGTAGAAGCCTCTTATTTACGAGGCTGGAATTTAATAGGGCCCAGTGTTTGCTAAGAATTAAAGAAAAACAAACAGTTTTTTTTAACTTAGATGATATTTTAAACAAGTGCTTTTTTCTATGTGTAAATTATGATCACTCTTCTATAAGAAGTTTAGGAGATTTTGTTATCTCACCTAAACACTCCGTTCACAGGGAGAAATATCGGCACCCTGACCTTCGCTTGCTGCAGAACAGTACGACGTCATCAGGGTGCTGAGAACTGCACCATGATGACGCTCTGTGCTCCAGCCTGCATCCCATCTGCCACAGAGGCTTCTCATGCGCGAGCGCCCCCATTCTCATATTTACTGGACCTGCTTGGCCAGGTAAGGGTCTTACAGTGTGCCATATGGGCCAGGCATTGTTTCATGTGTCACTAGGAGCATGTTGCATTGCATGTTTATCACACATGGAAATAATGACAGTGACACGTAGTGATAAACATGCAATGCAACATGCTCCTAGTGACACATGCACAAGACAGTGACATTACATACAATATGCACCTAGTGACACATGCCAGTACCACATGTCTCACTGTCAGCCCCTTACCTTGGCCTTGGCACCCTCCAGCAAGCAGGTCCAGTAAATATGAGATGGGGTGCGCGCATCAGAAGCCTCTGTGGTGGATGGGTGCAGTTCTCGGCACCCTGATGATGGCGCACTGTTCTACACACATTTATGCCACAGAAATATCCTGTAGTATATCAACCTGGTCTCACTCAAAATACTGATCCAGCCCCAAAAATGCCAGACAATTCTACCCTGTTGGCCTCATCAGTGGGGTGCAGCTGTACTCCCTACGGCACAGTGAGCAAGGAGTCCACGTCTGGATCCCCCTATCACCCTAAAGGTGAGAAAAACTATGATCTAGCTATCCTCATGTTACTGAATTTGATGAATAATAAATCATGTTGACATTTTTCTCCATCAAAATGGATGGGATATATGTACAATCTCTGTCTCATGTTTTCTCCCCAGATGGGTGATGTAGAAAGCCTATGTCACTGATGAGGACAGTGCACAACATGCTACTGTGTAATGAGGTGTAAATGATCATGTGGATTATGTGGCAAAAGTTGTGCTCCAAAACAGATTAGCACTAGTCTTAATGTTGGCAAGAGATGGAAGCCTATGTAGCTACTTAAACTCCACCTGTTGGTTCCCCACTATGGGATAGATATAGAACCTTATCATAGGGGTCCTATCTCCAGTGATAATAGTGAGTCTCATGTTTGGGTGTTATGTTTTTATTTTTCCTAACTGGTTAAATGTTGTCAAAATGTAGCATCTACTCATCAAGGTTCCTTCTATGTACCTACTGAAACTCCACCTGTTGGTTCCCCACTATGGGATGGATAAAGAACCTTATCATAGGGGTCCTATCTCTTGTGATAATAGTGAGTCTCATGTTTTAGGTGCTTTGTTTTTGTTTTCCCTCACTGGCTAAATGTTGTCAAAATGTAGCACCTACTCCTCAAGGTTCATCCCCAGCTCAGATGATGCCCATGGTGCAAATTGATAAAAAAAAATTAAAACCTTTTCAAGTTATATTGAGGTCTCCAAGAAAGGAACAGGATATCAGATGGAGTAAATTAGGAACTGAAATTTCATAGGCTTCTTAGTATAAATGTAACTTTAGTAAATAATTAGTGGTTTATGTTCCAATATATATACTATGACAGGATAAATCAAATATTGATGTTGTCACTTATAGAGACATAATATAGCATTATTGAAACTGTTCAAAGACAATCTTGCTGCTTTAGCAGGAGTAAAACATGAATGCATTTAACATATCCATATATTGTTCTTGCCCATGCATCATTTACATTATTGGCTTGATTGATTCATTGATATTTTTGATTGATATTTTTGTCACACTTGCTAACCTTGCTAATGCCACAAGTTTGCTCTGATTTATGATGAGAGAAAGTCTCTTGCAAGTACCTTTCCTGATGATAACAGATAATGACAGATAAAAGACTGGATCCAGACTGACTAAAAGATAAAACCCAGACAAAAGCTTTGCTTTGCTTCTGGACTGAAGAAAGGGGAGGGGCCAAGCTCTTGTTCATTGACCTGGAAATGTGAACATGTATGTATCCGTTGGCAAAAAAAAAGATGCAAAGATCTCTGAGAATATGAGATAATCCTTGATCTATGCCTAGAAATCTGCACATGATAGACTGTTGCTTGACCAGAGGATCTCATATGCAGAAGCAATATGCTTGTTTTTTGTTTTTTTAAGAATATGACCTCAGATGGGCCTGGCTTTGTGTGATGAATAAGAGTAAGGCCCCTATTCAATTGCAACAATTTGCAACAGTTAAAGAGCGATTCAATTGTTCAAGCCCGCACCAACCTGCCTGAAAGCCTAAACCATAAACGATGCACCCTTAAGTAGCATTTCAGAGTATGATCTTGATCAATTAAGCAAGGTCATAACTACTGATTTAGAAACAGCCAATAGTAAATGAGACCATCATCATGACGTAAGTAAAATATGGAGGTTAAACGTCAATCAATTAGCATTTAGAAGGCCGATATGCGATCAAACTCACAATCAGGCAATGTACAAAATAATAAAAATTGACATTACTGTTCTAGTCCATGGGGGTGGCCTGATATGTATTAACTCCTTGATTACCGAGATCGATAAAACATGGAAATGAAACGTATAAAAAATATTTTGAATTGCAGATTTGCGACCTTAAGACTGTTGTGCAAATAATTTGAATGTCTTTCATTGCTTTCTCCATATTTTAAAGTGCAGTATTGATTTTTTATTTGCATTTACAGTGCTAAGATCAGGCATTTAACTCCCTTGCGAGTTCTATCTGGTACTCGTAGGATTTTCATCGACATTTGCCATTTACTGGTGTGAAAAAAATGTGGGGCTTGTACAAATTGAATAGAGATTTGCCATTGTTAAATTTACGGGCTTGAAAGTTCAAAGGCTTAGATGGGTTGGAGTTACAATTTTGACAACCGCAGGGATTTTCAGCCTGTAAAAGACACCAATTGAATAGCAAATTAGTTTATGGGCTGCATTACGGTCTTCAGTAACAAACAAGTGCTCAGTTGAATAGGGGCAAAGGTTTATATGAAGACTGTTTGAGTAATATGTTCTCATTGTTTTGTAATTTTTCCCTTTTTCTATTAATTTTTAGCCCTGTCTTCCTTTTGTACTGTATTTTAGCTTCTAACCCTTCTGCACCTTGTTCCGTCAACTTATACAAGGTAAAGAATGTACTAACATCTGATATGGGAGAGTAACTAAGGAGAGAAGATGTTATTTTGCATAAACTCTGGGTTGTTTATAATATCAATGCATAATTATATTTTAAAACATATACTATTGGCTATTAATCACATCCATCATTTTAATACCTATTATGTATAAGAAAACAGTTACAAAGCAAAATTGGCTCCATGATCTAGTTGCACTTACACTGATTACCATTGCACCACAATCTGGACTAACCATGATATGATCACATGAGTCTTTTGTTTTAAAATCACTGGTTGTAAGTCTCTCATCTATTGTGAGTTTAACATCTGCACTGTAAACTTTGTGCAAAGGACTCAATTATTAAAAACTTCAGTTTTCTTGCAGAAACATCACATGAAACATAGATCATACTGGGTTAACAGCTCTGTGGCTCTAGGAGCACAACAATCCCTGCCATATTCTGTTTCCCAGTTAGCTTTCTCCTTTTTGGACACAAGTCTCTGTTGTCAGTTTAAAGATGACACCTTGACATCTTATTAACTCTTATTATGACTCTTATTATGACTCATGAATTTTTATTTTTATGTTATTACAATGCTTATAATAGCCAATTAAGTATACACCAGTTGTAATTCTCTAACATGTGTGGAACTTCTTAGTGTTGTGGGGGAAAGATATGCCATTTTGTATACTGTCTTCCATTTTGTATTTTTTGTATCATCAGAATTCCATTTAGTTTTTTCACCATGTCAGCATAATACATACCCATTGTTTTGGCCTTTTAGCATAATGTTGCAAAAACAGAAAAAACACGATTTAGATAATATACTAAGTAACAAATACAGAAACTTCCGTAAAACCCTTCTCAGAATTCTCAAATTGTATTTAGAGATCACCTGATGAAGGAACAGGTGAATGAGAATTATTATGGTTTCCCCGGTTTCTCCCCTGGATTTTGTTCTCTCCTGAGTATTGTGAGGTATTGTAAGGATTAAAATGCTATAAAGGGTTGAAGTCTAACTGCAAACTGTTTAGTTAGTATCATTCTGTGGAATGTACTTGTTTACTAGAAGGTTGTATGTGCAGAACTAAAGATTGCAATCTTGATTACTAGAAGTAAAGACAAGGTTGCCACATTATCTTTTGTCAATACCAAGTGTTCTAATATATATGCAGTTTTGCACATCTACAAAAATGATGCAATGAATGGGTGTGATTACGGACTATATAAAGCAAAGCCAACTGGATTCTGCCTTCAGCTGTGGTCACTTTGTTTCCCAATTTAACTCAAAGCAGGTGTAGAAGAGTGGTTGTAAAGGTCCCTGGGATCACACTAATCCCTGGCAGTGTGTTCTTGTCCTAACATCAAGCCATCCAAAAATGTTTTTTAATTCAGTGAAATACTTGTAATCCAGGAATGGATCAGTTGGGCTTTTACTTATGGAGCTCTAAAGGAATAATTTAGTACTCCATATTTACAAAATCCTGTAACACAGGAAGTTGTTCCATTTTTTTAACATATGTTATTACATGTTTATTATACATACAGATAAGAAATGTAAACAATAACATTACCACTGACTCTTCTACCTCCCCTACAGCCTCAAAATCACTTGCATTCACCTCTTCCCTTGGCCTCTCCCAATTTACAGAATTCCCAACTCACTATGATAGACACTCCCTTGACCTAATTTTTACCAATCACAGCACTATCTCCAACCTTGTCATCTCCCCACTCCCTCTTTCTGACCACCATCTCCTAACCTACAACCTCACCTCCCACTCACTGCCTTTCTCCAGCCCCAGCTACCATAACCTATAGAAATCTGAAAGCACTTGACCCACAACATCTTTCTAATGTGCTACAAACTCTTCTCAGTTCACTCACCATCCGCATTTGCCCGTGATCTCACTTATGTTTAATTGTTACTTTCATAAACTGACAGTTTTGAGAGAATCTACATAGCAGGTCAGTGTAGTAAGTTTTCCAGGACTCTGTGTCCTAGTATATAAAGGGAAAGTAACGGTCCTTAACCTCCACCACACTAGTTCTTGTAGGGTTACAAGTGATAGATGTTATAGAGACCAGTCCCTTTATCTCAGATAAACACTTTAAAATTGTGCTTCTAGCCCAAAAATGTTGTGGTAAAGAATTAACTAATATTTTTTGGAGACATTATGGGAATTGTAATGTATGGACCTATTGGTAACATTTTGTAACACCTAGTATTTTGTGTTACTATCCATATCATCCATTAGTTGGTGGTAACTAAATTGCAATCTTATCACTGTTATCATTTGTGGCATTATATCACAATCCTAGAGCTATTTACCCCACCTCTGTGTAATTATTTTTGGGCAGCTTGTAATTTAATAATATCAGTATCATTTAATTTGAGTGACCCTATAATTTAAATTATTTTTATAATACACTACATCTCTTCTATGATTATATTTTGTATCTAAGACCAATGGAATATCTAACAAATCCTTTTTTGATATCACAGAGGTATTAACTTCCTGGTAATATATTGTCTAATAGTGTACTCAGCTATTGGTTTTTAACTGTTATTTTAATCAGTGGTTATTTAACTTTTTTCAAGATTTTAATTGATATCAATAAAAGTTAAGTTTTATTGTGTTATTATCTATTCCCATGTACTCTAGTCTTTTAAACATGGTTAACTTTGAGGCTAATAGCCTACTAGATTAAAATTGTTCTGTTCTCTTTTTCATAAATTAAAGTGTCTATTTTACTTACTAGAAGGCTAGAACCTGCAATTATTTTTAATATATTTGGGAATCAATACCTAGTACATTGGTATTGTCATACTTTACAATTAGGTAATTGACACTGGCCAATTGACTACTGTAATATAACAAAAACATATTTTCTATATTATTTAATTTTTAAGTTAAGCATCTTGAATTAGAGGCTCATAACAATTGTAATGCAGGTTTCCCCTGGTAGTGGGTTTCTTTCATTCATTCCTGTGAGTGAGTTTCTTTCATTCATTTTTTTAAAGGTTTAAATTGGTATTATAATTTAAATAGATTTGGGATAGTTATATGTGGATTTGAAAGAGTAAGAATAATCTGCATAAAGTGCTAATTTATATTGATTATCCAAAACCTTAATACCAGTTATACCATTGTGTCTTCTAATTGCTATAGCTAAGGGTTCAATATATATATAAAAGTAGCGATAGGGGACATCCTTGTCTTGTGCCGCCTTGTTTTTCTATTGGAGTGGAACAAAGGTACATGTGTGCAATAGGTATATGGTAGAGGGTTGAAATAGCATTAATAATCTTGGTTGGGAATTTGTATTGAGATAGAGAGGTAAATAAAACAGAGCTGTTTATCCGCTCAAATGCTTTCTGGGCATCTAATGATAACAGAAAGGATTGGACATTGTGTTTGATAGCATGTTATAAAGTTATACTCCTGCATACATTTCTGGGGCTTGCCTTCTGGTACAAAGCCTACTTGATCTGCTATATAATTGTTCGTATTAATTCATTAATTTGCATATATTTGCATATCAGAATTTTTGAGGCATATCGGCCTATACTTCTCTATATGGGATGGATCTTTGCCTGATTTAGGCAATAAGATAATATGTGTTTGGTACCATTTTGCAATGCTAGTAATAGGTTATAGAGTTTTTGACATAATTTATAGTAGCTATTACTATATCCATCTAGGCATAGAACTTTAGCATTTTTTATACTCTTTATTGCTTCATAAATGTCTTCTTGACTAATTACAGTAGTTTTGCTAAGTCTTCAGTCTGGTCAATTGTGAGTTTTGCTAATGTAAGTGATTTTAAAAACTGATAAATGTTTTGTTCTGTAGCTTTTGTTGCTTTGTTATTTTTAAATACATTTTGGTACATTTTTTTGCATATAGAGCATGTTACCCTTTTATCTTTAATCATTGAATTGCATTTGTTCTCTGTTTTTGTAAAGATCTGGCCAACATGAATTAGCTTAATTTACCCGTGCATAACAATTTTCTTTTTTTATAGGAAGATTTGCTAATTGGTGTGCATAGAATTACAGCTTTATGAGCATCCCATATTGTAATCAGATTTGTCTGATCTGTCTCATTAATTTCAAAATAATTTTTGATTGGCTTTTTCATTAATATTCTAACGTTGGGAGAATTTTTTTAATTATATTTTCATTAATGTGCTAGTTACCCAGCTCACTTAGTGGCTGAATGTTAATGAATAAAGCCTCAATGATCTGACCCTTCTATATTATGAATGTAAATACAAAAACCTGTGGCAGTAATTGTTGATCATAATATAATCTATCCTAGAATATCTATTATGTATAGCAAAATTCAAGTATCATGGATATGGAGTATTAATAACCATTGTGATAAACATATTATATCTGACTCATTGGAGCAACATTAAAGTCATCTCCCATAATAGGTATGCTTCACTTAACTTGTAGCACTTTTTTTACCAAGTCTATCGAAGAATTATTATGCGTTTAATTATTTTGTGTTTTGTGCATATACATTTACTATTGTTACAGTTTAGTTATTCAGGCCCTCATTCTATTATCGGCCGTAGGAGATGCGGGGCCGCAAGGACCGGCCGCAAGCTATTTGCCTATTCTATTCCCTTCCGGAAGGGGACTCCGGCAGGCTTGCGGCCGGCACCTTGTAATCCCTTGCGGCCGCACGCGCCTGAGGAAAGCCTTTGATCTTAAACGGCCGCAAGAGTTTTGGTCGCAAGAAAGCCCCGTTGCTATTCAATTGCTCCGGGAACCCTCTCTGCAAGGCTAAAACCGAGATGCAGCTTACTTGCAGCAAAAAGGTCCAGCAAACACACAATTAAGCACATAATAAAGCCATCCTGCACTCTGAGGAGACGATAAAGTGATTGTAGGTGTTAGCATTCATAGCACAACATTCCCCTACACTCAAATCCGTAAATATATATTTTTTTAATTCATGTCAAATATCCGTGGACAAAGTCCCGAGGGCTTGGAGCACCTCAGACCCGCAAAGGCTGCGGGATTAGCCTCCATCAAGTCCGTAAATGGGTAAAATAGACCTACGGGTCGTAAAGGGCTTACTTACAAGTCGTAGCATAGAAAAGCCATCCTGTACTTTTATTAGAAGTGAAAGTGATGTTTGGTTTTAGAATTAATAGCTCAACATTCCCCTACTCTCAAATCCCCAAACAAAGATATTTAAATTCATCTATCATGCAAGCCCGCACGGGTTTGAATAACAAGCTACGGGCTTGGAGGGCAATCATCCGCCAAACCCGTACGTGCTTCTCCAAGAAGCTACGGTCGTGCGTTACGGCCAGAAGTCTCAAGCCCGTAATAATGAAATCAAACCTGAAATCAATTAACCAATAGGAAGATGACAATCAAGGCCACAAATAGTTTAAAAGGGAGGGAAATTCGTAAATCTGTGACTGTGTTGTATGCTGTGCAAGTGGACACACAGGTCTTGGAGTTGGAGGGTTTTGAGAGCGAGCAAGAGAGAGTGAGGAGAGGAGGAGAGATGGAGGGAGAAGGCAGTGAAGGTAGAGGCCAGGGAGAGCAGGGCCCCCAGCCACAGGCTGGCCAGCAAGCTGCTGCTGCTGCTGCCAGAAAAAGGGCAGCAAACTTTAACCAGGAGGAAATTGAAACTCTCATTAGAGGAGTTCAAGCCCACCACTCCATCCTAACCGGTGGGAGCGAGGTGAGGCCCAGGCAAAGGACAGATGCCTGGAGGGCAATAGCGGCTGAAGTCTCTTCGCTGGGGTATGCAAATCGTACCTGGCAGTCTGTCCAGCACCGGTACCAAGACTGCCGCATTGAGGTAAATAAGAAAATGGCGAATGAGGCCAATGCGGCACGTGGAACCGGTGGTGGGCCGCCAGAAACATTTACATACCCCGGTTGGGAGGCCACGGTACACGACATGATCCAGCCAGCGGCAGTCGTGGGCCTCCTTGGCCTGGTGGACTCGGGTCGGTCACAAAGCCTGCAATGTGAGTACCATGTACACCTTAACACCCTCATATGTACGCACATGTACCCCACACAGATAGATAACTGACGTTGAATTGCACTGTAAGATATCTGGTTGTGACTACAGATATATGAGGCCGCAAAAATCATGTAAATCCAGTGTAAAGAAATATACTTGTCAGAATTGTTAGCAATGAAATATGTGTCCAATTCCTCCTCCCACAACTGATTATGATACCGTTTTGCAAATCTATTGATGTTACTGTTATGTTTGCTGTTGGTTCCGAGTGCATATAAAGCATACATGACAACTCCATTGCAATGGTTTGTTTATTGTCATGAGTTCCCCTGTCACACTCTACTCCATGTTAAACTGGCCCATTCATAGCTGTTTGGCTTAACACTCCTACTGCTTAGAACCCATGTACATCTTGAAACTAGGTATAGCGGATGTATCCTGTTTTATGTGGGCTGTTCAGTATGTGCTGGGAGAGTGCCGCCGACGACTCTAGGGATGCGGCTGCGCTTGCGTCCCCATGTAGCCGTCAAAAATAGTTGGTACACCCAAAGCCCCTAACCCTCTAACCCTAACCCCCTAAACCCCACTTTATAACTCGAACCCATAACCCCTAACTGTAGCCAGAACCCGAAACCCATAACCACTTACCCGGCCTGCTGGGCTGGCGTAGCTAGAGTCGGTGGCGGTACACTTCCAGAGATGCGCACATACAACAGGATAGGTCAGGTATAACTGGTACATCCCCATGAGACTACATGTATGGATGTGCACACTGCAGCATATGCAGATACAGACTCTGATGGACTGCAAGTTTGTGTCGTGTAACAGCCTAATCTGGACCATGTTACATTAAAATGTTAACTCACATTGCTGAGGATTGGTCACAGATTGGTCTGTCTCACACACTGGCCAACGGATTCAGATGAGCATGTGTCCTAATTAACTGCAGTTGGCACACCGCACCAGCATTACATATAGTCATATGAGCCATGGGCCCTTTCCTGTTATCTGACCATGACTGCTGGTAGCAGCAGTGAGCAGCATCTACATGTCACAGCATTTTCCTTGAGATTATATAATCATGCAGATTTAGTGGGTTATGGTGGTGTTAAGGTAAGGGTTTCGGATTAGGGTGAGGGCTAGTGCTTTTGGGCTTGTGTGTAAGGTGAAAATGATGTATATAACAGCGGCAGCGCCATCTATCAGCCCCTTGGTCCAACTGCTGCTGCCAGCAGTCGCTGTCACATAACAGAAAAGATCACAGCCAGGATCCACAATACTAATGATGCAGATCAATTTTTATTTGCGTCAAACATTCACAGCCAATTCCAAGTCACTATGATCTCAGAGATATGGAAACAACAATACTCAAATACAAATTTTGTCTCATTTCAGTACCAGCCAGGCGTCCCCTGCCTCCTCAGGGCCCTGCACCATGCCAAGATGCAGGACCACCTGCAGCAGGACCACCAGCAGAAAGTCCACCTGGGCCCTCCACAAGATGCCAGCCATTGGCTCCAGCAATGGCCCTTCCAGCCAGGATAATGGCGCCGCCTGGCTCACAGCCAATGTGGGCTGGCCAAATGTGGGGACATCCAATGTGGTCCCATCCCAGTTGGGCCCACAGTCTGGAGCCACAAGAAATGGTGCCCTGGAGCATGGGCCCCCAGCAGGGCATGTGGCTCCCACAGGCCCTGCAGGCTACTCTGGCCACTCCGGCCCCACAGGCCCCGCAGGCTACTCTGGCCACTCCGGCCCCACAGGCCCCACAGGCTACTCTGGCCACTCCGGCCCCACAGGCCCCGCAGGCTACTCTGGCCACTCCGGCCCCACAGGCCCCGCAGGCTACTCTGGCCACTCCGGCCCCACAGGCCCCGCAAACTACTCTGGCCACTCCGGCCCCGCAGGCTACTCTGGCCACTCCGGCCCAGCAGGACACTCCGGCCCGGCAGGACACTCCACACAGCCGTGCCTCCACCCAGAGGACACAGTGGTCTGGGTCCGCGCCAGGTAGTCCGGCGCTGTCAGCGGCCCAGTGCCACGATTTCCTCGCTCATCTCCAGCATGAGCGGGAGCAAAATCAAGAGTTCATGCTAGAGATGAGACGGCACAATGACCGGGTGTTTGAAGAGTTGAGGCGGCATCACCAGGTCATGGAGATGGGCCAGCAAAATGACCAGTCATTGCAGGAGTTAAGGCGGCATCACCGTGTAATGGAGGAATATGCACAAAGGGCCAAAATGGCCCGAGAAGGCCATCCCCAAGAACAGGGTACCTCCTCAACCTCCAAGACCTTGCCCCCAGCATCCAGGGCAGAAGAGCCGCCAACCCTTCGAAGAGGTCGTGGCTGGCCTAGGGCAACGGTTGGCAAAGGCCAGGAGAGTCATGAACAACACAAGCGAAAGCAGAAATAGGTGAGAACATGTTCATGTTGCATATAGAAGCAATTGATGTCCAAGATCTATTGACGTTGAGGTGTTGCAGTCAATGCGTATATTGTTCTAATTGATGTCTTGTTCTTATCTCTTTAGGTTCAAATCGACGGAATGTTTGCCTCTAATTTTCTTTTTTTGTTTCTATAATTTGCAAACATAAGAATAAATATTATGTATTGCTCACATTATCATTGTTTGTTTTCGTTTGTACTGTACCATGATTGTTAAACACCAGATGAATGCTACACAACAACGTTATTGTATTTGTACATACATCTTCCTTCAATATACCAGCCCTGTGTTAATGTAGGGTTGGGGTAACAGCCACTAGTGCAGCTGAGGGTGGAGGTAATATTCCTGAGTTTGATTCCAGTAACGGTGATGCATGTTATTCGTGTTTCTGACACATGGAGATATTCATTCAGGGTAAATATCAAAAGTGAGTACACCCCTAAGTGAAAGTGTAAATATTTTCATGCACTGACTTAACCCTCATGGGGATGGAGTTCACCAGAGGTTGCCACTGGAGTCCTCTTCCACTCCTTCATGATGATATCATGGAGCTGGTGGATGTTAGAGACCTTGCACTCCCCACCTTCCATTTGAGGATGCCCCCACAGATGCTCGATAGGGTTTAGGTCTGGTGACCTACTTGGCCAGTCCATCAACTTTTTACCTTCAGCTACTTTAGCCAGGCAGTGGTCGGCTTGGAGGTGTATTTGGTGTCGTTATCATGTTGGAATACTGGCATGCGGCCCAGTCTTCGAAGGGAGGGATCATGCTCTGCTTCAGTATGTCACAGTACATGTTGGCATTCATAGGTTCCCTCAAACAACTGTAGCTCCTCAGTGCTGGCAGCATGCATGCAGGCCCAGACCAAACATATATTCATGTCTATATATGTTTTATATACTTATCCATTTATCTGTAATTTAGGTATTATTTCAACTACTTTTGCTCAGTATAGATGTATACTTTTGGTGGTGGGAGTGTCATGGTCGGGGCCTGCGTTACTGCCTCCGGCACTGGGGAGCTACAGTTCATTGAGGGAACCATGAATGCAAACATGTACTGTGACATACTGAAGCAGAACATGATCCCCTCCCTTGGGAGACTGGGCTGCAGGGCAACATAACATAACGACCCTAAACACACCGCCAAGACGACACTGCCTTGCTAAAGAAGGTAAAGGTGATGGACTGGCCAAGCTTGTCGCCAGACCTAAACCATATTGAGCATCTGTGGGGCATCCTCAAACTGACGGTGGGGGAGTGCAAGGTCTCTAGCATCAACCAGCTCTGATATATCATTAAGGAGTGGAAGAGGACTCCAGTGGCAACCTGGGAAGCTCGGGTGAACTCCCTGGCCATGAGGGTTAAGGCAGTTCTGGCAAATAATGGTGGCCACACATAATTGACATTTAGTGCCAATTTGGACATTTCAAATTATGGGTGTACTCACTTTTGTTGCCAATGGTTTAGACATTAATGGCTGTGTATTGAGTTATTGATGGGTCAGCAAACTTACTTTACATTGTAGCAGAGTGTCATTTCTTCAGTGTTGTCACATGAAAAGATATACTAAAATATTAACAACAATGTGACGTTTGTACTCACTTCTGCTATATACTGTGGCCCTCATTCAATTGCAATTTGGCCAATTGAATAGGGCTCTAAATAAGCACATAACATATATTTTTTAAATATTTTTTTAGTTAGTAAATATCTCTCCAAAAGCAAGGTTTTCACTAACTAAAAACTTTTAAAAAAAATATATGTTATGTGCTTATTTTGAGCCCTATTCAATTGGCCAAATCGCAATTGAATGAGGCCCTGTATGTTCACTATTAGAATGTGAGCCACTTACGGACACCTGTCTTATTTGTCTGTTTCTGTGTCATATAGATTGTTAATACCAACCTACCATCATGGTTGAAATCACTAATGCAAACACACTGTGAGAATTCTATTGACACCCCTAACTGATGGTGCAGAGCACAGATGTGGAGTCTGAAGGTCCTTTCATTGATGTTACAGAAATGCTATGGTATCAACATTGACGAGGCAGACACAAAGAACATCTCGGATAAATCATATTTACTATTTACAGAAATTAACAAAGCAAGCTTGCCACAAAGCCACAGGTTGACTAATCATCACAGGTATGCAAAGGATCATGGTGGAGGGGGGTAGGATACAAAATCCAAGTAACACAGGGAAATAGGGATATGAGAGCAGAATGCAGGCAAGGTAAATTACATTGATATAGATGATCATGGGATTTACAGTGTATCACCCAACATTAGGCAATATAATAGATCTCATTATTGTTACTACATATATATAACAGTCAATAAGGAAAGACCACAATAATCTAGAATAAGGTTATATACATATGGGGAGAGCAAAATGTATGCTTGTGTGTTAAACGGACACTCTGATGCAACATCAGAAGTATAAGTGCTCAATCAGTGAATGCTATGAGCCCATGAGGTAAGTTCTCACGCAACAATAAGCAGCACATAGATAACCTTGATCAAAAAGATGGTGACCTGACCAGGACCATATCAGTCAGATGTTACTTATTCCAGAGAACTCACAACAAACCAGGCAATATCAAGGGTAGTTTGTTCTCTGATTGAGCATCTATACTCACTGTTGTTGCATATGCATAACTGAAGATTAACGTAACCTCATTAACTGTTAAGTCCCAAGCCTGGATTTACTCTTCCCCATATGCACAGGGAGGGTCACATCAGCACTGAAGAAAAGATCTGGAAGGGTTTTCTGCTGCAGGCTTCACAACAATCCAAGTAGAGGAGAGGATAGAATGTCTAAACCAATAGGTACATATGAATCGAGGTAGACTATATGAGCATACACATGCTGTGGATATACCAGGAACATCAGCTGACAGATGTCACATCACATCTGCATTGTATAGTGAAATTGTCTCGTGACACATATCGGCTATTCAGTCAAGGTAATCAGATATCAAACTGGATCCAACAAAGCAATGAAACGGACACATGCACATACATGAGGACATTGACATGGCCATGGAATGTCATGGTGTTTATCGTCATGCCTTGTTCTGACCGTGATCTGGAATACAAACACACAAATAATATATTAGTGGAAACCTTACATATGCCATATGAGCGGCCACCAACAGATGCAGGTATGTCGGCACACATGTTATGCATTGGGATCTCGTACAAGCTAACCATCTGTCAGATGATAATGATGGCCCAGACTAATTTGTGGGAATATTATTAGTCTAATTATCATTTATTTGTATTGTGCAAACATATTCCGTAGCGCTGTACAGGGGAGAAGAACACGAAAATATACAGTATGTAATATTGCCAACGACAGAAAATGGAAGGCCCTGCTTTGAGCGTAAAGTCTGTTGATAACTGATTTCTTCCCAAAGGCCCCCACAAGATTCGAAAATCACCACTTCCAAGCTAAAGGTAATGGACATGGGGAAGAGTAGATAAGGAATAGCAAGGTTAATAAGTAAGTGAGAGATACATAGGAAGGAAGTTGTGTCAAGTAGAAAGATATGCATTAGTCGAGGGGAAAGGGATCAGATGTAAAGTGCGATGCACTATTATGTAATAAGGTATCTGCCCCATGTGGACAGATAATGTAATCTGCAGATGGGACAGTCAGGAGACACATAGTTTAACCACAGCTTGAGTAAGATTAGCTGATGGGCGAATAAAAGGAGAGAGGTGGGCATGAGAGTTGAAATGAAAATGTTGGAGACAAAAAGGGGAGAAGTAAAGAAGAGTCTGAGGAAAAAGCAGGGGATGTGAGGAAGACGACAAGAGAAAACATAGTGTAAAGGGTTAATAGGGATAGTTAGCAGAAGTTGCTAATTGTTCAGGTGTCGAAGACTTGTGTGACTCAATAAATTAAGGGTAAACAGGGGTGGGTGGGATGAGGAGAGAGACAGACAGACAGACAGACAGACAGAGAGAGATAGAGAGACCAGTGCAGCCTGTAATAGAAATGGAAGATCCCAACTATCACATATTGATACATGTTCGGACATCCACATGTGGTTCTCTACCTTGGATAGATCAAGTGGAATATTCAACGAAGAGATCTGTTCCCCCAGGACACGTCTGCATGGTCCGATAAACGTTTCTGACCGCTTCAGCAATACATAGGGCATGTCTTGGGGAAAAGAAAGTTAGGCTTACATTAATGGTGTTCTTAGTCATTTCCTCTCATGCATACATGCACATGTTTCCCGCAAATACTCACTTACAATGTAGACGACATTGATGTAGCTGATGTTCTGTTGCTGTACAGGTCGTTTCCCATGTCTGTGTGGGTAAACAATGTGTTGACACACGGCAACAGTTCTGTAATGGCAATATGATGATATGAGTCACACAATCCATATGATATATTGCACAATGATTCCTAGTTAACACATCCTTGAGACTATTCCTGTTATCTGACTGAGAATGCTTTTACCAGCATTCGCTGACAAAGATCTGGAGAGATCCCCTCTTTGCATCCCATGAGGTACATTTATTATGGTTTACAATATGCTGGTATGTTCATATATCCAGATTGCTATGAATTGCATTGACCTCCATGGGATGTGGAATAGCATGATCAGACAATGGGAACATTACTGTTCTGTGAAGATATTTTCAAATACGATTGTGAGGCCTATATCCATTGACATTGTGGAATACATCAGACCATCCATTTAGCTTAGCTTCTGGAGGTTGGCAGATATCAATATATATGATGTGTATGGGAATGTGCACATACTTACCATTAACGGATATCAGAGCAGGCTGTATTTGATCCAGTATTAAGAATGCGTCACGAGACATATGTTACATCACAAAGCTATCCTCTACTGTGGACTGTTGGATATTCTGTATGACAATGGGGAAGGAGAAAAGAGATGTATTAGTAACCATAATCAAGGTACATTATAGTTGGTTGTTATTAGTTTCAGACTTACATGGGAAGTACTCCCGAATGACGTGGGCACGAAGTTGTGACCCCTGAACGTTATCCTCACCAGGGGGAGGTACTGGATGCTCCGCCGGTTCAAGCGGAGCATCATCAATGTTCCCCAGACAGTTTGCCTGTACTGCTATATTGTGCAGACAAGAGCAGGCCATGATGATGTGACAAACCTTCACTGGTGTATACTGTAGCGCCCCGCCAGTGGAATGTAAACATCTGAAGCGCATCTTCAGGAGGCCAAAGGTGCGCTCTATTACATTCCGGGTTCTGGCATGGGTCGCATTGTACCTCTCCTCCCCCTCTGTGCGTGGATTGTTCACAGGGGTCAACAACCACGGCAAACACCTAAATCCTGCATCACCTTAAGGAAACAAAAATGGGAGCTGTAGATATGAATGTGAGGTTGTGCTGCTCGTTAAAGCATCTGTAAATATACACAATGATTAATGTGACGTTAGTTTAGGGATCTCTGGGTTGGAACTTCCTACTCCTATGACCAGGTCACATCGGGTTAGGCACAGCAACAAGCTACGATGCAATGGCTCAGTCGGCACA
Organism: Discoglossus pictus; assembly: GCA_027410445.1. NCBI lineage: Eukaryota > Metazoa > Chordata > Amphibia > Anura > Alytidae > Discoglossus > Discoglossus pictus. The sequence continues at coordinate 234,776,439 of CM050164.1, read as the reverse complement.
CCTTCTTTAGGGCGCACGGCAAATGAGCGCGGACAATACGTCGCTGACAGAAGCCAGCAACAGTAGCGCACTGTTGAAAATTGTGTGGTAAAATGTGCGTCGATCAAAGAGCGCAAGTTGTAGAATCTATTGCCTAATGGGCAATTTCTATATTTACTGAATACACTGGCGAGAAGTACAATTGTGTTTTTTTTTGGGTTGGCTTATAGGTTTGGAGAGTTATTTTTGTGTGGGGAGAGGAGTTTGGTGGAGGGAGGTAAGTTATTTTGTTTTTTATGTTTCATATTATATCTGGATATCTCTCTCTCTCTCTCTCTCTGAGAGAGAGAGAGATTGAGAGCGAGGGATTGAGAGCGAGGGATTGAGAGCCAGGGATTGAGAGCCAGGGATTGAGAGCCAGCGATTGAGAGCGGGGGATTGAGAGCGAGAGAGTTTGATTGAGTTTGATTGAGTTTGAGTTTGATTGAGTTTGATTGAGTTTGATTGAGTTTGATTGAGTTTGAGTTTGATTGAGTTTGATTGAGTTTGATTGAGTTTGAGTTTGATTGAGTTTGATTGAGTTTGATTGAGTTTGAGTTTGATTGAGTTTGAGTTTGATTGAGTTTGAGTTTGATTGAGTTTGAGTTTGATTGAGTTTGATTGAGTTTGAGTTTGATTGAGTTTGATTGAGTTTGAGTTTGATTGAATTTGATTGAGATTTCTACACATATTTGCAATACACATAGGTGTTCCAAACTGCTTCTTCAATGGGGCTTGACAAGAACTTATTTTCAGCCTAGCCCAGCAGGACCATGTAGTTCCTACTACCTCTGGTACAGAAGATGGCTTCAGGATAGGTACCACTCCCAGGAATATGTGCAGAGTATAATGCAGTTAGGATATTAGTGGCCTCAGACATGGGCCACTCCCAACACATGATAGAAGCACACAGTAAATAGCCGCATGCCTTTTATATATGCAAACTGTAACTGACCCTTCCACATTGTTTAGGAAAGTATTGATCTAGCATGTTTCATCAGCGCCACTCAGGTCCAGAGTGAGAGGTGCTGTACACCCCTCCCACTGCTGTCACAGGCTCTGTCCACTTAAGGTTGATTACTGCAGTTAGTTACAACATTGATATCCAAGCAGAAATAGTGTTATAGGCAATCAGAATGGGGGACGAGGGGGAAGCAGGCAAACCCACTAAAACATTTCTTAATTTCTCTTTCTTTTCTTTTCAGGTGGTGATGGAGGGAGAGGAGCAGAGGGGAGAGGAGTGGCAGGGAGTCCCGGGGCGTGGAGGTGGGGAAGAGGAGGGGACGAGTGAGGAGGAGGAGGTAGTAGTTGAGGAGGGGGACAATACGTCGCTGACAGAAGCCGGCGACAGTAGCGCACTGTTGAAAATTGTGTGACAAATTGTGCGTCGATCAAAGAGCGCAAGTTGTAGAATCTATTGCCTAATGGGCCAAAACCCTCTAAGGTTTTGACAATTTCTATATTTACTGAATACACTGGCGAGAAGTACAATTGTGTTTTTTTTTGGGTTGGCTTATAGGTTTGTAGAGTTTTTTTTTGTGTGGGGAAAGGAGTTTGGTGGAGGGAGGTAAGTTATTTTGTTTTTTATGTTTCATATTATATCTGGATATCTCTCTCTCTCTCTGAGAGAGAGAGAGATTGAGAGAGAGAGATTGAGAGAGAGAGATTGAGAGAGAGATTGAGAGCGAGGGATTGAGAGCGAGGGATTGAGAGCAAGGGATTGAGAGCAAGGGATTGAGAGCCAGGGATTGAGAGCGAGGGATTGAGAGCGAGAGAGTTTGATTGAGTTTGATTGAGTTTGATTGAGTTTGAGTTTGATTGAGTTTGATTTTGATTGAGTTTGATTGAGTTTGAATTTGATTGAGTTTGATTTTGATTGAGTTTGATTGAGTTTGAGTTTGATTGAGTTTGATTGAGTTTGATTTTGATTGAGTTTGATTGATTTTGATTGAGTTTGATTGAGTTTGAGTTTGATTGAGTTTGATTTTGATTGAGTTTGATTGAGTTTGAGTTTGATTGAGTTTGAGTTTGATTGAGTTTGAGTTTGATTGAGTTTGATTGAGTTAGATTGAGTTTGATTGAGTTAGATTGAGTTTGATTGAGTTTGATTGATTTTGATTGAGTTTGATTGAGTTTGATTGAGTTTGATTGAGTTTGAGTTTGATTGAGTTTGATTGAGTTTGAGTTTGATTGAGTTTGATTGAGTTTTAGTTTGATTGAGTTTGATTGAGTTTGATTGAGATATCTACACATATTTGCAATACACATAGGTGTTCCAAACTGCTTCTTCAATGGGGCTTGACAAGAACTTATTTTCAGCCTAGCCCAGCAGGACCATGTAGTTCCTACTACCTCTGGTACAGAAGATGGCTTCAGGATAGGTACCACTCCCAGGAATATGTGCAGAGTAAAATGCAGATAGGATATTAGTGGCCTCAGACATGGGCCACTCCCAACACATGATAGAAGCACACAGTAAATAGCCGCATACCTTGTATATATGCAAACTGTAACTGACCCTTCCACATTGTTTAGGAAAGTATTGATCTAGCGTGTTTCATCAGCGCCACTCAGGTCCAGAGTGAGAGATGCTGTACACCCCTCCCACTGCTGTCACAGGCTCTGTCCACTTAAGGTTGATTACTGCAGTTAGTTACAACATTGATATCCAAGCAGAAATAGTGTTATAGGCAATCAGAATGGGGGACGAGGGGGAAGCAGGCAAACCCACTAAAACATTTCTTAATTTCTCTTTCTTTTCTTTTCAGGTGGTGATGGAAAGAGAGGAGCAGAGGGGAGAGGAGTGGCAGGGACGTCCCGGGGCGTGGAGGTGGGGAAGAGGAGGGGAGGAGTGAGGAGGAGGAGGTAGTAGTTGAGGAGGGGGAGGTAGTAGAGGAGGTGGAGGTAGTTGAGGAGGAGGAGGGAGGAGAGGAGGAGGAGGGAGGAGAGGAGGAAGGAGAGGAGGAGGGAGGAGAGGAGGCGGGAGGAGAGGAGGAGGAGGAAGGGAGAGGAGGAGGAAGGAGGGAGGAGAGGAGGAGAGAGGAGAGGAGGAGAAGGAGGGAGGAGGGAAGGAGGGAGGAGGGAAGGAGGAAGGAGGGAGGAGAGTAAGGAGGGAGGAGAGGAGAGGAAGGAGAGAGGAGAGGAGAGTAGGAGGGAGGAGGGAGGAGAGTAGAGGAAGGAGAGAGGAGAGTAGAGGAAGGAGGGAGGAGAGGCGGGAGGAGAGGAGAGGAGGGAGGAGGGAGAGGAGAGTAGGAGGAGGAAGGAGGAGGAGGAGGGAGGAGAGGAGGGAGGAGGAGAGTGGAGAGGGTCCTCAACCCCAGTCTGGAGAGCAAGAGGCTGGCGGCAGGTCCAGGGCCCACAATTATAGCCGGGAGGAGAACATGGTCCTCCTAGAGGCCATCCGTGCCTGCCCCTTCATCACCTCGGGGGGTAGGGAAGTCAAGGCTGGGTCCAGGGCTAATGCTTGGCAGCAGGTGGTCGATCTGGTCAATGGTGTGGCGGGCCGTGGACGGAGTCTGCGGTCCATTAAGCACCGGTTTGATGACATCAGGGCCGCGGTGAGGAAGAAGATGGCGCAGGAGGCCGAGGGGCGGAGGGTCAAGTACCTGGGACATGAATTGCAAGGGCCATACTTGCACCCTCCGCCGCAGCTGGACCTTTAGGCCCGGTGGAGCAGCAGGACCCAGACTCCATGGCAGGTGAATATGACATACAGCAACATGCCACCACATGTGCATCACACACACTACACATGGACATGACACTGACATGTCAGCTCCATGAAATAACAAGGGATAGATGGATGCATCATTAAATTCATGAAGCTGACAAATCACTGTCATTCCTGGTCACCACAACAGTAATCAAGCAATAGAGCAGGTGTGTCCAAACTCGGTCCTGGTGGGCCACACACATGCCTGGATTTGATAACCCTGCTGCGCACAGGTGAGTCAATCGCTTCCTCAGTCATCCTGATTGACTCACCAGTGCACAGAAAGGATATCTTCCAATCCAGGAAAGAGTTTGGACACCCCTGTAATAGAGAGTCCATGGGCCTCATTCAATTGCAATTTGCCCAATTGAATCGGACCCTAAATAAGCACATAACATATATTTTTTCAAGAAGTTTTAGTAGTGAAAACCTTTCTTTTGGATAGATTCTTGCTAACAAAAAACTTCTTTAAAAAATATATGCAATGTGGTTATTTAGGGCTAGCGGATCTAATGATTAGGATTAGGCTGTGGGGTGTAAGGGTTAGGATTAGTCTGCGGCTACAAGGGTTAGAAGGGTTTATGGCATTAGGTCATATCACTTGCGCCCTTTCAGCGACGCGCAGTAGTCAAAAACATTAGAACTGCGCAATGATGTGGGACAGCTCATGTCAGCTACATGTTGTCAAAACAAATTTGCTGTGCGCGCCAATGTTGGGGTGACATATTCTATTATAGGGCTGTTTTAGAGGCTATAATGGAACCTGTATGTGTGTTGACCAATCAAACATATGAGGAATATTAAACTAATTTGAACAATTGTTAATTTGGAGGCTGTAATGCTTGGGCCTCCATTTTAGGGTTACAGGCTTAAACCATGCAGATTGCAAAAACCGTAACAAAATGGATACCTTCAACCTCGAAGCACGTACGGGCTTTAAGAATGAGCTACGGGCTTGGAGGACATGCGCCCTCCAAGCCCGCACGGGCTTGAATAAGGAGCTACGGGCTTGATCATTGAAGTCCGTGGGACTTGTGCGGATTTTAAAATCAAAGTACAATTTGGCGATGTGCAAGCTTGAGAATGTTTTGCTATTAATCCTCATGCCCCCCCATTATGTTCCCCATCATTTACAGTGCTTTGCAGTGCTGTATTGAATATATATTGGCTTCTACAATGCTTTGTTTGCGGCCCTCCACCTCCGAACCCGTACAGGTTTTAACAAGGACGAGCCCGCGGGACTACGGGACGGAAAGTAAACCGTAAATTATATATCGGATTTGGGCTGATGTGCAAGCTTGAGAGGGTGTTGCTATTAATCCTCATGTCCCCCATTATGATGCCTAGCATTTACGGAGCTTTACAGTGCCATCTTGAATTTATATTTGCATTTACAGTTTTCTGACTTTGCGGCCGGAAAACAAGATTTACGGGCGCTGGAAAAACGCTTCCGGCCGTTTGCATGATATGCGGCCGTCCGTAAGGGGATATCCTTGCGGCGCCGTCTATTTGAATTGCAAGGTAAAGGTAGCTTTACACGGGGCCGTAAGACGGCCGCAAGGAATGGCAGCTTTGCGGCCGTTTTACGGCCGATAATAGAATGAGGGCCTCAGTGTTCCCACCAAAATTATTAATCTACCATGTGTATCTTTTGTTGTGGATTCTATCTGCAAGGGAGTATTTTTAGGTATGCCACTACCACTCTAGCTTTTTTAGTTCCTGCAGAAGCTAATATGAACGTATATACGTTTTTAGCTACATATTTTGAAAAAAAAAAGGGATTTGGAAAAGTATTTTCCTCAAAAGTAGGATGTTTGCTATTTTATTATTGCAATATTTAAATGCAATTTTTCTTTTGATGGGGATGTGTTATTTTTTTTTGTAAAATCTTTTGCATTGCAGACATAGTTATCTAGATATAACCATATAACCAATAATAAAGCATTATTTTGAATGTTCATTGTTTAAATAATTAATAAAGTCCAAAGTTAGGAGTCTTTGTCCCTATTGTTAACCTTATGGGATTCATTTACAAGAAAGCTCCACTAAACAGATGGAATCCAGGGGGTTACAAGCATTTATGGCTGGTGTACCTTCAAGTTGGTAGTGTGGCAGAGCCAGACAGTTGAAATAGACCCCACCCACAGTTTTTTTCCCTGTTGATAAATTCAAGATTCTTAGGATTCGGATGAATAATAACATTAAAATCTCTCTTCTGTTTCAATAACACAATACTCACTGTCACTCAAGCATGTTGAATTAGCATATGGAGAACCATATGAGCAGTAATACCACGCCAAGGATTCAACGCTTGTTACTGATCATTCACACAGCTTTTATATCTCCTTCCATATGTAAAACCACACACCGTTCATACTTTACTTACCATCAGTGGCAGCTGGTGACTTTCCAAGTTGGTAAGGTGGAATGCAGAGACCTGGACCCACCCCTTAAATTGACTCCTCCCCAAAGTAGAAACTCCTCCCTTTCCCAGCATGTTACCACTGTAGGCCCTGCCCACTGGCACATAATCCACCCACTTACTTGATTTTTTTTCCTGTCACTTTACGTACGTATTCTCTTGATGAGGGTGAGTTGGTGCTGGTTCTGCTCCCTATTCTTATGATGGGAAGTACTTGCATTTTCTTGATGACATGCAATAATTAATAGAATACACATAAAACATGTTAGATCACGACCATTAGCCGTAGCAGCTCATAGAGAGAGACAGGGATCAAGAAAGAGGGATGGAGAAAGAGAGGGGGATAGCGAGTGGGATAGATAAGCAAGCAGTAAAGAACAATTGAGGAAGCTCGGAGGGTAGTAGCAGACAGATGTGCTGTGGTCCATAGAGTCACGGAGAGATGGATATGACTGAACAAAAACAAAAGTAATGGGGAAAACAATACTATAATTGAATACATTTTTACAACTCTACACAGGCTAAATGCTCCTACAGGTAGACTGATTGAATTAAAACTTAAAAAGCAGTCATCAAGTTATTTTACTTGACAATACAAGAACTAAAACTGAAGTAAAAACCACCAAACCTTTTGTACCATACTCCATCATCTTAAACTGGCTACAAGCCCTGTGTATCATTTGAATTAAATAAAATCAGATTTTAACTGTTATATTCAACTGTACTAAAACTGTTGATTGCAAGCTCCACAAGGACATATATAATGTACTGTATATTCTATATGATATATATGTGTGTGTATATATATATATATATATATATATATATATATATACACACACACATGTCATATACATTATATATGTGCTTGTGGACATACTTACACACACATATATACACATAGAAAGTGGTAGAGAAAAATATTAAAATATCTAAAACACAGGAAACATTTATAGCAGCACAACAGGATGCTTTCTAGAAGCCTGGAAGGAGGTCCTTCATAGGGATGCAGATGCCTTATTCTTTGTAAATATAGAATACAAGCTGTCCTTATTATTATTATTATTAACTTTTATTTGTAACGCGCCGACATATTCCGTAGCGCAATACAGGGGATAAAAACAAGGGAAAATACAGCATTAACAAAATCCCAAAAATTCAAAAAATGGAGGACCCTTCCAGGCTTGTCTGATATATACAAGGTAGTCAGCAACATAGAGAATACTGAGATGGCTGAGGCTCTGCATCCAGCACACTGAGACAGGAGTTGTTGTTTTTTCCAATAAACTTTATTCAGAAAGTGGAGAGAGAAAGAGAGAGAGATTATAGAGGGAGTAAAATAGAGATTGTACAGGAAACAGGAAAAAAATGTATATAAACTAACTATTCACAAATGTTTATTTGCACTAAATAGAAACCATTTTTTCAATATCAAATTAAAAACAAACTGCCATGACAAAACTACTAGTCTTCATAATAAAGCTGCCTATATCTATCTATCTAGATGCATGGTGCCTGGGGGGAGAGACAGGCAATATGAGAGAGAGAGCAAAAGTCACACAGAGAGAATAAGAGAGTCACAGAGAACAAGAAACAGAGAGAGAGAATGACAGACAGACTGAGACTAATCACCTGGTCGTGAGGAGATCTATCAGCATGGCAGCTATCACTGAACTACATCTCCCAGTATGCCCTGCATACTGCAATTTAGCAGTCCTAATTGACTGGGGCAGTGTCGGTAATTAGCCGGGGTCTCCGCAGCTTCAGCTCCTCACAGTCATTCTGATTGGGTGATGCTGTGTTTGACAGACAGGCATTGTACACTGATCTGTAGTAAAAAGCATGTCACCAGCAGGGGGAGATGTGATAATGGGTAAGTCAGTGTGTTTAACTGCTTGCCAAAGGGTTCATCGTCTAAAGTGACAGCAGCTGATATAAAAAAAATAAAAGATTGAACATGATATAATTATTTTTTTATATTTATATTATTTAAATTAAACAAGTTAGTGATGGGGGATTCAGTCAGTGCATTTATTCTGGGAGGCCGTTTTCCCCTATGCACCAGCTGCCCCTGACCACTATAGAGACCTCGGCTAATCGGACGGTGTAAATTGTGGTATAGCCATATATCAGCTGCAGGAGCTTTTTCTTCTCATGTTACAACAGTATTCTAAACTTTCACTCCCCCACATTAGGGCACACAACAGCCATAAATCCTGCCTTAGACACAACAGGGAGAAGCCAAACCAAGTTTTATGGATGAGACATGGTTGTAGGAAGTGGGAGTTTGACCTGCTACCTTCTAGATTAACAGCAAGAAGATCATGTATTCTTTTAATATTTTTATTAAAAGTCCAAAACGTACACCACATTATGGCTTACATCAGCCAAAGGTATAACAAATCACACAGTTCTCTTGTAAATTTCTAAATGTCTTCATCAGTAGAAAGGGGAGCATTCGGCCCGCCCATCTCTCAGAAATGCTCCAATCTCCAGGGACCTTTAATATACCTTTTTAGCAACAGTGCTGACAAATCCTCAGCTATACTGCCACCTTTTCCCTGGGGCTAATTTACACAGTCTTTACATTTGGAAACCGCTTTCTCTGTGGCCAGCTTCCAGGCAAAAACAGTTTTATCTTTAAACCGCTTTCCTCTCTAATCCGTCTTGGCTCTGCTCTGTAGATCGACTTGGCTCTGCTCTGCTCTGCAGAGTGACCTGGCTTTGCTCTGCTCTTCAATCCGACCTGGCTTTGCTCTGCTCTGCAATCCGACCTGGCTTTACTCTGCTCTGCAATCCGCCTTGGCTTTGCTCTGCTCTGCAATCCAACCTGGCTTTGCTCTGCAATTCGCCTTGGCTTTGCTCTGCTCTGCAATCTGACCTGGCTTTGCTCTGCAATCCGCCTTGGCTTTGCTCTGCTCTGCAATCCTCCTTGGCTCTGCTCTGCTGTCCGACTTGGCTTTTAGCTGCTAACAGCAGCTCACCAACAGGACCTCTTTCAGCATATTTCCCACACTGCTCACTCTGCTTAGGCCCAAGCCTAAGTGAGAACTCCACCCATCTCTCTGCTGTTGTCTTAAAGGCAATCCACAGCTGGGCTTCAATTAGCCTCTGATTACTGCCCGGAGTTAACTCTTTCTTTCTCCAGAGGAATTTTCCAGCCTCTTTAATTAAACCCACCTCTAGGGGCATTCTTTGCTTGAGTCTGTTACAATATATATATATATATATATATATATATATATTTAGTAATTTGTTTTTCATTAATATATTTTTAAATTAAAAAGATGTGACAATTGTATTTATAGCTTTAATAAATAAAGATGTGTTCATTTTGTGTTAAAATATAATATATTTATAGACAATGCATTAGAGCGTTTGTTCCTAGGCAACGTGGTTTTGTATTACCCCTTAAGTACTGGGTTGTGTGTTACCCTGGATTTTGTATCATAATACTAACATATCATTATTTTAAATTACACATATGTTAATATTGGATTGTTAAGTGTCAAATAATGTTGAAATTTCATAATTTGATAGCGTTTTTTGTGCTACATTTTAAATGCTTCTGGGAGACTCAGCAAAGGGTTGAAAACCACTTGTGAGTGGGCTGTGGTACGCGTAAATATTTCTTCTGCTTTTTGCATTAAAGGAAGTGCCCTGATTTGCAAGTTATCCATAAAATCTTATTACCATAGGGTTTGGGTGTCAAATTCTAACAGTGTAACTCATCATTTATTTTCGGTGCAAAACTCAAAGGAGATTTATGCTTTGCTTTTCAGCCATGTCGTAAAGTTCACTCAGAGCAGTGACCCATAGGAGTTCTCTTGTAATGTTAATGGTAAGGTTGATAAACATAGCTATGTAGGATTTAGTCTGCAGTTAGGTCACACATAAGTGCTTTTTCAGGGATTAGCATTGGGCCCATAGTTACTTATTATCTTGATGTGAGTGAGGTGGTGCTGCTCACTCTTCTTATTCTGTGAAGTGCCTCATTTTCCTTGATACCACGACAAGACTTCAATGCTTGTTAGTGATCATTCACACACCTTTTATATCTCCTTCCATATGCCCAACTACACACCATTCATACTTTACTTAACACTATAGTTATTTATTATCTTGATGAGAGTGAGATGGTGCTGCTTCTGCTCACTCTTCTTATCCTGGGAAGTGCCTCCATTTCCTTGATGAGGATGAGGTGGTGCTGCTTCTGCTCACTCTCCTGATTCTGGAAAGTGCCCTCCATTTTCTTGATGTGATTGAGGTGGTGCTGCTTCTGCTCACTCTTATGATCCCAGGAAGTGCCTCTATTTCCCTGATGAAGGTGGGGTGGTGCTGCTTCTGTTCACTCTTCTTATCCTGGAAAGTGCTCTCCATTTCCTTGATGTGATTGAGGTGGTACTGTTTCTCACTAACCCAAAGTGTAAAAAGATATCTGCAAATCTTAAAAGTTTTATGCCCCCCCTCAGATTTTTAATTAATGTAAAGACTAATATTTCTTTGTCTAAATAGTCATCTTACCTGTCCAATATTCCTTTGCCAAAGTACTCTTTAAAGAGGACATCATCAGTTTTAATGGGAGCTTTATAAGAAATCTACAGGATATAAATATGACAAATGCATAATGTAACTATCCATTTTTCTGCTGATGGAAGTGGTGCTGCTTCTGCTCACTTTTGCTGGAAAATGTCTCTGTTTTTTTTTATGAGGCTGAGGTGGTACTGCTACTTCTCACTCTTCTTTTGCTGGAAAATGTCTCTGTTTTCTTGATGAGGCGGTGCTGCTTCTTCGCATTCTTCTTTTGCAGGAAAGTGTCTCTGTTTTCTTGATGAGGATGAGGTGATGCTGCTTCTTCTCAGTTTTCTTTTGCTGAAAAGTGTCTCTGTTTTCTTTTTTTTTTTTTTAGCAATCTTTTTATTGAAGACGTTACAGATTTTTTTAAACATGTGTACACATCCTGTACATAACATTATGCACTTCCAAGCGCACGCTCCAACTCTAAGGCATGCGTCTATGACCCCACCAGCTCCTGCATCCCTTTACATGGACAGCTATGTATTTCTGTACAGGTTACCTTTCTACAGCCAATTTGCCAGGAATAAGGGAAATGAATCCCTAAATTTGTAAGCTATTTTCTCATTAATCATTACATAGTTAACCTTAAGGATGACCTCCTTTATGCTAAGGTTAGGGATTCTCCAACTCTTGACTGTATGTTTTTTAACTGCCAAACAAATGAATTGTAAAAGTTTGTTTTGGGGGAAGTTAGCGTATCCATATGGATACCTAGCAAGCAGGTCTCCACGGAGGGTCGTATCTGGATATTTAGAACTTGGGATATCACTTTGAGGAATTGCCTCCAGATTTTTTGTGCTGTCGGGCAGGTCCATCATGTGTGTAGGAAGTCTCCTGCTATTTGGCATCCCCTTAAACATTTGTCAGTATTTATAGGGTTGATGGCATGCATTCTCGTGGGAGTCAAGTACATCCTGTGTAGGACCTTAATCAACACCTCCAATAAATTATAAGTTACAGACCCTCTTGTTAAGGGAGTAAAGGCTTCCTTCCACTTAACAGGCCCAGGGCTCCCACCTAGATCCTGCTCCCACTTATTTACGAAAGAAGGTTTGAGCAAACCACTAGAATCATTAAAGTGAGAGTATAGCGTGCCCAAGATACCTTTTGAGAGTAGCAGATTTTGAGAGCCATATACCTCTAGGCGGCCCGTTGGCCCTGACCATAGATGAAAGCCAATATCGAAGTCTGAAATAATTACACCTTTCTTCTTGGGGAATATTATATTGAAGGCTGAACAGGCCCAGCAGTATTATTCCATTGTTTGCAAACCAGGTGTCTATCCTCTCTAAGTGATTGCTAGCCCACTAGTGTCTTGATTCCCCAGTAAAAACGTTATCAAAGTTAGGAAAAGATTTAATTGAAGTAAGGGAGAAAAGTAATTAGCTACCCGGTATTGGTTTTGTAGCTGTTCAATATCTGTCTGATTCATCCATACAGCCAATGCTTCTGTTTTGTCTATGTTGATTCTCAGTCCTGATATTGCACTGAACTCATTGATAGTGGTAAGCACATTACTAATCAAAGAGACCGGGTTGGTCAGGGTGCAAAGCAGATCGTCTGCAAACAGAGAACATTTCATCTGCTGCAGCCCCACTGCAAGGCCCCTGATATCCGGGTTGGACCGGATGGCTTGAGCAAGGGCTTCCATGGCCAATGCGAATAATAAGGGGAAGAGGGGGCCCCCCTGCCATGTACCTCTTTGAATTTTAATGGTAGTATCACTTGTCCCTGGGAGCCTAAGATTTGCTATAGGGTGGTGATAGAGAGTTTTTATAGGGTTTATAAAATGCCCCCTGAAGCCAAATGTATCCAGGACTGCATAAAAGTATGGCCATTCAACTGTATCGATAGCTTTTTCAATGTCTAATGCCATTATGCAGAGCGGAGTTCCATTTGTTTGGAGAATATTCAGTGTCCTCCGTATGTTATCTGCTGCTTGCCGATGTGCTATAAAGCCTGTTTGATCTTTATGAACTAATTCAGGGAGAAGCGCTTCACCTTTGCAAGCAGCTTGATATCTCCATTTATGAGTGAAATTGGACTGTAATTTTTGGCTTCAAGGGGGTCCCTTCCCTCTTTGGAAAATAGTACTAGGTCAGCTTGGTTAAGCCCTGGAGGCATACCCTCACCTCTTAAAATTGCATTAAATAATTTACTAAGAAAATGGGATAAGAGATCTGTAAATTTTGTATAATATGAGTTTGTAAAGCCATCCGGTCCACCTTAAGACTTTTTATGGTCTTTTGTAATTTCGCCCCATCTGAATTGAGGGTTTCTAAATTTTGGGCCGTTAGACTAGGTAGATCTAATCTGTCTAGGTAGGATCTGATGACACCCGGGTTGTTCTGGGGTTGCAAGGTATATTTGGTCTGGTAGAATTCTGAGAACATTTTTTGGATTTTCATTTTTGGCTCACCGTAATGGGCATTGGAGCTTTTTATTCTATCTATCTTTGCCTGAGTAGATTTAGACTTAAGTTTCTTGGCAAGCAGAGAGTCCAGCTTGTTTGCTTTAGTATAAAATTATTGTCTAGTGCGCCGGACGGCTTTCTCAGTTCTCTCAGAGAGTAAGTTGTCCATTGGTCGACGCCAGTTTAATGCAGACCCCTCCCATATAAGCCTTATGGGTTACCCAAGTCCACCCTATACCAACGTCCGTATAGGGGTTCATTTCAAAATACGTTTTCAACTCTTTCTCCAACTGTTTCATAATTGTGAGGGTAGGCAGGAGATTATCATTAAACATCCATGTAAATGGAAGCCGAAGGTTTGGTCCCAAGTTCAAGGTTATCATTACTGCTGCATGGTCCGACCATGGGCAGGGTACAATTTTAGCTTCTTTCAAGCTATCAAAAAGAGATGGGTCCATTAAAATTGTGTCAATACGGGAATAGGATGTATGCATGTGTGAGTAATAAGTAAGGTTACTCTCTCGACCCGGGATGGTGACCCATCCAGGCATCTATCTATAGCTTTTGAAGAAGCTTTGTAATTTGTTGTAGTTGATTTGAAAAATGCCCACTTGTAAGGCTATTAGATCTATTTAAATTATGGCCAAAAGGGAGATTGAAATCAATGCCTATTATCACTTTACCGCTAGCTTGACATTCTAGAATTCTCAACATTTTTAGTAAGCTTTTATGTGGGGAGTCGGTGGGAGCATATATGGAGACTAATGTGGCGGGGCTTCCATAACCGTACCTTTTAAAATTATGTAGTGACCTTCTCTATCTATTTTTTTAGCTTCCAGCTTAAAAGGAAAGTTTTGGTGTATGAGAATCGATGTACCTGCTATTTTAGTTGGTTGGGTCGCGAAAAGAAAATAGGATATTCTTTGCGTAAATATGTTGGTATATGATTATTTGAAAAGTGGGTCTCCTGCAAAAACAATACTGAGGGCTTAAATTCTCCATAATATAGAAAGGCCTTTCTTCTTTTAAATCGAGAATTAAAGCCCTGTACGTTGTGTGTTAAAAAAGTATATTCTAAGCCTGTCATGATGGTATGGGCCAGACCTGCCTTGGCAGGGCAAACTCACCCTGCTGCGATGTTGAAGCCAGTGGGGAAGAAGGGTATGGTAAAAACCCAGGCCGAAGTCCCGCCCCGAAGTTGAAAGGAGAGATTTTTTTCCCACCAGAACAGACCAATAGAAAACAAATAAAAACAAAGATCATTAGGTAAAAAACAGTTAACCTAAGATACCTATCTTGCAAACAGTCAAGTAGGTAACCTAGATTCTCTTGGTAATAACAAAACCTCCTAATCCACGTATCTAATGTGGCAAAGACTGGGAGTGAGGATGGGTTCTCCATTCCTCCTACAGCCCCCATTAGGAGGGGTATAACAATGGTCTAGAACACTGTAGTGTCCTGGTAGGAGGAACGCCTCTCTGGAGTCATTAGGACAGCATTGTAAGTATTGTCCTCTCTCTTTATTAATACAGGGTATATAATTAATGAACTAGTAGTACTGCTATTCCCTTATCACCTTGTAGTACAACAAAGTTTTAGCGATACACTTGCAACATGTTAATGTTTTGTCATACACAGATTATTTTTCAAATTTAACTGTACTTGCTCTAATATTGGGCTCTTTCACCACATCTTTTACCTCTGGTACTAACCCTTCGTATAATTTAAACTATAACTGCATTCATTTTTTAACAATCTTAACCTTAAGACAATATTGTAATAAATTACTTTCTTGGGTTACATTCAGTCTCTTGTTAGATACATAAAGTACTTGCAACAGTCTCAAGTGGGATCCAAAGAATGCATTAGCCTCGGATTTGGTGAACTTCCCTGCGAAGTTTGCCCAATCAACACATCTCTGTAGGGAGAAGGCTTCTTGCTCGCTTTTGGAGAGGGACTTCTTGCCATTGCCTAGTTGGACGAATGGACGGGCTTTAATTCTGGTAAATGCCCTGGTTCCTCCTTGGTTGCTAGGTGATGACGCTTGAGGATGGATTCGCATTCGTCAAGAGAGTGGGAAGATTATGTACTGCCTTTATGCTGAAGTCACACAGAAGAAGATCTGGAGGGTTGAATTATCCAGGCCTTTAACAACAGATTTCTTCCTTGACACTGCAAGGATAAGGTCTCTAGCCTTCTGTCTAAGAAACCTGACGATAACGTCCTTTGTCAAATCCTGATTTTTTGAGGCCCTAAGGGGACAATCGCTATAGTCCCTCTTAAGTATTGCCTAAGGTCTTGAACCGCTCTAGGAATACCTCTGATCCTTAAATTGTGCCATCTAGAGCAGTTCTCAATGTCCTCAAATTATACTTTAAGGGCTAAGATGTGTGTTTTTTGTTATTGCAGCCTCATCTCTCTGCTGCGTTTCCACTATCTGGTCCATAGTGTCTTCAAGCAAGTGAGTCCTCTGGCCACTAATCTCTTTTTTGAAGGCGTCTACCATTTTAGATAAGTGCGCTTGCAGCATTATCTCTATCATTCCCATAGATTCTGCAGACAAATGCATATGTTGTTGCTGGGTTGCTTGGGTCTCCTCAGCATCTTACGTATCAGATATTCTTGACTGGGATTCATGTGGAGGAGTCTGACACAAGTCAGAAGGTCTGAAGTGATCAGTAATATGTTTTGTTTGTGTTGTGTTTTCTTTTGATTTCCCCATTTTTATCTGTTAAATTCTAGGGAATATCATAATTTTCTGGTGTAATATATTAGCACAGAGAGATAATTGTGAGAGACTGTTGCTTCTTGTATATCCACAAGTTATGTCTTACAAATAGGGTGCTACTAGCTTTGTTGATTGCATGCAGTATTCATTGCGCCACCTTCCCCCCTCCTCAGTTGTCTTTTCAGACCTACAGGGTCATCTCCCTAGGATCTGACCAGTCAACAGCTTGCCTTGGGCCTCAGTCTACTAAGCAAATGTCCGGGTTGTTGGACCCCTTGTGAGGCTTCTTAAGCCCTGCTAGACAATTCCTTGTGGGGCGGGATCTTATTTACAACTTCAAAATGAGGTTGATTGCTGTGGATAGTTAGTGGAATAATTTGTTAATGTTGCAGCTAAAGTCTATTTTTAAGAAAGATTAGTTTATTTGTTACAGAAATGTATTGTTGTTGGAAATTGACTACTCAGTCTCTGTGAAACAGTTGCCTTCAAGCACCACCAGGGTGTGCTGATGTTTTGTGTGTTGCTGGGCAGACTACAATATGCAATGCTCCTGGGCTGCCAGCAGGTGGCAGAATGCACTTCTACAGTGTTGCATAAACCTCCATCCACTCAGTTGCACTAATAAACAGTCTCTGCACTTTATTGTTATATGTGGGTGCTCTGAGTTTATTCCTCTTGTGTGTCTCTCTTTCTGTAGCTTATTCTTGGCTTCCTCCCTCGTCTCAAGGTTCTGCACTAGTGTCTTCCTATAAGAAGGCTCTTTCTCAAGCCTTATTTAGCCTGTCCAGGCTGAAGTAGGAAGGGGTACATCACCTAGGGTGATAGCTGAGAGCCTCCCGTCTAGGCCTCAACCTCGTGACTGTCAGAATTCATCCTGGTTCTTACTGTCTGGTAACTGTGTGCTCAGTAGGTACTGCTGCATTCAAATCTGTATTATTGGGTCAGCAATTAGACCAATTTTTGGGCAATATCCCCTATTTTCAATAATATAGCTGGAGAGCTCTCTGTAAATGTGACTTCTCTCTTCAGATGCTGGCCACGCCCCTCGCATCTCTGTTTTCTTGATGAAGATGATGTGGTGTTGCACGACGTTCTTTCAAAGAAGAAATCTTCTCAATGTTTTTTTTTATTGAGATCTTCAATCTTCAAAATAACTTGCTTTTCCATTGAGAGCATCGAATGCATTCAACCGGTCCTGGGTCATGGTGCTTTAATGTGGAGAAGCATATTTCCGATTCTATAGTAGTCATTGGTGTTGTTATGAGGATTCCTAATAATTTCATGGTCTCTGTGAAGTCATCCTGCAGATTATTTTCCACACACAGTGTGAACAGAGCAACAGCACCACTAGAGAGACAAAATTTTGGTTTACCATATAAAAGTGACAGCTCAGTGTGCAATATTTCCTTGTTTAGCATTGGATATGCTTGCACAGTGGCTTCCAGAGCTTCCACAGGAAAACAAGAGTTATGGGTCCATGGAGAGAGACAGAGGGGATGGAAAGAGAGGGGGAGGGGTGGAGAGAGAGAGGGGATAGAGAGAGAGAGAGAAAGGGGATTAAGAGAGAGAAGGGGATAGAGAAAGGGGCAGTGGAATAGGGGGATAGAGGGCAGGGGGATAGGGAGAGAGACAGGATGTGGGGGATGAAGGAGGATAGAGGGGGCGATAGAGGGGTGGAGCAGGATAGAGGGATGGAGGGATCTGATTGGTTACCTCTGTTAATCAATCAGAGAGGGGGCTGGTATTTTATAAAAAAAATCTACTCTGATTGATTGAAATTTTGATTGACAGTCGATTTCAGCCAATCATAGTATTCAAAAAGTAGAATAAAAGGCGTTTCCTGGGGGGGGACCTTTATTTTTCTTTTCTTTTTTTTTTTTAAGAGCAATGGGTTTTCAACATGTGGAGGTCTATTTCCACGGGACAGAAGATGAGGATCTATGGATTCAATCAAGATAGAAGAGGACTGGATTATTCAATCAAGAAGAATAGCCTGAATATCCAGGGAAGAAGAATGAGGACCAGGGCCTCGGTGATCGCTGCTGGAGAGGTGAATTGGGCAGGTTTTTATCTATATGTATGTATCTGTATGTATTTTCTTAATTATAATGTTGTCCACATTAAAATAAAATACACACATATTGTTATGAGACAGATTTGGGGACTTGTTTTTTATGTGTAATTAGTTTTTTTACTTTTTGTAACGTAGTGCTAGGTTTGGTGCTTTAAATTTTTTATTTGTTTGTGCTTTTTTTATTTTGGTGTATTGTTGTGTGTGTGTGTGTGTATGTGTAATGCTTAGTACCCCAGAGGCCTAGGTAGGGGATCTCCCTAGGTAGGGGTAATTAGTGGGTGCATTGGGGGCCTGAGTTTTATTGGGACTAAAGGGGTGGTTATGGAATGTCATGTAGTGTTATCAACATAGTTGATTAGTTGAGTAGATCAGTCTCAGGAATCAGGGATGATCAGGGAAAAGTAGAGGAACATAGTGTGAAAGGAAGGCTAATCATGGGCTTTTATGGCTATTTCTTTTTTTAAATATAGCATTGAGGCTGTATTGGCTGGGGATGGTCCGAGGGACCGTCCCCTAAAGCGTTTTACAGCTGCTGTTCCTCTTAGTCATTCTGATTGGGAGATGTTGCAGCTGACAGACAGGCACAGTGCTGCAGTTCAGAGCACAGGTTGGGTGAGACAGTATTTTAACTTTCTTTTAATTATCAAGTGTGCTCTAATCTGTAGCACTGGCTGGACTAGGCAAGTCTACAGCAGGGGGAAAAGGAAGGGACTATATTAAAGATGTGTCTGAGGCACACAGGGTTAATAATTTAAAGTGATAGCAGCAGTTTAAAAAATATATATTAATGAACATGATATAATACATTTTTATTTTATAGATTTTAAATTACATTTTTAAGTTAGTGATGAAATTCTGTGAAGGTGGTTGTCCATTTGTCCCTATGCACTAGCTGCCTCTGGTTACAAGTATTTAACTTCTGATCTTTGTAAAGGGGAGATGAAGTAAATGTGTTTTCATGTCTCAGTGTATGTTGATACATTGAGTCTTCATGTGAAAGGTGATTAAATAGGAAAGAAAAATTAGATTATTTTTCAGTTGTTGCATTGTCAGCTCTATTCTACTTGATTCACTTTCTCTTGTGATATATATATATATATTTACTGTATATACTCGAGTATAAGCCGAGTTTTTTCAGCCCTTTTGGCTTATACTCGAGTCACCCGTGTCTCTTTCCCCTGTGTCTCTACCCTGTGTATCTCTTTCCCCCTGTGTCTCTCCACCCCCGTGTCTCTCTTTCCTCCGTGTCTCTTTCCCTCCGGTGTCTATCCACCCCTGTGGCTCTTTCCCTCCCCCTCCCTTATAATCCTCCTCATCCACAAACCCCATCCTCAACCCCCCCCCATCAGGAGGGTGTTGAGGAGAGAGGTTGAGGAGGGGGAATGAGTAGGGGGGTTGAGGAGGGGGGATAAGGAGGGGGGATAAGGAGGGAGGATGAGGAGGGGGGTTGAGGAGGGGGGTTGAGGAGGGGGAGGAGGGAGGATGGGGAGGGGGGTTGAGGAGAGAGGATGAGGAGGGGGTTGAGTGGCACTGTATTAAAAGCCTTTTCAAAATCCAAAAAGACTACATCCACTGAGTTGCCTTTATCAAAGTTCTTACATACCTCCTCAAGGAAACAAATTAAATGTATTTGACCTGACCTATCCCTCATAAATCAGTGTTGACTCCTACTTATAATCTTGTTCAAATAGACATATTTTTGCATACTATTCCTTATCCCTTCTAAAAACTTCCCTACTATAGAAGTGAGGCTTACAGGTCTATAGTTCCCTGGATTTGCTCTTGCTCACATCTACTTTTCTCCAGTCTCCAGTCTAGTTTTACTCTGTGGTGAGTAAGCCTTGAAAAATTTGATTCAATGGTTTAGCTATTACAAAACTCAGTTGTCTCGGTACCATTGGATATAATCAATAAGGACATGGATCTGATTAACATTTATTTGTTTAAGCCTCTTGGGATTTCCCAATTATTGGTGAAGGTAGTGTAGCCCCATTTTCTCCTAACCACTAGTAAATCTCTTGTGTATGCCAAACAAAAGAATTTAGGGCCCTAAGCTAATCCCTGGAATACCAATAACTAGTGCCATAATAGCCAAGAAAATCCCACCTAGCAATGTTATTTTCCCATACCAAGAACATTGCAAGAGAACTGCTACGAGTGACTGCTGTGCGACAAAGTCGAAAAGCACAGCACAAATCTCCATTGAATTTTGCACTGACAAAAGATTTTATTAGACTTTAAATTAGTATAATCAGAGCCGGATCATCCATTAGACATTATAGGCACTAGCCTACAGACGGGCCTCTGACAGGGGCGCCTCATTTTCACTTCCTAGAACACATCACTGTTTGCAGGCACACAAAGTAACTGGGGGACATTTTACATACAGCACAAGAGCTGGTGGCTCCCCATCCCTCCCATTTCTTCCAGCAGCACTGCTCCTGCACATGAGGAGAAGGAGCTCCAGGAGTCCATGATCCTGGATCCTGGGAGTCCATGACACAGGTAAACTTTATATTCTGCCTAGCTGCACTCTAATAAACAAAATAAATGTAATAAATGTAAATGGTATGTGCGTGTGATGTATGTGAATGTATGTGGTTTATGTATGTGGTGTGTGTATGTATGTGAGCGTGTGTGTGAGTGCGTGTGTATGTCTGTAATTTTTTATTTTATTTATTTTTTATTTATTTTTTATTTTTTTTTATTTATTGGTATCAAAAGTAGACAATTACAATATAAATATATAAAACAGAATACACAGCAAAAAAAAAAACGACAAAAGAAAAAGACAAGACATACATTTACAATACATATTGTGGACTTATACCAGAAATTATAATTTCTGGGAGCTAAGTCCCAGAGATATTAAAACTTAGATCATAACCGAGAAAGATCTTTATTTTGATCCCAAATTTTCCATTTATAACGTTTTATTTTTATAAGACCTTGCTCTTGAAGAGATTTTTCGAGATTTCTGTTTCTATCTACCATATATGTGATTTCACCCCAAGAGGGAACGGAAGACTGACACCATCTCCTTGCTATCAACAGTTTAGATGCCATGAATATCTGAAGTAAAAACGCAATTACGTCCAGAGCAAGCTGATTCGAAAAAAAGTGAAATAAAACATTTTCTACAGAAAAGGAAATGGTAATGCCCAAAATATTCCTAATATGCCCAAAACAAGTTTCCCAAAATTGTTGAATTATCGGGCAACTCCACCATATATGGGCATGTGAACCCACCAAACCACAGTTCCTCCAACAAAACTTCAGATTATCTTTTTTAGTAATCTGAGCCATTTTTGTTGGAACATAATACCATTGAGTACTTATTTTAAAGTGTAGCTCTCTGTATGATGTATTTTTAATTATTTGATCGGTGAGAATAAATGAATCGGACCATTCTTCTTCTGACCAAGAGAGATTAAAAGAATGTTGCCAAATTTTAGATTTGTTAAAAGGGCATTTATCTATTTCCTCCCGCAAGATGTTATAACAATTAGATATTAAGTGCTTTCTATCTTCTAGAATCATTAGTTTTTCAAAAGAAGTTAAAGATCTAACTTTAAAACTAGAATAGATTGAATCTCTGAACGCAGCCAGAAATCTATTATATTCAAGCCAACTTTTATGAGGAAGCCCACATTTTTCCTTCAAGTCTTCAAAAGAAGCCCAAGAGTTGCCAATATATAAGTCTCTCAAACAACAAATGCCAAATGCTCTCCATCCACCCAAAAATGATAAGTTCAATTCTCTCTCTAATAATAAAATCGGAAGGATAGGGCTAGGAAAAGGCATTAATTGAGATCTCAATTTATGTTTATCCCAAAATTCAAGTATTTCACGAACAATATCAGAACCATCAAAAAAGAGTTCTTTTTTTAACTCCTTCCTAAACATCAACCAGCCTAAAGAATCCTTAACTACTGAACATCTTTCAACCTGCAGCCAACCTGCCACTTTCAAACTTTCTATACATTTGACTGCATGTGAAAACATTGTAGCATCATGATAAGTCTGAATCATTGGGTATGCTAGTCCCCCTTTCCTAAATGTTCTGGAAATTATAACTTTCTTTATTCTGTTGTTTTTCCCCTGAAAGATAAATTTGTCTATTATTTGTTGAAAATGTACTATAAAAGTTTTGGATAAAGGTATAGGAATAGATCTAAATATATAGCTTAATCTTGGAAGAAACGACATTTTGGCTGCTGCTATTCTAGCTGTTAAAGTTAAATTCAAAGGTCTCCAAGAGGAAACAATTTTCGTAAGTTTATTTAATAGCTCCTTATAGTTGTTTTTAATTATTAACTGGATAGAATTATAAAATATGATTCCCATATGAGTTATGGTATTAGAATGCCAATTATACTGGTAGATGGATTTCAAGTAATCTTTTTCCGGACTGGCTAAATTAAGAGCCAAAACCTGTGACTTGGAGATATTAATTTTATAGTTAGAGGCTTTAGAATATTTATCTATTATTACATGCAAAGTTTTCAAAGAGTCAATGGGGTTAGACACAAACACAACCGCATCATCGGCATACAGCATTATTTTATGCTGTATCCCACCAACTGTAATTCCATGAATAGAGGGGTTATCTCTTATAGAAACCGCCATGGGCTCCATTATTAATGCAAAGATTATCGGAGAAAGGGGACACCCCTGTCTCGTTCCATTAGTAACTGCAAATCTCTGCGTTTTAAACCCATTTCCAATGACCGAAGCGGATGGGGAAGAGTATAATGCTCCAATGGACTTAGACCCAAAAGAGCCAAGGCCATATTTCTGGAGTACACACCTGATAAAATCCCATCCGACCCGGTCAAAGGCCTTCTCTGCGTCCATTGATAGAAACACTGTTGGGAGAAGTTTGTGTTTAGAATATGAAATCAAATCCAACATGCGTCTGGTGTTGTCAGAGCCCAAACGTCCCCGTACAAATCCAGTTTGATCTATTGATACAAGTTTGTGAATAACCTCACTCAATCTATCCGCCAGCATTTTAGCATACATTTTTACATCAACGTTCAAAAGTAAAATGGGGCGGACGTCTTTGCATTCCAATATACCTGTGTCTTTTTTTGGTATAGTGATAATCAGAGCCTCTGACATTTCTGAAGGAATATGTCCCTTTCTTTTAATCTCATGGAAAAGATTTTTTAAATGGGGGACTAGGGTTGTTACCAAAGACCTATAGTAATGATTTCCAAAACCATCTGGGCCTGGGGCCGTACCCAACTTCAATTTAGAAATAACGTCACAAATCTCTTTTTCAGAAAAATCATTATTTAGTGTTAAAACCTCCCCCCGGGAACTTGCGGCAAATCTATTTCATTCAAAAAATGTTGAATGACCTCCAGAGATGGCTTCTGAAAAGAAGGATCCAATTCCAAATGATATAACCTAGAATAATACTGTTCAAATGCTTCTGCTATCTGGACTGGGTTATTAAGATAGGTTCCATTTTGATAAATATAATCAACCCTTTTTTTAGTAGCATGAGATCTAAGTTTATTTGCTAAGATTTTACTTGGTTTACTCCCATAATGGTAATTTTTTTGTTGTAAAAGCCATATAGACTTATCAGTTCTCATCTGATTAATGGATTTAATCTGTAATTGGATTTTTTTAATCAACATCGAGTCAGAAGCATTAGGATTAATTTTATTTCTTAGTTCCAGATTATATAATTGGATATATAATTCTCTCAAAGGAGTTCCTCTTTCTCTTTTCCTTTGACTTTGCAATTTAATCAGGGTCCCTCTTATTAAAAGCCTTATGTGTGTTCCAAAGTGTAATGTTAGATTCTACCGAAGCCGAGTTTACTTGATAAAAGAAATGTCTGTAATTTATGTGTGTGACAGGGCATGCTGTTTATAATTTAAGATCTTTGTTTATTTCTTTCAGTTTTATTTATTTATTGACATAAAAGCGTTTTTTCCCCCTTTATTTATTTACATGTGTAAACCTTCCCCCCTAGTCATACCCACCATCTAAATTAAAGGCATGTGACTCACAGCCTATTAGTGCACTGCACTGGCCAATGCTACTTTAAAGCCGATCTATGGGGGGAGTCTGTTACTTGTAGATCTTCCTCCAGCACAAGCTGCTATATCGAGGTTCCCAATGATTGGTTGCGGCTCTGTCCCTCCCACAAGCTGTGTATACCAGTGTGTGTGTGTGCTCAGTATGTGGCATGTACTGTGTGTGTGCCAGAGTGTATGTGCTCAGTGTGCGCCATGTGGTGTGTGTGTATATATATATATATATATATATATATATATATATATATATATATATATATAAAAAATTATCTGTGTGTATGTTTGAATATACTGTATTAGTGTGTGCGTCTCAATATATGTATTATATATATATATATATATATATATATATATATATATATATTTAGATATATTTATTTATTTATACATTTATATTCATATACTATATTTCCAATTAAGTAGTTTTTATTCTAAACTGGCATACAGGAAACAATCATTTGACTCCTTTGCTGGTGAGTCATGATTTCATTGTTTAAGGACTCATATTGTCAGTGGTTTGTGAGTATGTCCAAGGGAGCATGACATTGTTGCATTGGGATTATGTGTTATTGTGTGGTTATATGTTGCTTGTACATGGTTATTATGTATCCTAGGTATAATATATTATGAGGGAAAATGTTATATAGAACATATGTGGAATTGGTAGAAATGCTCTGCATAGAAGTTAGCTGCAGATCATTGCACACTCAAACATGCAGACCTTGGGTCAAGACAGATGCATGTGCTTCAAGTGGTCCTGGGCAAACACTTGAGTTTAAAATAAAGGTTTGTTCACTAGATATCTAATGAATGTGATCTCAAGAGCTTTGATAGCCCAAGGCCAGATGGTATGACATCACACATACACAAATGCACACAAGGGTGTGGTATTGGAGAGTATAAATATGTTGTTTTGTTCATTCAATAGAGGTTGAGAGATAGTTTTCACATAAACAAGGTGTGAGACTATTTCTGTGTGTTGTATCCTGACTTGGGGAGTGGTCTTGCCATGGGCCATTTGTAACCTGTATGCAGTATTCTCTGCCTGTACCTTTTGGGTCTTGCCCTCTTCAGAAGCCATTTTTTGTGCCACAGAGAACAGGAACTACACGATTCTGCTGGGGTAGGTTTGAACTAGGTTCATATAAAGCCCCCTTGAAGATGCAGATTGTGACATTTGGCTGGCAGTGGTGGGATCTCTGTATAAAACCCAGAAGGATGGCAGCTTATGAAGAGATGTCTACAGCAGAGGAGGAGGAAGTGTCCAGACGGTACCAAAGATGGATGGAGGTAATGCCTGCAGGTTTAACCAAGGATCAGCAGAGGGAACTCCGGATACAGATCACACAGGAGGTACGGGGGAAGTGAAGAAGGGTAAGCAATGGCCCTGCCTCAGCTCCTGTAAAGGGGAAATGCTTATTCCCAGTAGAGACAGAGAATGTTCTGGTGACTGGAAAGGACTGTAGAGAAATGGGCATTTTAAATAAATGGATGGTATTTTTGGGACTATGGCCAGGTCACAGGCTAATGAAATGGCTGGAAGAATTGGTATATGAGGAGGTTGCCCTGGAAGATCAATATGCTTATTGGGTAGGACCTGTTGAAATACATCATCATTTTTCATTGGGGCTGGAAAAGGCACTTTGGGACATAGTACATGGGGATCCGGACTGTGGCTTGGGGACAGAGAAAAGAAAGCTGTGTCTGTTTGCCAAGCGCTGTCACATGCTGGGACTGGAGACAGGCTCTCATACAGCTAACTTACTTTGGCCTTTGATCCAGCAGGAGCTACAGCTGGAGGTGGATTATATAGACTTACTGGATGAAGCATCCCTGGATGGTTGTTGGCCAGCCAGCTGGAAGGGCTCATGCCAGTCAGACATGGAACAGAACCACCTAACAGGTACTACAGAGACCCAGCTAAATATTGCAGAGGCTGGGTCAGAAAATAAATGTATGGACTGTGGGGAGAATTTTGATATCCATGATTCTCAAAATAACAAGGATGCCTGCATCCATGGGGTTGACTGGGAAGAGGAAGAACTGGTCCCTATCTTTAGGGGGCTAAGTCTCACCCAGTTAGAGGAATGGGGACAGGGCCAAACCACAGCAGTGCCAGGCCAAGGGGAAGAACTGGGGAAAAGCTATTCTGCTCCTAGTGCAAGAGAAGAACCTAATGAGCACTGGGCCCTACCATTTGACTGTGGAAATTGTAGAGAGGTTCCTTGGATGACCATTGTCCAGGAGCCAGCCACAGACCCTGGAGAAGAAACAGAAAGTAGCCCTGTTCTTCAACCTGAACAAGAGGCAGTAGCGGCTGCTTCTCAATGGCTGCCTGTAACTACACACCAGGCAGTCTCAGATGGAGAGAGTCAGGAGGTTCCACCTGAGGATCCAGAGACCAAAGAGCCAGAGGGTACCCCAGATTGGGATTTTTCTCCTGGTCTCCCTACAATGACTCCCTCTGCAGCTGCCCAAAGACACTGGCTGTGTACCTGTAACCCTGGAAAGAAGGGGCTATTGGCCAGGCTTGGTGGGAGAGAGGTTGGCTACTGAGCCACAACAGCTTGTATCAGAACTGCCCAATAATCCAGCATGGATGCCACCAGTGATTGTCACTAGCCCATGTTGCAACTCCAGTATCCCAGTTTATTCAGGAGAAAGCTCAGGCCTGACAAAGGGAACCTTGTACTCTTCAATTTTACCCATGGGACTGAGTGCTGATCCAGGATCAGCAGGACAAGAGGTCTCCCTAGCCTGGAAGGAGAGGGCTTTGCTGGGTAAGGTTCCTCCCAAGTATATGCTGGACTTACTAGCTGGGATGTACTGCTTCCCCTGGACTACCTTGAATGGTCCTCCATGGCAGTTGTCTTATAAGTCTCCCCAGGGGCTTGTGAAGGTGACTAGGCCACTGGGAAGGAGTGAGTATTCGCCCTGGACAGGGGGAGGCAGGGTACACAGAGAGCCACTGAGGCTATCACATGGATGGACTTTCCAGACAGGAGGACAAGTAAAAGCAGTATAGCTAGAGAATTATCCGTTAGGATGATCCTCTTTGCTATACTAGAAAGGAAGGGAGAGAAGTTGTCATGATTTAATTGTTTAAGGACTCATATTGTCAGTGGTCTGTGAGTATGTCCAAGGGAGCATGACATTGTTGCATTGTGATTATGTGTTATTGTGTGGTTATATGTTGCTTGTACGTGGTTATTATGTATCCTAGGTATAATATATTATGAGGGAAAATGTTATATAGAACATATGTGGAATTGGTAGAAATGCTCTGCATAGAAGTTAGCTGCAGATCATTGCACACTCAAACATGCAGACCTTGGGTCAAGACAGTTGCATGAGCTTCAAGTGGTCCTGTGCAAACACTTGAGTTTAACATAAAGGTTTGTTCACTAGATATCTAATGAATGTGATCTCAAGAGCTTTGATAGGCCAAGGTGGCAAGCCAGATGGTCTGACATCACACATACACAAATGCACACAAGGGTGTGGTATTGGAGAGTATAAATATGTTGTTTTGTTCATTCAATAGAGGTTGAGAGATAGTTTTCACATAAACAAGGTGTGAGACTATTTCTGTGTGGTGTATCCTGACTTGGGGAGTGGTCTTGCCATGGGCCACTAAGTAACCTGGATCCAGTATTCTCTGCCTGTACCTTTTGGGCCTTGACCTCTTCAGAAGCCATCTTTTGTGCCACAGAGAACAGGAACTACATGATTCTGCTGGGGTAGGTTTGAACTTGGTTCATATCAAGCACCCTTGAAGAAGCAGATTGTGACAGTGAGCTTTCCTGAGCCTATTAATGCTGTAAACTTGTTAGCTCCAAGTACAACAATCAGTATGATGTTGTCATCATGCAATGTTAAAAGTTACGGAAACACATTTCTGGTTTTGGGAAAATTAACAATTTCCCAAGCCCGCAAATGGTTTCACACCTGTAAATGCAAACAGGAGCACAGAGGAGGGAGGGAAGGCAGATAGACAAAGGGGAGGAAGAGGAGGGAGAGGGTGGAAAGAGACACAGGGGAAGGAGTGGGGTGGAAAGACACAGGGGTGAGAGAGGGGGGGAAGAGACACAGGGGAGGGAGATAAGGAGAAAAAACCCAGGGGAGGGAGAGGGGGAAAAAGACACAGGAGGGAGAGAGTAGGAAGAACGCTGGCCTGAAAGTTGCGGGTTGGCCGACGCCTGCAATGAGCGGCGAAGACGCTCATTGCGGGGCTTGCAATGAACACCAAAAGTGTTTATTGTGGGGCACAAAAGATGCGGGTTGGCCGAGGCCTGCAATGAGCGGCCAAAGGCGCTCATCACGAGGCCCCTAAAATAGAGGGGGGGAGAGGCTCGCAATGAGCGTCAAAGGCACTCATCACGAGGCCCGCAAGTTAGAGGGGGGAGACCATTGCATTGTGTGGAAAACAGCATTGACAGGCTTCAAATTTTATTGCTGTCATTTTTACATTATTGGAACTGAGGATCCTACCCTGCACATGCTAAAAGTAGACAGTAACAATATAAAGTACAATCCTTGCTCCTGCAGTAATTTAAA
This sequence comes from Discoglossus pictus, assembly GCA_027410445.1. Classification (NCBI taxonomy): domain Eukaryota; kingdom Metazoa; phylum Chordata; class Amphibia; order Anura; family Alytidae; genus Discoglossus; species Discoglossus pictus. The sequence goes on along the minus strand of CM050164.1, from coordinate 234,747,881 downwards.
CACTCCTCTCACACATTCATCCTTCACAAATGTATCATGATGTAACCAGGGAGTAGCATTGGCTTTAAAACTGTCATTATAACATTTTCATATCCGAATTATACCCTTAGTCACTCTTATTTCAAATATTTAATACATATGTTTACCTCATACAGCAGTCCTAAATATTCTGTCTATTTAAATACTGTAAATATTCTGTCAATTTAATTTAGTAATTTTTATAAATTGGTGATTTCAGTACTATTTTATATATGGTTTAACATAATTTGCCTAACATATCCATACAATGTCAACACATCGTTGACTTGTGTATTTTTATTGTATTAGTTCATAGAGTGTTTTAAACGTTTTACAATGCGTAAGCTAAATTTTGCATATAAAACACTGATCAGCGTTATTAATCTAAGCCAAGCATGGCTCATGGAGCCGTTTATATCCCTAACTTATTAAAACTGGTTCTAGGAATACATTTTATGAAAGGTGAAGTTATTGCTTATGCTAAGTAATCTTAATGCTAAGACATGATTTAGAATCATCAACTTCTTAATCATAATCGTCATCAGCAATTCTGCATCGTCAGCTTTTGATGAGTGTAATTTCCTGTGTGCACGAGAAAACTGGCTACAGACTGAAACAATTCTACCTCAGTGTCCCTCAGTGTTGTTGATCCTTTAATTTCCTCCAGCCAGTTCCTAGAAAGTTTTTACGCTTCTCTTTCAGACTATTCATTTAAGACAGTCAAGGTAAAATCACTGAAAGCACAGTCTGGAGTCAAGAAGTGCCGATCCTAATGTTGGACAAAACTGAAAAATTATATTTATAGTAATAGCCATACAAATTAATAAAAAAATATTTAATTCTTGAGTAGTCTTCTTTCCAATTATTACACTCTTTTGTTTAAAACATATTCTTAAACTGCATAAAAGAAACACTCTTTTGAAGAACTAGTTGATACAGTGACAATTGGTTTTAGGATATAAACATAAGCATTTAGCTGATTTGCTATGTATTTCTTTCTCTTTTTTTATTTGTTTTTCTTATGTGTCACCTGGGTTAGTAATCCTATTGTGAGCTGCATTTCCATTTAATCAAGGTGTTCATTTTCACAACATTGTGGCAGTTTTTTTTAATAGAGCTGAGTCTTAGTAGCACCTGTGGTCAATATCAGAAAAGTATTCTGGTTAAAAAGAAAAGCAAATGTCTCCACGCCGTAAAGCAAAAGTAAATATAATTGATGTATTAAAAAATATATTTTTTATTTTCTAAAAACCGTTTGCCCATTACAAAGTCAAGTGTGTTAAAAAACAAACAACTAACTATATATATGATACATTAGTGTGTCCTTTAAACTGAAAAGCATGCTGGTTTCAGCTTTTCTTACAGGCATAGAGCTCAAAGTTCACTAAATTATATTCACTAAATGATATAACTAATATGGATGTCAGTCCTATTAGCTTAAAATAACTAAAACTCCAATACCATTACGTTTCATGGACTATGAATGCATCTGACAGAGGAGAATCAGTAGTGTATGAAAAAAAATGTGCATGATAAAATACCAAAATAATCATTATTATGCTTACCCTAAAGTTTGCTAAATCTCTTGAGTTTGTCAACAGTTCATTTTAATAGTTAACACCCTTGGAAATCCCTGCTAAAATTAGAAAAAAACAAAATAATTTGTTTTGGCCAATCACATGCAGCTAATACATTGTATTAATCTGTGATAGCATCTTCGTGCAGGAAGGAATGATGGGATATGTAGTCCCCTGCACAAGGATGTAGGAGGAGCCAGGCAGTGCTCTGTAGATCTCTGCATTGTTCTGGCTTGAAGGTTAATAAAGAGTTAAGATGTGTACACAAATGGAGTGTTTCTATTGGTAAGTACACTGTGCCTATGTAAGCAATCCTGTGGCTGTGCAAAATAAGTTTTATTTTTTAATAAAATAAGTGTGTATGTGTATAGAATGGCTCATTGTAATGTGTGTCTGATATAAGCAGCATGTGTTAGATTAGAAAAAGGTAAGAACAGGGAAACTTAGATATACCTTTAACATAATAGAAATTAACAGCCTTATTAAATTGCGATTCAGTAAATTTAAAAGGGCTCGATTTAAGCACAAAGCATTTTTTTTACAGAAGTTTTTAGTCAGTGAACTTCTATCCAAAAGCAAGGTCTTCACTAACTAAAAACTTCTGTAAAAAAAATATGCTGTGTGCTTAAATAGAGCCCTTTTAAATTTACTGAATCACAATTTAACAAGGCTGTAACAATATGTTTACTGGGTTAAATATGATGTAACAAACTACAGACAACCCTTTTCTAGTTGGGTATACTCCATTGGATACCCTAGTATTGTATTGCCAGTTAATTAGTGTACATTCTATTTTATTGAGCCTCTCACATACTACAAAATTCCTGAGAAATGTTACTATAGTAAAACATCTTCATAACTGTATTTTATGAAGAATGTAACAAATTATATGCAGCAATTACATTATGATCTGTATTTTTATGCTATGTTTACTGCTGCTTCCGCTAGTCATTTTTGAAGTCTGAAACTGGAATGGTAAGAGAAAAATCTGAAAAAAAGATCCCATTGCAGAATAATCAGCTGTGAATGTATAATTTCTCTAGAGACTAGTGAGCAGTGAAAGAACTATAAGTCAAACATTTCAGACTATGAGTTGACATACTGCTGTATGATCTGTATACTTGTTATACTTGTTAGGAATTTCTAACAAGTTTCATGCAATATTAAAGAGATATTGCAGTGGTAAAACAAGTCATAGTCAATTAAATGTATACTAATATCAACAATATTAATATCAAGTGACACATGTTAATTTCATTATAAAGTAGGAATAATGATGAAAAAATATGGGTAAAATTCTGTTTCATTTAAGGGATATTTTTCCCATTGTTATCCTGCAATTGTTTATTTATTTACGTAAATTGTGGAAAGTTTATTCACCTACACAGATTCCATTAGGATGAAATGGGATGCAAATCTTTAATAAACCTGTGCAAAGAAATATTATTTAAGTACAAGTTACACATTACAAATTCAAAGAACGTGAGCCATAACACTAAAGTTAAAAATAAACAATGTACAGTATATAATGCATTAAAAGTAAGAAAAGCTGAAACAGTCAATTAATAAAACTTTATAGAGAGTGAAACGTGAACCTCCACATCTTACTTGACATGATTTTTAATATCTTATTAACATTTTGGACTATGAATTACTGAAAACAAACAACATAAATCATGTGAAATATTAACATTTCTGCAATATTTTTTATAAACATTGGCATTTGTAGTTTATTTTGCTTACTTTAAAGGTGATTTACAGTTTAATTACAATTTTGAGATCTGTTTATCTGTATATAAATAGATACATATAACATTCAGCTTTCATTCCCATTATTTTGGGAAGTAAATACCACGCTGATAGTTGATAAAAGTGTTGCATTCGATTTTTAAGATGGTGGCTTGATAAATAGCCCCAACATGTTTTTCCTAACATTCATTTTCTTTGCCCGTTTGTACATCCTCTTCCTGCTGTGAAGCTTAAAGAAGGTAGGGCAGGAGAAAAGCCACAAGTAGCATGAGTGAGTCCATGTGTGCAGCTGCTGTTCATAGCATCAGCAGAGGAGTGCGGATCTGTTGTCTGCTATTGTATACTGTTCTCATATGGATGCTAGAGGATACGGGTTATAGCTAATGTTTGGACTGAAAATATGAAGCATCTATATAGCATGATCATGTCAAAGGGCTAGATTCACTAAGCATCATTGAGAAGGTATAGGATAGTTCACAGTCCTGTATGGGGTGACCTTGCACTTTATATGCAAACTAGCATGCATAGAGAACAGTGTTAAAGTATAATTTTAAATCTCTGGGCACAGAGAGCAATAATTTTAATTTACTAAAATACACCTTACTTTGCATATTATAATGACAACCATCCATACAATACCTAATTATTTGTCATGCAGCAAGCAATTTGCATTATAATTGAAGCAAGCAAATAAACTTATTATAAGTATTATAATATTTCTATTATAATGCAAACCAAGAGGTGAATAGCTAATATATTAAATTATGTCCATTTGTGGATGATTTATATTATGTTACATGACAGATATACATAGAAATGTTCATGTTTAATGTAAAGTCGTATAGTAGGTTCACAATAGGTTCCAAGAAGGTAAAATTCAGTGAGAGTGATTACTGCTGGTATTTTATATGCAATATACAACTACAAAACACACTATTTGCAAAGAGTGTGTGAGTGCTTGTTGAAGAGTGCTTGCTAAATATAACTTAGTAAATGCGATGACGGGCCTGTTTTGTAGCATCACTGCTGTTCACACATGGTCAAAGTTTAATGAATCTAGCCCAAAGATTTCTAAACACTTTAAAGTGATCTTTCACCCATATATTTCTTAATTACTTTTAAAGGCAAATTACCATTTGGAAGAGATTATCTGATAACAGACCAACTTGAAGCCCCATTAAAGCCACTTGTGACATCTTAACTTCTTATAAAGAAGCTGAAGCAAACAGAGGTCTCTGAAGTAAAGTGGTTAAATTACCTGTTAAAGAAGGAAACCATCTAACCTATATGATCAGACATAAGGGTATAGCAGGCTAAATTTATACCCTTATTATATCTATGGATTATCAGATTTATATGCGGGCTGATTTTAGCAGGGAGAAAAAATCCACTTACAGACTGAATGTCGGTCCTTGACATAAGATCTTAATTATTTGAAATGCCTTTCTTTTCATTGGGTTTTTTATGTGTCCAAGTCAATGGCATTTTAATGGCTTATTAAATGGTTGTTTTACAGCGTCAGTCTGTTGAAGCTCTGAGCTTGTATCTGTACTTACTCTGTGTAGAAAGAGTTTCCTTAATGCATAAGTCACTTAATAGTTATAGTATGCCGTTTTCAGAGTTTAAGGTGGGACATTTCCCATAACCTATGTGGCAATTTATGAAATATACGGTTAAACATTTTAGTGCTGAGGGCTTTAAATAATAACAGGGAAAACTAAGTTGAATAAAATATAAAAATTAAAAAGTAATTTTTTTTTTGCAATTGTTTGCTTTTTTGGGGGGATGTACAAAAGCGGCCAATAATACTTTTTAATTTTTCTAAAGGACGATTAAAAAAAGCTGAAATATTTGTCTGATAAAAAATATAATAATGATAATAAATAATTTAAGCAGGGAAAATATCATAAGGTCAGCTTTCCATTAGAAAAAATAAATACATTTTGATGTTTCTGCTGGTCCCTAGAGGAATCCATTATACTTTGGCTGCATACGTGTGAGAAGTAGTTACATTTCTACAGGAGAAGAGCTTGTAGTTTACCCTGCAGCTGAGCATGTGCCCAATGATATAACAAATATTCCCTTTTCCGGCCGCACTTTCTTTACTGCTTGCTGCATAACCACACCTCCTCAGACTCCAAGCTAGTAGAAAGTTCTAAAGCCAGACAATATGTAACTTTCTATAGATAAGCAGATTTTGCTAAATGTAAGAGTTTCTCTAAAAAAATGTTTTATGCTCTTGTTTTCACACAATTGCTAATGTCAGTTTGTTACATACAGGAAGCTTTTCCTAAACTAAAGTAGTTCTTTAAGCTCAGCTCTGGGTATCTTCAAACTTCTTTGTTTACATATATATGCAAAACCACATAGTTGAGCAAGGTGCATGAAATGCTTTTTGTGCCTATTTCATTTTTAGCTTTTCTTTAATAGAATTGAAAGTGTATAGTAAAACATTTCAACCTTTAATACTGTGTATTAATACAGTGCCAACATTTTTTGTCTTCGTTCAGTGCATTGAGCCCACTTTGTCAGGAACTGGTATAAGGGAACAATACTGCACACATGATGGAAGCAGCCAGATCTATATATGAAAAATAAAAACTTGTTTATTATGGCTAAACCAAAATACATGCACATTTATACTTTACTTTGCATAAAATGGTTTTATAAAATAGCCTGCAAATAAATGCCTGCAATAAAAAATGTATCTGTTTCACTAATTAACTATCTCTTGAAGATATATTTTTTAAATGCACTATTTCTAGTGTACTAGCTGTAATTAGCAACAATATAAACGGTTTTGTTTTTACTTGAAAATGTGGTTTGTGCTAACAAGTTCAAATGACATGTAGATCATTATAAGAACTACCAGATTACAATTCAAACCAGTGGTACAAATGGCTATATATAAAATAATTTTTCATATATTAGATGATTTTTCATGTGCTTGTAATGTTTTATTGGTCTAAGTGATCTTTTTGAAATTTTGACTTTTAGTAGGGATTGTTCTCATATGAAAAATTGACTGAAAAAGGGTTTGAATTAAATTTCTGCAGGTAATAGGTGATTGCCATGGGGCCATATTCTATAACCTGTAATTTTGGCTGCAGGTGTTTTTTTCTCTAAATATCTCGATTTAAGTCTACAACTTAAGTCTTACAAACTCCACATATAAACCATGCCTTTGTAAGTGGGATTTCAGGGTGGTGATCATATGATCTATCACTATTTAAGCAAGCCCATAATTCGCTTCTTAGTCACCGCCAATAGTAAATGAATCCGTCATCATTAACATCAGTTAAACATGGAAGGTAGACATAACCTGCAATCGGAGGCTACGAATTAATGAGAGACAACAAGTAATACCTGCCGATGGTGGCTCTCAATCAAGCAATTTAGCAATCTATAAGATGCATTAGAGCATATGTTCTAGTCTATGGGGTTTCAACCCTTGAGTCTTGGGATCAATATTACATATACATAACAATTCAAAATAATATTATTTAATTGCATATTTGTGTGCTTGAGACTGTTCTGCAATTAAATGTAATGTATTTCCATGCCTTCCCATGCTTTTAAAATACAGTATTGTGTGTTTAATTCTTGCTACAGCTGCAATATGTGTTTGAAAAAACCCTTGTGATTCCTATTTAGTACTTGTAATAATTTTAACAGAAACTTGATACTTTTTTCAGTTGTTGGTTAGACTCAGTTTGAGTGCTAGACCTGTGGGTAGTAATCGTTTTTGTGTAACTTTAATTATTTAGCACTTGTAATGTTCGAGCTGTGCTAAAACCAATGGATGGAAGCCCGAAGGTGCATCTTTGCCTGGCCCATAATCATTGTGGGCAGGTAACTCGTAATAAGATTGCAAGTAGCTAATAGAATGTGTGGCAATTTTACGAGTGAGTTTGTGTATAAATTTACGATCTGGCCATTAGAATAGGGCCCAGGTTGTCTATGCTTTAGTTGGATATTTTTTTATGACTGACTCAGGTGTTTTGGAGAAATAAAAATGTAATCATTTTATGCTGTGGGCATATGCAGCAGCATTCTCATGCAACCAATTGACTAATTTCACGGTTTTGATTGGTTGGTTGCAGTCACTTGTTCTGTTTTTTTAATCAAACCTTTAATGTTACTGGCAGACAAATTTTATCTAAATGTTTAATTATGTGGTGGATATTGCTCGCCTTTACTGGAGTGCAAATCATTTTTTTTATATTTAGAAAATTAGTAGGTTTGCCACCATTATGGGATGAATTTTATTACAGACTAGCGACTTGCCTGTCAAAAAATTACGCCAATAAAATTTTAGGCCATGGCAATGCTGTTTGCCACACAATGCGAGGCTATGGTCCCTCTGAGCACCTTTGGCGTTCATCACGAGCCCCGCACTAAGCACCTTCTGCGCTCATTGCGAGCTTCTCTCCCGTGTACTAATGCTGTTTGCCACACAATGCGAGGCTGTGCCCCCTCCGAGCACCTTCAGTGTTCATTGCGAGCCCTGCGATGAGTGCCTTCTGCGCTCATTGTGAGCCTCTCCCCCCCGTGTAGTTTAGGGGCCTCGCAATAAGTGTTACTGCCTTGGGTTAAGTGTTACTGCCTTGGGTTAAGTGTTACTGCCTTGGGTTAAGTGTTACTGCCTTGGGTTAAGTGTTACTGCCTTGGGTTAAATGCTACTGCCTTGGGTTAAATGCTACTGCCTTGGGTTAAATGCTACTGCCTTGGGTTAAATGCTACTGCCTTGGGTTAAATGCTACTGCCTTGGGTTAAATGCTACTGCCTTGGGTTAAATGCTACTGCCTTTGGCCTTGTTTTCATCCTGCTACGTTTTTTTCGCCCGGCATTTTTTCTCTTGCTTAGGCGATTTTCGATCGTGTAAAAATGCCAAATATGGTTTAAATTAGCTTGGGTGTGGAAGCTAATTTGAGTCATATTTGTTTTTTTTGGTTGATCGTTCGATTTTTGTGGTTCGGCCATTAAATCCGTAATTTTGCGAGGTCCGCAGTTTTTGCGAGGTCCGCAATTTTTGCGTCTTACGGGGCTAACAATGTTCTTTGGCGCTCATTGCAGCTAAGTTACGTGGGCCTTACGATGAGAGCCTGTGGCCTCCTCTCCACCACTGCAATGAGCGCCTTCGGCAGCTAAGTCCCGTGAGCCACCATCCCCACAACTGTGTCCCTCGCTTCTAGTCTTCAGTTGGCCCCTTCTGTACAACAAACTTAGCTGTATTTTAATATTTTTCTTGCCAAGTGATTCTATTTGTTCATATTTTCATTTGCTTTAAATAACTTTGGTCATATCAGGCCACAGATTTAAAAAAAAATCTGATTACGAGTCTGTTTGTGTAAAGGACAACTGCAGTCAAACATTTTAAATATACCCTTTGGAAGAACTTCACTTGAAAACTAGCACAATGTTTTAGAATGTAAAAAAACAATACAGATTCAATTTTTTTTCTTTTTTATACAATTATGCTGCTGAGGAATCTACCATTTTTCATTTCCAGTCTCCTAAATCCTGAGGTAGGAGGAGACTTTGAACGTGAAGAGGGAGTTCTATCTGCACAACAGAAATGTGGCAGTAACTAATGCCAGTGCTCTCATTAGCATTAATGAAAAGTTAATTCGTTCCAGGACACCCCTGTTCAGACGCAGGCTCAGTAGAGAAAGTGAAAGCCTGAAGAAAAGTTTAATTGCATTTGAAAGTTGCAAAAAATGAAGTGTTTATTTTTTCATTTTTAAAAACATTTTGCCCCTATTAAGTTTAGTTATCCAAAATACCTAACATAAAAACCTTGACTACAATGGTCCTTTAATCAAAGTAAATGAAAAGGCTCATTTGCATATTGTCATTTTCATTAATCATTCAACCCTTTTAAATAGCTTTCTGGAGCCTGTTCAGTGTATGGTAATATACACATTTTGCAAACAAAACTACAGTGACATATTCATCAGACAATTACATGCTGATTGTAGAACATTTTCATTGATAATATTTACCATATAATCAAAACTAAAAATGGAAAAAATATTTCCTTGGTCTAAAGATTAAAAGGCCTTTTGTTCTAGAAAGAACAAACTGTTGAACAACATCATTGCAAGTATTTTTTTAGCTATGTACCCAACAAAAATAAAATCCCAAATTCCATGAGTGTGGCTGATGCTTTTCAATTTAGCAAAGAACAGCAAGTTATTGCTCAAAACAGCTTACAGCCATCAATATCCAATTTGAATCTCGTCATTGATTCCCTTCAGATCAAAGATTTAAAAATACATTTGTGTTTGGGTAAGTCCCAATTTGATGTCAAAACCAATGTATTTCTCATAATTTTGCCCTTGGCATAACTTACAGATATGAATGTTTTTTATACCATTCAGTAGGCAATATTAACTAAAAGCATGCATCCCGTATACCAATCATACTTACACAGTATCATATGTACTACAATGGATTGTTTTTTTCTTTTCTCCTTGGGAGTGGAGCCATTAGTGTCAATGCAGAGTAGGGATGGGAAGTTAGTAGGGTCAAAGAGGAAAACTTTGAAGGCTTTATTTTTGTATGACACAGTGCAGTTGCTTTTGAGTCATCAATTAGAGCAAAGGCAGGATTTAGAATACTAAAATGGCAGGTTATACCCATAAAGTGCTTTTAGTGATACAAATGCTATTGCTATTAAAGATTAATCAAATAAATTATATATATATATATATATATATATATATATATATATATATATATATATATATATACACACACACTAATACACTACTACTCTACTCTAATACCATTGTCTTTATTTAAAAACAATTGTTGATGCATGTAGCTGAGACTTGACTGGTTAGTATGATACACTGCACAGCCAGTACTACAGAGTCTATGTCTTCATGAACTGCAGAGGGGGGACTCAAGCAGGTACTATTTGTTTGATTTTAGGCAGAAAAAAAAAAAGAGCTTATAAGCAATTCTTAGAAAAAAAAGTCCAGAGTTTACGTAATTATGAATGGCTGCCTCACAGATATTCCAAATTCACTATTACATGTCTACCAGAAGCTAACGCTGAAGTCTCTCTAAGTGCTCATTATTTGCAAAAAGCCACCAGCTACCTTCAACCATCTGTAAAGTCATAAAAATGCCTCCGAGAACCCTTGATTGCTAAAATCCAGGCCAACTAAGGAGCGACTACTGCCTAAAATGAGCTATTAAAGAGTAAGAAAGTAATGCATGGCTAACATACAGAAGATCATCATAGCCATAAATGTGGCATTATAAAACATATATAGATTAATATGATGTGTTTGAATATCATCTATTGTGAATAATACATGTCATTATCACATATATAAACTGGAATGGTAACACTAGACAACCACAATTGATGAGAGTTTAACATAAATCATTAAAGCCACATTAAAATAAGCATGTGGTGTAATGCATGGCCTATAAAATGCACATCCACACTCATTGCTATCATGGAGGTTGGTTATCTAGGTGCCTTGACAGCTTCTACAAGACAGATTTTGAGACAGGTTTGAAAGACACCGGAGAATGATGCATCCTAGACATCAAGGTGTGACATTGAAGGGTGGAAGAGAGGAGAGGATGCTAGTAAATGTAGATGAACTGAGGGCTGGAATCAATGTAGAAGGTGAACCACAACAGGCCTCAGATAACTCAGGACAGCCCTTACACAGAATTACAAAAAATGGGCAGGAAAGGGACAGAGTGCTTGTGGGAAAGGGACAGGGGGATGTAGGGTCACATGATGACAGTGAGGATCACACTGATATGGTTGTAGCTTTTGATGAAATCCAGCAGCAGTTGACATGGGTGGCATGGCAGAATATGCACATCAACCTGTATGTGGACTGGCCTGGTTTCCAGGAGTAGTAACAGAAGCCCTGTTAGGATGGTCAAGGACAGCAGGAAGAACAGCCAATTTAGCAAGTGGAGCTACAGCTCCAACATATACTTAGAGAGTTACATTAGAGGGTTAACCCACAATGCGAATATTCTGCTTCACTCAGGTCTATATCAGAGATTAGAGTCAGGTGAATTCTCATTTTGTTGGCTCCTGGGTGAGTATATCCACATTTTTTACACTACTCCATCTAAGCCATTGTATCAATCATCACTGTCTGCTGTTGAGTGTTTTGATCAGTATGAGAAAATCATTATATTTTGTTATAGTCATTGTTGTTAAAAAAAAAACAGTCCATACATTTTCATACAAATGTTAGTGTCATCTGCAAAATAATCACGTGGTGAACAAATGTAGCTGATTAATGGGCAGCTATCTTAGCACAGATGTAACTTGGTTTTATGTACTTTTACTGTTCCTCCCATGAATATTTGTTGTTATTTGTGGTTTTGAATTGTCATGCTGTGATCTTCTGCCTACTATTGTTGTATTGCTTTTACTTCATGGCAGTACGCACGTTCACGTCAAAGGAACCATGCATAAAATGGTCATTTGTATTCAAAAAGTAAGGTAGAATGAAATCTGAGCAGGAAATACGTTTTTCTCTTATTTTTAGACTTTCAGATGGGTTTATAAATGTACTATTCATTATATATATGGAGAATGAGGAGGGGGGTTGAGGATTGGGGGGTTGAGGATAAGGTTGAGGAGGGATTTTGAGGAGGGGGGTTGAGGAGAGAGGAGGGGGGTAAGGAGAGAGGAGGGGGGTTGAGGAGAGAGGAGGGGGGTTGAGGAGAGAGGAGGGAGGTTGAGGAGAGAGGAGGGAGGTTGAGGAGAGAGGAGGGGGTTTGAGGATGAGGAGGGGGTTTTTGATGGTTGAGGAGGGAGGTTGAGGAGGGGGGTTGAGGAGGGGGGTTGAGGAGGGGGGTTGAGGAGGGAGGTTGAGGAGGGAGGTTGAGAAGGGAGGTTGAGAAGGGAGGTTGAGAAGGGAGGTTGAGAAGGGAGGATGAGAAGGGAGGATGAGAAGGGAGGATGAGAAGGGAGGTTGAGGGGGGGGGGGTTGAGGGGGGGGGGTTGAGGGGGGGAATAAGGAAGGAGGATGAGGAGGGAGGTTGAGGAGCATGATATGGGAGGGGGAGGGAAAGAGACACAGGTAATGTAATGGGGGGGAAGAGACACAGGTAAGGGAGAGGTGGGGAAGAGACATAGGGGAGGAAGAGGGAGGGAAGAGACATAGGGGAGGGAGAGGGGGGAAGAGACACAGGGGAGGGAGAGGAGAGGAAGAGACACACAGGAGGGAGAGGGGGAAAGAGACACGAGAGGGAGAGGGGGAAAGAGACACGAGAGGGAGATGGGGAAAGACACGAGAGGGAGAGGGGGAAAGAGACACGAGAGGGAGAGGGAGAAAGAGACACGAGAGGGAGAGGGAGAAAGAGACACAGGGGAGAGAGGAGGAGCACAAGAAAGGGGCACAGAGGGCACACAAGAGGGACACACGGGGCAGCACATTTCCCACCCTCGGCTTATACTCGAGTCACTAATTGTTCCCAGTATTTTGTGGTAAAATAGGTGCCTTGGCTTATACTCGGGTCGGCTTATACTCGAGTATATACAGTATATCAAAAAATAACATGGGAGAGGCTCGCAATGAGACACTCGATAAGCGCCAAAGGCGTTCAGCGCAGGGCTGACAATGAGCGCCAACAGTGCTCAGAGGAGCAAAAGTACACAAGGGGAGTGGCTTGCCATGAGCGTGGAAGGCACTTATTGCAAGCCTTGAGATGAGCGTCGAAGGTGCTCATCGCGGGCCTTGCAAGGAGTGCCGAAGGTGCTCAGACGATCAAAAGTACATGAGGGGAGAGGCTTGCAATGAGCGCCGAAGATACTCAGAGGACTAAAAGCCTTACATTGTGTGGCAAACAGCATTACCTGCCTTACAATTTTATTGCAGTCATTTTTTGCCGGGCAAGTCGCTAGTATGTATATATAATAAAGAATTTAAAATCAATTTGGTATTTGTATTTACATTTTTTGGAATTTTGTGTTACATCACTTAATATTGTTGTCCCACATTAATCACTAATCTATATTAGAACTAAGATAGAAATCAGTGCAAACAGCGTATACTAATCTGCACACACACAGTATTTTCAAAGAAAATTTCTGCCTTATATTAACAACACCATAATACCATGATTGTTGTTGTTTAGTCATTCTGTTATGTCTGACATGTCTGTGACCCTATGGACTGCAGCATGCTATGGACAATAATTTTTATCTGGTTGTGCTTATCCATAAGGTTATCTTTGCAAATATACTGGAGTGGATTGCCAGTTCCTTCTCCAGTAGACCGCTATTTGTCTGACCTCTCTGCTATGACCTGCCCATCTTGGGTGACCCTATCTGGTATAGCTCACAACTTACTTAAAGTACACAAGCCCCTTCTGCACGGCAAGGTAGTGATCCAGAAGGGGAATGACATAGTAGCTACCGTCAGAAAAGAAAATCGGTGTTAAATGTAAATCATTTGAAGCCAGATTTTGTTAACACCAAAATGAGAGCTCTTACAATTTGGTGTTTTACCATAAAAATAAACCTGATAAGTGTTACCATTTGGCCAGATTAACATAAATGGCTAATTGGGATACCATAATAGATATGTCAGTGTGATTTTGAAGTAATTTGAATCGAGATATCGAACTGTCAAATATATGCTAATACATATCTTAACAATATGTAATATGATTCCAATGGACCTCCATTTGATGGTGATATTTAGATTTAAATGGTTACTCAATCCATGATGCATCCGCATACAGTATTCCTTAATATATGAAAGATGTACATAGTTATGATCATTATACACATATAATATTATAACAAAAATGTAATCTATGTTTATGTACCAAGTATCTATGAAAAACACATTGACAAACTCACAGATAAACAATCACCGCCTAATCATGGGTATAAAATAAAAAAAACTGTTTTATGTGGATATGTTTAAATACAATGGTCCTCATTCAATTTGAATTTTGGCAATTGAATAGGGCTCTATATAAGCACATAACATATTTTTTGACAGAAGTTTTTAGTTAGTGAAAACCTTGCTTTTGGATAGAAGTTCACCAACTAAAAACTTCAGTCAAAATTTTTTGTATGTGCTTATATAGAGCCCTATTCAATTGGGCAACTCAGAATTGAATGAGGCTCAATATGTTTATCCTATGTGCATTAATATGTGTTATCTAAATGTGTAGGGTACATCTGGAAGGCTGAGCAACAACTGCAGCCCCTGAAAAATAACTCATTCCCTATAGCTACAATAATTGTAGAATGCTTGCTTGACAATGTTGTACAACGCATAAGTGCCTAAAACACACTTCAAATATAAAGTATATCAGTTCCTCTAACAGGCATCTCCCTCCTTAATTTTTAACAAAAAGCAAGCCAGAGGTCCGATGGGTCTAGGCGTCTGATGTCATGCATGCCTACGTACAGGAATATGTTTTGCCAGTGTGCTATGGTTTAATCAGGGGGAGTAGCTTCTCTCTAAAAGTGGCTGTTAAATAGGTGCCTTCCTTAGGCAACAATTGCTTACATTTGTACCAGATCTGCTTTGTTATGTTGGAACATTGAATTCATCTACAATATGCATAAAGGAGTTTATAAATCTATAATATGCACAGTATACTCTAATAAAACTTTCAATTAAATAAAACAAGACTAGACTACAGTAAATCTTACACACACTATAATCCTCATGTGATTCCAAAATATCTCCAGGAGCACATAATCAGAAAAATACCCATATACTTATAGCATATAAAATATAGAAAAAACTATATTTTGATAGCATTATTACTAATTTAAACTACACCTATAAATACATAATTCTGTATAGATGTAGTTAAATATAACATAAGATCCATAGAGACACCCATGGTATAGGGTTATGTTAGGTGCAACATGGGTCCATTAAGAATACTTTAGATGGGGGATCCACAGGTCATAGGGGCTAACCGGTGGAAGGAGGAATATCAGGGGGAACCCCCGGGGTTATAGCACGTAGAAAAGCAAAATCCTAGGGGAACCCCATGGCCATAGGGGATAACAGGTTATAGGCAGAGGGGTCATAAACCCCCTGCATTATTTTATTCTTTTGTAACAACTTCTCAGCTATGGAAAGTCATTTATGGCTTTCGATCCTAATTATTTGGATACATGGGGATATGGGAGGATGTTAGGGCTAGTGTAGTGTGTTTATGTAATGAGTACCATTCAGCATCATTGCTATGGGGCTACTGAGCTTCAGACTTGGAGTCTCCTTGTACAGAGCTCTGGCCAAATGCTCCTAGGTGCGAGTCAGTTAATTTTACAGGCTTTTCTTAGACTAGCTACTGTATAGAATAGATTAGTTTATTATGTTTTTAAAGCTCTAGGAAATACGACAAAGGCGTCAGTTGGATGTTCATGCATTAATGCAATGGAGGCCACATTTGTAGTTTATTTTTATTGAAAATTTGCTCAGAGTATACCGTGCATATTAAAAATGTATAATTTAATTTATGCACATTCTATATGAATTAAGGTAATATTCCAATATGTCACAGAGAATACGATACATATTTAAGCAATTACTGCCTAATGAAGGTGCCTATTTAATTACTTGAATAGCATCTACCTGTGTGGAGTTAAAGTGTCATGATCTCAGAATAATATATCTGTTTCTGGAAGGCCCCAGAGTTTGTTAGAGAGCATATCTAAGCAAACTGCATCATGAAGTCCAAGGTGTTACTGCATCAATACAAGTCCAGGTTGAAGTTCTCTTGAGGCACCAATAAGGATTCAATTATAAAAAACATATCCCTAACTTTAAACATCCTATAGAGCATTGTTAAATACATTATTAAAAAAAGAAAAGCTTGTGACACAACCGCAACCCTGCCTTGAGAAGGCCCCAAAAGGCACATGTTTCTCAGATCTGATGAAGCCAAAATTTAACTTTTTGGCTTTAGCATAAAACACTATGGCCCATATTAAATTAGAAGTCTGCATCGGCAGCGGGGCACTCGCAAGCGTGGCGGGTCCGAAATCTAATGCAGTTACATAGCAATTACATTAAAATGGCCCGTGATCGACTTTGCCGCAGTCCAAAATTGTAAACCATGCTTTGCGCCGTAAATATTTTAGGCGCGAACTTATTAATTGATTCAAACCCACAATACCAACTGAGACGCAGCCAATAGGAAAATAGTTGGTCATCAAATGCGCGATCGGCTTTAAACGCATTGATTGCCAGTACCAATTCAAAATTAATAAAAAACACATAAAAACACTGAATTTATATTGCCTATTTAATGTTATTATAATATTCTGGTATTAAGATTATTAACTAATATCACTTTATTTAAAAAATTTGTATACAGTATGGTGTATATATTAGCAATTAAAGTGCTAAGAAGAAGTCAGTAGACACTTTGCAAGCACTATTTAGTGCACACAGTTAAAATATTTTTTTACAATTTAATCGCGATTTGGAACTGATACATTTGTGGCATCGTAGCTTCAAAGGCTTTGCTTGGACGTAGCCCGTAGTTTCATTGATCGCAAGGAATTTAGGATGCGAGCTTGCAAATATTTTGAGGCCCAAAAAAAGGGGCTTTACAGGTCTAATTTAATTGTCGTAACTGCTGCGGGCTGCTTTGCAAGGCCAATACGTCCAATTTAATAGGACCCTATGAACCTCATTCAAATGAGCCATTCGGGAGATCCGGGCTCGCAAGTGGAGGTCGTAAGTTATTTTGTTATTCAATTGGTTTCCGTTTGCGGGCTCCAGGCTGCGATTCACTGCGGTTTGTAAAATCGCAAGTTAATGCCCTCCAAGCCTTTGATCTTTTAGGTACGCTAAAGAGTTCCAAACGCTAAAATCACAAAATCACTGTTCAATTGCTCCGATTCCCCCTCGTTAACCACGTCAAGCCCGCAAATGGCAAATATCTAACCACCAGTTAATGGTACCAAGGAGGTCTCGCAAAGTGCTTAATGACAAATCGGAGCACTTTAAAAGCAAATAAAAAAGCAATACTGTACTTTTATTAAAAATGAAAGTGATGTTAGGTCTTAGAGTTAATAGCACAACATTCTACAAAACTTTATTTCATGTTCAATGTTCGTGTTATATCGATCACAGCAATCAATGTGAAGTCCTCGTGCTTTAACCTCCAAGCTTGTAGGACTTTGAAATCCAACCTCCTACAGGCTTGGAGGTTGAAGCCCGTAGGACTTTGAAAAATGGAGGTTGGATTTCAAAGTCCTACGGCCTTCACTTACAAGTTACGGGCTTGGAGGTTGGTCATGATGACAATCTCTGTTTCCATTGGCTGTTTCCGCATCGGTAGTTACATGCTTGCTCCCGTAACATGTTCAAGCCCGCAAATGCTACGTCCGACGGCAATGGTTTCCGATTTTCACTATTGGCCCCTAACTTGTGGGCCCGGACTGTCTGCTATCGAGTTGCAAGCCCCAAATTGAATGAGGATCCATGTGTGGTGCAAAGCCAACACTGATCTTCACCCTAAGAATACCATCATCACAGTGAAGCATGGCAATGGTAGCATTATATTGTGGTATGCTTTTCATCAGCAGGGAACTGTGAATCTTCAAGATTGAGGGCTAGATGGATGGAGCCAATTACAGTATGGTTTTACAGGAAACCTGTTTCATTGTGCAAGAGACCTCAAACTAGCGCAGAAATTCACCCATTGGCCGGACAATTACCCTAACTGCACAGCCAGATGGGGTGGTTTAACCTGAATACATTTGAATGGCCTAGTCAAATCCCTGTCCTCAATCCAAAGGACAATGTGACCCGAAGGTACTTCTAACAATTGATTTCTCTGAATAATTATGCAACCAACAAATGTATCTTCATTAGTTTAGTTAATACTTGTGTTGCATTGAAGTGTTAAGCATGTTGTGTAAATCAAATGGTAAAAATGTCAGTTAAATCCCTTTTAACTCCAAGTGAAAAAATTCTGGAAAATTGAATTGGGGCGAATATATATGCAAGGCACTGTACATACCCACTTTAAAGGGACATGGAACACAATTATTTTTTCATGCATATAAAAAAGGACCAACATTTTGTTTTCCTTTAAAAAATATTAATTAAAACCTGTTTAAACGTAATTGAAATTAATAGGAAACGCTCAGAGCATACATATATCTGCAAATCTCAATGACAGATACATGAAAACATAAATCTATGGTTCCTTGACTGACAGGGACAAGCCCCAACATAAGTTAAATGTTTGAACCATTTTTTTCTGTGCTACATTTTTTCTGTGGTACATTATCAAATACCGTCTTTCAGAGGAAACAAAGAAAAAATGCTTACAAAGTCCCTGTAAGAGGTGTCTTCTATTCTGCTATCCTAATATGTGTGCATGTGTTATCTGACATACTGTTTGATTAAATAAAATACAAAATTAACATAATTTACCAACAGATACAGATATCTAATCTCTTGTATAGTAAATAATAAGTAAAATAATTTAGAAACAGAAAACATAAATCCCTAGTTGTCAAAAGCTATCTCTTGGCTATATCACAGGATTGTCAAAATGTCTACTTGGCCAATATTTGTAGCACATTTTCTATCTCCTACATTCCTAGTGGGCAGAAAGTACAGTACACTTTTGTTCTTTTTTTGATTAATCTTTATAGTTTACAACCACAATAGCACTTAGCAATATCTTTAGGTTTAGTTATAAACCAAGAGAAAGAAGACATGTCATCTTTTTTTTAATTTACTGCTTATATCAAAGTTTTATATTTAAAGGTTTTTAAAATTGCAATAAATCAAAACTATTAAATGCTATAACAAATTGTACAAAGTATATATTATCATCTAAATGCAAAACACAATTGATGAGATTTATTTTAAACTTGTTTTGTTTCAATAACACACTGTTCTGAAAACTTTACTATAGGTTATACATTTAAATCTATTCAGATATACAGTGCCTTGCAAAAGTATTCACCCCTTTGGTATTTTTCGTGTTTAGTTGCCTCACAACCTGGAATTAACATGGATTGTTTGAGGATTTGCATTATTTAATTTTCACCCCCTTTGGCACACTACACAAACACTCTATCTACAGAGATGCTCACGCACTGCAGAATGACTATGGAGGAAATCTCGCACTTCAGCAGACTTTCTCCACTACAAGTTTACCTTGCGCTCTTACTTGTCTGCCCTCAATCTTGCCAAACAACACTACTTCTCATCACTAATATCAAACCTGTCCTCCAACCCTAAACGTTTATTTGCTACATTCAACACCCTCCTTTGCCTACCCCCACCTCCTGCCCCTTCCTGTCTAACTGCTAATGACTTTGCCAGCCACTTTAAAAATAAGATTGAAACCATCCGAAATGAGCTCTCCTGCCAGCTTGGCCCTATCCCACCATCCTTTGCACAAACCGACAACAACCAACCCTTACCCTTCCCCAATCCCTCCTCCACTATGGATTCCTTTGACCCTGTAACCGAGGATGAAGTATCTACGTTATTATTAACCTCTCACCTTACAACATGTCCACATGATCCTATTCCTTCACAGCTAATCCCTCCCCTATCCAACACTCTTATCCCAGCTCTCACACATCTATGCAAACTCTCCCTAAACACTGGCAGGTTTCCATCCTCCTTAAAACACCCATAATAACACCCATTCACAAGAAGCCCTCATCTGACCCAGCTTCTGCCTCCAACTACCGCCCTATCTCACTACTTCCCCTGGCTTGAGCGGCTTGTTTACAATCGCCTCACTCAATTTATTTCCTACAATTCCCTTCTTGACCCCTTCCAATCTGGTTTCCGTGCCCAACACTCAACAGAAACAGCCCTCACAAAAGTCACCAATGACTTGCTAACTGCCAAATCAAAGGGTCACTTCTCCATCCTAATTCTCCTGGATCTCTCTGCTGCCTTCGACACAGTTGACCAATCCAAACTCTCCGCTCATTTGGCATCCAGGGCACAGTTCTTTCATGGTTCACATCCTATCTAAAAGATCGTACATTTAGCATCTCCTTCTCTGGCACCTCTTCTTCACCTCTCCCTCTATCTGTTGGCGTTTCCCAAGGTTCTGTTCTAGGCCCCCTCCTCTTCTCCATCTACACCTCCTCCATTGGCACCCTCATAAAATCCTTTGGATTTCAGTATCATCTCTATGCAGATGATACTCAAATCTACCTCTCTGCACCCGATCTATCCCCCTCTCTTTTAGCTCATGTTTCCAACTGCCTCTCTAGCATATCCTCCTGGATGTCTACCCGTCAACTCAAACTCAACATGTCTAAGACTGAACTCCTAATCTTTCCACCCTCTACTACAGCTTCCACTCCTCAAATATCTCTCACATTTGACAATACCATCATCACTCCCACCTCCCAGGCCCGTTGTCTTGGGGTTCTACTGGATCCCGCACTCTTTTATTCCTCACATCCAATCGATAACAAAATCTTGTCAGTTTCACCTAAAAAAAACATCTCCAACATTCGTCATTATCTTACACAAGACACAGCTAAAATTCTAATACACTCTCTCTTCATATCTCGACTCGACTACTGCAATTCACTCCTTGCTGGCCTACCCATCTCTCGTCTGTCTCCCCTCCAATCCATATTTGAACGCCTCCACTAGACTCATCTTCCATACCAAATGATCAGTGTCTGCAGCTCCTCTCTGTCAATCACTCCACTGGCTTCCCATAGCTTCCCGAATCACATTTAAAATCATGACCCTAACATATAAAGCCCTCAACAACAGTGCACCCCCTTATATCTCTGCTCTTGTTTCAAAATACTCTCCCAACCGCCCCCTTCGTTCTACTAACGACCTTCTTCTTTCCTCCTCTCTCATCACCTCCTGTCACTCCCGTCTTCAAGACTTTTCTCGTGCTGCCCCTACTATTTGGAACTCCTTGCCTCGCTCCATTAGATTATCTTCCTGCCTCAAAACCTTTAAAAAATTACTAAAAACACACCTATTTAAAAAATCTTATCACCTTCAGCATTTATAATTACATCTGCACACTCCACAGCTTAATAATACTCCCACCCACAATCTACAGTACACACACAGACCCCTCCAATTGACTAAACAAATTGCATTCACGTTGCTATTTTGTATTTGTCACCCTCTTGTATCACACCTAAACTCTTAGATTGTAAGTTTGCGAGTTTTCAAGTTTGTGTCCGTGTCTTGGAAACAAGCACAATGTGCATTTAATTATATGCTCAAAAACAGGGCCCTCCATTCTTTATAAGGTGTTAAGTTTGTTTTTTGCCATGTACTAACCCCTGTACAGCGCTACGGAATATGTTGGCGCGATATAAAGCTTTAGCAGTGTGTTTGGGTTCATTGTCCTGCTGGAAGGTGAACCTCCGTCCTAGCCTCAATTCACGCACAGAGTGGTACAGGTTTTGCTCAAGAATATCCCTGTATTTAGCACTATCCATCTTTCCCTCAACTCTGACCAGTTTCCCAGTCCCGGCTGCTGAAAAACATCCCCACAGCATGATGTTGCCACCACGTTTCCCTGTGGGGATGGTGTCCTTTGGGTGATGTGATGTGTTGGGTTTGCACCAGACATAGCGTTTTCTTTGATGGCCGATAAAAGATCAATTTTAGTCTCATCAGACCAGAGCACCTTCCTCCATACATTTTGGGAATCTCCCACAAGCCTTTTCGCAAACTCAAAATGTACCATTTTGTTTTTTTGCTGAAAGTAATGGCTTTCTTCTGGCCACTCTGCCATAAAGCCCAACTCTATGGAGGGTACGGCTTATTGTTGTCCTATGTACAGATACTCCAGTCTCTGCTGTGGAACTCTGCAGCTCCTCCAGGGCTACCTTAGTTCCCTGTGCTGCCTCTCTGATTATTGCTCTCCTTGCCCGGTCCATGAGTTTTGGTGGGCAGCCATCTCTTGGCAGGTTTGCTGTTGTGCCATGTTCTTTCCATTTAATTATGATAGATTTAATGGTGCTCCTGGGAATCATCAAAGATTTGGATATTTTTTTTATAACCTAACCCTGACTTGTACTTCTCAACAACATTGTCCCTTACTTGTTTGGAGAGTTCATTGGTCTTCATGGCAGTGTTTGGTTAGTGGTCCCTCTTGCTTAGGTTTTGCAGCCTCTGGGGCCTTTAAAAAAAGGTGTGTATATGTAATGACAGATCATGTGACACTTAGATTACACACAGGTGGACATCATTTCACTAATTATGTGACTTCTGAAGGTAATTGGTTGCACCAGAGCTTTTTATGGGCTTCATAACAAAGGGGGTGAATACATACGTGCATGACAATTTTCTGTTTTCTAGTTCTAAAAAATAGTTTTATGTATATATTTTTCTCATTTCACTTCACCAACTTAGGCTATTGTGTTCTGATCCATCACATAAAATTCAGATTAACAAAACATTCAACCTAAGGCTATAATGTAACAAAATAGGTAAAAAGTCAAGGAGAGTGAATACTTTCGCAAGGCACTGTATCAAATTAAAAATAATGCATGGTTATAATTATCACTGTTTAACACAGCTGAGTTGTATATTCATAGTAAATATGGATACAAAATAATTTGTGGGGCACACATATCACTTAATACACAGAACCCTTAACTTCTATATGCATACATACACACACAAACAAAGAGAAATCTGTGGGGGGGGGGGGGATTTGGCCCCCTCCCCCCCCCCCCCCCTCCCAGTTCCTATACCCATGGATACAATTCAACAAAGCAGTTTTTATTTAGTTACTAATTATTTAATATAGTATTTAAACAATAAAAAAAAAAAAAAAGCTTTATTTGATATCCACAAAAACATAGTGCAACTAAAACCAAGGTTGAAATATGCCAGACATTTTAGGGAATAAAGGTAATCAAAATAGTGTAGCAGTCATTAATTGTGCGACCTGGTATTAATGTCAGTGATAAAGCTTTTTTATTTTTCTATTGTTGAAATACTTTACTCAATAGTGGCCATTTAATGAGATATAGAAAACACATACTACCCACCATACATTTTCACTCCTTCATACCCTCAAAAAAATAAATTAATCCTCTAGCCACAAACCCTCATTCTATACCCCTGACCCAAACACATTTTATAAATTACCAAAGCCTTTACTTCACACCCAGTGGTGGAGCTAGTGAATGGAGGGCCATGGTGCCCCAAAAAATAACCTTGCCCCCCCCCCCCCGCCCTCTCAACCAGGACCCAAGCTCCATACCTTACATTTTCACACACTTTGTGGAATAATATGTATATGTGTGTGTGTATATATATATATATATATATATATATATATATATATACACAAAAGTGAGCAGACCCCTCACATTTTTGTAAATATTTTATTATATATTTTCATATGACAACACTGAAGAAATGACACTCTGCTACAATGTAAAGTAAATTGGGCCCAAAGTGTCAATATGTTGTGTCAACACCATTATATTCCAGTACTGCCTTAACATTCATTGGCATGGAGTTCACCAGAGCTTCACAGCTTGCCACTGGAGTCCTCTTCCAGCTGGTGGATGTTAGAGACCTAGCACTTCCCGACCTAGCACTTCCCCACCTTCCATACGAGGATGCCCCACAGATGCTCAATAGGGTTTAGGTCTGGAGACAGGCTTGGACAGTCCATCAGCTTTACCTTCAACTTCTTTAGCAAGGCAGTGGTCGTCTTGGAGGTGTGTTTGGGGTCGTTATCATGTTGGAATACTGCACTGCAGCCCATTCCCTGAAGGGAGGAGCTCATGCTCTGCTTCAGTATGTCACAGTACATGTTGGCATTCATGGTTCCCTCAATGAACTGTAGCTCCCCAGTGCCGGCAGCACTCATGCAGGCCCAGACCATGACACTCCCCCCACCATGCTTGACTGTAGGCAAAACACACTTGTCTTTGTACTCCTCACCTGGTTGCCGCCACACATGCTTGACACCATCTGAACCCAATAATTTTATCTTGGTCTCATCGGACCACAGGACATGGTTCCAGTAATCCATGTCGTTAGTCTGCTTGTCTTCAGCAAACTGTTTGCAGACTTTCTTGTGCATCATCTTCAGAAGAGGATTCCTTCTGGGATGACCAATTTGATGCAGTGTGCGGTGTATGGTTTGAGCAGTGACAGGTTGACCCCCCATCCCTTCAACCTCTGCAACAATGTTGACAGCACTCATATGTCTATTTCACAAACACAACCTCTGGATATGATGCTGAGCACGTGCACTCAACTTCTTTGGTTGACCTGTTCTGAGTGGAACCTGTCCTGTGAAACCGCTGTATGGTCTTGCCCACATGCTGCAGCTCAGTTTCAGGGTCTTGGCAGTCTTCTTATAGCCTAGGCCATCTTTATGTAGAGCAGCAATTCTTTTTTTTCAGATCCTGAGTTTTTTGCCATGTTAAACTTCCAGTGACCAATATGTGAGAGCGATAACACCAAAATGTACACACCTGCTCCCTATTCACACCTGAGACCTTGTAACACTAACAAGTCACATGACACTGGGGACGGAAAATGGCCAATTTGGACATTTCTACTTAGGGGTGTACTCACTTTTGTTGCCAACGGTTTAGATATTAATGGCTGTGTGTTGAGTTATTTTGAGGGGACAGCAAATGTACACTGTTATACATATACATACATTGTAGCAGAGTGTAATTTCTTCATTGTCACATGAAAAGATATAATAAAATACGTACAAAAATTTGAGGGGTGTACTAACTTTTGTGAGATACTGTATATATTTATATATATATATATATATATATATATATATATATATATATATATATATATATATATAAACACAGACACACATACATACATACATACATGCAAATATATACATACAATATATAAACACACATATATACACCCATACAAAGATACACCGCACACACATACATACATACATATATATATATATATATATATATATATATATATATATATATATACATATATACACACATACATATCTTACATATACATATTATTTCATACCCAAAGGATGACATCTTCCACATCCTAATACCCCCTACCTGCCTCTGTGAAGCTCTGCACAGTATTTCATGCAAATTGCATGCGATCGCAATTGCGTGTGCGATTCGGGCCATTCCATTGTGTGCGTGTTGGGGGGAGGGAGAGCAGCTGAGGATTGACAATGGGGCCAGATGTAACTCAGGGATACAGTGCAGCATAATTAAACAAATTAAATGTAAAAAATGTATATCAATTTAGACTGCACTGGGCCCCCACCCCACAAGGGCCCCGGTGCATTGTACTGCCTGAATCCGGGGTAGCTCCACCACTGTTCACACCAAAAAGCCTGCATTTCATGCTCAGAAATACTGCATACAACTACATTCAAATCTCAAACACATCTTTTTTTGAGATATGTAGGTACAGGGAAGAGAAATGAGAAATGTAATGTATTTAAAAGGCTGGAAATGTAATGAATGGTGAAAAGGAAAAGTGAACAGATATTAGTTCTATGGGCTAGTTTTTTCCTTAACCTTGGACACTCACTAACCAGGACAATAGTCACTCTTTTTAACTAAATAATTAAAAAGGGGGAGCTAGTAATCAATTTTGATTGTGGTATTGTCTTTAATCATTTTTTAGAACAATGCTGCCTAAGAAAATGACCATTAATTACAGAGTAACCTCAACCTCTTCCTTTATGTTACAGTATGAACTATTCACTAACTCAATGTTGCAGATTCTCATACTACTTGCCTTTGTATGATACAATTTTTTGAGAAGTTTTCCAAGGACAACTTAAAGATTTCAGAGGTTTTCAGTGGTCACTTAATCATTTTTTTACCTGTTTAGCAATGAGAATTGCACTGTGCCATACTTTAGAATAGCATGCAAGTATTTCCTTATATTTAATAATTAGATTTAAAAAAAAGTAACTTCCAGTTTTTCAACAGGAGATTAAAATAACTGCACCAATATAATGTAGAAAAGCGACATCTTAAAGATATGATGCAGTACAAAATGTAATAGTTATATAATAGAAAACAAATAGCATGTAATATGTTAGTTAGAGTTGATGTATTCCAACTTCTGAGTTTTCACATTTTTTAATTACATAGGAGAAAAGGGAGAAAGAAAAAAGGAAAAATAGGAGAATGAAAGTCATCATATAGGCATCCCCAGATTGATTTCTAATCAGACTGCTATGAAACAAAGCGTAATGATGATAACATGTTAAAAGGGTAACTGTGTCACAACTGTGTGAGCACATATTCTGTAAAGGTATGTGTATTGGGGAAATATCAGAGTGGCTACCAAAGCACATTACTCTTTATGATGTCAGCCAATCCCAATAAATTTAAATATTGAGCATATAATACCTTGCAGCTAGCAGCACACCTCTAAAAAATAAACTTAAAGAATTAAAGCCACTATTCCAGGTCCCCAAAGAACTCAAGTAGTGAGACATCTTGGGCCCAAAGACAGCGCACGCTGCAGAAAAGGTAAAGGTTAATGGAAGCATGGAGGTGGTTACATAACCATTAAGGCAGCTTTGCTAAAAGTCAATCAGTAAGAAGGTAAAGGGTGTAGCAGAATTTCAGACAATAGGCCATATTCAATTTGAATCCCACAGCTCGATCACAGACGGCCGAATGTCTGCGGGTGTGTTGCAGGCTCCTGTTCGTTTCTGATTACAATGCTATTCAATTGCTCAAGCCCGCAAGTTACTGTCCCAAAGCCAAAACCGTAAACCACGCAATGGGTCATAGCAGTTCAGGGTGGGAACATGGTCAATTCAGCAATCCCATATCCTCCCATTTCGAATCAGCCAATAGAAAATGAGTCATTATGACGGAAGTAAAACAAGGAGGTTACAGGTCAATCAATAAGGTTTGGGGGTCCGATATGCGATCAGACTCGCAAACGCGAAAAATAAATAATTATGAAAATGAATGCCAATACAGTCCTAGTCCATTTGGGTGGCCTGAAATGTATTAACTCATTGATACCCAAAATCGATTTAGCCCCAAAATGAAACATAACAATAATTTAAATTTCCTGCCGATTTGCGAGCCTGAGACTGTTGTGCAATTAATTCTAATGTCTTTCACCACTTTCCCCATTATTTATAGTGCAGTATTGTTTTTTTATTTGCATTTACAGTGCTACGAATAGATGTTTAACTCCCTTGCGGGTCCTCTTTAGCACTCATTGGATTTTCTCCTTCATTTGCCTTTTACAGGTGTGGAAACATTTGCGGTCTTGGGAAAATTAAGCAATTGAATATCGATTTTCAATTGTTGCCTTGAGAAATGAAAGATCAAAGGCTTCTGGAGGCTGTAAGTTACAAGTTTAACCATCGCCATTTTTCCAAGGCCGTAACTTTTAACCCGTTTGGAGCCCGCAAGAAGACACCAATTGAATAGCAAATTAACTTGCGACCTCACTTATGGGCTACCGTATCTCCCGAAACCTCAATTCAATATGGCCACATATATGCACAGGGTTGTTAACAGAACTTTCAACATGTTGGGGAAATCAAACCCTTATCCACCCTTTCCTCTCCTAGTGGGAGATAATCCAGGTAAATGCAGCAGAGAGCAAAATAGAAAATAATCAATACAACGCATGCTGTAGATATATTTAACCTCAAAGTAGTGATATCAATTTTAAAAGCAGTACTTAGTAGTTCAAACATATAGCTCAGAGAGACTGAGTGAGAGAGTTAATAATACTCACACAAAAAAATTACACCAAGAAAAAGCAATGACACTTAGTTGCAAGTAAAATGCTACAGAAAGCAGGGCCACTGAATTCTTGTAAAATGGCAATAACAGTATAGAGCGCAGATTGAAAGGTAAACCACAATAACATTTCAAATAAGTGTCTGATACAGATAGCAATGTCTCTGACCTGTGGTCCTGTCCAAAGCAGCAGTCCATTAGATTCAAAAGCTAAAGAGGACAAGTAACATGTTATAAAAAACAGGGCCACAAAACTGTAGCATAATGCAAATAACAGAAATAAACATAATAAGAGCAGGTTTAAAGATAAACAACAGTGACATTCAGATGTATAATGCAGGGAGTAATGTCATCAATATGAGATCCGGGTCAACGCAGCGGCCCATTAGATTCATGACTCAGGAAAACCAGTCCATTCAGCCAACATCTGTATTGACTACCCAATGCCCTGCTTGCAGGTTCCCATGTGAGGGAAAGTACCAGTAGAAATAGTGTATCAAGAAACTTGTTTTGGGTCTGGTACTCCAATGGTGAAAGGCATAGTAAAAGTCTGCACAGCCATTTGCATTGTTTGATCCAAGTTAATGCTGAGGGCAGGCTGAGATTTAGGGAAGCTGGAGCACCTCTAGGACCCTCAAAAACAAAGTTGAGCAAAGTTGTGGCTGCCACTTCCCAGTAGGGGAGCATAGGGACACATCACCCTGCAGAGAGGTATCCAGGGCCACTGCTGTTATAGTGGAGCAGCCATGTGACTGACTCTGGTCACATCTTGTGTAAAGTCTGCTGCATCATCATCCAGTTGATCCATATTCATGTTTGCTATTAATACTGGACCAGACTCACTGATGATAGCATGCTGCTCCATGTGTGTCTCACCGGGGGGCAGTTTGTATTGATAGTAAAATGTTGCTTCTGTTCATCAGAACCAACTGTAAGGGCCTCCCTTATGATAGATATGCGTTTTGCACCAAAACAAGTATCAGGATGACAGCTTTTATGATCTGCAGAGCTGCAGCTTATCCCGGAAATGAAGAGCTATAAAAATCTTTCTTCTGCTATGCTGGAAGAGATTAGCTAGGCCTCAACTTTGAATGGGTTTATAGACCAGACCTGCCTCTATTTTTTAGAAATACTGGTATGGATCAGTTCTAGGCAGTGTCTGCAATCCTCCTGTCCCAATATTATTGCTGGATGGCTGAAATAGAAGCTGTTTAAGCAATTTGTGAGCAGCCCTCATGGAGCTCAGTAGAAACACAGCCTTCTATGTTGGCAATAGGCTCCACCTCTCAGATTCTATATATTTTTTAATGCCAATAGTTCTTGAAAGAAGCTCACAGACCACTGGTAGCCCATAGACCACAGCTGAGGAAATTCTGATTTAGATGGTTTTTGAATATTTCCTCAATTTAATTATGATAATATGCCCGGCATATAACTGACATAGGAACCTAAGATTTTAAATACCAGTTATCTAAACATAATGTAAAATAACAGAGGGGTTGTTTTAAAACCTAAAAAGAGATAAATATAAAATGCCGGGTTTGTTCTAGGCTGAATAATGATTTATGGTGGCGACTACCAAATATGAGTGAACTACTAGCATTCTGGTATACCCCTTTTCTACATTTTGGGATTCACTTTTGTCTTACTAAAACAATGAAAAAGTCTATAACTGACTCATTTGTATTCAAGTAGGGTAAATCCTGGCCTGTCAAGACTCACTTGAGCACTGACTTGCTAACAATTGTAAGCCTCCATTAAATTCCCAATTTCGTATAGTTACATCACTAAAAGTGGTCAGTAAATGTACCTAACTATTCAATTGATCCTTTTTTCATGGTTGCGAGTAATCTACACGTAATTCCCAAGAACAAGCCAGACCCGCAAATTATGGGATTCTTTGCCATTGATTTTCTGACATTAATAATTTTACTCCACACATTTACAAAGTTTTACACTAAGTTGTGGTTCAATTTGAACTTACTGAGCATTCACAAAATACATATGACTGGTAACTCGTGATATATAGGAAATATTTTCGTGCAGTGAAAAGCACCTGCAAAAAGTTTTAAAATCATTTCTGAGACCTGTAACTGCAGTTAAAGAGACAGTAAAGTTCTATAAACCCATAAAAATGCATGTAAGTGCATTCAAATGTAATGCTTAACAAGTCCCTAGGCAATTAGAAAATATATATTTTTTAATTATATGAGTCATTATACATATTGGAAACATCAAGAGGCCTGCAAAGGCAGTTAAAAAGATATTACAGTAATAAAAAAGCATTAATAAAAAACATGTAACTGTATTAGAAATGAATATGTAACAGTTCCATAGGCAAAACTATGATATACAAAAATGCATTTGAAATTATTATGTTTGTGTCAGTATACATATTGGGAAGATCAACTATTGGCAATAACGAATCTTTACATAACACATATCAACCTCAAGGGTAACAAAGAACACAGTACACAATAGCTTAATATGAATCAGGAAATCTACATGATCTACAACAGCTGCTCCTATGCATTTACTATTAAAGGGATAGACACAGTAGTGTAGATGACGCGGGCACCAGGGCGTCAGGTTGCTATGGGCAGCAACACAGCCTGTATTCAGTTATGGCAGCGCTGGGCTGGACTACTGCTTACTTACACAGGAAGTTGTGATGGCCTTCCTGCTCCTTCCCCCATGCCACATTGCCGGTCCCTGCTCTCCCCCGTGCCTCTCCACCTCCCTACTTTCTACTCTGCCTCCACAGATCCCAGCTCTCTCCTCTGCCTGCAGGTAAGAGGAAGAGCCATCAGATTGGGGATGTGAGGAGCAGCAGCATGGAAGTAAGAGACAGGGCAGAGAGAGGGGGGAAAGGGGAGGGGAGGGGACAAAGAGGGGAAGAGACAATGGGAGGGAGGAGACAAATGGGGGATGAGATGTAGATAGAGAAGGAGAGAGACAAAAGATAGACAGAGTCTGTGTGTGAAAGAGAGAGAGAGTGTGTGAGTGTGGACAGTGTGTGTGTGTGTGTGAAAAAGAGAGTGTGTGTGAAAAAGAGAGTGTGTGTGAAAGAGAGAGTGAGTGTTTGAAAAAGTGTGGGTGAAAGAGAGAGTATGTGTATGTGTGTGAAAGAGAGAGAGAGAGTGTGTGTGTGAGAGAGAGAGAGGGTGTGTGTGTGTGTGTGTGAAAGAGATATAGACTGCGTGTGTTTGAAAGAGAGAGTGTGTGTGTTTGAAAGAGAGTGTGTGTGTGTTTGAAAGAGAGTGTGTGTGTGAGAGAGAGAATGTGTGCACAAGAGAGAGAGTGTGTGTGGGTTAAAGAGAGAGAGAGTTTGTGTGAGAGTGTGTGTGTGTGTGTGTGTGTGTGTGTGAAAGAGGGTGTGTGTGTGTGTGAGAGAGAGTGTGTGAAAGAGAGAGAGAGAGAGTGTGTGTGTGTGTGAAAGAGAGGGTGTGTGTGTGTGAAAGAGAGTGTGTGTGTGTGTGGAGAGAGTGTGTGTGTGTGTGAAGGAAAGAGAGGAGAGGGTGGTGCTCATTTTTTCAGGGGGTGGAGTTGGGGCGGATTTGGGGGCAGGGTTTGGTTGGGGGTGATAATGATGGTGGGGCCCCCAAACTCAGGGGTAGCCCCAGGCAGCAAAAGGTCTAGCTACGCCACTGGATAGACATAAACAATACTCATTAACGTTATGGATCCTGACCACATTACTGAGACTACTGAGAGTGATCATGTACTTCACATCCATGGGGAGGTATGTCATCTACACAATACTGTGGGTTTAATATCCTGGGGTATGAGAAATATCATCATGCGGAGCCTATGGCCTTAAAGAGAGATAGTAGATGACACTGTGGCTAAATGGAGGAAGCTAATACATAATAGAGGTGAAAGCCACAGGTATACCACAACATGGCACAGACCATGCACAGGATTGTCATGGGAACATGTAAGGAAAAAGGTGTAATAGGCACAGGAACATTGAAATAAAGGGACAAATCATGACAAGGGTTGTTGCATCAATATGTACCGTAATAGCTGTTGAGAAAAGCCAGCAACCACACAAGTTGGCTGTGGAGTAGCAGATGGAGAAACAGGAAATTTACCTATATCAATGGGAATCTTGGCCACACCTGTCCATTGCTGTTGTGCAAGTGACAACATGTATACCAATAATAAATATGTAAAATTACAGCTATTGATATTGTATCAATTCATTAGTAATATCCCAATTGATATTGCTAGCAATTCTTCAGTGGAATGTTGTTATAATGTAAATATTTCAAAGTATGAAACCCACTAATGTGTTATTATAAAATCTAAAATGGTGCTTGAACACTCTTTGGACATATTAAGACATGTGACCACTCTTAAACCACACCCTTGTCACTATAATGGGCTGAATTGTTCACATAACAATGTTTTTAATAGAATGTAAGGCTAAATATTTTAACATGAGGTGACACTAAATGCAAATTATTGTTGTATGCACAAATATGTGAATTTATGTTAAATAAAGATGATATTAAAAACAGGTTTAACATAGAAAGTGTTGACACTTGGCCATGACAACATTAATTACTAATTAACATAAGTTTAGTGACATGCAAACATGAGATTACAGTCATCAAATGCATGAAGGGATGGGCATACAGAAAGATGATATATTTACAAAGACATTAGAACGTAATTTAACACTCCTCAAGGCATTCCATTTGTAGGCACTTTATATGTGGGGAACATATGCATGCATCTTTAAATTATGGTTTTAATTATGTGTATTTCTTTTTAAATTGTGGGGCATATCCAATGATTTTTAAGTGCAACGATGAAGATTACCTTTAGTAGGCTAAGGGCCTCATTCTAATCCTACGTTTTGGAAATAAGTAGCTGCAAGGGGAGGCCGCAGGCTACTTAGCCATTAAATTTGCAGCTTACGAGCGTCGAGCTGAGATTTGATCTTACACGACCGCAAGAGTTGCGTCTGCAAAAACAAACAATTTGCTATTCAAATGTTACGCTCACCCTTCTATCAAGCCTGTAAATCGCTAAAATCGAGCCTCAGCTTACTTACACCAAAGAGGTCCCACAATGCTCTTTCTTACAAAATGTAGCACTAATTAGGCAAATAAAAAAGACATCCTGTACTTTCATTAGAAGTAAAAGTGATTTTAGGTCTTAGAATTAATACCACAATATACCCGTACACTCAAATCGGCAAATAAAAATAGTTTATTTTATGTTACATTTTCGTCATAAAGTCGGATGGGCTTCAACATCCAAGCCCCTAGGACATTTGAATCTAACCTCCAGGCTCGGAGGTTAAAGCCCATAGGATTTCATGACAGAAATTTAACATGCAATAAAGTAGTTATTTGCGAGTTTGAGAAGCTTGTGCTATTAATTCTAAGACCTAACATCACTTTCTCTTTTAATAAAAGAACAGAATGGCTTTTTAATTTGCTTATGAAATGCTATGATTTGAAAGTAAGACCTACAGGCTTGAAGGACCACCAAGCCCGTGACTCGTGGTTCAAGGCTGCAAACTCAGAGCACTGTTAATGCAAATCTAAATTCAAGACAGCACTGTAAATGATGGGGTACACAATAGGTGACATGAGGAGTAAAGGCACATAATTCTCAAGCTGGCACATCACCACAATACAATACATTATTTCACGTTTAATTTCTGTCCAAAGTCTAACAGGCTTGAATAAAGCGTTACTGGCTTGGTGGTTATTCAAGCTAGTGGGACTTTGGACATAAATAAACATGAAAAGTAATGTACTGTGGCAATGTGCCAGTTTGAGAATGTTGTGCCTTTATTCCTCATGTCACCCATTTACAGTGCTATCATGAATGTATATTTACATTTACATTTCTCAGAGATTGCGGCCTTGAAAACACGTGTTAAGGCCGTGCGGCCGCGATCCTGTTCAAGCATAGAAGAGCTTACTGCCGATTGCATGGTTTGCGAACGGCCGTAAGGGGGACTCGGCTCCGCCCAATTGAATACCAGTGTAGATGTAGCGTTACGCGGGGCCCTAACCCGGTCGCAAGGAATCGCAGACTTGCGGCCATTTTACCGCCCGATTAGAATGAGGCCCTAAGTGTGCCACTAGTGTGGGGTCTTGTCATATTCTCCATATATTTATAGCATGAGTGAACCTCTAGTATATTGTATTGAGCACATTTTATTGCTTATTGCATTGAGCACCTTTAATTGCTTTTTGGGGTTAGACAATTTGACTGTTTTAAGTCTATATTGTATCTCCATGAACTCCCACTCCTAGGCCTCCCTCTTCCTTTCCCTCTGTCCTCATTGCTGCACCTCCCACCTCTCCCTCTTGCCATTCCTCACCCTCTATCCACTCCTCTCCCAAATGGTACCCTCATGCTCCTCTCCCATCCTTCCTCCTTCAGTAAACACAAAAATAAGGATACATTTAAATAATACAGTATGTATTAGTGTATGTATATGACGGACAATATATATGTATATTATGTGTTTATTTATTGTAAAGGTATAGGGTGAGGGTATACAGTATATATACTATATTTCTGTTTGCTGTTTTTAGTTCATACTTGTATCAGTATCGCTTTTTGACTTGATAAAGAGAGGCATTATCTCTCGAAAGCTCGTCGCTCTATTATGAATACGTTTGTCCAATAAAAAAAGGTATCCCTATTCACTGCAATACTCTGATTATTCAACTGGATTACTGGACATTCACAGCTACCTAACTCTTTATATATATATATATATATATATATATATATATATATATATATATATATACATACAGTGGGGGGAAAAGTATTTGATTCCCTGCTGATTTTGAATGTTTGTCCACTGACAAAGAAATGATCAGTCTATAATTTTAATGGTAGGTGTATTTTAACAGTGGGAGACAGAATAACAACCCCCCCCCCCCCAAGAAAAAATGCATGTCAAAAAAGTTATAAATTGATTTGTAGGTCAGTGAGGGAAATTAGTATTTGATCCCCTATCAATCAGCAAGATTTCTGGGTCCCGGGTGTCTTTTATACAGGTAAAGTGCTGAGATTAGGAGCACTCTCTTAAAGGGACTGCACCTAAACTCTGCTCGTTACCTGTATAAAAAGACACCTGTTCACAAAAGCAATCAATCAGATTCCAAACTCTCCACCATTGCCAAGACCAAAGAGCTGTCCAAGGATGTCAAGGACAAGATTGTAGACATAGACAAGGCTGGAATGGACTATAGGACCATCGTCAAGCCGTTTGGTGAGAAGGTGACAACAGTTGGTGCGATTATTCGCAAATGGAAGAAACACAAAATAACAGCCAGTCTCCCACTGTCTGATGCTCCATGCAAAATCTCCCATTGTGGAGTTTCAATAATCATGAGAACAGTGAGGAATCAGCCCAGAACTACACAGGAGGATCCATAGTCATCAAGAAAACAATTGGTAACACACTACGCCGTGAAGGACTGAAATCCTGCAGCGCCCGCAAGGCCCCTCTGTTCAAGAAAGCACATGTACAGGCCCGTCTGAAGTTTGTCAATGAACATCTGAATGATTCAGAGGAGAACTGGGTGAAAGTTGTGGTCAGATGAGATAAAAATCAAACTCTTTGGCATCAACTCAACTCGCCATGTTTGGAGGAGGGGGAATGCTGCCTATGACCCCAAGATTATCATCCCCACCGTCAAACATGGAGGTGGAAACATTATGCTTTGGGGGTGTTTTTCTGCTCAGGGTACAGGACAACTGCACCGCATCAAATGGACGATGGATGTGGCCATGTACTGTCAAATCCTGGGTGAAAACATTCTTCCCTCAGACAGAGCATTGAAAATGGGTTGTGGATAGGTATTCAAGCATGACAATGACCCAAAACACAAAGCCAAAGCAACAAAGGAGTGGCTCAAGAAGAAGCGCATTAAGGTCCTGGAGTAGCCTAGCCAGTCTCCAGACCTTAAATCCATAGAAAATCTGTGAAGGGAGCTGAAGGTTCGAGTTGCCAAACATCAGCCTCAAAACCTTAATGCCTTGGAGAGGATCTACAAAGAGGAGTGGGACAAAAATCCATCCTGACATGTGTGCAAACCTGATGGCCAACTACAAGAAATGTCTGAACTCTGTGATTGCCAACAGGGGTCAAAGGGGTCAAATACTAATTTCCCTCATTGACCTGCAAATCAATTCATAACTTCTTTGACATGCGTTTTTCTTTTTTTTTTTTTATTCTGTCTCTCACTGTTAAAATCCACCTCCCAATAAAATTATAGACTGGTCATTTCTTTGTCAGTGGACGAACGTTCAAAATCAGCAGGGGATCAACTACTTCCCCCCCCCACTGTATGAATATATATATATATATATATATATATATATATACTGTATATATATATATATATATATATATATATATATATATATAGGTGTGTATCTATGTGTCAAGTATTGTAGTTAATTATTTATGAAATTGAAATCAGTAAATATAGTACAAAACTGTATCATCTACTCTCTCTCACAAAACTCCCTCCAACTCCTAGACCTGCGTGTTTACTTGGAAATCTATGCAGCACAGTCATCATTGGGGCGACACATTCACACTTTTATGATATTTCCCTGTCAATTAACTTTTTTTTTTAATGTTTGCTGTTTTCTATTGGTTGCTATGTCTGTGTCTCAGCCGGTCAATCAGTAATTTGCAATGAATGGTCCCGTAATTCTACACTTTGCATTTTATTGATATGACATGAATTTACATATTTCAAATTTGATATGTAATATTACTAGTGAAGGCAATTCAATACAAGTGCAACATTACTAAATAAAGCTCCTGCAGTTGAAAATACGTCATTTTGCAAGTTATGTATCTCAAATTGAATAAGGCCCTTACTCTTCCCCCAGCAAGTTCTCCTTTCAAATACTTATCCTGTGATCACTGTTGATGCCAGTCATGACATCACTGGCTATGCTTTCCCATGATGCCACCTTCTTTTCTTTCTCAATTATTTATTTTAGTTTTAGTTTATAAAGTTATCCTTCTATATCTTTTATATCAGGGGAGGTCAAGTTCAGTCCAGGAGAGCCCCACACAGTCCTGTATTTGAGGATATATTTTCTGCACACAGATGAGTCAACCAGGATGACTGAAGAAGTGATTCACTCACCTGTAGGCAGCAGGGATATCCTCAAATCCTGGCCTGTGTGGGGCTCTCCAGGGCCGAACTTGCGCCCCCTTGTTATATATTTTTAAACGAATTTGTATTGTTAATGTTATTTCTCTATAACCTTTAAATAGCACTTTATATAACCTCATCACTGTATATATTATATTTTCAGTCACACAACTGATTGTTAAAATGGGGCGCATCCCAATACATCCCTCTTGTGACCTTTGTGCAATTTAAATATGTGTATGGATCGCTACCTTGTCGTGATACCTCATTGAAGCTGTGAGCTATACCATGTAGGGTCACCCAAGATGGAAAGGTCATAGCAGAGAGGTAAGACAAATCTCAGTTCACTGCCGAAGGAGCTGGCAACCCACTCAGTATCTTTGCCAAGAAAACCTCATGGATAAGTACAGAGACATAATACTACGACACTGGAAGATGAGCCCCTCAAGTCAGAAGGTACCTAGCTATCTGAGGAAGACAGAGGCAAGCACAAGAGCAAAAGATCTAACAAAGTGGTTGGGCCAAAGTCGACAGGATGCCCTGAGCTTTTTATTGTAAAGTTGGAAATTAAACGGAGGAAAAAAGAGGGAAATCATCAGACCGAGCAGATATGAAATAAATAATGTCCCCTGTGAATATGCTGAATATGCAGTGAAAGTAAATAATAGGTTTAAGGGACTAGACATGTTTCATAGAATGCCTGAAAAACTTTGGACAGACGTTTGTGACATTGTTCAGAAAATAGCAACAAAGAATATCCCCAAAAGAAAGAAAACTAAGAAGGCAAATTGGAATTGAAAATAAGGAGCAACTAAAGAGCCTATTGATGAGAGAAAGAAGAGAATGCAAAAGCTGTCCTGCTGCTCAAAGTTAAAAAGTCGAAGATCATTGCAAACAGCAATCTGAATTCCTGTCAAATAGATGGGAAGAAGTGGAGGCACTGATAGATTTTACTTTCCTGGGCGCCAAGAGCTCTGCAGATGGTGACTATAGCCATGAAATGAAAAAGCATCTGCTTCTGGGGAGGAATGAAATGGCAAATCTGGACAAGCTAATAAAAGGGAAAGATATTACACTATCAATCTATGGTATTCCCTGTAGTAACATACATATGTGAAACTGGCTGATTTCGTAGAATTGACTCTCTTGAATTGTGGTTCTGGGGAGTGTCTTGGACTCAAAGATCCAATTAATACTACAGGAAATCAAGACAAACTGTTCACTCTAAGGTTTGAGGCTAAAGCTCAAACATTTTGGCCAAATGATGAGAGGACAAGATTATCTAGAGAAAGATTGAAGGCACATGAAGAAGGGGATGGTGGGGATGACAGAGGGGAAGATGGATAGATGAGTTCATTGAAGCAAGCAATATGAGCTTGAGGAAGAGGCAGTGACAAATGTGCCTGGTGTGCTGATGTCCATAACAACAGTCTAGAGCAGCCTTTTACTCATACAACAGTGTAGCTTAGTATAAGTGATTACCTTGGCAATATGAACATATCCTCACACCTTTATCTAGTGCTGGCCACTTAGATGATATTGTCCATAGCAAGGCTGCTCGCTTCACACGAGCATGCTACTGTAAACAGTGGCCTGAGATCTCTAACACAAAAGAAGAATCCTGCAGGAATATATACAGGTCTATGCTAAATATGAAAAATACCAAGGTTCAAATATTCACTGGTTAGGAAAAGAGTAGAAATACAGTTGGATGTGGAAATTTACAGTTTATTAGCATCAAAACAGTAAATTGATATCTGTAAAATTGTGATGCAGTGTAATATTGTAATGTACGCTTTTCATACATTGTCGTTTATTGTTCCTCAAATATTCTGGAATATACATCTGTACCATATTGTTAAAACAACAATGAAATATTTCTTATGTAAGAACACCATTAAATAGTTTATGCTGAAGTTGTACTGATGCTGGCTCAATGGTGGAAACAAGCTAATGTAAAATATATAGCAACAGTAATTGTTATTGAATTGTTAGAACAGCTTAAACAATGCAGATGCAATATTAAAACCAAATGATCAAGCACTTTACTCTGCCTCTTTGTTACTTAGGATTGAACAGTTTAGGGTCTTTTTATTTCTAGGCATTTTGTTTGTTTCAGGTTTTCTGGTATCAGATAAATATCATGGTCCATTAAAGATTTCAAATTCCAGAATCAAGATCTATTGTATTTCAAAATAAGGAGGATAATCTGCTTGACTAGTAAAATACCTCTTAGCGGTAAAGGTCTTCTGAAAGAAAGACAGAAACTAGCCATAAATGCTTAACGCTTTTAATATCTAGTCCATTATATGGTAACCTGGTCTTGTAAAGAGTCAATTATAAGATAACTCTGATTTGATCCACATGCAGGGGAAATCCGCTCCTTTGCCTTTAAATGGAGCTGTAAGTGTTCTGCTTAAACAATTAGTGCCACTTCCTCTCTGATCAAATTCATTCACATAGCTATTCCTTCTTTAACTCAGTTTGTGTCTAATCTAGGTAAAGAAATACTCTTGGTAACCGTTCATTTCTATTATGTTTAAAAAAGCTAGAAGTAATCCAGAAGTCACAGGTTACAAAATAAATCATCTTCATATTAAATGGTTAAAAAGGCCATGAACTTGAAATATCTCTGCATGCATTTTTCATATAGACTTTACAATCTGATAGACACATCGGAGTAGATGTGTTATTATAATAATGTTCATTGACAGCTACAGTGTTTTCCCTAATTCTCCATACACTACCTTCTGCTGAGGGTGTATGCAAATGAGCATGTACAGAGAACAGAGGAGAAGGGCAATTGTACATATGCAAGAATAATAATAAAAAAACATCTTCCAATATATATATAGCCTAATTATATTTGGCACATAATTTGTATTATAATAATTGCCAGAAGATAACAATATTTTACCTATAACTATTCTATTGTAATATAAATTATCAGTTGAATTTCAAATATAATCTAGCAATATGGAATGGACACTACATCACATAATGATGGTGACGTAAAATAGATTCATGGTCAGCTTTGAGAAACAGTAATGCATACAGAATACTATAAAGAGGATCATGGTTATCTGCAATGAATTTCTAATATAATCATGCTGAAGGCCTGCTGACACAGTTCAGTGAATGGCATTGTGACTAGTGCTCTGTATGCAACACACCTCATGGTGACTTGCAAACACAGCTTAGTTACTACTGAGAAAGATGATACTGGGAAAGGCAGATATTGCAGCAAAACTTAATGATTCCAGCCCATCATCAGCTTTTGAAAAGGTAGAACTGTAAACATTGGCAGCCTTATTAAATAGCGATTCAGCAAATTTAAAAGGGCTCTATTTAAGCACAAAGCATATTTTTTTTACAAACGTTTTTAGTTAGTGAACTTCTATCCAAAAGCAAGGTCTTCACTAACTAAAAACTTCTGTAAAAAAATATGCTATGTGCTTATATAGAGCCCTTTTAAATTTGCCGAATTGCTATTTAATAAGGCTGTGGGTATTTTTTCTTAATAAGGGAAAGGAGTAAAAAGAAAAACTTTGAGAATACACTAAAATATTTTCTACTATACTACATGGGATAGTGACTACTCCACCTCTAATGTTTGATTTGTTCTTTGCTTGTATATGAAACCCTGTCAAGCCTTTTTTATGGTTCTCTGTACCATGTGAGTACTTTCTTGACATTATATATATACTAGCGAATTGCCCGTCAAAAAATGACGGCAATGAAATTGTAAGGTAGCTAAATTAGTAAATGAATATAGTGTACCTATTTTGAAGCATTGTGATGAAGAGCTGGCAATCTGTGTTGATGTTGCTGCAGCATTAGTGGTGTGGAGCTGCTGTATAAGCATGCTGAATGTGTGCAGTGTAACACGGTGCGTGCGCGAGACCAAACCGTTAGCGTAGTCGTGTACTTCCGCATTGGTGTAAAATGGTGAGTAATGTGTGGTATAGGTCTGTATCGGAATATCCGTAGGTGTTTTGTGGTGTTTTGCGAGTTTAGAGTGCTGTAGCCTCGTTTTCGTTTTGTTCGGCGGCCATTTTTTCTCTCGCTTAGATTTTTTTTTAGTCTCTAAACTGTTTTATTTCGAGTAAAATCGAGGTGTAAGTTGCATTTTTGAGGTCCTGGGTGCTCCCTCTTGGTGTAGGTAAGTTTTTTATGTATGTGCTGTGTGTATGTATTGTGTTTTAAATGTTTGTATGTCGGCGTGTTGCGTCCGATGTTTGCGAGGTCGTAATGTGTGGTAACGTGTTTCGTACGTTGTTTGCGTTCCTCGTAAAATTTAGCGAGTGTCGTAATTTGTGTGTCGTGTTTTTTGAGTAGCGACGTGAATTTTGCGAGGGTTTGAGGCCCTTGCCCAGTGACCTCGCCAGCAACTGAGTCCCTCGCTTCGCGAGGGGCCTCAGTTGCTGGCATGGAGCGCCTTCGGCGCTCCATGCCAGCAACTGAGGCCCTTGCCCAGTGACCTCGCCAGCAACTGAGGCCCGTGCCCAGTGACCTCGCCAGCAACTGAGGCCCTCGCTTCGCGAGGGGCCTCAGTTGCTGGCATGGAGCGCCTTCGGCGCTCCATGCCAGCAACTGAGGCCCTTGCCCAGTGACCTCGCTACGCGAGGGCCGCGGCTCGCTACGCGAGGGCCGCGGCTCGCTTCGCGAGCCCGCAAGCATGAGCAACGACTCGTACGCTCACAACTATATATGTGATATGCTCACAGAAGCGGGTGTGCAGGGTTCTTTTGGTCCGCCCTACATATTGCTTATTACATTTACAAGTAATGGCATACACAACATAGGTGGATTAACAACTTGTGTGATTCTTGATATTAAAGTATTTGTTCTTGTTCCTAGAAACTAATAATGTTCATACTCATCTTTTTTAGAAATGTGAAAGTATTGCAGTTTTTTGTGCCGCACCTAGTTGTCCATGGATTTCTGTTGCCAGTGTAGTAGTGGTTCCTAAGTTTACTGGGAGCTAGAATAGTTTTGAAGTTGGAGTTATTTTGGAATGTAATGGTTTGTTTGTCCAGTAGGACCTCTTTTAGGATTTCATCTTCTTTCAGGATGGGCCCATTGTCTCTTAATGCCTTTAGAGATCGATCTGGCTGGTACATTTTTATCTGCTAAGGAACTACGTGTGTTTTTGTTTGTATGTTTAATCCTGAGAGAAGATAATTTTTGCATGCTTTTTTTTCCCCCTTCAATCGGAAGTTTCTGTTAATTAATTTGTTTTTTTCTTCTAAATGTTTGTATCAAGCTCTTGTTTTTTACTTTATAATCCGACTTATGGGCACTAGGATCTAACATTTATATACTACGATCTGATTGCATGTATGTTCACTAGCACTCCTGGATGTACGGTGACATTATATTTTCAGTAATATCTGTTGCTCAGTCCCAGAGCAACATGTTTCTTTATCCAGTTTGCCTAAATATCATATGCTGTTTCTCCATAAATATTTTTATCTGCATGTTTATCTGGGACCCCTGAATGTATTTATGTAGAGCAGCAAATAAAGTAAAGATAATAGATGTAAAATGTATTTGGTAATAGGGTGGGGAGAAATAGGTTAATCCAAATGTCTTGCCCAATAGACATGTAGCATTGAATGTATTGCTCAGTGTCATGGCTCATCCATGCATTCACACCACTGGTTTATCTACAATAATGCTGATTCTATTGAAGAGGGAGCAGTGAATGGAGGGCCCTAGTGCAAACATTTTTTTGCCCTCCTCTCCAATTTTTTGGTATTGGGACCCCTGGGTCCCCTCATTATATATAATGTATTCAAAAATATAACACACATAATACAGTATATACATATTTATACATATTTAATACTTTGCTCTAAAGGAAACAACACAAATGCAATTACCAAGCTTTAACTTTTTAAATCTTGTTTCAATCAATGATTTTGGCTTTCACATGCAAAATTGCTGCATAATATGTGTATCCAAATATATTAACATTTAAAGCAAATGTGATTTGGTTGTTTTTATAAATGCATTATGTTAAAAAATAATCCTTAAAGGCATTTTTAAGTTTCATGGATTATGAATGCATCTGATGCATTGTTTCTATTGGTAGGTACACAGTGCACATGTTAGCAGCTGTGGGGTGTTGAAAACTAATTTTATTTTTAAATAAAATAAATCTGTATGTGTATAGAATGACTTGATGTAATGTATGTTTCTGATATAAGCAGCATGTGTTAGATTAGAAAAAGGTACAAACAGAAAACTTAGATATACCTTTAAATATTTAGAGCAACAGGAGGCAACACAGGTTTAAATAATATTTTACGTATATCTGTAAAAAAAATTAACATACCGTTATCAATAAAAATCCTAGAAATTCTAATACAGAGTGAATTTTTTTTTATATTAT
This sequence comes from Discoglossus pictus, assembly GCA_027410445.1. NCBI lineage: Eukaryota > Metazoa > Chordata > Amphibia > Anura > Alytidae > Discoglossus > Discoglossus pictus. The sequence continues at coordinate 234,704,237 of CM050164.1, read as the reverse complement.
GAAATAACCGTACAAGCACTAAATATAATATGCTCTGTTCAGAATTGGATGTGAGACAGCATTCTTTATCCATGAGGACATCTTCTGGCAACTAGATGAACTACAACTATATTTTTTCCATACAAATTCAATCCCACGGTTCTCCATTTATTATGTGAAAAGAAAAGAAAAAATCAAGATCTTATTCAGTGCCATTATTATGCCTTAAAAGGAAGGGAACCATTACATGCATTTAACCAAGTCATATATTAATGGGGTGCTTTAAACAGAATAACAAGCAATTCATATTGATTAAATATTTTGTTTTAACCTTAAAGTGCTTCAGATGCAGCTTCACATATTACAATCATATGTAAAATAATTTTAATTAAAACAAGCTAAATAAAACTAAAACTGGTGAGATTAACAAATATATTAATATACTAAGAGTGATTTAGTGGTTCTTATTTTAACATATTTGCTTTTGAAATTTGTGCATTTGCTCAATCAAATCCAGCAAAAAATACATATGTATGACTAGTGCTTAAATAAAATCCTAATATGAATTCAAAACTATAATCACATATAATAGTTGTAGTAATTGCGAGTGGTCGTCATGCAATGTTAAAAAAAATCCTTTGATTTAAATAATTAAAAAATGTGGAAATAATAAACTAATACTTTGCGGAGACTTTAATCTCTGATTAAATGCAGAAATTGATAGAAAATCAGAAAAACATCTGAATCCAGATTCGCAAGTTAAACAAAACGCTAAAAATGTCCAAGATTTTCTGACGAGTAATGGATTGTATGATTCATGGAGGACCTTTCATGCTAAGGAAAGAGATTTCACTCATTATTCCCATAGACATCAAACTTTTGTCAGATTAGATTATATACTAATATCAGAAACAATCTTAAAAAAAATAGTAAATACAGAAATAGCTCCAATTAGTTGGTCCATGAAGATTACACAAAAACTACTCCCTTTAGAAAGACCTTCATGAAAATGTAATATAAAATTAGCACAAGATCCTTAAATAAAAGAAAAGCTTAAGAAAGAAGCTGCAATGTTCTTTGTATTAAGTAATAAATCAATTCAGTCAAAGATAACGATATGGGCTGCACATAAAACCTTTGTAAGAGGCTTGCTAATTAGCTAGCAACACTTTTGGAGGAACAAAAAGGAAAACCGATAAAATAATTATATATTGAATTCGGCTAAATTAGATTATAAAATGAAGAGTAATTTTGATAAATCTACACAAGAACAACGAAGATCAATCAAGTTACAGATTAAAATAATTGAGCAAGAAATTTATGGTAACTGTAAATACGTGACTCAACAAAAACTATATCAATTTGGCAATAAGGCTGGTTGAATGTTAGCCATTAGATTAAGAACTAAGAAGATAATGAATAGAAGAATTGACCTACTTAGTTATAAAGGGTCAAATAAAACTTGAAAGATATTGCTGAAAGTTCTGCTAAATACTATCAACAATTAGATAATTTAGAATTGACAAAATAATTTATAAATGCAACCAAAAATTTCCTAGATAAGGTAAATTTACCAAAAATAACAGAACAACTATTAATTTTGAATAAAGAGATTTTAATCAGAGAAGTTAAAGAAGTTATGGCTGAACTAAAGCTGGGGTCCTCACCAGGCCCTGATGGTTTTAGGAATTGGTACTATAGAATATGTCAGGAGTAGCTGGCTGACCCATTAAAAGAAGCTCTTAACCAGATAAAAGACGAAGGATTTATTCCTGCAGAAATGTTGAAGGCGGAGATAGTAACCATCCCAAAGGAAGAATTAAAATGTCCTGAATGTAAAAACTTTCGCCCTCTCTCTCTCCTCAACACAGATGTCAAGATATATGCAAAAATATTGGCGACTAGATTGGGATCTGTGTTGGGGAGATTGGTGACAATAGAGCAAAAGGGATTTGTCCCAAACCGACAAGGCCCGGATGGAGTCAAGAAATTAATTAATCTGATGTCTTATATCAAGATCAAACAAATACCATCAGTGTTTCTGGGTATGGACACGGAGAAGGCCTTTGATAGGGTCAGTTGGGGATTCATGGATTTAACACTGTTCAAATTTGGACTTGGCGAATTTGGATCATGAGCCATACGAGCCAAAACTCCTTCAGGAGAGCTAGGGGTTAAAAATAATTTTAAAAGATGGCATAAATTGAATAAAAATATCACTTAATTCCCTTCCCTAGTCCTATTATCCCTTGGATGTTTTGGCTGATTATTTGGGATTCTCATGGTTGAGAAAATTGATGACTTTGTCGCTCATCACGAGCCCCGAGATGAGCTCCTTTGTCGCTCATCTCGAGCTCCGCAATGAGCCTGCAATTAGCGGCGAAGGAGCAAGGTCCGTAAAGTAGAGGGGGGGGGGGAGGGAGGCTCGCAATGCGCACTGAAGGCGCTCATCGCGAGGCCTGCAAGTTAGAGGGGAGAGCCTCGTAATGTGTGGCAAACAGCATTGCAAGGCATTGCGAGGCTTCAAATTTTATTGCTGAACGCGCTCATCGCGAGGCTTGCCTGTTAGAGGAGGGGGGAGCCTCGCATTGTGTGGCAAACAGCATTGCGAGGCTTTACATTTTATTGCCGTCATTATTGATGGACAAGTGGCTAGTATATATATATATATATATATATATATATAAGCTTTCATGGGAAAGACATACTGCCCAATAGCGCTGGCTGCCAAATCTGATAATGCATGATTAAGTTTAATTTTGCTATTTTTTGGGTTCTCTATTCATTTATTCTGGTGGGGATTTGTCACAAAAAGTATAATGTAGTAGTATTGGTTTATGAAAAGGCAAAAGGTATGGGTCTTGTAATTACAAGTCTGTATTTGTTGCATAAGAGATTACTCTCACCCATTCTAATTTTCAGCGTTACACAAAAGCAGCGATGAATTGGCAAAAACTAGCAGATTCTGCAAGTTACGGTAACCTATATCTTTCAAAATTACCTCAAATGTATTCCAGTCATGTTAAACTGTGCTGTACACAATTAGCATACCATGCGTAAGCCCTTTTTGCCTACCTAAGCTTACACATACTGAGCACAACATCTAAGCCTCTCTAACAGCCACAGTAAATGCTCCTAAAGTGTAGAATCGTAGCTCGTAACGTAACTCGCAAGACTTACGGCTATTAAATTAGCCTCTTAAACCAGCCAGCTGACGACTTGTGGGGTAGGAGCGAGAAAACCCTACGGGACGTGAGAATTTGACTTCCGAGCCTACAAATTCTTTGATCTGACAAGCCTGTAACCACTATGTTCAAATTGCGCTATTAAATTGCATCAAAATCACTTGCATTCAACCCTGTAACTCACAAATGGAGCCAAGAAGCCAACGAGTGCTAGAGAGGACCCGCAAGGGAGGTAAAGTCCAATCCGTAGCACTTTAAATGCACATATACACACACTACTGTACTTTTATTAACAGGGAAAGTGATGTTAGGTTTTAGAATTAATAGCACAACATTCTCAAGCTCGCAAATCGGCCAAATACAATACTTTATTTCATGTGTAATTTCCATGTTATATCGATCCTGGCAATCAATGTGTTAATACATATAATGGCACTCTCATGTAACAGAATATCATATTTACGGCTTTATCAATATTGCATTATATCTGGAATGTGGGTCCGATCTCAACTCATAATTGAACCCCGTAAGACTTTGAAATCCCATTTCCATTTTTCAGTGACGTAATTCTGACAATCTCTGTTTCCATTGGCTCCATCTAAACTCGTAACTACGAGTTTTACTAATTGATCATGTTCACAGCTGCACATCCAACGAGCGAAAAATGTTTTACGGGTTTGCTTCTCAAGCCCATAACTTCCAGCATGTTCTAATTTAATAGCTCCGTAATGCTGCAAAATTTCAAGCTTGAAGCGGTTGCGGGTCTCACGTTGCACATACGAGCTTGGAATTTAATGTGGCTATTTATTTTGCAAATAAATGACTTTGAGTCATCCCAAACCATGTGGGAAAAAGTTTATTTCCCTCATTTTATGATATGCTTGGCAAAGACAACAAAGTTCATCATCCGAAGAACACCATACCTAGTGTTAGGCATGGTAGTGGCAGCATCATACTTTGGGGTTGCTTCTCCTCAGCTGGAATATTCTGCACAAAACCTTCTAGCCTCTGTCAGAAACCTGAAGATGAATGTTACCTTCAAACATGATAATGACCTAAAGCACACATCCAAGTCAACTAAGGAATGCCTTCAGAAAGGAAAGATCAAAGTCTTGTAATGGCCCAGTCAGAGTCCAGACATCAGTCTAATAGGAAAGCTGTGGAATGACCTAAAGAGGACTGTGCACAGAAGATCTCCAGGCAATCTGAGCTTCAACTTTTTTTACAATAAAGAGTGGGATAAAACTGCAAAATCCAGCAGTGCAAAGGTTATACACTTATTCACAATGACTTACTGCCGTACTTCCTTTCTCAGTGCATTTATTTTGACAGTTATTATTTGACATTTTCTTAAATCATAAATTGTTACAAAAAATGATTGTACAATTAAACTTGCACAGTATTAACTTCCTAAATTCACTTGCTATTTGCTGGAAGAAAACTGATATAACACAGAATGTTATTAGCAATAGGGTAATAACTAAAAGTGCATTGTTAGCATGTATGCCATATTTTCTATTATGTTATGAACAACTTTAAGCTAGTTTAAAAGTTAAATGTCATTTAAATAATGTTTTAAATTAAAGGAAACAGCTTTACTTAGGTTTTTGAAATATCATGTACTTGCATGTAATCACAATAACGTTTTTCCTGCATGCTTCTTGGCAAAGACTTAACAATAATTTTACAATGCAACTTCATTTCAAAATTTCTTGAAATTGTTTGCTCTGTTTAATGCTTGTCACTAGTGGCAGTTTTAAAATTAAAGATTTTACAGAATCAATTCATTTTTAATAATGTAAATAATATGTTTTCCTCCTTCATATTGTTATGCTTGCTACATCATAACAGCGAGTAAACTACACCTCAAGCAGTCCCTACACTTCCAAACTTATAGTACTAATTACAACACTAATTCCAGGAATAGTCAATTCCTATTTTACAAAATTCATCAAATGCCTTTATGAAAATGAAGTCAAAGACCGGAATCCATATTTTTTATGGATACAGATATAAATATTTACATTTTATGGAACACAGGGAAGGGAGAGGGGGGGAATGAGACACAGGGGGGGATTGAGACACGGGGGGGGGGGCAAAAAAAACACAGGGGAGGAAGAGAGAGAGGGAAAGAGACACAGGGAAGGAAGAGGGGGGAAGAGACACAGGGGTGGCCCGTGATGAGCACTGAAGGCAATCATCGCGAGGCCAGCAAAGAGTGGCAAAGTTATGGGCTTGCGCATGCGCACAACGCATGCCGTGGCCTGCAATGAGAGCCTTGTAATGTGTGGCAAACAGCATTGCAAGGCTTCAAATTTTATTGCCGAAGAAGAAAACTGATAACACAGAATGTTGTTAGCAATAGGGTAATAACTAAAAGTGCATTGTTAGCATGTATGCCATATTTTCTATTACGTTATGAACAACTTTAAGCTAGTTTAAAAGTTAAATGTCATTTAAATAATGATTTAGATTAAAGGAAACAGCTTTACTTAGGTTTTTGAAATATCATGTACTTGCATGTAATCACAATAACGTTTTTCCTGCTTGCTTCTTGGCAATAATTGCCAAATGTAACCAAAAATGTGACTGTTGAATTCAAACATGAGATTTGACATTTTTTTAAGGGTGGCTTTTACACAAGCTGACTTTCAATAAACATAACACAACATGGAAAATAAATCTGAGGAATCTAGATTGTGAACAAAATGGTATGCATTTTTAATTAGAGTTGTCTCATTCCCTTTTCTGTAGGGAAAGGCACACTCAAGAATATGCTGCCAAACAATACTTCTCTAGATTGTTTCTGCTGCCCTAAAGGTACTCTCAAAATCCATCTATCTATAATTCCTCCAAAATATTTTCTCCAAAGTTCATTAAAAGAACACATTTAGGTAATGTTCCTTTCTCAATTATTTTGTGGTAGGAATTTCTTTCCTATTGCTTACTGTAATGTTTGAAGCAACCAGATAACTAGAGTTTGAGCATCTTTCAGCATTCATTACCTTCAAATTAGTGTCTTTATTAAATCTTTGCATGGCTCCACTTACTAAAAGTAGATTTTCTTGTTTTTCGTGCAGTCTAAATAACAAATATAATATAAATCTTTTGATTTGAATGTTACAGTGTATTAAAAATAATTTAGTAATACATAGTTTACTCCAACATGAGAGGAAATGACAATGTTACATTTAGATGTTAGTGTTATATTTCATAATCCTGTTGACACAAAAGAAAATAAGACATATTGGGCCCTATTAAATTCTCCCTCGTAGTTCTCTCGGTGCTCGCAAAAGGCAGTTTTCCTGCTGTTTGCGAGAACCGAATCTCTCGCAGCCTGCTTTACGATATGACTGCGAGAAAATGGCCGAGAATAGGCTCCGAGAGAGCTACGTAGCCTTAAATCTATGCACGAGTCTCGCATATCGTAAGAATCCCTACGTGGACAAAAAGTCCACGCAAGGGATCCGAAAGCCTCTACGTGCTGCCTCGGAACAACCCGAGACAGCAGTGTGAGGCTCCCCCCTGCACCCTATACACATCCCCATGCTGCAGGGGTCTCTATCAGCACCCCCACATTAACCCATTGCAGCGGGGGGCCCCGATCTGCATAGATCAGGCCCCCCGCTGCATTTAAAACTTTTAAATTCCCCGCCGCGGCTCCTTAAAGGGACCGCGGCACACTATTACCCAATCCCGGCCGCGGCACTTAAAATTAACCCCCCTCTATGCTGGGGGTCCCCATCGGGACCCCCGAAGTGTCCCCACATAAACCCATTGCAGGGGGGGGGCCCGTTCTGCATAGATCAGGCCCCCCGCTGCATTTAAAACTTTTAAATTCCCCGCCGCGGCTCCTTAAAGGGACCGCGGCACACTATTACCCAATCCCGGCCGCGGCACTTAAAATTAACCCCCCTCTATGCTGGGGGTCCCCATCGGGACCCCCGAAGTGTCCCCATATAAACCCCCTGCAGCGGGGGGCCCCGATCGGCACCGATCGTGACCCTGCTGCAATTCAATTTTAAATTTACCGCCTCGCGGGTCCTCAAAGGACCGTAAAGGTCCTGAAAGGACTCGCACTAAAAATATTAACCCCAGGCAACTATAATTACCCCATTAAGTCATGATGGTCAATCCAGACCACCATAAGGCCTAAATTAACCCATTAACTCATGGTGGTCAATCCAGACCACCATAAGGCCTAAATTAACCCATTAACTCATGGTGGTCAATACAGACCACCATAAGGCTCTAATTAACCCATTAACTCATGGTGGTCAATACAGACCCCCATAAGGCTCTAATTAACCCATTAACTCATGATGGTCAATCCAGACCACCATAAGGCCTAAATTAACCCATTAACTCATGGTGGTCAATCCAGACCACCATAAGGCCTAAATTAACCCATTAACTCATGGTGGTCAATACAGACCACCATAAGGCTCTAATTAACCCATTAACTCATGGTGGTCAATACAGACCACCATAAGGCTCTAATTAACCCATTAACTCATGATGGTCAATCCAGACCACCATAAGGCCTAAATTAACCCATTAACTCATGGTGGTCAATACAGACCACCATAAGGCTCTAATTAACCCATTAACTCATGGTGGTAGAAGACATCTGCGCATCCTGATTGGCTCCTACATTGACGACTTTTGATTGGCTGACAGCTTTTTCAGCCAATCACAAGCCGACAATGCCAATTTCCTCCCGGAAACGACTCCGGGAGGTTCAGTAGCGTCGGGGAGGTCTGCCAGTGCAGACCTCCGTTGGTTTTTTTTTTTTTTTTTTTTATAGAGCGCGGATGGTTCCGCGGCCCAGCCGGGGCTGAAGGAGAGAAGGCCGGGGACATCGCGGGGAGGTAAGTTAAATGTATATTTAGATGTTTATTTGTGTATTTTATTTATTGTTTATATATTGTATTCATGTATTCATGTATTGTGTTTTTTTTTTTAACAGGGCCGCGCCGGAAGAGCTAAACAGTGACTGGACATGCTGTAAAGGTGAGTTGAATATTTAGAATGTATAGAATGTTTATTTATTTGATGTTAATGTTTTGTACTAAATTTTATTTTTTGTTTGACCCATAGGTTAGTGATCTGAAGCAACATCTTAAAGGTAAGTGGTCTTAATTTATTGATTTTAGCTTAGAATTAGGGTCTGTGTATGTAGTTAGGACTGTAATTATTTCATTTTAGTTTAGAATAGGGGTCTGTGTATGTAGTTAGGATTTTTTGTATATTAGATAGATAGGGGGATGTATTTGATATAGTTAGGATTTATTTTAAATTAAATAGATTGTATGTTAGATAGATAGGGGGTATTTGATTAGGACTATATGTAATATATTATATGTAATATATTATATGTAATATATTATATGTAATGTATGTAATGTCATGTATTGTATGTAATGTATGTAATGTATTATATGTAATATATTATATGTAATATATTATATGTAATATATTATATTTAATATATTATATGTAATGTCATGTATTGTATGTAATGTATTATATGTAATATATGATATGTAATATATTATATGTAATATATTATATGTAATGTCATGTATTGTATGTAATGTATTATATGTATGTATTGTATTGTGTTTATCTGTCTTTCCTTTTCAGGTGTGTAATTTTTTTATTTTCTGTAGTGGGGGGTGGGGTTGTAATGTATTTTTTTGTTTTCTGTAGTGGGGGGTGGGGTTGTAATTGTTTTTTTTTCTGTACTGTAGGTTTTTTTGTTTTTTGTACTGTAGGTTTTTTGTTTTCTGTGCTGTAGGTTTATTGTTTTTTGTAATTAGAGTGTTGGGGAGGTTTATTAGGGGGTAGGTAGTGTAGGTAGGTAGTGTAAGTGTTAAAAGATTAGTGTAGAGGGGGGTTAGTTTAGATTAAATGGTTTATTGGGGGTTATAGTGTAGTGTTTGTAGTTAGTGTCATGATGGTCTTATGGTGGTCTGTATTGACCACCATGAGTTAATGGGTTAATTTAGGCCTTATGGTGGTCTGGATTGACCATCATGACTTAATGGGTTAATTTAGGCCTTATGGTGGTCTGGATTGACCACCATGAGTTAATGGGTTAATTAGAGCCTTATGGTGGTCTGGATTGACCATCATGAGTTAATGGGGTAATTATAGTTGCCTGGGGTTAATATTTTTAGTGCGAGTCCTTTCAGGACCTTTACGGTCCTTTGAGGACCCGCGAGGCGGGAAATTTAAAATTGAATTGCAGCAGGGTCACGATCGGTGCCGATCGGGGCCCCCCGCTGCAGGGGGTTTATATGGGGACACTTCGGGGGTCCCGATGGGGACCCCCAGCATAGAGGGGGGTTAATTTTAAGTGCCGCGGCCGGGATTGGGTAATAGTGTGCCGCGGCCCCTTTAAGGAGCCGCGGCGGGGAATTTAAAAGTTTTAAATGCAGCGGGGGCCTGATCAGTGCCGATCGGGGACCCCCGCTGCAAGGGGTTAATGTGTGGGGGCTGCGGGGGTTCCTATGGACCCCTGCAGCAAGGTGTTCATGTGAGGACACTTCGGGGGTCCCGACAGGGACCCCCGCATTGAGGGGGGGTTCATTTTAGGTGCCTGGGGGGGGGGTTGGAGTACCCCCCACGGCAGGGCTTATGTGGGGGACTGCCGCGGAGGTCCCTTTTAGGACCCCCGCAGCACTTGATGAGGAGTGGGAGCCTGCGATATCATCTCGCAGGCTGTCACTCCTCATGTACATTTACGCAGTGTAGATACGTACGGCCCTGCTGCGTAGCTCACACGTTGCTCGCAGCAGGGCTAATTTAATAGCATTGTAAGTTAGAGAAACTTTGCAGTACGTAGGGCTTAAGTAGAAGCCTCTTATTTACGAGGCTGGAATTTAATAGGGCCCATTATTCCCAACTGGAGACAAAATGCAAACATACTATTGCCTTCCACTGCTTTTCTCCTTCTCAGCTGTCCAGACTTGGCAAGAGCATTACAGTTCCCACTTAAGTTGAAGTAAATACATGGCAGAAGGGCTTTGTCAACATATCAAAGTGGAAAGATGTTTGGATTAGCTGGAAAAACCTACTTCAAATCTCAGATAATAAAATGTCCTCTTAAATTCTAATTGCAACTTTCGTCTTGTGACTTAGACCTCACCTCCAGCTGATGCGCTGTTACAGATCAAGTGCTTAACTTAATAAATATTGCTTGTTGGGCTCTTGATATTACCGACTGACAGAACAGCTGAATGCCATCTAGCCTGTTAAAGGTGATTATCTGTCTAAAGAAGGAAGAGGATGAGCACAGGACAACCTTGTTTGTCAGTTTGCTCACTTAATCGGACAAAGCTCATAAGTCTAAGAGCTTTGCTACTATCAAAAATAAAATGAAAAGCAGCTTTTAAACAAATTACACCACAAGAAAGGAGAGGAATACAGGAACAGTGCCAACTTTAGCTTTTAAGCCAGGCAATTTCCTCTGCAATGGTTAAAAGCAAGGGCATTGTTAATAGCAATATATTTAAAACATGGACACTAATATTTGCATTCACTCCAAAACACAATTTAAAGCATTGGTTACTATGAGGAAAAAAAATACAAAAACAATATTATTAAAAGAGCATTACATTGAAACTGTTGTAGCTCAATGGTGAAATATTTTTTTCAATAAGTGGAGGTTAAGCTAACACATTCACCCACAGGGATATGCTGAAATATACATCATTGGCAGGGGTCTCTTTTGTGTGTTTGCCCTACCTTCAAAAGATTACAAGTATTTACAACAAGACTTCAAGATGATCTATTGTTGTATGAAAAATAATGAATTTCTAATTAACGTAAAGAAAATACAGCCTAATTGCAGAGTTGTTGTTATTGTTGTTGTTTAGTTGTTCAGTTGTGTTTGACTCTCAGTGAAACACACTAAGTCAGAGGTGCTCATCAGAGACAGAACCAACCTTAATAGGTTAGTTCTATGGCATGATAAGCCACTCTTAGAGCAACCTCTTTTAGCTCACTTATGCCCTTCACAGGGAGAAATATCCGATAGTATATCAGTCTGGTCCCACTCAGAAGAGTGACCCAGCCACGAAATACCAGGCATTTCTACCCAGATCAGGAGAAACAGCAAACCGCAGACACGTTTCGGCCTTTATGGGCTTCGTCAGTGAGGTGCAGCTGAACTCCCTAAGGCACAGTGAGCAAGAGGTCCACGTCTGGAGTCCCCTATTACCCTTAGGGAGACTAAACCCTAATGGTAATTTGCATAAAGAAAAACACTAACTCACTCTCAGTGACCTTATGGACCGCTGCACACTAGACAAATCTGACAGCTAATGCCACACTGAGCTCCATAAAGCTCATGTCCGTTGCTTCAATGATCTCATGCATCCATTTCCGCCTCTAGGGTCTTTTCTAGGGAATCCTGTCACCTCATAATATGGTCACAATATTTGTGCTTCAGCTTCATGATCATACCTATCTTTACTGTTTGCTAGCTTGTCCAAGCTTGCATAGCTTTCCTCCCCAGAAGCAAACTTCTTTTAATTTCATGACTACAGTCACCACTTAAAGAGATCTTGGATCCAAGAAAAAGAAAATCACTGCCTCCACTTCTTCCCCATCTTTTTGCCAGGAACTGAAACTGCTGTTTGCCATGATCTTCATTTTTTTTAACATTGAACAGCAGGCTCAACGTTTGCACTCTCTTCTTACACCCTCATCAATAGGCCCTTTAGTTACTCCTCACTTTCAACCATCAGAGTAGCTTCATCCACGTGTTTGAGGTTGTTGATATTTCTTCCAGCATTATTTATTCCATCTTTGTATCATCCAGTCTGGTCTTACGCATGATGTACTCTGCATATAAGTGGAATAAATAGGGTGACAATATACAACCTCGTCATACTCCTTTTCCGATCATGAACCATTCTGTTATTCCATGTTTGGCTCTGACCGTGTCTTCTTGGTCCATATTCAGATTCCTCAGGAGTTGGATGAGATGATCTGGTACTCCCATCTCTTTAAGAACTTGCCACATTTTGTTGTGATCCACACAGTCAAAGGCTTTAGAATCATCTATGAAGCAGAAGTAAATGTTTTTCTGGTATTCTCTTGCTTTCTCAATTATCCAGCAGAGATTGGAAATGTAAGCCATTTTGCCTCTTCCTCTGCGGAACCCGGCTTGCATACATGGCAGCTCCCGTCCATATATGATTGGAGCTGAGCTTGTAGGATCTTTAGCATTACCTTGCTTGCATGTGAAATTAGTGCAATTGTTTGATAACTGGAGAAATACTATTTAGCTTTTCAAAAAATGGAGAAACAGTGATGTACATACTATGAACTTCTGAATGTTCATTATGACCAAGAGCATTTCAATAACCTGCAGTTCACTAATACATAAAAAGACAAGCAACTGCTTGGGTATTCAATAATTTTTTAGTTTGATTTGATAAAGAATATCTTTAAATTTACTAATAAAAATGAGTAGTTCAACAAAGAGGTTACTATGCCATATAAATTATGCTACCATAAGATCAATTGTATTGTTCTACCATGCCATTGTCTTCAGGCATGATATTTCTGAGAAAGATACTGAATAACTTGAACGTATTCTCATGGATCATGTCACAAAAAAGTATATAAGTATATACGTGTATACCGTATATACTCGAGTATAAGCCGAGTTTTTCAGCCCTTTTTTAAGGCAAAAAAGGGCCCCCTCAGCTTATACTCGAGTCACTCTCCACCCCGTGTCTCTCTAACCCCCCCGTGTCTCTCTAACCCCCCCGGGTCTCTCTAACCCCCCCGGGTCTCTCTAACCCCCCCGGGTCTCTCTAACCCCCCCGGGTCTCTCTAACCCCCCCGGGTCTCTCTAACCCCCCCGGGTCTCTCTAACCCCCCCGTGTGTCTCTAACCCCCCCGTGTGTCTTTCCCTCCCCCCTCCTCAACCTAAACCCCCCTCAACCCCCCTCCTCCACCTAAACTTCCCTAAATACCTCCCCCCTCTCCCCTCACTTAAATGCTTGTGCTCCGCCCTCTGCTCCTTGACCAGCACCCGGTATATGCTAATGACGCTGCGCGCATGTGACGTCACATGCGTGTCGGGTCAAGGAGGCCGGAGCACAAGCAGGTAAATGAGGGGAGAGGGGGAGGTATTTAGGGGGGTTTAGGTGGAGGAGGGGAGTTGAGGGGAGTTTAGGTGAGGAGCGGAGTTGAGGGGGGTTTAGGTGAGGAGGGGGGTTGAGGAGGGGGGTTGTGGTTGAGGGGGATTGAGGGGGTAGGTTGAAGTTGAGGTTGAGGAGGGAGGTTGAGGATGGGGGGTTGAGGATGAGGATGGGGGTTGAGGATGGGGGGGTTGAGGAGGAGGGTTGAGGAGGGGGTTGAGGTGGGAGGCTGAGGAGGGGGGTTGAGGCTGAGGAGGGAGGTTGAGGATGAGGAGGGGGGGTTGAGGATGAGGAGGGGGGGGTTGAGGATGAGGAGGGGGGGTTGAGGATGAGGAGGGGGGGTTGAGGATGAGGAGGGGGGGTTGAGGATGAGGATGGGGGTATTGAGGATGAGGATGGGGGTATTGAGGAGGGAGGGGTTGAGGAGAGAGGTTGAGGAAGGGGTTGATGAAGGGGTTGAGGATGGGGAGGTTGAGGAGGAGGGGTTGAGGAGAGAGGATGAGGATGGGGGTTGAGGATGGGGGTTGAGGAGAGAGGATGAGGATGGGGGGTTGAGGATGGGGGGGTTGAGGATGGGGGGTTGAGGATGGGGGGGGTTGAGGATGGGGGGGTTGAGGATGGGGGGATTGAGGATGGGGGGGTTGAGGAGGGAGGATGAGGAGGGAGGATGAGGAGGGAGGTTGAGGATGAGGAGGGAGGTTGAGGATGAGGAGGGAGGATGAGGAGGGAGGATGAGGAGGGAGGTTGAGGATGAGGAGGGAGGTTGAGGATGAGGAGGGAGGTTGAGGATGAGGAGGGAGGTTGAGGATGAGGAGGGAGGTTGAGGATGAGGAGGGAGGTTGAGGAGTGGGGTTGAGGACGGTGATAAGGGAGGGGGGAAGAGACACAGGGAAGGGAGAGGTTGGAAGAGACACAGGGAAGGGAGAGGGGAGAAGAGACACGGGGAAGGGAGAGGGGAGAAGAGAGACGGAGAGAGAGGGGGACACAGAGGGCACAAGAGGGACACAGGGGGCAGCACATTTCCCACCCTCGGCTTATACTCGAGTCACTCATTTTACCCAGTATTTTGTGGTAAAATGGGTGCCTCTGCTTTTACTCGGGTCGGCTTATACTCGATTATATACAGTATTTTGTTTAAAATTATTTAACAACTAGCCACTTGCCTGTCACAAATGACAGGATGATAGTTTATATTTCTGTTTCCCCACCTCTGTCTCTTTCCCCCCCAGCTCCTGTGTCTCTTTCCCCCCTCTCCCTCCCCTGTGTCTCTCCCCCCCTCCTTTGTCTCTTCCCCCTCTCCCTCCCCTGTGTCTCCCCCTTCCCCCTCTCACGTGTCTCTTTCCCCCTCTCCCTCCCCTGTGTCTATTTCCCCCCTCTCCCTCCCCTGTGTCTATTTCCCCCCTCTCCCTCCCCTGTGTCTATTTCCCCCCTCTCCCTCCACTATGTATGTTCCCCTCCCTCCCTCCTCTGTGTCTTTCCCCGCTCTCCCTCCCCTGTGTCTCTTCCCCTCTCCATCCCCTGTGTCTCTCCCCCCTTCCCCCTATCACTCCCTGTTGTCTCTCCCCCTCCCTCCCCTGTGTCTCTTTGCCCCTCTCTCTCTCCCCTCTGTCTCTTCCCCCCTCTCCCTCCCATGGGTTTCCTCCCCCTCCCTCCCTTCTGTCTCTCCCCCCTCTCACTCCCATCTCTTCCCCCCCATCTCCCCCCTATGTCTCCTTATGCATTTTATGCAGTTTTTAATTTATAATATAATGAAACTACAATCATAAAATAACGTTTATTGTAATCAAAGTCTAGCCATTTTCAACTAAGTTATTTCATTTTTATTCTTATATATTAAATTACTAAATACAAAACACAGTACATAAAACTGTTACCTCTCTTATTTTTAATGCATTATTAGAGGTCTAATTATATCTTTAATACATCGTTAGCACGTTATTATTAAACATAATCTCATTAACGTGATTTAGATCTCCATTAGAAAAAAAAACTATTTACACACAAAAGAACTTTCTTAATCAATCCAATAAATGTGAAATTAACTCTCGTATTTAAAGTATTAAACTATTCAATTTTGCTAGAAAAACACGGGTGAGCATAAGAAATGTTATTAACTTTTTGTAGGCAGATATTAAAATTCTAATTTTATTAGAATTGCATACATGGCAGCTCCCGTCCATATATGATTGGAGCTGAGCTTGTAGGATCTTTAGCATTACCTTGCTTGCATGTGAAATTAGTGCAATTGTTTGATAACTGGAGAAATACTATTTAGCTTTTCAAAAAATGGAGAGAAAGTGATGTACATACTATGAACTTCTGAATGTTCATTATGACCAAGAGCATTTCAATAACCTGCAGTTCACTAATACATAAAAAGACAAGCAACTGCTTGGGTATTCAATAATTTTTTAGTTTGATTTGATAAAGAATATCTTTAAATTTACTAATAAAAATGAGTAGTTCAACAAAGAGGTTACTATGCCATATAAATTATGCTACCATAAGATCAATTGTATTGTTCTACCATGCCATTGTCTTCAGGCATGATATTTCTGAGAAACATACTGAATAACTTGAATGTATTCTCATGGATCATGTCACAAAAAAGTATATAAGTGTATACCGTATATACTCGAGTATAAGCCGAGTTTTTCAGCCCTTTTTTTAAGGCAAAAAAGGGCCCCCTTAGCTTATACTCGAGTCACTCTCCACCCCGTGTGTCTCTAACCCCCCCGTGTGTCTCTAACCCCCCCGTGTCTCTCTAACCCCCCCCCGTGTCTCTCTAACCCCCCCCCGTGTCTCTCTAACCCCCCCCGTGTCTCTCTAACCCCCCCCCGTGTCTCTCTAACCCCCCCCCGTGTCTCTCTAACCAATCCGTGTGTGTCTAACCCCCCCGTGTGTGTCTAACCAATCCGTGTGTGTCTAACCAATCCGTGTGTGTCTCTAACCCCCCCCGTGTGTCTCTAACTCCCCCCCGTGTGTCTCTAACTCACCCCCGTGTGTCTCTAACTCACCCCCGTGTGTCTCTAACTCCCCCCCGTGTGTCTCTAACTCCCCCCCGTGTGTCTCTAACTCCCCCCCGTGTGTCTCTCTACCCACCCGTGTCTCTTTCCCTCCCCCCTCCTCAACCTAAACCCCCCTCCACCTAAACCCCCCCAAATACCTCCCCCCTTTCCCCTCACTTAAATTCTTGTGCTCCGGCCTCTGCTCCTTGACCAGCACCCAGTATATGCTAATGACGCTGCACGCATGTGACGTCACATGCGCGCCCGGTCAAGGAGGCCGGAGCACAAGCAGGTAAATGAGGGGAGAGGGGGAGGTATTTAGGGGGGTTTAGGTGGAGGAGGGGAGTTGAGAGGGTTTTGGTGAGGAGGGGGGTTGTGGTTGAGGGGGATTGAGGGTTGAGGTTGAGGAGGGAGGTTGAGGATGGGGGGTTGAGGTTGAGGATGGGGAGGTTGAGGATGGGGGGGTTGAGTAGGGGGTTGAGGAGGAGGGTTTAGGAGGGGGTTGACGATGGGGGGTTGAGGTGGGAGGTTGAGGATGGGGGGTTGAGGATGGGGGGTTGAGGATGGGGGGTTGAGGATGGGGGGTTGAGGATGGGGGGTTGAGGAGAGAGGATGTGGATGGGGGGGTTGAGGAGGGGGGTTGAGGATGGGGTTGAGGATGAGGAGGGAGGTTGAGGATGAGGTTGAGGATGAGGAGGGAGGTTGAGGTGTGGGGTTGAGGACGGTGATAAGGGAGGGGGGAAGAGACACAGGGAAGGGAGAGGTTGGAAGAGACACAGGGAAGGGAGAGGGGAGAAGAGACACGGGGAAGGGAGAGGGGAGAAGAGAGACGGAGAGAGAGGGGGACACAGAGGGCACAAGAGGGACACAGGGGGCAGCACATTTCCCACCCAAGGCTTATACTCGAGTCACTCATTTTACCCAGTATTTTGTGGTAAAATGGGTGCCTCTGCTTTTACTAGGGTCGGCTTATACTCGACTATATACAGTATTTTGTTTAAAATGATTTAACAACTAGCCACTTGCCTGTCACAAATGACAGGATGATAGTTTATATTTCTGTTTCCCCACCTCTGTCTCTTTCCCCCCCAGCTCCTGTGTCTCTTTCCCCCCTCTCCCTCCCCTGTGTCTCTCCCCCCTCCTTTGTCTCTTCCCCCTCTCCCTCCCCTGTGTCTCCCCCTTCCCCCTCTCACGTGTCTCTTTCCCCCCTCTCCTTCCCCTGTGTCTCTTTCCCCCCTCTCCCTCCCCTGTGTCTCTTTCCCCCCTCTCCCTCCCCTGTGTCTCTTTCCCCCCTCTCCCTCCCCTGTGTCTCTTTCCCCCCTCTCCCTCCCCTGTGTCTTTCCCCGCTCTCCCTCCCCTGTGTCTTTCCCCGCTCTCCCTCCCCTGTGTCTCTTCCCCTCTCCCTCCCCTGTGTCTCTTCCCCTCTCCATCCCCTGTGTCTCTTCCCCTCTCCATCCCCTGTGTCTCTTCCCCTCTCCATCCCCTGTGTCTCTTCCCCTCTCCATCCCCTGTGTCTCTTCCCCTCTCCATCCCCTGTGTCTCTCCCACCTTCCCCCCTATCACTCCCTGGTGTCTCTCCCCCTCCCTCTCCTGTGTCTCTTTGCCCTTCTCTCTCTCTCCTCTCTGTCTCTTCCCCCCTCTCCCTCCCATGGGTTTCTTCTCCCTCCCTCCCTTCTGTCTCTCCCCCCTCTCACTCCCATCTCTTCCCCCCCATCTCCCTCCCCTGTGTCTCCTTATGCATTTTATGCAGTTTTTAATTTATAATATAATGAAACTACAATCATAAAATAACGTTTATTGTAATCAAAGTCTAGCCATTTTCAACTAAGTTATTTCATTTTTATTCTTATATATTAAATTACTAAATACAAAACACAGTACATAAAACTGTTACCTCTCTTATTTTTAATGCATTATTAGACGTCTAATTATATCTTTAATACATCGTTAGCACGTTATTATTAAACATAATCTCATTAACGTGATTTAGATCTCCATTAGAAAAAAAACTATTTACACACAAAAGCACTTTCTTAATCAATCCAATAAATGTGACATTAACTCTCGTATTTAAAGTATTAAACTATTCAATTTTGCTAGAAAAACACGGGTGAGCATAAGAAATGTTATTAACTTTTTGTAGGCAGATATTAAAATTCTAATTTTATTTTATTTCTATTCCAGAAAGCATTACACAATTGCATATACGTAACGTAAACCCTTCATACACTGTGTATATAAATGGCAGTTAATTAAAAATGTAGGCACTCTTAGATACACTAGGATGTAAAGGCTTAATTTTGTGCAATTCATTAAAAGCTCTGCAGCACGTATTACACAATGCAAACATAATAATTTAGGGCTTATATTTCATTTCACTTTTATTTAGCTTTCATCCTAGTGACTATAACACAAAGCATAAATCTCAGTAATTCTTAAGTATTAAATAAAATAAATTACGGATTATAAACAGTGTAAAGTGAGCTAAACACATACATGTTCATGTTTTGAGTCTATCCCCTTTCCGCTTGAGAAACACTGGGACCTTCAGTGCATAAATAATGTAGATTATAAGAATGTAAAATTACCATAGGTGTTGATAAAACATGATTAATACACAAAAGGCAGGAAATTTGCAAAGTTGATTTTCAAAACTGTAATTGTATCCATGTACTGACTGAGAATTTTATTTAGTTGCATATTTTATTATTAAGTGAAACATGCCAAAAGGCTGCTTTACATGAAATGAGGTTGTTTTAACCTAATTAGACATCTACTGTATGGGCCCTATGAATCAGGTGCACTGACTTAGGGTACTGTCATAAAACGGCTGCAGGAGATTTTTTGTCCCAATTTACAACACTATGCTAATTATTTGGTCCCATGCATTTCGACAGTAAGGTCACATCCATAAACCATGCTTCAGGCAGTAGCACTGAAGGGGCTTGGGTTACGGCACCCACGTAATGGTTAACCACTTCTCTAGCAGGATGTGAGGTAGAGGGAGGTTGGGATGAGCCCATAGACTAAGCAGGCATAGTTTATGATCAGGGAGGAAGGGACAATTTAGCAAGGTGGAGGAGGTGATAGTAGTCAGTCCCCACTGACTTTGGTCACAACTAAGCATTCCTTGTGAGATGCCACATCTTTACTCATGGTGATGGCAAGTGATTTCTCATGACAAAGTTTGCACTGCTTGCAGATGAAGTTCAGGTAATTGGGTTTATTGTTACAGTTCCAGTAGTTGCCACTGTACTGTACCTACAGACTTTTATAGTTATTTTTTTCTCCTCCTCTGCCTTTTTTTAGCTTAAGACTGCCATGTTTTTGTATGTTTGCTTTTTGGAACATACTGCATGTTTTTTTAATTGGATTACATAATTCTTGATATCCAGCATCTGTGCAATGTAGCAGATGAGGACATGCTGTACGTGCTATGCGTATTAGTAGTTACTTCCATGCAGACTTATGGATGATTTTTTTTTTATGATTGTGGTTAATGTGGTGTAATGACCACATGTGACCCTCTCAGATGCTATGCATCATTCTTGTTATACACTATTACCTTTTCGGATCTGCCCACGCCACACCCATGATATTAATGCACAGTTGGATATGTTTATATCATTTAACTATTAATTTAACTATTAAGTTTTAGGATATTGGTCATCTTCCTGTAATGGCATCCCTTCATGCACCTCTGATTTATTAGTTTTGTTTATGCAAATTACCCTTAGGGTTTAGTTTCCGTAAGAGGTATAGGGGACTCCAGACGTGGACCCCTGGCTCACTGTGCCTTAGGGAGTACAGCTGCACCTCACTGAGGAGACTCAATGAAGGCCAAAACGCGTCTGGAGCTTGCTGTTTCTCCTGTTCAGGGTAGAATTGCCTGGTATTTCAGGGCTGGGTCTCTCTTTTGAATGGGAACTGATATACTAAAGGGTATTTCTCCCTGTGAAGGACACAAGTGACCTAAAAGAGGTTGCTCTCAGAGTGGGTTATCATGTCCATCGATCTAACCCATTAAGGTTAGTTCATTCTCTGATGAGTACCTTTGACTTATTTGTTTTGTTTCTGTAAACATATGTCACTAAACCTATGTAAATTCTGGATTCATGTTATTTTGGCCAAATGTTTCCACTTTTGATGTTAGATCTGATGTTATTATCATATTTTTTTACATCAATTCACATATTGGTGCACACAACACCTGATTTCTACATAATGTGTGACATGATGATGACATATATATCCTTTTTTCCCCATTGTGAAGCATTGTCCTGGGAGCATTCTTGAACATCACAGTGAAAAGTGATGGCATGTATTAATATGTCCAACCGGTGTTCTAACACTTATTGCAATGTTATGATCACTATTTTCTACAACATGCCTGAACAACCTGAATAGTGATTACTGTGAGTTAATAATGCGATACAGTACATATACATTGTGACACTACTGGGCCTCACCATTCCACTGAAGGGTTGTTAAACATATGACATTAGTAATTTATGAATAATTGATACATTGACACGATTACTTATTGTCAGTTGACGAGTCTTGGTGTATATGTTGGCACTTGCACATGATCAATGGTGTGAGACTTGCCAGGACAGGAGTAGCCATGATTCCTGATTATGGAGGTAAGATTTGTGGTGCTCCATGTGCCTCTCCGCAGCCTTCTTTTGTATCTTTTTTTGGGCCTTCATGTCAAGCTTCAGGGGATGAGTGTAATCCCTTTGTAATGATCTGTCCCTATATGGTTATGTGCCCATGCCTAAGTTACCCTGTTCCTTGGATGCTCCATGTGAAGATCCAGTGCCTGGCCTGTGCCATCTATTGATCTACCTGTGAGGATCACCTCCCCCATCCATCCAGCATCATTGTCAGGCAGTCCTCTGTTTCAAGCCACCTGCTGCCCATGTTGACATATCTCCCCACATCTCAATCAGTTTAAAGGACCCCATTTTAATGTGTAAATGCCATACATTCCCTTAGATGATCTCTGTGAGTACTGTGCTATGATGCTGATCAATACAGCTTTGTTTGTGTTGTGTTTATTTCTTTACTGGTGAGCTCTTGATAACATTTACTGTGGTCCATGTGCGTTTGGTGATTTATATATATATGATATATATATATATAATTGTACTTTTTCACATTTGTGTCTCTGTGACTGAGATAGTATTTGTAATGGAATTGCATAATATCTGAGGCAATTTTTGATTATGATGTGTCTTTGGGAGATTTCTGCATCTTTGAGCTAATATTTTCTGTTTCCATATGTCTGATAAGTCATATATGAGTATTAATTAGTTTTCTATTGCTCATATGTGCCACTAGCAGTGTGAATCCTTCATTTGTGATGATGACCCATTGTGATTTTGTTTAAACCAATTTGGGCATTTTTTCACCTTGCTGTGTGAAAATATCAAACTATTTATGATATTTTAATTATATTTATATGTACAATATAGATAACATAAAATATATATCAATGTTAATTTATATTGATAGGGAGTCTGATATTCTGTCTAGCAGTGAAAAGGGAGCTGAAGGGGAGTTTTGTTATTTCACGGTTGACTGGGTTTAGAGTTTAGCATTTGGCAGCTCTTTTAAAATTGTGTAGCTTCTCCTCTCCACATACTCAAAAACAGGCAGTCAAGCTCCAAACTTAAAATTTTGCTTACCCACCCCCTTTATGTATAGATTACGAAGTTTTATTGTTATGTCAATCTCTACTCTAAAAAACGTTTGCAAAAATTAAGATTTTCTTTACAAATGTTTAAGCACTTGGTTATTACATTGTTAGTTTGTTATATACTTCAAAAACATATCAGGTTTTACCTAAACAACAGTTAAAAAAAAGGACATTGTAATAGGCTATTAACATTATTGGAATTGGTCAACTAAGAAAAAACAGTAGAATGGAATATTAGAGGCATAAATGGACAGCCTTTAAGATGTTGTTAAATGCACAATGTAATAGGTTATAAATATTATCGCAATTGGTAGACTAAGAAAAACCAGTAGAAGGTAATAATAGATACATAAATGGACAACCTTTAAGAGCATGTTAAATACAAACATATTTCTATACATACCGGGTAACTATATGACTTTGAATGAAGTTTAAATGGAGAGTAATATCATCATATTTACTAATGACACTGTGAAACTGCTAAGGTAACTAAAATAGACAATGATGCATTTACCATACAGATTTACTTCTATAAATAATTGAGTGGACACCAAAATGATGTAGGAGAGTTAACACAGATAGATGTAAATTTGGGAAAGAACAATTAGCATGCTATTTTTTTAGAGCACATCTGAGGAATCATAAATGAAAATGACTTATATTGGACAACTAACATTGACACAATGCTCACGGTCAGGCTGTAGCTTAAAAAGCTAGTAAAGAGTTATAAATGGTTAGTCCTAATTAGAAGAGGCAGAGATCTATGGGTCCTTGGTAATTTAAAGGTTATATTACTTTAACTTTCATAATTGCACTGTTTATATATTACATTTAACATATTATATCAATTTTAAATAATGATAAATTAAATCATTTGTAAAGAGGATAAAAGATAAAATAATCAACATCAACTTTCAATGACATCATTTGAAAAAGTAATCCTTTCTATATGGTCAAGGCAAAAGAGAATTATTAATTGTCAAAACATTTGTTCCAGTTGGTTGAGCCTAAAATCAACCGGTAAGCCAAAAGATCTCTAAATACATCTATTTCAACTAATTTTATATAGAGACTGTTTGTAACTATAGTAACTAAGCATATCTTATACAAATATCTGACTAAATACATCAACATAGATCTATACTATAAACTGTTTATCAGTTTAAATTTGATAGAGACGTCTTTATAAAGGAAATATAACAATTTGATTTACATGAGGAAAGGATGTAAATTATTAAGGATGGAGCTACAACAGCTGATTATTTAACACTGTATGGAGACCAGACTAACAGTGTCATTGACATTTCACAAACAGTTGAAAGACTACAATTAATTTAAATGAAAAGAAAGGTGGGGTAGGAGAAAGCGCACCACTATCTAGTGCAGATTATTCAAAAGGTAAGCTATTGGATACACAATATGTGCAACTAGAATAATTGGACTCTCACCTTGAGGTATATAAAAGCATTTGTGAGATTGTTCTGGTCAATCTCTGGTGGTATGGTCATCCACTATTGTTTTTGGATGTGGACAAAAGTAATGAAGTAAATAATAATGGTGATACATGGAAATAGATCATGCAAAGTCCCATAGATTTAAAGAAGGACTTTATTATACACTATTCAACATAAACAATTAAATAAAAATGTGAAATAAAAAAAATCAATGTTACAAATAATGATTAAATTGTGGCAGAAGTAGTACACACAAGCTAGTGTGGTTGTAAAATTTTAAAAAATCACATACAGCACGGGGGGACAGCCAGGACATCTGGGAGTGAGGTAGAATGCAAATTTAAGCCGAATTTGCTGAGTTTCGGCACTCGAAAATCAGCTAAGCAAGAAAAAAAATGGTGACCAGAAAAAAATGAAAGAGTCTACATAACCCTGAACCGCACAAAACACCACCAGCCGTGTACAACTTTTACCCAGCAACATACGAGGTACAAAATACACTATTACAAAGGAAGAAAAATGCTCACAAGCCGCGTAACACATAGACAATTTTACAACACTAACTTGCAACTAACAACATTCCGAACATAAAATGGCTCTTTACACGACTACACCAATGGTTTGCCCTTGCGCACGCAGCCTATTTACACTGTACAATTGGCACATTGATGACACTTTCTCCTCAGGGCAGCAACAGTCAAACTGTACATTGTATGCTGCAGGAAGATAAAAATAGATTGTTAACTCTTCAGGCTATTGATTGCTGGATATATTAATTAGAAATAGGTAAAGTATATTAATTTATTAAGCAACTAATTAATGAATTTTTATTTAAAAAAAAAAAAAAATATATATATATATATATATATATATATCTGTCTTTGTGATGAGCGCCGAAGATGATCATTGCAAAGCAAAAAACTGGAAGGACACGTGGGGAGAGGCTCGCAATGAGCACCAAAGGTGCTCAGAGGAGAAAAAGTACACACGGAGAGACGCTTGCAATGAGCCCCGAAGGTGCTCAGAGGAGCAAAAGTACACAAGAGGAGAAGCTTGCAATGAGCACCGTAGGCTCACATTGCGAGCCACGCGGTGAACGCCAAAGGCGCTCAGCGCAAGGCTCGCAATGAGCGTCAAAGGTCCTCTGAGTACAAAAAGCTTTACATTGTGTGGCAAACAGCATTGGCTTAAAAAAGTTATAGTAATAATAAACATAACAATAACGGTATTCAATCACATGATTAATCCGTATCACTTATATCATAAAAAGGTTAAAATACGTGAAGCAATATCAATAGATTCTAAAATACAGATAATAAATAATTTATAAAAACACTGATGACACTGATATTCCCCTGGTAGTGTAATATAAATGGCGATAGTATATATGTCTAGCAAATAACATTCTTTGAATCCATTACCCACTAAATACAAATATAAACATTCATATAAATACACCCACAATCCACCAATGTGGATATAGAATAATGATAGTGAAATATGTAGATTGGAAACAATTACATTATAAGAATATAAGAAATATAATATAGTAAACTTTATAGTAAAAAAATCAGTGAATAATGCAAATTACTCCTCAATATAGCAACATGCATATAAGGTATTGAACTTAAATATAACAAAATACAGTGGAACAATAAAAGCACAGGTTAAAAATAGACATGAATAATGAAGTGAAACAGGAAGCCTGAAACACTTACATAATGGTGAGAAAGGTATGATGTGTCAAATAACCCCATATATAGAAGAATGTGTGTGTAAAAAGTGAATGATGATGATAACTCTAACCTATTATCTGAATATAGATAATACCTTACCTTACAGGTAGTAAAACAAATAGTGAGGCTTGTGTATGTTCAAACACTGAATTGCGCCAAAAACCCTGTCTTTTTAATTAATGCTTGGGCCCTCACAGGAAGTGATGTCATCAGTTGCTAGGTAGATTAGACAGACTGAATGCGTGTAAATGCTACAACAGGGCTATATAAGTATCTATCTCTTATCTGGCCACTAAAAATGGTGAACATAAATATGAAATTATGTGTATAATGGGAACAACGACCATTGGTATAACACTATAAACTCCAAATGACTATACAATTAAAGAAAAGGGATACAATGATCTAATTGGTTCCTATAATTATTATACAGAGGATAGTCCTCTAAGGGACAAAGTAAATGTAGGATATATGAGTTGAATCATGGGCATGATGACAAAATAGAATGACTGAAGCCCATGTAGAAGTCAATTGGGTTGGTCCATAATATTCAAAGTACAGAGTGAGCAGGGTGTCATCCAAACCCATTCTGATCGGTGGAAATGTGATTGAAATCTATTTTAAGCTAAAGGTTTATATGAAGGTGTAATGTAGGGGGAAAAAAAGCTCCCACAGCTGACCTAAGACTCCTGACTTTAGACTTAATGGAGTTACATATTTGGAAAAAAGGTTATTTTGAATGTTTGTTTATTGATTTTAAGGTTGTATCTATATTACTATGTAACTTTAATATTTGTATATTTGCAATTTCAACTGCTGCAGTAACTCAGCTCAAGTTTCCTTCAAACATGGCTGAGACTAAGACAATGCCTGGTCAAGAAAGTATTCGTAAATCTCTGTTTGAGTTATAAAAGTTCTCATATTGAAACAAAGGGGAAGCAAGCTTCACTCCCTGGAATCCAAATATCAGACACCTCACACAGAGGTGTATTTAGACTTTTCTAAAAATACAGCTATGTCAACCTTCCCATTGTCTCAATAATTAAATCTCCTACTAGGGAAATACACTTTCCCAAGGGAAAGCTACTTTAGGTCTT
This sequence comes from Discoglossus pictus, assembly GCA_027410445.1. Taxonomy (NCBI): domain Eukaryota; kingdom Metazoa; phylum Chordata; class Amphibia; order Anura; family Alytidae; genus Discoglossus; species Discoglossus pictus. The sequence goes on along the minus strand of CM050164.1, from coordinate 234,677,914 downwards.
GTTAAGTAATTTCATTGGATAGAAGTACTATTTAAGTGGGTATTATTTTCAATAGAGGGACTCTCTGATAACTAACTCTTGGATGAAACTCACTCTAGAGAGCACAGCTAATTTTTTGTTTCCTGATTTAATTTTTTTTAACAATTTTATAATTTTCGATTTTGGAACTATAAGGACTGGTGCTTTTCTTCAAAATTGTGTTGACCTGGTAACGTATGAAAATAACTAGATCATTTTGTAATATAATTGATAATCACATATTATAATTGTCAAACTGCGATTGTTACGCTTGCGACGAATCGCAGTTTGACAACGATCCGATCGCAAAGGCGATCGGATCGCGCGCATGCGCAGAGCACGGTGCAAGCCTCTCATACACAATGCGTGGCGCATGAGCAGAGTGTGGCGTGACCCTTGCATTGCGCATGCCTGGCGCACAAGGGGGGGGGGAGACATAGAGGGGGGAGAAGAGACACAGAGGGAGAGGGGGAAGAGACACAGAGGGAGAGGGGGAAGAGACACAGAGGGAGAGGGGGGAAGAGGCACAGAGGGAGAGGGGGGAAGAGACACAGAGGTAGAGGGGGGGCACAGGGGGAGAGGCACAGAGGGAAAGGGGGGGAGAGTCACAGAGGGGGGGAGAGACACAGGGGGAAAGAGACACAGAGGGAGGGGGAGAGAGACAGGGAGGGAGAGACACAGAGGGAGAGGGGGGAAAGAAACAAAGGGAGAGGGGAGAAGAAACACAGAGGGATTGGGGGGAAGAGACACAGAGGGAGAGGAAGGGGAAGAGACACAGAGGGAGAGGGGGGGAAGAGGCACAGAGGGAGAGGGGGGAAGAGGCACAGAGGGAGAGGGGAGAGACACAGAGGGAGAGGGGGGAAGAGACACAGAGGGAGAGCGGGGAACAGAGACACAGAGGGAGAGGGGGCAAAGAGACACAGATGGAGAAGGGGAGAAAGAGACACAGGGGAGGGGGAAAGAGACACATGGGAGGGAGAGGGGGGAAAGAGACATGGGGAAAGAGACATGGGGAGAGGGGGGAAATAGACATGGGAAATAGACATGGGGAAGAGACACAGGGGGGAGAAGGGGAGAAAGAGACACAGGGAGGGGGAAAAAGACACATGGGAGAGAGTGGGGGGAAAGAGACATGGGGAGAGGGGGGAAAGACACACGGGGGAGAGGGGGGTAAGAGACACAGAGGGAAGAGACAAATGGGGGAGAGGGGGGAAAGAGACACAGGGGGGAGAGGGGGTAAGAGACACAGGGGAGGTGAAAAGAGACATGGGAGGGAGAGGTGGGGAAGAGACACAGGGAAGGGAGAGAAGGGGGGAAAGAGACACATGGGAGAGAGATGAGGGAGGGAAGCAACACAGGGGAGTGAGAGTGGGAAGAGACACAGGGGAGGGAAATGGGGGGGAAGAGACACAATGAAGAGGGAAACAGACACAGGGGGAGGGGGGACAGGGGGGGAAGAGATACAGGGCAGGGGGAACAGACACAGGGGAGGGAGAAGAGGGAAATAAACACAGGGGAGGGGCTAAGAGAGGCATGGGAGGGAGAGGGAAAGAGACACAGGGGAGGGGGTTAGAGACATGGGAGGGAGAGGAAGATAAAAACACAGGGGGGAAGAAGATACAAGGGAGGGAGAGGAGGGGCAAAGGAGACACAGGGGAGGGAGAGGAGGGGGGAAATGAGACACAAGGGAGGGAAAGGAGGGGGGAAATGAGACACAAGGGAGGAAGTAGACAGGAGGAGAGACTCGCATTGAGCTCCAAAGGCGCTCATTGCGAGGCCTGCGATGAACGCCAAAGTCACCCGGTATATGCTAATGACGCGGCGCGCATGTGACATCACATGCGCTCCAGCGCCGGGTCAAGGAGCGGAGGCCGGAGCACAAGCCGGTAAGTGAGGGGAGAGGGGGGAGCTATTTAGGGGGGTTTAGGTGGAGGAGGGGGGGTTGAGGGGGGCTTAGGTTGAGGAGGGGGAGGGAAAGAGACACAGGGAGGGCTAGAGAGACACACGGGGGGTTAGAGACACACAGGGGGGTTAGAGACACACAGGGGGGTTAGAGAGACACGGGGTGTTAGAGAGACACGGGGGGGTTAGAGAGACACGGGGGGGGGGGGGGGAGAGTGACTCGAGTATAAGCCGAGGGGGCCCTTTTTTGCCTTAAAAAAGGGCTGAAAAACTTGGCTTATACTCGAGTATATACAGTAATTAAGCATATTATTATTGTCATATTTAATCAGATTACTAATCTGGTGAATAAAATTATACCACTGCTAATAATTTTATTATAGTACAAAGTTGATTGTGTTGTTTATAATAGTGCAACACTAGCATTACATCCTCCCAGTTCCCACTCACCTCTTCTTGACCCACTACTACTACTGCTACCTCTACTCAATGTTATTTTTCACTCTTCTCCTGAATCCCATAGATGTCTAATATTGTCTGCTACCACTCCAAGTAACAGCTTTCCTATCCCCTCCACCATGAAATTTTAGACAGCTTCTGAAAAGGGTAGCAGTTGGTCCTACTGAATGGAATAAAGGAATTGAATGATAGGGGAATACTTTATCTTGCATCAGCAAGGAAGGTCGAGTTGTACAGATTGCTTAGAAAAGACTTAAACCATCAACCTCCCAACTTGCTCCAAATAAACCCATGCTCACAGAAATATACGCATCTATTAAGTTGATAAAAGGATGTTTGTCCAGACTGGAGAACCCTCTAGTGACTGCCTCAAACCTGGTTCCACCTAGAGCTCACACGACTGCAGGTGAGTTTGCAACCATTCTTCCCACAATTATACTATTTCATTTTAGTTCTACCCACAAAAGAAGGGACATTATTGCAAGGTAACCTTTCGGTAACCATACAGACTAAAGATCCATGGCTAAACCATAAATTATCAATAACTGAATTTGTGTTTATCTTCTCCTTAAGACATCCTGTGCTCAGCTTACCTAATGCAAAGACAAGAACTTGAAGATTGTGACAATCCAGGGGTAGGGGCTATTACTGCCCACTGCCACCTGCTATATACTACAGGTTAACTATCAACAAGGACCGTTGGGCTCTTAGAAATCTCGGCGCCAGCACCCTGATATCTGGCTTCTGTATCAGTTAGGGTCTCTCCATCAGGAATCAGCATCGCACCCACCAGGATCCAATAAGAGAGCATACAATTGCTATATGTCTCAGCAGTCAACTGATTTGTTTTTGGAAAGTCAAACAATATTTATAGCAGTTAGATACAGAGGGGGAGTATACAACACAAAAGCAGGGAGTGGCAGACAAAAAATTAGACAGACTCCACATGTGGTTTAACAGTAGCTTCCTGAGAGCAATAGACCTAACCTTAAATACACATTCTTCCGTCTCTAGCAGTCTAGCACATGGCAAACAATGGGACAAAATAGATTACAATACAACATATGTGTTTGCTCCCTGTAGACCCTAACAGGGATTCAGCACATCCTGTTTTAACCCCATCATGATCACTGAGTCACAGTTTAACATAACACAGTAATAGTAGTAATATTACATGGAGAATTACATACAGTATACAGGATAAGGCAGGGGCATATGCCATAAGACCACATGAAGCATGGTGATACACTATGGCCCTATGTCTTAGGGCTATTCGGTGCTGGGCCAATTTGGCAATGTAATACCCTACCCATTTTCCAATGGGTTAGTCTGTTCTCTATGGTGGCTCACTTGGTCAAAATCGAGGACCTTAAATAGGCCGTGTCAAAGATTGTCTATATTTAATCATTGACATTGTATATAAATAAAGAGGGTTTCATTACTACAACTTATAGATTATTCACCACCAAAGCAGCCACAGCATTTCACAGTTTAATTACAGAGTAAACTAGATTAAGAACTTTTTGGCTGACAATTTTCCAGTATAAAAGCTGCATGGCATGTAGTCACTGCCAGTCACCCATCCATGCCACTAATTTCTGCCATAACATCCCTCAACACAGCACCTCTCAAGAAGAGACTAGATAACAGAATTGGTAATATTGATGATAAAATCAGAAGAAAGTCTCCCCGGATAAGGGGAATAGATGAATCAATTATAGATGCAAACTTGGAAGAATATCTAGTAAAATTGTTTTTATCCATGGCGCCAAGTTATAATCAAGTGGAAGATAAGATGGTTGCATTTTTTAGAATCCCTATTCCTTTGCATCTGAAAAATAAGCTGCCAAGAGATGTGATTGTTAATTTTCACAAGTTATCCACGAGAGATCTAATTATGAAAGCTAACTTTCAAGAGAAATATAAAAAGGCACCATATGAGAAAATAAAACATTTTCAAGACATATCTGCTGCTACCCTAATTAAAAGAAAGGAGTTTTTAGTTATTACAGAACTTTTAAGACAAGAAAAATTAATCTACAGATGGACAACACCGGTAGGCCTCATGGTAAAGAAAGACTTAAGCTGGCACAAAATCAGTTCAGCAAAAAATGGAGAAGAACTATTAAAGTCATGAAATATAAAGATGGACAATCAGCTAAATATAATCCGAAAGGGTATACTATTGATGCCAGAATGGCAACAAAAATAATCCCTTGCTAAGAAAATGGAGGGGGAAGGGGATGAGCTCTTCCTGTCGATGTATATGCATGTGTACATTTACCCTTTTTAGATATTAGTTTTGCACATATTTTGCACTGTAAAAGAAGGTGGCATTTTGAGAAATTACACTTTTTTTCTTTCTTTCTTTCTTTCTTTCTTTTTTTTTGTAGAAATTAGTATGTAGGCTATTTTAATGGATATTTATCCTGGTAGAACACGTTGAAGTTTGAAGAGTTGGATAAATGCATGATGCACTTTACAAATTATAGAGTTAATATGTTCACTTAACACAAAAGTTTTTTAATGGATATTTATTACGGTATAATAGTTTGAAGACTGAATGGTTGATAAATGCATGATGCACTTTATAATTTATAGAGTTTTTCAAATACAATTGTAATAATGCACAAATTTGTGAACACGTAGAAACTTATAGAATTGTGACGGGGAGGGGAAGTGGTGGGGAAGGGGGGGGGGGGGAGAGGGGAGGGAGAGTAGAGGAAGGACCATGGTGAAAAGTGATATTTAAAGGGCACAATTTGATTTTTGTTATTTAGGCTTTGCCCTTGTCATGTATTATAAAGGTTGATGCAATAGGAAGATTTGAGATTTAGATAAAATTTTGAAGTCCACATTTCACTTTGGAATTGTAATGATTTTGAGTGTACACAGGAATGTGGTTTAAACACTATATAATGTGGGTAATAGTAAAAAAAGACGGTAAAGAACATGCTCCCTCTCTGGTCCCCCTCCCTTCCCTAAGGTGTACTCCATCTTGGTTGTGATAACTGAAGGTATTATCGTGGCTTTGTCTAGGTCTGAATTATTAGTTAAAGGGGAAATGGTATCACATATATAGTTGTGAGCAGGCGAGCTTGCTTAAGCCGTTGCTCACGCTAGCGGGCTCGCATAGCGAGCCCGCGGCCCTCGCGAAGCGAGGGTCGCAGTTGCTGGCAAGGAGCGCCGCAGGCGCTCCTTGCCAGCAACTGCAGCCCTCGCGAAGAGGGCTGCAGCCCTCGCAGCAACTGCAGCCCTCGCGCTCCTTGACAGCATTTGCGGCCTTTGCGAAGAGAGGGAGCTGTGCGTGCACGCCCCTGGAGAGAGGAAACTGTGCGTGCACGCCCCTGGAGAGAGGGAACTGTGCGTGCACGCCCCTGGAGAGAGGGAGCTGTGCATGCACGCTGCTGGAGAGAGGGAGCAGAACTCCATGCCCCATTAGACTACTTACATTCATTGGAGCATTTCAATTTACCTCCGCCATGTCTCCCCTGCCTGCACATTTTCTGCAGAGGCAGGGAGTTTCAGAATTACGTCACATGCATGCAAAGTCATTCAGGAAGTCCCTGCCTCTGCAGAAAAACGTACAGGCAGGAGATGCATAGTGGTGGATAATTGAACAGCTTCGATGAATGTAAGTAGTCTGATGGGTCTGACTGATAGTGACAGATCTGACTGATCGGGACCATGAAGGCCTGGCCTTGGGGGACATGAAGGCTTAGCCTGGGGGGACATGAAGGCTTAGCCTGGGGGGACATGGCATCATGGGCTGGAGGCCATAAACTAATAAAAAAAAATACATATATACAACAAAATGTGCACTGGGACATTATTTATATATATATATATATATATATATATATATATATATATATATAGATATAGATAGATAGATATATTTATATATATATATATATATATATATATATATATATATACTGTATATATTATAAATATATTATAGATTTTATACACACTTATATTATACAGATTATAAGTATATAATATATTATATGTATTGTGTGTGTGTGTGTGAGGTGTGTGTGTAATGTGCAGTGTGTATACATATATATATAATGATGTATTGTGTGTGTGTGTGTAATGTGCAGTGTGTATACATATATATATATATATATATATAATGATGTGTTGTGTGTGTGTAATGTGCAGTGTGTATACATATATATATATATATATCACATATATAGTTGTGAGCGTACGAGTTGTTGCTAACGCTGCGGGCTCGCGTAGTTAGCCCGCGGCCCTCGCGAAGCGAGGGCACTGCCCGAGGGTCTCAGTTGCTGCAAGGAGCGCCGAATTCGCGAGGGCACTGCCCGAGGGTCTCAGTTGCTGGCATGGAGCGCCGAAGGCGCTCCTTGCCAGCAACTGCGACCCTCGCAAACTTCACGTCGCAACCCAAACAGTACGACACACACATTACGACACTCGCAAACAACATACGACACACGTTCACACACATTACGGACTCGCAACACTCGGACATTACAAAATGTAAAACACAATACATACACACAGCACATACATAAAAAACTTACCTACACCAAGAGGGAGCACCCAGCACCTCAAAAATACAACTTACACCTCGATTTTACTTCAAATAAAACAGTTTAGAGACTAAAAAAAAAATGAAGCGAGAGAAAAAATGGCCGCCGAACAAAACGAAAACGAGGCTACAGCACTCTAAACTCGCAAAACACCACAAGAAACTCGCAAAACACCACAAAACACCTACGGATATTCCGATACAAACGTATAACACACATTACTCGCCATTTGACGCCAATGCGGAAGTACACGACAACGGTTTGGGCTCGCGCACGCACAGTGTTACACTGCACACATTCAGCACGCTTACACAGCAGATCCACACCACTAATGCTGCAGCAACATCAAAACACATTCACAGCTCTTCCACACAATGCTTTAAAATAGGTAAAGTATATTCATTTATTAATGTATTATATATTTCATTATTACACACTAAACAGCATTAGCTACCTTACAATTTCATTGCCGTCATTTTTTGACGGGCAATTCGCTAGTATAAAGTAAAAGGGAGAAAAGAGAAGAAAGAAGGGAAAAAGGGAGAAAAAAAAAAGGGAAAAAAAGGGAAAGGAGAAAGAAAATAAATAATTAATAAATAAATAGATAAAAAAAGGGAAAAAGATAAAAGAAAAGAAGGGCTACACCCCGACAACACGATCATTGGTTAACGCCGGCTATTTTCAATTTTGGTCAAAGAGACCCTAGTATGAAGTCTGTATGTAAGAACTGGACAGACAAATGTATGTTTTGGGATGAGAATGGAAGGGTGAATGATTGGGCAGGAGCTAGGGAAGGAGTGCAGTATAGGAGGAGGGGTAGGATAATACCTTGCATTTTAATATGGATATTAGATTAATCTCATATAATATTAATGGACTAAATTCCCCCCTGAAAAGAAAGTTAGCCTTTCGGGAATTTGCGAAATTAAAAGCAAACATAGTATGCCTCCAAGAAACACATCTAAAAAAACAGTATTCTTACTTATTAAGGAATAAAAGATTTGTCTATAGTATAGCCTCCTCGTACAATAGTAAATCAAGGGGAGTATCCATTCTCTTTGATAAAGATCTGGTAGTAAAAGAAGAATTTTGTAAAATAGATGAAGAAGGAAGATTTATTATATGGGTGGGAAACATAGATAACCAGATATATACAATTGTAAATATTTATACACCCAATCGGAAACAAGAAAGTTATGTAATTAATATCCTGAAGATGGTCAACAAATTTAAAAAAGGTAAGACAATTATATGTGGGGATCTTAATTTAGTTTTGGACCCAGAGATAGACAGGTCAAGTAAAGCCAAAGTAGAAACAGGAAATAATAGCACCAATGCATCTAAGAAAATTACAGAACTACTTATAGAAATTGGCTATTATGATATATGGAGAATTAAGTCTCCTGGGGTAAAAGATTACACATGTTTTTCTAAAAGATTCAATTCATATTCAAGAATTGACTACATTTTAGGAGATCAATCGGTGCTGAATGATACATCTAAAGTTAATATATATACAAATACAATCTCGGATCGTGCCCCAATAGCTCTACTTTTAAATAAAAAAAATGGAAACTGTAAAATAAAGAGAAACTGGAGATTGGAGCTAATGGTCTTGAAAGATCAAACAAGAGTTAATGAAATAAAGGGAAACCTAATAGAATATTTTGACATAAATAATGGTTCAATTGAGTCTTTCACGACTGTAACGGAACCCATCACTGTTTTACCCTGTTTTATGGTTATTTAATTCTTGGTTAAAATATGATCCTACTGTTATATTATATGTATGTTGGTTTATGCTCTGCAGAATATTAGCCAGACTATTTCAGACCTAGGCTAATAGATAATCCTATTACAGAGACTTCAGAGATAAGGGAGTCGATTGTATAAAGTGTTTTCATTCTCAGATAAGAACAAAGAAGGCTGATTTAATCAATGTCTGATTATATCAAATTGCCAGGGAGGTGTGACTCACCTATTGTCCCTCTATGTGTATTGTGTGGCCAACTATGGGGGATGTGGATTGCCTGTGGGAATAGATGTGTATAAATATTTCTGCACATAACAAAAAAAAGTCAGTATTCATTTGACTCTCAAATTGTGTGTCGTCCAATATGGGAGGTCGGGGATGGTGAAACTGTAGTGCCTCTTGGATATTTTACTGTATACCAGCGGAGATATTGGATTCGTGTTCCAGCTCTGTTACATTTGGTGGCAAGTGGCGGAATTGTTCCCACGGTCAGAAGGACAGCTACAGGAGACACCATTCCGTGGAGTACAAATTGAGGGCAACGCTAGTATCCGTACAGCGCCCCTGGCTACAGCAGGATGGAACCGGCTAGTTTTCGGACAGCGTTCCATCATGAGGAGGAGGAGGCGGCCGCGGACTACAGGGATGCAGGCAGAAAGGAACTCATGGTTACAGTACCTCTTATTGCCCCACAGACTGAGTTTGGAAGAGAACTCCAAAGCAGACTGGCCTTTTTCCCAGGTATGCTTCCCATAAAAACCTTGGAATGGTTAATGACAGATGTCCACAAATACATAATGGAAAAGCAGCGGGCACGGGAGCGGTCCATCTTGGGAGCTGCTAACCCACCTCCCACCATTAACCCCCCCAGCACTGCTTCCGGGTAGTGGGAACTACCAAACCCCTCCACGGTACATCAGGTGCCACACGTGTAACCAGCAGGGCCACATGCAGAGAGACTGTCCCAGAAACAGAAACCGCTCCACGTGGAATACTCCAACTAATTCTCCTCCCCAGCGACAGTGTGTACCCCAGGGGGCCGAAGGTGTCGTCCTTCCCCCCCAGCGGCAGTGTGTACCACAGGGAGCTGAAGGTGTCGTCCTTCCTCCCCAGCGACAGTGTGTACCCCAGGGAGCTGAAGGTGTCGTCCTTCCTCCCCAGCAGCAGTGTGTACCCCAGGGGGCCGAAGGTGTCGTCCTTCCCCCCCAGCAGCAGTGTGTACCCCAGGGAGCCGAAGGTGTCGTCCTTCCCTCCCTTGCGGCAGTGTGTTCCCCAGGGAGCTGAAGGTGTCGTCCTTCCTCCCCAGCGGCAGTGTGTACCCCAGGGAGCTGAAGGTGTCGTCCTTCCTCCCCAGCGGCAGTGTGTACCCCAGGGAGCTGAAGGTGTCGTCCTTCCTCCCCAGCGGCAGTGTGTACCCCAGGGAGCTGAAGGTGTCGTCCTTCCTCCCCAGCGACAGTGTGTACCCCAGGGAGCAGAAGGTGCCGTCCTTCCCCCCCAGCGGCAGTGTGTACCCCAGGGAGCTGAAGGTGTCATCCTTCCTCCCCAGCGGCAGTGTGTACCCCAGGGAGCTGAAGGTGTCGTCCTTCCTCCCCAGCGGCAGTGTGTACCCCAGGGAGCTGAAGGTGTCATCCTTCCTCCCCAGCGACAGTGTGTACCCCAGGGAGCAGAAGGTGCCGTCCTTCCCCCCCAGCGGCAGTGTGTACCCCAGGGGGCCAAAGGTGTTGTCCTTCCCCCCCAGTGGCAGTGTATACCCCAGGGGGCCGAAGGTGTCATCCTTCCTCCCCAGCGGCAGTGTGTACCCCAGGGAGCTGAAGGTGTCGTCCTTCCTCCCCAGCAACAGTGTATATCCCAGGGAGCAGAAGGGGCCGTCCTTCCTCCCCAGTGGCAGTGTGTACCCCAGGGAGCAGAAGGTGTCGTCCTTTCTCCCCAGCGACAGTGTGTACCCCAGGGAGCAGAAGGTGCCATCCTTCCTCCCCAGCGGCAGTGTGTACCCCAGGGGGCCGAAGGTGTCATCCTTCCCCCCCAGCAGCAGTGTGTACCCCAGGGGGGCGAAGGGGTCGTCCTTCCCCCCCAGCGGCAGTGTGAACCCCAGGGAGCTGAAGATGTCGCCCTCTCCCCCCAGCGACAGCTTACCCTAACAAGGGGAGACACCAATCTCCCAGACGGCGCAGATGGGACCAGGGTCTCTGTGCCTGACCTACAGGGATGCTGGACAGCCTGTCTAGATCCCCAACTACTCTCACTAGGACAACCAGAGGAGGGGGTAAGTACAAATTCCCCTCCCCAGCTAACTCCTAATGTGGCCCCAGGGTTAACAGAGGAAATGTTAACCCCCACTGACCCCCACCTTTCCCTGGCTACTGAGCCAGAATACAACCCAATTACCCCAGCAGAAGAGCTGACAGTGGGGCAGAGTGCAGTCGGCCTCTGCCCTCCCTTTGTCCCTTGTACAGAGCAGGATGTCCTGGAGGGTATACCAGCAGAAGAGCTGGCATCAGGGCAGAGTGCCGCTGGCCTCTGCCCCTCAAGTCCCCTCAGCGTGTTGCCCCATCACCACAGCGAAATATCCAGGTGCCTGGTTAGACTTCCCCCCAAAGGGGAGATGTGTGACGAAGTGCCCTTCGCCACTTTGTCTTGGAGAGGACTGTTTGCCAGCCTCCTGCCCTGCGACTATGGCCCTGGGACATATTGCCCTTTAAACACAGTATTCGGCCATACCAGAGTGTATGTCACTCATTATGGCCCTTTACATACAGGGGGGTCATTCGGTACTTGCCCTGTGGGAGCGGTGATACCCCAGATAACTATGCCATGGAGCCCATTCATATGATGAAAGACTATGGGAAAGACTTTAGTTACATGGCAATTGAACTGTGTGAAGAGGATCTGAGCGATATTCGGTAGTTTTGTGCGCTCAGATCCCAGCTATCTGGCGATATGTGAAATGTGAGTAAATGTGAATTGCAGTAATGCTGATGGGTTGTCAAACTAGAGAATTGACCAACAAATACTTTTGTCCGGATATCCCCAGGCCGATCCTTTGGGATCAGACCGTGTATGCCGGCTTATGGTCACGGGGGAGGTGTGTAACGGAACCCATCACTGTTTTACCCTGTTTTATGGTTATTTCATTCTTGGTTAAAATATGATCCTACTGTTATATTATATGTATGTTGGTTTATGCTCTGCAGAATATTAGCCAGACTATTTCAGACCTAGGCTAATAGATAATCCTATTACAGAGACTTCAGAGATAAGGGAGTCGATTGTATAAAGTGTTTTCATTCTCAGATAAGAACAAAGAAGGATGATTTAATAAATGTCTGATTATATCAAGTTGCCAGGGAGGTGTGACTCACCTATTGTCCCTCTATGTGTATTGTGTGGCCAACTATGGGGGATGTGGATTGCCTGTGGGAAGAGATGTGTATAAATATTTCTGCACACAACAAAATAAAGTCAGTATTCATTTGACTCTCAAATTGTGTGTCGTCCAATATGGGAGGTCAGGGATGGTGAAACTGTAGTGCCTCTTGGATATTTTACCGTATACCAGCGGAGATATTGGATTCGTGTTCCAGCTCCGTTACAACGATGCTTTGGTTATCATTTAAGGCATTCACTAGAGGTATATTAACATCTAAAACAATTTTGTTAAAAAAAGAGTGGGGAGACTCCTTAAGATCCTTATATATAAATCTGGAAGTTAAACATAATTTGAATAAAAAATCTCCAAATAAGAAACTAAGGGAAGAGATTGGAAATATACAGCAACAAATAAAGAAGGTGTAACAGTATTGGTTGGACAGATTAATTTGGAGGTCTCAGATGGAGACTTTCTTAGAAGGAGATAAGTCTGGAAAAATGTTGGCAAATAAAATGAAAAAGCAAAGAATTCATAACTGCATCCAAGAGATCAGAGGGGAGGATAATAAGGTTTATAGAGATCCTCGGGACATAAGTGATATCTTCCATAACTACTATTCTAACCTTTATAACCTGAGTAATTCAGAGATAAAAATAAAAAAAGATATAAGGGATATTGAGGAGTTTCTAAGAGACTTGAATCTCCCAAGAATCTCGGACACAGAATTAGAGACCCTGAATAAAACTATAAGGGAAGAGGAGATAGAAGAAGCGATTAAAGAAAGTAAAAACCATAAGGCCCCTGGCACGGATGGGTTAGATAAGCTTTTTTATCAGAGATTTATAGAGGTAGTTAAGGCTCCCCTGGCTAGGATGTATAATGAAATAAAAGATAGCGGTGTCATCCCGCCGGAACTAACAGAAGCAAAAATTATAAATATATTAAAAGAGGATAAAGATCCGGCCGATAGGAAGAGTTATAGACCCATATCGCTTTTGAATTTCGATCTGAAATTATATTCCAAAATATTAGTAAAAAGGCTAAATCCTTTAATAGATAAACTTATAAACCCAGATCAGGTAGGTTTTGTTAGATCCCGTCAGGGGTCTGACAATATTAGAAGTCTAATGAATGTTTTTTTTTTCGGGAATTAAGAAAGGAGCTCCCATGCTGGCCCTGTCAATAGACGCGGAAAAACCGTTCGACAGAGTCAGCTGGGAGTCCCTGCAGGTAGTGCTCCAGAAATATGGTTTAGGGGATTTTGCAAATAAGGCAATAAAAGCCTTGTATAGTAATTTAAGAGCAAAAGTAGTGGGGACAAATTTTTAGACAATTTTTTTTAGTATGACAAATGGAACAAGGCAGGGGTGTCCCCTGTCTCCTCTATTATTTGTTTTATATATGGAACCTCTGCTAGAGAAAATAAGAACAATGAAGGAAATAAGCGGTATTAAAATTGGGGAGAAAGAATATAAAACAATTATCTATGCTGACGATATGATTATCATTCTTACGGATCCCGAAAAATCTTTATTAAAACTAGAAGCGATATTAAACAGCTTCAGTAATGTCTCTTACTTTAAAGTGAATACATCTAAGACAGATGTAATCACTAGAGGTTTATCTCCAGAAATTAAGTTGAAGCTAAGAGAGAGATATCAATATAACTGGAATGTAAAAGAAATTAGACATTTGGGAATACATATATCCTTCGATATTAAAAATATTTTAAAAAATAATCTGTCCAATATATACAAAACTATATTAAAAGATATTCAAGAGTGGAGATCAATTCATCTATCCTGGACTGCGAGAATAGCAGTAAAAAAAATGATTGTTATTCCAAAAATAACATACATTTTTAGATCTATTCCTGATATCTCTATGCTATATTGGATAAAGAGATTTCAACAGCTAATAGATAACTATATCCTTCAGGGTAAAAGAGCGAGGATAGCTGGAACGATTACTAGGAAAAGAATAGAGTTTGGAGGACTTGCTTCACCATGTATAAAAGATATTTCAACAGCCATATCTCTTGCCCAGATCATTCCATGGAATCTTCCATCAGTAAAGCCAAATTGGAAAGAGATGGAGAAAGTATTCCTGGATCCTACTCCTATAAATGCCATAATTTGGTTTTCAAGTATGGATTTGGTAAAGAATAAATTAGTGCCAAAACATATTAAATCTCTGCTTAAATTCTGGAGGAAAATTAGATCTAAAATGAAACTATCAGTATATCCATCTTTGGCCGCACCAATAGAAATACTTAAGGGAGAGCTTAAGATAATATCCCTGGAGAAATGGATAGAAAAAGGTATTTATCGTATAATAGACTTTTGAGAGGAAGGCATATTACTCAGTTGGTCAAGACTACATGCCAAATTTAAACTTGACAACAATTTATGGTTACACTATATGAATATACAGAGTGCTATAAAAAGGAGAGGCTTTAAAAAGGAAAATATAGACAGGTTAACATCTTTTGAACTCCTATTATATAATACAAATACACGCCACAAGATTTCTAAATGTCAGGAGATTATTTCTCTAAATACCCAGAATAATAAAACCCCAGGGATGGTGAAATGGGAGCAAAGTTTATCACTATCTATTAGTATGGAAGAATGGGTTAAGACAATACAAATGGTTAAAATATCGGCCAGATCCTCTGCTAATTATGAAACATATTTTAAAATAATTAACATGTGGTACCGTACACCGGACTCAATTAATACATTTTCTAAAAAGGATATAGTACTGTGTTGGAAAGAGTGTGGTTTGAGAGCGGATGTTAAACATGTCTGGTGGCAATGCACTAAAGTGAAGGCCTTTTGGAGGAAATGTTGTCTATGGCTGAAAATGATAACAGAAGTTGAAATCCCCTTTAATCCAGAAGTGCTATTACTCCACATTAATCTCAAGGAGATATTTCCAAAACAGTATTTTTTACTATCTCATATCCTGTTGGTAATTAAAGTGTCAATGTGTAAATATTGGAAAGAAAATGCACTTCCATCTATATAAGAAATAGCTAGGGTGGTTACTAAAAATAGAGAATTTGACTTAAGGTCATCGGGTCAAGTAAGCTTAAAAAAAAGGGGGATAGACAAGCAATGGTTAATATGGGATTCTTTTATAAAAAAGAAAGAAGTAATGGGTAGGGTGTAGAGGGAAAGGAAAATGCTCTCTCAATTGACGAGCGTTGCTCTCCTTCTGCACCTTACGCTCATGCAAGACCTGATATTCCTCCCGTATGTCTTGCCTCCTAGCCTTCTTGGTGAGAATATGGTTAAGAGTTTCCTGCCTCTGAATGTGATTAATTGGAATGTATATTTTTGGGATGACTGTTATTGTACATAGTTATTGTCTTAATTGTCTTATTTGTTACATGAAAACTAATAAAAAAAAAAAAAAGAAGAGACTAGACATAGACCTTTCCTCCACTCACAACTTCACCATACCTAGAATCAGCTCACGTATCCCTTCTGATGAATTTTCACTTCAATACACCAGAGTATACAATGCCATTGCTCACATAGTAAGTTTAGGACATATATGCTGTTTGTCCAAGTCTGATATAAAGGATGCCTTTAAGCAGATCTGGCTCTATGGCATATAAAAAGAGGAACTTGTAAGTTTTTCAAAAGGTTTGACTTTTGGGTTAAAAAGTAGTCCCAAGATTTTCAGTTTGTTTGCAGCAGGATTGTATTGGATATTAATACATAAGAAACACTGTCCCATAGTCATCCAATACTTGGACAACTTTCTATACATCAAAAGCACATCCTCATCAACAATCCTTAAAAAAGGTGTCACAATTTACAGAGCTTCACATAACATAAGACCTGTCCATAAAGTAGAATTCCTTGGCATCAATCTAGATAATATCCTCACTACATTCTATGAATTGAAAAGTAAGTAGCTCCAAGCTTTACTTGGTCATCTGATATACTTCTCATACATACTCACAAGCTAGAATATTTACTAGGAATATCTTTGCAGAACTCAGACATTCAGATTCTCAAAAGAGAGAAGAATCAGACCACAACTAAACTGTAACAATAATAAATGTGTATGCACCAAACAGAAAATAATATTTTAATAGACTTGGTGAGAATGTGCTAAAAAAGAGAGGCATACTCATTATTGCAGGTGATTTTAATGTAGCTCTACTGAACAACTTAGATAGAGCTAGATATTTATAAAAAAAACACCCAGTGGTTACAGAGTCAGCAGATGTAGTGCTGTTATACAAACTCATGGAATTGAGAAATGAGGATGGTCTATCTGTTGACTTTATTGTGGAAGACATTGCATTTAAGGCTCTAGATGATCTGATGGAATCTGACAACACGTCAACAAAACATAATAAGTTGAAGCAAAGATCCATTTTCTACCCCTTTTAGTCTCAGGGGGATTATATCCCAGTCTTCAAGATGCTAGTATTGATAGAACTAATCAAAATGTGCTTGAAGAAACAGATCAAGAAAGCCTCCAATCTCAATCGTAGAAAGAAAACAGCATTGAAGAATTTACAAGAGGACCGGGATATAGTTATCAGACAGGCCGATAAAGGAGGTGGTGTGCTTATACAAGGGAGAGAACAGCGTGCTGGAGAAGCAATGAGGTTGACCAGTGAAGTGGAAAGATAAACATTTCTAGGTTAGTGACCTGAAATCTTTTATTCAAGATACTCCTCATCTCCTTGAGACCATATCAACACAAAAGTGGGACAAGAACTTATGTTGGATATCCCTTAATGTGTCAGCATTATACACTTCAATACCCCAAGATTGAAAAGAAAGAAATATTGAAGCATCACAACTAGAGTTTATTTTGAATGCCATAACATTTATTTTAAGCAAAAAATGGTATCAACCCCTTTGCAGAATTAATAAAAGCACATATTATCTTTCTAAACCAGGGAAAGATATATACATACAGAGAGGCACACAACAAGGATGTCCCTTTTCCCCATGTTTATATGCCTTATACATTTAATCCTTAGCAATAAGAAGACACAATGATATAACTGACTCCACAAGGACCCCCATGGTAAAAAATACACTAACTATAATAAATACACCCCCAATAAATTACTAAAAATAAAAAACAAGAGAAAAATAATAAAAGATGACAGAAATATAAAAAAAAAACCACAAATGAAATAAAAAAATATTAATATAAAAAAGAATAAAACATGTAAAATAAATAGAAATTAATAATACTTACCTACACCAAATTATCCTCACTCCTCTGCTCTGGATCAGTCGGGCTATCCACATTGATATCATAACTCGTAATTGAAGCCCAAAGGACTTTGAAATCCAACCTCCATTTTTCATTGACATAATGATGACGTTCTCTGTTGCCATTGGCTCCATCTATACCCGTAACTACGGGCTTAACTAATTGATCATGCTCACGGGGGCACGTCCAATGTTCGAAAAATGATTTACGGGTTTGTGTCTCAAGCTCGTAAACTGCAGCCTGTTCTAATTTAATAGCTATGTAACACAGCCAAATTTCAAGCCCACAGTCCTTGTGGGCTTGCCTAAACCGATTGCAGGTAGCTAAAAGTTGCCAATTGAATAGCAAATTATTTGACGGGCTCCATTATGGGCGCTTGTAACTACAATTTGCTCAACTGAATGGAGGTTCATGCTCCACTCTCCTGGACCAGGAAATGGCCCTCCCAATAAAAAATCCTGCTCTATAAAAATAATGAACTGAAAATAACCAAACTACTCCTAGGAGGAGCTCCCCCTCTGCCAATGGCCATTGCAGCTCTTTCTGTGGCTTAAATTGAGATTTTGATTATTCTGATTAGATAAAATAGATAATCAGTCATATTTATGTCAATCAGAATGGGTTTTCAGTTGCCACCCTGATCAATATTAATTTGAAATACTTTGACAAATCACAGTGCTTAGATTGATGGAATGGTTAATAGATGCTGGGGGGTCCATCAAGGACCCTGTTGGCGTGGGGTTAAAAGTAGGTGCCAAAGGGATCTGATAGGGCCCTCCATATTCATTGGTTAACATTTCGGTGCCACAAGGGTCCTTTAAGGGGTCCTAGGGAAAGTTACTGGGCACTTTTGCCTGCAAGAGCCTCTCAGAGATTTAATTATATGTATGAAATGCTTTGAAATGAAAGAGAGGAGTAGGCTTCACCAGAAAGATATCAGACTGGACCAAAATTTCAGTATTGAAAAAACAAAAAGAGCATAGAATGAGCACACCCCAAAAACTGATCATAACTAGGATATTGAGCAAGTCAGACAGGGGAACAAGTGACAAATGAGATCTAATCTTTTGTCTTTATTTTTTCATTTTTTTTCTAAATCAAGACAAATACTCTCAGAACATGATGGGGGGGGGCACCCTGGACCTCTGCAAGTGACGTTACACCTCAATTTAAGTCCAAATCCAAGAGTTTAGACACACGAAAATCCCCTAAGCAAGATACAAAATGGCTGCGGAAAAAAATGAGGCTACAGGACCCTAAACAGGCAAAACATCACGAAACACATACGGATTTTCTGAAAAAGCTGTACGAGGTCCAAGATACACTATTAACAAGGACGCAAAAATACGACCTTAACGCCCAACCCGAGTGCACATGAAAACAATACAAACACAATAAATACACACACCAAATACATAAAAAGCTTATCCACACCAAGGGGGCGCAACCAGGACCTCTGCAACTGAAGTTACACCTCAATTTCAGTCAAAATTCAAGAGTTTAGACACACATGAAAATCCCCTAAGCAAGAGAAAAAATGGCTGCCGAAAATGAGGCTACAGGACCCTAAGCACGCAAAACACCACCAAGCACATACGGATTTTCCGAAATAGCCATACAAGGTCCAAGATCCACTATTAACAAGGACGCTAAATCATCCACAACCGAGTACCACATACACATTAGACGCCATTTTACAACACAGCTACCCTAACGGATTTTCCTTGCGCACGCACACTATTTACACTACACACTGCACATATCAGTGACTCAAAAAAAACATTTTTTTTGTAATATTTTAACATTTCCATTTCTCTCTATCTTTTTCAACAGACACTGCATGAAGAGTGTCACAGGAAGATTGGCAGCAGGG
The DNA here is from genome assembly GCA_027410445.1 of Discoglossus pictus. Lineage (NCBI taxonomy): Eukaryota > Metazoa > Chordata > Amphibia > Anura > Alytidae > Discoglossus > Discoglossus pictus. Next base: position 234,658,721 of record CM050164.1, on the reverse strand, counting down.
GACCCTCTGTCATTTATACACAACTAATAATTGAACACAACAGGTAATGTAGAAGAAGTAAAAAAAATAATAATAATCCTGTTTGGTGTGCGCCAATGTCAAAATGCACTGCAGCATAACTAACCCTGTAAGCCTAACCCTATAACCTACAACCCTAATGCTAACAGTGACGCATACAAAACAGAATATCACAAATCAAAAAATATATATATATATATTGTAACAGAGTTAAGCAAGGAGTATACATAAGCCTGAGATTGAGCAGAGCCATATATCCAGGCATGATTAGCAAGAGTTAACTGGGACTGCAGCTCAATCAGCCAGTGCACCTGATTCCTACCAGGATGATTTAAAAAGCCCTACAGAGCACACTATGGGGGAGTGTTTTGGAGTAAAGATTTGTTTGTCTGCAAGGAGAGACAGTCTGAAGTCCAGAGCAGAGTTGTCTGCAGGAGCAGCACAAGTTTCCACAGCAGTTGTCTGCAGGAGCAGCACAAGTTTCCACAGCAGAGCTGTCTACAGGAGCAGCACGGTTTCCAGGACCGAGCTATCTGCAGGAGAAAGTTGGGCCTACAAGGCAAGTTAATCTGCTGAGAAAGCAGTTTTCTGGTTTAGAGACTGTGGACATTTTAACCCCAGGGAAAAGACAGCAGTATAACTGAAAGTGTCACTGTCTTTTAAAAGACTATTTAAAGGGTCCCTGGTGGTTGGAGCATTTTGGAGAGACGGGCGGGCCGAATGCTCCCCTTTTTCCACAGGTGAAGAGAGTGTTTATTATTTTCCTATAAAATATTAAAAGAATATCTGAATTCCTGGCTGGGAATTTACAAGGTAACAGGCTAATCTACCACGATATATTAACTCCATAATGCCAATAGTGGCGCACACAAAACAGGATACTACAACAAATGTTGTTAACACATATAAAATACAATAATATATCCTGTTTTCTGTGCACCAAACTCAAAGCCTAAACCCATAACCTAGACCTGTAATGCCAACTGCTGTGCACACAAAACAGTATACTATTATGAATATTGTCATATTTCAACATTTGCATTTGTTTATCTTTTTCAACAGACACTCTCTAAAGAGGGTCGCAGAAACATTGGCAGCAGGGGACCCCCTGTCATTTATACACAACTAATAATTCTACAAAACAGGTACAGTATAACAAGTAAAAACAAAAAAAATAATCTATACTGCTTGGTGTGCACCAATGTCAAAATGCACTGCAACATAAATAACCCTCTAAGCATAACACCAGAACCTACAACCCTAATGTTAACACTCACACACACACACAAAAGAGAATATAACAAAACAAAAACATTCAATCCATAATGACAATAGTGGTACACACAAAACAGGATACTACAATAAATTTTGGTAACAGATATAAAATAAAAAATATATTATGTTTTCTATGCCACAACCTATAAGTTTAACCCCACAACCATAACACATCATCTCAGCAGTGGCGTACACAAAACCGTATTCTACAACAAATATTGTTAACACATATAAAATAGAAGGATATATCCTGTTTTCTGTGCATCAAACACTAACCCCATAATCTAAACCCCTAATGTGAACTGGGGTGCATACAAAACCGTATACTGCTAAAAATATTGTTAACACATATAAAATGGAACAATAAATAAGATTTTCAGTGTACCAACCTCTAAGCCTAACCCCATAACCTAAACCTCTAATATCAACTGTGATGCACACAAAACAGGATACTACAACAAATGTTGGTAACACATACTAAATCAAACAATACATCCTGTTTTGGGTGCACCAACCTCTAAGCCTAAACCTATAATGACAACAGTGGTGCACACAAACCAGATTAATAAAACAAATGTTATGAAAACATGATAAATGCAATGATCTATCCTGTTTTATATGCACCACTCTCTAAGCCTAACCCCATAAGCTAAACCTCTATGAATACATACAAAATGGAAGTATATATCCTGTTTTATATGCTCTTACTGCAAAAAAAAAGTATTGATAATGTTATTTTAACATTTCCATCTGTCTTTAATTCGCAACAGACCCTCCCTGAAGACTCATCATCTCCACAGCAATTTCAACAGAACACATTGAAATACAAGAGGTACATTATTACAAGTAAAACAAAAATATTTCATAACTCCATAATGCCAATACTGCTGCACACAAAATAGGATAGTACAACAAATGTGGTTAACAGAAATAAAATGAAAAATATATTCTGTTTTGCCACAACCTATAAGAGTAACCTCACAACCAAAATCTCTAATGCCAAATGGGGTGCGCACAAAACAGTATACTGCTATCAATATTGTTAACACATATAAAATGTCCTAAAAAATCCTGTTTTCTGTGCACCAACCTCTAAGCCTAACGCCATAACCTAAACATCTAAAGCCAACTGTGGGGCACACAAAACAGGATACCACAACAAATGTTGTTAACACATACTAAATCAAATAAGATATCCTGTTTTCTATGCAACAACCTCTAATCCTAACCCCATAACCTAAACCTATAATGACAACAGTGGTGCACACAAACCACAATAATACAACAAATGCTATTAAAACATAATAAATGCAAGGATATATCCTATTTTATATGCACCACTCTAAGGCTAAACCCATAAGCTAAACATCTGAGAATACATACAAAGTTAAAGAATATATCCTGTTTTATATGATCTTACTTAAAAAAAAAAAAAAAAAAAAAAATTATTACATGTTATTTTAACTTTTCCATCTCTCTTTAATTCTCAACAGACACTACCTGAAGACTCTCATCATCTTAACAGCAATTTCAACGCAACACATTTTTTAGGAAAAGAGGTACAGTATTAGAAGTAAAAAAAAAACACTGCTGTTTACACATATCAAATGGAAGTACCTATCCTGTATTGTGTCTGCCTTTGTACAAACGTACTGCATGCTAACACTCTAACATAACTCCATAACTGTAACCCCCCCCCCATTAACAAATTGGTGCATGCAAAACAGGATAGGAAGAAAAAACAAAATAAACCCTACCCTAATGACAACAGTGCTGCACACAAAACAGAAAACAACAATGCTCTTAATATATACAAAATGGAAGGATATTTCTGCTGCAAAACCATCTAAGCCCAACTCCATACGCCAAACACCTAATGACAACAGTAGCGCACAAAAACACCAACATAATAACAACACTGCCACAAACAAAACCTGATAACAGAAGAAATGCTGTTCTCATATACAAAATAAAAGGAATTATCATATTTGCTGTACACCTTTCACAACATACACTGTAAACCTAACTAATCTGATAAGTCTAACCTCACAAACCTAACCTCATAATGCAAACAGAGGATATGAGAAATAAAAGTTAAAACAAATCAATAATCAAAGGAGTAAAAGTACTAATGGACTACTTTTATTTACAGATTCATATGGCAGATACTGACAAGAAGCTGGAAAAGAAAATCCGTCAAACTAGAGAACGTCAAAGAACATGGGCAGATCCTCAGATGCCGGAGCAGAAGGAAATTCGACGACAAAAAGAACAGGAGAGACTTGCAAGCAAAATATTAGCAGCTGACAAACTAGCATCCAAGCCCAAGAAGGCTACTAAAAAACAAAAGCATTTAGAAAATGTGGATCAACAATCTGATAAGAATTTTAATGAGGATTTAGACAGTCACATTGATATATCTTCTCACATTTGTCCTTTACTTAAATCTTTAACAGTAGAGGTTCATAATTGTGGTAATAAGAATATTGTCTGTCAGTTTTGTGGGGCTTATCATTTCCAACAGGGAATACCCAGAGATGGCCAGTTCGTTAGTTGCTGTCAAAAAGGCAAGGGAAGACTTCCACAAAGACAACAATTCCTAACATATTTAAAAAGTATTATGACAGAGCCTTCTTTCCATAACTACCAAAATTTCAAAACGAATATAAGATCCTATAATAGTGCTTACCCATTGTGTTGATAGAGCTTGATAAAATTATGGCCCAAAACCCGTACATTCAAGCCTATAAAAATGGTCAGAAATAGAACAAGAACAAATAACTCATGCACAATTACATCAGTTACCAATCCCAAAAGTCAATATGGTTCTTAAAAGAGATCGCCATACTGATAAACGCCGTTACAACTTACCAACATCAAATGAGGTTGCAATGGTCTTTCAAAATGATGAGGGAGAACCACCATTTCAAAGGGATATTAGAATATATCCCAGAAATGAGGAGCAACTTTTTTTCAACATAAGTATCTTAAGTACAAATTTAAATCCAATTTTTTTTCAAATGGGGAAGCCGGATGGCAACCCAAATTAACACTTGAGAGTTACTCAAATTCAAAAGTGCGTGTTAGAAATAACATGTCCATGCTTGAATTTAAAGTGGCTCAAACTGCCATTAGAGATGGATTTTAATCCCATTTTATGTGGTGGAAAACTGGCACAACAATGGATCATTGATTCATATTTGCAAGTTGAGGCAAATAATTTAAATTTCATCAAATATAAACAAGCTAAACTACGTGTAGAACAGTATTCTGGACTGATGGATTATGTCGCTGAGGCAGCTACAAACAGAGAGCTTGCAGCTGGCAAAGCCATCATTTTACTTACTTTCCAAGGATCTCCTTGCAATATGCAAGAAAGATACAATGATGCTATGTCTATTGAAACTAAATTAGGAAACCCAGATTTATTTATTACATTTACATGTAATCCACAATGGCCAGAGATTGTACAGAATCTGCATATTGGACAAACGGCTTCCGATAGACCGGATTTGGTGGCAAGAGTCTTCAAAATAAAATTAACTGAATTAATACATGACATAACCATAACTCAGTTATTTGGCAAATGTCTGGCTTATGTTTATACCATAAAATTTTAAAAAAGAGGACTTCCACATGCACATATGCTTATAATTCTTCAAGAAAAATATAAATTGGATACTGGTGATAAAGTGGATTCACTCATCATTGCTGAACTACCAGATCCAGAAATACATGGTAGACTATATGAGATTGTAACTCATTGCATGATTCATGGACCATGTGGAGATATTAATCCACAATCACCATGTATGGAAAATAAAAATACACTAAAGAATTTCCAAAAAATTATAGAGACAAAACGTATGCCAATTGTGATGGCTATCCATTATATAGAAGAAGAGAAAAAGTGGATAACAGATATGTGGTGCCATACAATCCACATTTACTCATGAAGTATAATGCACACATTAATGTAGAAGCTTGCACTTCTATAAAACTCATTAAATATGTCTAAAAATATATTTACAAAGGCTATGATGCAGCTACTGTAGTGGTAAAAAGTGCAGAAAATCCAGAACAAACTCAGTTATTACATGATGAACTTGCATCTCATGTAGATGCTCGCTATGTGAGTGTGCCAGAAGCAATATGGCGTTTTTTCAAATTTGTAATGCATGATCGCTCACATGTAGTATATCGATTTAAAGGAGGTACTATGGAGGAGAAGCAATAGACAAAGAACAAAAGACAATGTATTATCATCATCTTCATATGTCAAACAGGGAGAGAGTGGCAGGAGAGACTACACCTCAAAGAAAAGGACGGATATCTCCCCTGAAAGAGAGAGCAGCACCACTCCATGCTCCCCTCCTCCCTCCATTCTGACTACAGGAACATCATCTTCCTCTTCTTCTTTTTTATCCCAGGCCGAGCCAACTATAGAAGTAAATCCGCCATCAGAATGGGAGAAACCGATACTAGCTCCTCCACCACTGAGGAGAAAAAGGTTCCACAGCAGAGAACAAGGGTCCGTAGAGGTGGAAAACAGATTCGAAATAAAAAAAGTCAAGAAAAAATATCTAGAATCCATTAAGATCTATAATTTGTCAGACAGACCCCTGGATTGCCTAGAAGAAAGGATCCTGAAGAAAGGATTATCCTTCTCACCTGATGTGGAACCAGACCCCTTTGAACTGTTTATAGATTTGCATAAATTTATCAGAAAAGTCACTTTAAAAAGACACTTCAACAAACTGGAGAAATACCCCACAGAAGCACGTCCATTACAAGATGGTTATGGCTCATTGACCCAAGGAGACCCAAGGATGCTTTCAGCACTGGAAGAAATAGAAGAAAACGCCTCACTAGAAGAGGAACCATCCATGAGCAACATCAGCATTTACATGGAAGACAGCGGCAATGATTTAAATGAAGAATGAAAGATACTACATTCCAACTTTAAACCGAGCGCTACATACTTCCCGACCCAATCACTAGGGAACCATATCCCGGTATTCAAAAAATTAATGATCAAAGAGATTGAAAAGATCTGTGGAAGGAAACATATCCATCGGAACAATCTGAGTAGAAGAGAAAGATCTGCAATGGAAAAACTGAGTAAATACAGCACCATAGTCATCAGACAAGCAGATAAGGGAGGAGGAATCGTTATCCAGAATAGGAAGGATTATATCGAAGAAGCCTTCAACCTAATTGGAGATATTGAAACATATAAACTACTAACAAAGGATCCGACTGATGTATTTATCAAGGAGTACAGCGGACTGATCAAGAAAGCAGAAGAGGAGGGTCTCCTCACACAGAAAGAAATTAAATTCCTGGAGGTGAAACACCCGAAAAAAGCTATCCTGTATCATCTACCTAAGGTTCACAAGAATCCATCAAAGCCCCCCGGACGACCTATTGTATCAGGAATAGGATCACTGACGGAGAAACTTTCAGAATATGTTGACTATTATTTAAAACCAATAGTCACCAACCTTAGATCATATATATGAGACACTCCACATATTCTTCTTACTCTGGAAAAGCTCCCTTGGAAGTCCACATATAGTTGGATAACCCTGGACGTGACTGCACCGTACACGTCGATACCACATCACAAAGGGGCACTAGCATCGAAACACGCCATGGATATGGAAGGGAAAATAGAAAACAGACAGGCGGAATTCATTGTGGAAGCCATAGAATTTGTTCTGAAACACAACTATTTCCTAATTGAGGAAAAATTCTTCCTACAGATAAGTTGCACTGCGATGGGCACAAAATTTGCCCACAGTTTTGCAAACCTATATATGGGGGAATGGGAAGAAACAAAGATCTGGAACAACAACCCCTTCATTTAAAATATTAAACACTGGGGCAGATTCATCGATGACATCATCCTAATTTGGGATGAAAAAGAGAACAGAGATAAAGAACTATTCCTCAAATATGTCAATGAAAATGACATGAACCTTACGTTCACTATGAATAGTCATCCATCAGAAATTGCCTTTTTGGATGTGATCCTACAAGGTGCAGAGGAGGCATCACTTCAACTCTCTATAAGAAACCGACCGACTCCAATGGCTATGTCCATGCCACAAGTGGACACAAACAAGAATGGATTAACAACATTCCATATGGTCAGTTCAGCAGAGTGAGAAGGAACTGCACTAATATAGACAACTTTGAAAAGGAGAGCAAGATCCTAACAGAGAAATTCATAGAAAAGGGATATAAGGCCTCTCTAGTGGAGAATGTCCAGAGCACGGGAAATAGATAGATCTACTCTATTCTTGACCAACAACAAAAAAATAACATCCGAGGATGAGCAAAGTAATACGTGCAGATTCCTTACTAGGTATAATGCAGCATCTAAAGAGATTACAAAGAGCTTTAAAAAGCTATAGCCTATACTTACAGAAGATTAACTTTTACATGAAATTCTACCCGGAATTCCGACCATTACGTTTAAAAGGAACACAAACTTGAAGAATCTAATTGCACCTAGTCAACTTAAAAAAGAAGAAAAAAAACACCACAAGTAGTACCTCTCTGATCAGCCAATCTAGGGGGACATATCCATGTGGAATTAAAAACTGCTCCACTTGTAAACATCTAAAGAAAAAGAACAGAGGTGTAATATATCACGACCCACTCTCTGGCTGGGGTCTGCTGACTTGATTTGGGTTACTCTGGACCTTGGAGTAGCTTTGAGTACAGGAACATCATGTCTCAGCCCTTGGTTTAGACTGAGCAATATTGACAGTAAGTCTGACGAATCTTACTGCAAGCATATGTCCCCGGGTAAATAATACATCTACACACCACGTCTTGATGAAAATTATGAACCACGTTTTATTTTGGAACCACATATTTAAAACATTTCACACACACACAGTGGAGGGAGTGGCCACTCCTAGTCAAACCCTCATTCCCCTCTGGCCATTCTCACAGAAGTAATTTGTGGGAACTTATTAGTCTCCTCCCCCAGTGCCTCCCCCAGGCGTGGCTACTAATTCATTTGGTGGCTGGCTCTCAAGGGAGAAACATCCTTTATTAGCTCTTGAACTATGCCCCTGGGCTTGTGGTTGGGAAACCCCATACTATACCATTGTCCTGCAGTGCCTGGCAGTCTGGCCAATCTATTTGTTTAGGTTTTATCCTTTGTTTACACTAAGGACCATATGGCCAACTCCTGACTGAGAGTTTATACAATGGGGGAGGGTTGACTAATTAAAACATAGCTATCACTCCACAATACAATATACAATATAATACTAACATATTATCCCCCATAACACAATATACAGATGGTGGCGATTGGTATATAACAGTCCAGTCCCAATATAGGCCACTGCTGCCAGTCTCAAGATGGCCCCAGCATAGTTCACGCCAAATCCAATATGGCCCCTGGGTGATTCATGACATAATACACTCTACACAGAAAAATAAAGACTACAAGATTAAGAAACGTATGAAATGCAGAACAGATTATGTGGTGTACACTATCACATGTCAATGTGGGAATCAATATGTGGGACGCACAAGCAGACCTCTCAAAACGAGATTTAGAGAGCACCTTTGTAATACCAAGAGAGGTCTACTTACGAATGGTTTCTCAGCGCATGCAACCAAAGCCCACAATAAAGATGTTAAAAACGTCACCATACAAGCAGTAGAACACGTAAAAACGGAACAACAGGGAAGGAGAAAGAACCATGGCCCTGAGACAAGCAGAAACAAAATGGATCCATCCAATTAGGAACCTTGGAACCAGAGGGCCTAAATAGAGACATTGACACTGCCGCATTTCTATAAAGGTTTGACCATTATGTGGGATGTATGCAGGGTGGTGTGTTTTTTTTTTTTCTTGTATATTTTGTTACCCATGTATATACACAATATGGGGCGGTTCCCCCAAAGCCTTTATGAATATTTATTTCAGTATTTTTTTATACTCATTATTTTTTTTTTTTACATCATTCTTGTATTGCCTCAGATTTGGGAGTATAAAGTTTTGAAGAGATTTTAATAAACAGTTTGCAATTTTATAATCATTACCCATTGGCAATTCCCCATCTTTTAATGGTTGCCAGGCAGATTATAGACTTGTATCAGTTTCCATGGCAACCATAGGGTTGTGTATATTCCATTGGCTTATGAGGGGAAAACAGTAGAGAGAGTGCTTTTCTACTGTCTAAAGTAATCTGTTCCCAAAGGCCATCCACTGCCATAAATATTATCATCTAGTTCCCCCTCCAGTTTCTCCATTTCGATTATCATGGCTACCGGTTGTCTGACATCATAGGTCAGGCTAACCAGGAAGTGTTTATTAGATTCCCAGACAGAAGGGCGCCATTATTGTCAAGCAGCTAGACGGCAGCATAACTCAACTAGTTCCTGTCCATACACACAATACTGGACACCAGGTTTGTGCGTTTCTATAGTAAGCTTTGTATAGTAGATATAGGCCGGATTCTATCCGGAGTGAGCCAGCCAATGGTTTTCTGCAGGGGGTATATCACACAGAGGAGTAGGTCTTCTTTGCTATGGATATGGGGCCTGTATGTCAGTATGCCAAGCCCCTAATTTCCCAGATAAGGCCCCATTACAATGGGTGTACGATTCACAATATTAGTACTACTATTAATATTTATTATTTTTATTCACTCATTTATGTCATTTGATTACCATGGAATAGACATGTGTGGATTATGGTATGTTTCATTTTTATATTATATTATAGTATATTATTTTATCATGTTATTGTTGTTATTTTTTATGATGTTATCTTTGTATGTATGATATGTAAAGGATACAAATATCTAAATGTACATATAAATTCAACAAAGACATATACCGTATATACTCGAGTATAAGCTTAGTTTTTCAGCCTTTTTTTAAGGCAAAAATGGGCCCCCTCGGCTTATACTCGAGTCACTCCCCCCCGTGTCTCTCTAACCCCTCGTGTCTCTCTAGCCCCCCCTGTCTCTTTCCCTCCCCCCTCCTAAACCCTCCTCAACCCCCCCCCCCTCCCTTCACTTACCTGCTTGTGCTCCGGCCTCCGCTCCTTGAGCCGGCGCGCATGTGACATCACATGCATGCCGCGTCATTAGCATATACCGGGTGCTGGCACCCGGTATATGTTAATGACGCTGCGCGCATGTGACGTCAAATGCACGCCAGGTCAAAGAGCGGAGGCCGGAGCACAAGCAGGTAAGTGAGGGGAGAGGGAGGAGGTTTTGAGGAAGGTTGAGGGGGGTTGAGGAGGAGGGGGGTTGAGGAGGAGGAAGGGTTGAGGAGAGAGTATGAGGATGAGGAGGAAGGGTTGAGGAGAGAGTATGAGGATGAGGAGGAAGGGTTGAGGAGAGAGTATGAGGATGAGGAGGAAGGGTTGAGGAGAGAGTATGAGGATGAGGAGGAAGGGTTGAGGAGAGAGTATGAGGATGAGGAGGAAGGGTTGAGGAGAGAGTATGAGGATGCGGAGGAAGGGTTGAGGAGAGAGTATGAGGATGGGGGTTGAGGTTGAGGAGGGAGGTTGAGGAGGAGGGGTTGAGGAGGGGGGTTGAGGTTGGGGGGTTGAGGAGGGAGGTTGAGGAGGGTGATAAGGGAGGGGGGAAGAGACACAGGGAAGGGAGAGGGGAGAAGGGGGAGGGGGAAGAGACACAGGGAAGGGAGAGGGGAGAAGGGAGAGGGGAGAAGAGACACGGAGAGAGAGGGGGACACAGAGGGCACAAGAGGGACACAGGGGGCAGCACATTTCCCACCCTCGGCTTATACTCGAGTCACTCATTTTACTCGGGTCGGATTATACTCTAGTATATACGGTAGTTTTATATTGATACTTTTAATGTGCAGGCAGCTTTACTGTATAAAGGAAATACATTGTAAATGTGCAGGCTGTTCAAAGGTATCAGAAGTTTACAGTACAGTATTTTATCGTATTTTATTTTATTATGTCACCACGCTGGAGTACTCCCTGTTCACGCATACATCTTATTGAATAGGGAGTGCCACTAATTTATGTACAGGAGAGGATCATGTCAAGCATTCATATGTGGATGTCCTAGCTTATATGTACTAGTCCATGATATTTATGAAATTCACTAGGGCTAACCTGGTTACTAACGAAGACCCTGACCTTTAGAGGTCTCCATAGTTGCATATATATGTGTATGTATGTATGTATGTATGTATATGTGTATGGGTATATATCCATACATTAAAAGATTTGATGTCTTATTTTATATAGGTTCTAGTTATCTAGACACATATCCATTTAATAGGTGGAGGCATATACCCGCCTTTATCCCTATAATGGACAAATAAAGGCTTAAAAATATTATAGTATATAAAGCATACAATCTATTTGTCCAATATTTGTGCTTTTTATAGGAACACAAATCACTGAAGAAGCTGCAACAAAGAGCAGCGAAACGCGTTTGATCTACCATTTACATACATACACACGTTTAGGGTACTTGAGACCTAGTGTCTTTTATGACATCACGGTTCTTATTGTGTTTTTTTAACCAATTTTTACCTTTTAGTTGTACCTACATTTTTTAGGATATTTTTACCAAGTCCTACATTGGCCAGTATGTTTTTTTTTTTTTTTTATGGCATAATAAAAGTATATCTTTTCAAGGAATTGAGTGTGTGTGTGTGTATCTTTCCATTAGACTTGGATTTAGATCACATAGACACACGTGAACATATATATATATATATATATATATATATATAGAATCATTGGTGCATACTCTATATAAGAGTTATACAGAAATTGGAGTGTTTTTGTTAGTATACCTGACACCTCACAGAGGTAATTTCAAGTACACCTCATAGATCATAGAAACACACTGTATTTTGGGGTACACTACGAAACCATGAAGAGGTCTTGAAACATCCCTTCTGACACCTTCCTGTGAGAGAGAATCACATCCATCTTTTAAGTACCTCACATTCTGGAGCTCATCAAAGGTGAGAGACAACTCTGTAAAAGTACTTTGTCTAATACTATTAAGAGGCACAAAGTAATCTGCACTAGGAGTATCTATTGCGCTTTCTCCCCCTCCCTTCTTTCAGTATATCGATTAGCTGTACATTTGCCCAAAGACACTTAGTTGGAAATGAAATAAATGCTTTGGCACAAAGTGAGCATCAGCAAACTACACTAACTGCGTGGTTTCAATTAAATTGTACTGACTTGGGGCCTCATTCTATTGCGATTTGGCCAATTGAATAGGGCTCTAAATAAGCACAGAGCATATTTTTTTACAGAAGTTTTTAGTTAGTAAAGACCTTGGTTTTTGATAGAAGTTCACTAACTAAAAACTTCTTTAAAAAATATGCTATGTGCTTATTTAGAGCCCTATTCAATTGGCCAAATCGCAATTGAATGAGGCCCTTGGAGGCAAGGGAATTGTTGTTGTATATTGACATTCCCTACCATTATGGTTTTGTTAATGGATTATGGTGAAAAAATGAAAAAGCAGTGGAAATAAAATTATAACTCGAATATACACTGTAAATCCAAGAGACCTTGAACATTTCTGCTTATGCTTACTCCTTTTAAATGTTCCTGGTGCACAAAGTTTTGAACAGTTGAGAACTGTTAATGACACTGTTTATGACCCATTTAATTTGGCTGCGCGACACAGAAACTTCCTATACAGAATGGGAAAGATGTCTAGAAGAAGCAGCACTGTGTCAAATGCCACAGTAGATGAGAACAATTTGCATCCATTTAAATCTTCTCAAATGCTCCAAATACATTAGGTTTTAGGGACACATTTAAAACAAATATGTCTGAATACAATGAGCCTATTGCAGAATTAAAAGCATTAATTGAAATTCAAGAAATTCTCTCTCATGGATTAAATTGTGCAAATTTTAATCTGCCAGATCCAGGGCTCATAGATTAAATAAACTTTGAAAACTATGATATTCAGCTTCAAAACCAAATAACAAAAGAAAGACTTGCAACTTTAAATACCTTACAATTGCAAGCATTTAACGCCATAAAAAGTGCACTAGAAGATGACTTGCTCAAAGAACGTTATTTCTATCTAGACGGACCTGGTGGATCAGGAAAAATGTATCTATATAATTTATTGATGAGTTTTGTTCGCGCACAAGGTGAAATAGCACTGCCATTTGCAATACCTGGAATTGCCGCACTTTTGTTAGAAGGTGGAAGAACTGTGCATAGTGGATTTAAACTGCCAGTTCCTATTCTGAAAATATCAGTGTCGGATATAAGAATAACATCTTTACAAGCAAAAAAGATTAAGAAAAGTACCATATATACTCGAGTATAAGCCGAGTTTTTCAGCCTATTTTTTAAGGCTGAAAAAGGTTCCCTCGGCTTATACTCGAATCACCCTGCGTTTCTCCCCCCCCCCCCCCCGTGTCTCTCCCCCTCTGTGTCCTTAACCTGAATCCACCTCCTCAAAACTTTACCCCTCCTCTAGGAGGAGGAGGGGGGTTAAGGAGGGGGGATGTGGATGAGGAGGGGGGTGGAGGAGGAAGGATGAGGAGAGAGTATGAGGAGGGGGTTGAGGATGAGGAGGTGGGTTGAGGAGGGAGGATGATAAGGGAGGGGGAAGGAAAGAGACATGAGGGAGAGGGGGAAGAGACACAGGGGATGGAGAGGGAGGGAAGAGACACAGGGGAGGGAGAGGGGGGAAGAGACACAGGGGAGGGAGGGGGAAGAGACACAGGGAAGGGAGAGAAGGGGAAGAAACACAGGGGATGGAGGGGGAGAGACACAGGGGAGGGAGAGGGGGGACACAAGAAAGGGGCACAGAGGGCACACAAGAGGGGGACACAGAGGGCACAAGAGGGGGACAGGGGGCAGCACATTTCCCACTCTCAACTTATACTCGATAACTAAGTTATCCCAGTATTTTGTGGTAAAATAGGTGCCTCGGCTTATACTCGGGTCGGCTTATACTCAAGTATATTAGTTATCATCAATGAAGCTACAATGATGTCATGCCATGCTCCACAATGCATTGACCGTTTGTTGCGTGAAGTCATGGATAATGATTTTCCTTTTGGTTGAAAGGTCATGTTGTTGGGTTGAGATTTTAGACAAACATTACCTGTTGTCCATGGAGATCGCACAGACATTGTAGAAACATGTATTAAGTCAAGTACGCTATGGAAACTCTTTACTCACCTCAAATTAGAACAAAATATGAGATCACAAGGACAAAATGAATTCAATGAGTGGCTCATCAAAATTGGAGAAGGAAAAACAGAACAAATTCAGAATTTACTGAATGATACCGTGGAAATTCCATCTCATATGGTTTGCAAACAGGACATTATATCGACTATATTCCAAAATACAATAAGTAACGACAATTATGCAGAGCTTGCAACAAAAGTAATATTAACTTAAAAAAATTAAGATGCATTGCTTCTGAATAATGAAATATACAAATGAATAGATGCACCACAAAAAAATTATCACAGTGCAGATTGTGTACTTGGTGATGACAAAGAAACTCAGACAAACTTTTCAACTGAATGTATTATTTCATTAACTCCATCTGGAATGCCACCACATATTTTGCAGCTAAAAAAGGTGCAATTGTCATGTTACTGCAAAATATGAACCCAAAAAAAGGACTATGTAATGGGACCAGATTAATTGTCCAAGAATCAAACTTTAGGGTAAGTTTAATTATGTTTTGGCATTTTTCATGCAAAAAATCAGATGCATTCATAATTCATGAAACTTAAAAATGTCTTTAAGTGAAAAAGTAATATATGGCAAAATATGATCGAACAAAACCTCTAGACTATTCTCACTCTCAGCAACTTACCAGGGCCTCCATTCAATTGCAAGCCTGCAGTTTACTCCATAACGGCCGTAAGTCTGCAGGCTTTAAATTTGCAACAGTTACAGAGCGATTCAATTGATCAAGCCCACAGCTACCTGGAAGAAAGCCTAAACAGTAAACCATGCACCCGTAAGTAGTATTTCAGACCATGATTATGATCAATTAAGCAAGGCCGTAACTACCAATTTAGAAACTGCCAATAGTAAATGAGACCGTCATCATGATGTCAGTAAAACATGGCATTTAAATATCAATAAATTAAATTTTAGAAGTCCGATATGCGATCGGAAATGCAATCCGGAAATGTACAAAATAATAAAAATGAATGACGATACTGTTCTAGTCCATGTGGGTGGCCTGATATGTATTAACTCCTTGATTACATAGATTGATATAACACGGAAACGAAACATAAAAAAACATATTTTTTATTGCAGATAAAGCACCTGAATCAACCCTCCAACCACTAGACCTGATCATTACCTAGAAGAAACTACAACAGAATTTGGATGGGAAACACCCTCTTTTTGACCTGTTCCTGTCAATTAAGGTGACTTTCACTAATTTGCCAATACTTCACGCAATCCAGGCCCAACTCATACTACAGACGGTACATGAATTTATGTGTCATGAGTATACATCATAAAAAAGAGGATAGTAGTGATTTTCTTTGATATGTTATTTAAAAGCTGACGCAGTTACGAGAAGCCTTTTTTGAGCAGATACATATACATATACAGATAAAAATAATGGTCCATTTTCATGATATTTTCAAAATAAAATCATTATAAAAACACATTTTTAAATGTATTTCTGATTCAAACAAGTTTATCTTTTGTGGAAAAAACTTGAACTGAAAATTTCCATCTTTGGGCTGGAACTCCTATTTTTTTCAAACTTTGGCAACATCTGCAGCATACATCACTATAGCTGCCTTATTCCTGAAGATGTAAAGAAAATGTGTTACAGAGAGCCTTATTAAATTGCGATTCCGCCAATTGAAAAGGGCTCTATATAAGCACAGAGCATATTTATTTTACAGAAATTTTTAGTTAGTGAACTTCTATCTAAAAGCAATGTCTTCACTAACTAAAAAGAACTGTAAAAGAAAAAAAATATGTTCTGTGCTTATATAGAGCCCTTTTCAATTGGCCGCATCGCAAGGATGTCCTCCAGTCTAAATATAAGAGGGACATTTTCTATTAAAAGATCAACATAGTTTTTAATCCAAATAAATTAAAAAGTTGTTTATATTAATCTTTATCTGTTTATAAGTTATAAAAGCTAGAATTTCTTTCCAAAAACTCCTGCTATAACATTTTTTTGTTAATTCTGATAAAAAAATGAAATCAACAACAGCAAAAAAGAAAATTAAAGCAAATTCAATATTCATAATATTGTAAAATACCATAATACCTCAATACAGTCTTGACCTGAACTAAATTATATGCTGTATATCTGTTGACTGTGAATCTGTTTAAATATTTTAAAAAATGGATTTGTGTTACTAAAAAATGTATACAATATAACCAATTTTACTAACAACAATTATGTCTAACAAAAAATATTCTTATATGTGCAATAATTTGCTCATTTCCTAATCTATTTGCAATGATAACAATATCAAAATGTATTAAAAAAAATGTGTGAGAAATATTCTACAGTCAGAGAATGGGAAGAACGAATATTTTTGACTAAAAGATGCATTTTGTTCTTTAACACTGGAGCAAACGTCCCTCTTATGGAACATAAATTGATAGAAGTATTTGGCACAACCTACAGATTCCTAAAGTTCCATTTTCTTTCATTAATAAACTTTAATCCAACTTCATCTCAAATTACCTTACTTGACCTGGTTTTACCATTTCCTATGGAACCGAATATTCTATCATATTTTGATTACCCTTTGGATAAATCATAAAGTATTTTTGTCACCAACCTGAACTTTTCAGAAACTGTAAAATTGTATAGTCTGAATATTTGATATGTGCTATAAAACATTTTTTTTATAAAATCTTCAAAATATTTGCAGGTCATAAACATTGCATATTATTCTTGATCCCCAAATGCTCTACAGAACAAAAGCCAATTTCTCGTAAATATTCTATAAAGGTATCATGCTGTAAGCGCCACATTATTGTGATAGTTTTCACTTTTTATATTTCATTGTGTCGATGAGACAGGTAAGAAACATGGATTACACATTAGGAGTAATGTTTCCAGTTGGCTTCAAAGTGAATTTGTGTGCAAATTATGAAAGTGAGTAAAATTATGAAAGTGTTATCAAACATAAAATGTTTTATATAGTAATGTAATCAATGTTTCCAAAGTAGGACTCTATGCTAATCCCTGAAAAAGCAGTAGCCTAACTACAGAGTAAACCCTACATAGATATGCTGATCACCCATCTCTACAACATTATGAGCAAACTGCTGTGGGTCAGAACTTCACCTTTAACACCAAAGGATCTTGATAAAGAGATGAAATGTGCCTGTTTTCTTTGAAATTGAGGTTTAGATAATGTCTTATTTTCTTTAAACTGTTCTAAGTAACCTACATGGTATTGTATGTTTGCCTTTAGGTTTCCTTCCAATTCTCATTAATATAGGTCAATGTAATTAACGTAATTTAAGGTTACAAGAGCATTTAAATATGAGAATTAAGATGAAGGTTATTATGGCTACAGTAAGACCAGAGGGTCTAATTATGTGCCTATTATGTAAGATGTAATATCTTTGGAACTTTTCAATCCTAAATTGTTTTTTTTATTTTCTCTTATTAAATCCAAAATATACAAACATTTGGTATATATTACATTTAATAGAAACTTAGAATTTTGCCATTGGCATTATACCATTAAATTATAAAATTATATGTAATTCAGTGATGGTAAAAGTTTCTCTGATTAAACTGAAATGGTCATAGTGACATTCCAGCTATGTTATGGTTAATTGTCAAGAATTTCACTGTATCTAGCTCTGGCTCTTTAAATAGTTGTCATGTGAATGAAAGAGTAGCCAGCATGACGTTTAACCTCCAAAGAGAGGGGGTGAAACGTGCATCTGCAAAAAGTGTTGGTTGGTATACTTAAGGAGAGACACCATATGTAGTTGATATACCCTGTTACAACTTTGCACAAGGTGAGGTAAGGGGGCTAAAGTATAGTCATGGACGCCAAGGAGAGACATCAAATCATATCTGTTTGAATTATCTTGTTACTGCTCAGTAGAAAGGTGGCTTATGGAGGCTAAAGTGTAGCACAGGATGCCCAAAGAAGTGACAGTATACTCATCTGTTTGATACCCTCCTGCTAATACTCTGCATAAGATGGCATATGGAGGCTGAAGTGTAGTCCAAGATGCCCAAAGAGTAGCAGCATATCCATCTGTTTGATAAACCTTGCTAATTCTTTGCACAAGATGGGATATGGGGATGCCAAGGAGAGACACATACATATTTGCTTAAAAAACCTTGCAGACATCCTGCTCAATCTGCTGCATCACTAACCTACATTACATACAATTACAGAACCATGATAAGAGTGGACCAATGGTTATGCGTTTCTGTAAGTAAATATGCATTAACTGCTAAATCTCAAGAACTGAAAGGTAGGATATTGTATAAAACACAGAAATGAGCAGTATTTAAACTTAATACTAATAATGGTAAATAAATAGTACATTTGTGTTCACATTTGAATGTCTAAAACAAGTTAAAAAACGTGTTTCCTACTCAGAATTCCAAGAAATACAGTTATTACACTGCATTCTGGGAGCCTGGGCATAGACATGCAGGCTGTCAACATAATCATTAGAGGGATTTTTTAGATATTAATAAAAATAAATTGAGATGTGCTGCATATGCATATGCTCCTTTTTGCCTACAGAGTGCAGAAATGTATTAATCCAGCTCACTTAGAAATCCCATTAAGCATTGTGTTGCTGTCATGTGAAAATGGTTCAATATGTGGAGCACTCTCTGGCACTGAATTTTTTGATTGATATGAAGGCTGACCTTTTCCAACCTAATGGTCACTGTAGAGTTTTCCAAATTTGTTGGCATAATGCTAGCAATACTTTCACAGCATCTTCTTGTAGGATTTTAAGCAGGTCATCTGAGAGTCCATCAACTCCTTCAGCCTTGTTATCATCAAGGCTGCCAAGGGCCCATCTCATTTCTGTCTCCAAGAGTGCTGGCTCCAGCACATTGGGCAAACTATTAAGGTTATCAATGCTGTTAAGATAATTCCTGTATAGATCTTCAGTGTATTCGTGCCACCTCTTCTTTATTTGATGTTCCTATGTTAGATCCCTACCATTTTTGTCATGCGCCTTTTTGGCAAAAAGAGTTTTCTTGAGATACCCAATTTTCTTGAAGATATTTCTTGACTTTCCCATTCTGTTATTCTCTTCTATGTCTTTACTTTGCTCATTATAGAATGTATCATTGCCTCTTCTTGCTATCCTCTGGAACTCTGCATTCATTTGGATAAATCTTTTCCACTCTTCACTGCCTTTTGGGCTACTTTCAAAGCTTCATCTGTCCGCCAGTTTGCCTTCTTTTTCACTTTAGGGGTCAAAAAGTTCTTAAGGCATTCTATCTATCATGACTAGTCCCTTAAATCTATTATTTACCTTCACTGCATATTCACAGGGTATATTATTTATTTCATATCTGCTTGGTCTCATGATATTCCCTCTTTTCCTCAGTTTAATTCTGAATTTTGCAATAAGAAGCTCTTTTCCTCAGTTTAATCCTGAACTTTGCAATAAGAAGCTCACGTTTTTGCTGATAGCTTAGACATCCTCTATCTTTGCCTACAAAGTATGTAATCAATCTGATTTCTATATTGTCCACCTGGTGATATATTAATATGTAGAGAGTATTTACTATGAACAGAGAATTATCTTGAAAGATTTCTAGTAATCTCTGACCTGCTTCATTTTGTAATCCATGGCCAAAACAGTGGTCAGCGTATAGCATTGGATAACTGTGATGTGAAATTACTTGCTTTGAATTCAAATTGAAATAATTCTGTAAATTTTTGGGTTTTAACCGAGCACTGCTTTGGTCACCCTTTTGAAGGGTTACATTTTGTCTTATTTAACTTTGCTGAAAATCACAGTTTTTTTTTTCCTCATCTAGAAACTGCTTGCTTATCTCTAAAAGTATGCATCCTTGAAACCGAGTATCTCCCAATTATTTTTTCCAAGTTTTGTTTTATATATCCTCTGCCAACATTTAATGAGTGTGTGTACGTCATCTCCTGGTACACCTGGCACAAAGAAGACATGTCATGATTTATTGCCTTTTTGCTTTAAAAGCTCTGCGCAAATGAAATAAATGGAATCTGTTTGGAAAAGCTTTGTGTGTGTATATTTCCAGACAGGTCCTCAAGACGTCTTGGAGTCCAGGGCTACTCCGGCAGTCACCTAGCTGATGTCAGAATCGTGGGATGGACAGAGGTAAGTGAAAAGTGTCTCTTGTTATGATTTCTTCTCTTGCCCTTATTTATCCCAAAGTCCAACCAGATTATTTAGGGGAATTTATGGGAATAGTCTTTGGTAGACTCTAAGTGCTTATAGCACAGACAGACCTTTGGTAGGCTGTATAAGTAATGGGATTTCTTTGGTAGAAGTCAGGAAAATTATAAAATAATTACATGACGCCGGAGTACTCAAACTCAATTGCTTTTGGCTTGCTTATGAATTGTGCTGTATTGCAGTGCTGTTTAAGAACTTCTGCTTGCTTATGAAATGTCCAGTATTACTGTGCTGTTTAAGATAAGAGGTTAGGTTTCTGGAAGCTGTAAGACGCCCTGTCCCTCTGGCTAGGGGAAACCCGTAGAGAAGGCAAAAGCAAGTGACAGCTGAATGAAGCAGGTTAGGAATATTGTGCCACGGTTGGTTGACGGAGCTCTCCAGCTCATGACAGTCGCTCTTGTTCCCTGATTAGCAATATAAGGCTTGCATTGTCTGATGAGACAACCGCCTACCTCTTAGGAGAATAGAAGGATAGTTGAAAATGGGTACTTCCCAGTCTAAACAATATCCACCTCCCAATCTGGGAGAATCCTGTAAAGAATATGTGTATAGAACATCACCAAAGGGAGGATTTTACGTAGATCCCTTTGTAATAAATAGCGGGATGGGCTGAGGGAATGAGGAGCTCTAGCCCCTTCCGAGGGAGGAAGCAAATTATGAATTCCACATGAATATGATTAAGGGACTGTGTTTGGGAGATAAAAAAGCTTTCCCGTAGTACACAGGAGATCCTGGGTGGGACATGACATATATGAGTGTGGGTGGAAAGAATTGGCTAGAGATTGCACCACGTTGGCATCTGATCCCTACGGACGGAAACAGAAAGGGTACATTTAAGAGACTTTCTAGGAAAAATACCTCTAATCATACACCCAGTGCCCCTCCACCAGCACCCCCTACCTACACTTCTCCTGTGACCCTGTATCCAAACTTAGATACTGATATGGAAGCTATTATATGTAGTTACATGCGCAACCTGCACCCCCAGGTCCTGTACCCTTCCTATCCCGAGGTTAGCACTAAACCGAAAGTAAAAATCGGAGAGAAAGACAGTGTCTAAAAAGGGGAGGGAAAGTGAACAGTCAGATGCTAAGAGCCTAGATATAAAGCACGAAGGGACTTATCCCTTCTTAACTGTTGGTGATCAGCTAGTTATGAAAGCTTTAACTCCTGGAGAACAAAATTAATTAAAAAGGGAGCCTCAAACCCCAGAACTAATCCCTCTGCATGTATGATGTATCTGTGTTGATGGGTCATGTTCCAGACCTGCAGATAGGGTTTATAAGACAGGTTTTGCTGTAGTCCAACTCCCAGATAATGTCATTGAGGCAGGTTCTATTCCTTTCTCTTCTTCCCAAGCTGCTAAACTTGTCGCCCTTAGTAGAGCATGCCACCTTTTTGCAGGAAAATCTGTTAATATCTATACTGACTCTCGTTATGCCTTTGGTGTGGTTCATGACTTTGGAAAAATATGGCAACAACGAGGCAGATGTCAAATCAATTCTCATAGGACTCTTATTAACTCCTAATTGGAAGCTATTCAGTTACTAAAAGATATTGCTATCATCCACTGCCATGCCCACACTAATCGCAATGATTTTGTTTCTAGAGATAATGCCTTTGCTGACCGAGTAGCCAAAGAAGCTACACTTATGCCACTTTCCCCTACCCTTACTTACCCTATGCTCCAGCCCCCATCCTCTGACCTTCTTTTCCATCAATTACAAAGTTTTGCCACACCTGATGGTTTATCGTACAGGCACTCACAAAGTTTAGAAAAGGACATAAATGGCCTTTTCTAAAATGAAGGGAAGATAGGCATACCTGAAAGTAGTGTCCCAATGTTCATAGGACAGGCACACGGGGTAGGACATAAAAAAATTAAGGCAACCATGCAGCAGCTACAACTATCCTTTTGCATCAGAAATGTAAAACTACACTGTCAAACATACACACAAACATGTATACAATGCCTACAAAAAAAACTCTACAGTACCCAACATTTGTCTCCACCCACAGCTCCATTTACTCATCTACAAATTGATTTTACTCATATCCCAAAGACAGGATCAAAACAATTATACCTTTTGGTGATAGTGCACCAGTTTTCACGATGTAACACAAAGAGAGGATGCTAAGACAGTGGATAAAATATTGACTACTGAAATTATACCAAGATACAGATGTCCGTTACAAATTAATTTTGAGAATGGACCAGCTTTTATTAGTGCAGTAATTAAAGAATTGGTACAATGGTTGCAGATAACCTGGAAATTCCATATCCCTTACCATCCTCAGAGTTCAGGAATAGTGAAAAGAAAGAACCGCACTATTAAAGAGAAACTTACAAAGGCCACTGCAGGTACATGGGTGAACTGGAAGATATATTTACCTGCTATACTAGCAGAAATAAGGATGACACCTAATGAATCTACCAAATTGTCCCCTTTTGAGATTCTTATGGGAAGATCATTTCCAACACCTTGGGCAAAAGGCCCACTTGTAATTATGCCAGGAGATCTTGATCTCATAAGAGAACAGAATGTGTGACACTTGATTGATAAATTGAATGGCATCTATGGTGATGTGTCTTCTCACTTACCTTTACCCTCGCAAGAACCAACACATCCGTTCCAACCAGGTGATCTGGTCTGTGTCCGACAGCTGAATAAAGCAAAAAAGGGAGGCTTCCTATTTGGACCACAACAACTGTGGTAGCAGTGACTAGGACAGCCGTCCTCACCGATTCGCAGGATATCTGGATTCACACATCACGACTCGAGTTGTGTCCAAAGAGGGTTGAAGCAGGTGACAAAGTCCCCATAAAAGCGATTGAAGACAGTAATGATAAAGATGCCAATTCTACTTCTGCATCCGCAAAATGCATGGAAAAACTTCCTGTTGATGGCCATTATGCTCCTGATCTTTTTTTATGTGTTTTTGTATCTTGTTGTAAGACTTTGCTCACAAGAAGCATAGATTAACCCCCAGGTACACTGTGTAAAGGTTTCTGTGTGATGTAATACTTCCACATTGTAGGAAACACACAGGAAGTGAGATTTTAGTCTAAATGAAAAGATCACAGAAACTGTAAGAAATACATTATGAGTTGTGACCTGGCCAAGGGTAATAAAGCATATTATATTTTTACAAATTAGTTTAACCATAAGGCTACAGATATACTCACATTAACAGGATTTTTGTTAGAATTTATTACACTTCTGTTAGAAGATTACCTAGGTTAAGATCATGTTGTGATCTAAGAGGGGATTGAAGGGCTACATTTTGTCTTATTTAGCTTTGCTGAAAATCACTGTTTTTTTCCCCCCTCAGCTAGAAACTGCTTTCTTATCTCTAAAAGTATGCATTCTTGAAACTGAGTATCTCCCAATTATTTTTTCCAAGTTTTGTTTTATATATCCTCTGCCAACATATAATGAGTGTGTGTACGTGATCTCCTGGTGTACCTGGTACAAAGAAGACATGTCATGATTTATTGCCTTTTTGCTTTATAAGCTCTGCCAAAACTGAAATAAATGGAACCTGTTTGGAAAAGTTTTGTGTGTGTGTATATTTCCAGACAGGTCCCCAAGACGTCTTGGAGTCCGGGGCTACTCCGGCAGTCACCTAGTGTAATCAGTGAAATTCCCCAACAACTTTGGTTAATTATAAGAGCTGTTCCACTTATTTTGGCTGTCAGATATAAAATGCAGCATTCTAGTCCATTTTCGCTCACTAATTCCTTGGATATCCATTTGCAATAAAACATGCAATTCCCACATGACATCAGGTCTCTTTTTAATTGTGGACCCCAAACCTGGCATATCAAAATTACCTGAATTTAGACTGATCTGATAAAACCACTATAACTGAATTCTATGGCTTAGATATGTGACCTGCAGAGTCCTCAGTGATCTTATGAACAGATTCTAAAGATGTAAGTATTGACTTTTTTTCTCTATGTTTAAAAAAATATCTCATATGGTTGATAACATTGATGTGATTACTTCTAATCCTACACAGTTATAAAGAGATGTATTTTATATTTCTATGTTCTTATCCAATTCTTGTAAATGTTTATTTTGATTCAGTGTTTTTAAACTGGAATATTGAATTATATTGCATGAGTTTATCTGTCCTATTGTTTGTCCTGGTAAGAGCAACAAAGGTTTTGGACAACCCAGCCAGTAATCAGTATACTACTTTCTTTGGTCTGACATGCTGTAATATACCAACTCCCTATATAAATCATTCTACAATATCACAATCTTACTGCTCCCAAGTAATTTAATACTCTTTTCTCTAAGCGATATGCAACTCATCAAGTCTGCTATTGCCACCAACATTACTTTCCCGTTTTCTCATATGGCAAATTAATTAGTTGCCAATAACTTCCAGCAAGGGGTGCCTAACCTTCCCATGCAGTGATCTATCCCAGAAATGTACTGGTGCCAACCCCCATCCAAATTTATGTTAAATAATAAGCTATACCTTATAGTATTAACTGTAATAACTGAAAGTTAAAAAATGCTTCATATAGGCAAATTTAAATTAGATAAGAGATAAACTTACCAAACTAGAATTGAAAGACTAAGCATGAATTTTAAACAGTGGGAATAGGCAAAAAAACAATTATTATTTCACAAGATAAACATTGGCAGGCATTCCATAGTTAGGACTAATGCAGAAAAAGAATACATATCTCCAATAAGAGTATGCAAAGACTTTTCACAATAGTGTCTATGATAAGTGTTTAGTGTAAGAAAACACTTAATATAAGTTAAGTAAGGAAATTAAATAAGTATAGTTAGTTGCAATGATTTGTCTGCCTGGCATCCTGTACAGGATCATCTAACTGACCATAATCAAGGAGAGACAAAGTAAAACTCTAAATAATACCTGGAAGGTCAGCAGGGATATACTGCATGTAATGAGCCCTTTATTAAGTTATGTTTTAAGCTATTTTTCATTGATAGATGTAATACATTGTTCAGACCTCTGTCTCTTGCCCTTAGACATCAAGATGAGCTTTACATGGCACAAGAGTGAGATACTCAATGAGCGTTTAAGTATGATGAATGTGTTTACTCTTATAATTGGATTTGGCCAACATAACAGCAACAAAATGCTCAGCTCTCAGTAATTCTTTGGTAACACCATAATTAGTCTCATTAGGCTATTCTGTTTAGCTTCTTACAATATAAATGTGAACTAGGAGATTTAACTGTCTCTAAATCTTTTAAGAGAAAAGATGATTTACAGCTAAGTCAAAACAAATTTGAAGACACAAGGATATTGACTGCCAATCATATTTTACAAATAACAAACTTACAGGCATATGATTCCTATATATGAATACAGATTTATAAGAGAAATCAAGCAAAATCGGCAAAGCTTTAATTAAACGGTTAGGTTTTACATGGTATTTCACTTGTTTTGAAACAAGCTGGAAAGATACTGAAAATCTAAATGTTTTGGCTTAATAGTTTATTGAGTCTATTTTCAAATCTCATTTTTATATTCATGATTAATATAAGTAATTCCAGTTATTTTGCAGTGTAGTTAGTTGCCAGAAGTATGTACTGTTCTTGGGAGTGAAAAGCTTTCTGTGGATCACAAATTAAACGTAAAATTATATTACTGAAACTAATGTGAGGTGTCTTATGCGTTTGCTCTGGAAATAATGCCTTCTTATCCCAGAAAATGTGCATCTGTCTAAAGGGAGTATTTCTCTTAATAAAAATATTTTCTGTCTTCAGTGGTTCAATTAGAGGATGTTTTTTAGATGTTATTAGCAGACTGGAATGACTAACAATATATCAAATATTCCACAACAGCTGATGCCCATTTGAAATGCTTCCCTGTTTCTAACTCCCCAAAGAAGAGTAATAAAGTCTGTAAAGAGGTAATGATAAAATGTACACACATATGGCAGAAAACAACAGACTATCAGATGTCATCTGGCTTTCCAGCAAGAAATAGTTTTTTGGGGATTACTATGTTATGACCACTAATCAATATGAATATAAAAATGACTACATCATGTATATAAACCCTTCTCAACAATTCAGGTATTATTTGGTTACCCAGCAACTTAAATGCATTTACAACATATATATTGCCCCTGCTAGACCACAGAAATTATGCATAATTGTGCTAAATAAATAATGTATTCCTAAATAAAAATAATCATTCCTGCTAATTCTGTATGTATTAAGAGCAACTGTGCAATAACTGACTTGTAGTGATACAAAGAGACATAAACGATAAATAGAAAAATTACAATAAATACTGAAAAATAAAAGATTAAATAGAAGTATTTGTCATGCTTTTAACAAACAACTGGAAGCAGGAAGTAAATTTGATAAAATGCAATGGTCCTCTATAATATTAACAAAAAAACTAAGAAAAATATTTAAAGTGATTATCTTTAAAGATTGTCCATACACACTGATTTATAAGGTAGTGTGGGGAAAGAAAATCCAGAAGAAAAGCAAGCAAATACTGTTAATAGGGGTGCTGGTTTTCATGGTCAGGACTGATATACCTAGGGGTGGAGAAAAATATCTAATTAAATTAGGAGTCAGCAATTTTATAGAGTCAGAAAAGTTCTTCACATTAGACTTTTGTAACAATATTTAGGAGACTTACAGCCCTATTAAATTCCCTGAACGTGTAAAACCGTAGCCTGTAACATAGCCCACAAGACTTGTGGCTATTAAATTAACCATGTAAAGCAAGCCGCTCACGACTTTCGGCTTAAGGGCGAAAAAAGGCTTGTGGAAATTTGAACTGTGCGCCCGCATATCCTTTTTTCTCTCAAGTCCGTAACTGCTACGTTCCAATTTTGCTATTAACTTGCAACAAATTTCCAAAGACGCCATGGCGTTCAAGCCCGTAATGGAGGCAAAATCATTACAGCCTCCAAATAGGACCGGCAAAGAGTTTACAGACAACTGTAAAAGACAATAGAAACACACCAGTGAACATCAGAATATGGGGGAAAGCATGGAAAGGCATTACAATTACTTGTCCAATAATTCCCCAATAAAAAATGGTCATTTAAAAGAATATATATTTTTTATCATATGTTGCAATTGTCATGCACATGCCAACATGAAAAAGCATGCTGCAACATGCATAAAGCAATTAAATACACACTACCTGATTAAATTGCACACAAAAACATTAAACTCATACCATATCAACCCTTTCTCACTCACAGAGGCTCTAATGTGAACCCTGAAATATAAATATAATTGCATATACATCTCGCTCATCACATCTATATTTGTGAAAACAAATAGTGGCCATATTTCACTCCACATCACATATATCAAGTACCCGGGGAAGATTTTAATATTTGTTGTTCAGTCCTTCAGTTGTGTCTGACACTCGATGACTGTATGGACTGCAGCACATTTAGCTAGGTCTCTGCCGGTGCTGTTCCATAAGGTTTGCATCACAAAGATACTGGAGTGGGGTTCTAGTGGACTGTGATTTGTCTGACCTCTCTGCTATAACCTGCCCACCTACACTGGCCCTACATGGTATAGCTCACAGCTTTATTCAGGTACACAAGCCCCTTCACCACCACCAATTAGCAATCCACACTAATGTAAATTGATGAATAGCAGAACATAATGGGAGATCACAAAATGGGAATGGCTATACATCTTGGCACATGGCCACCAGCAATGGAGTGGGACTTTCCAGGATAGGCGTAGCGGAGATTACACCTGATGGAGATGAGTTGGCTGTTGATGCACATGCCTCTGCACAGTCTCCATGTTTTTTTGCGGCCCTCGTGATGGGTTACAGTAGATTAGTGTGGTGTATGTTCCCCTGGTCCCCTTCAGCATTGCTAAGTGGTGGTGGTGGTGAAGGGGCTTGTGTACTGCAATGAAGCTGGGAGCTATACCATGTAGGATCACTCTAGATGGGCAGGTCATAGCAGAGAGGTCACACAATTTACAGTTCACTATAGAAGGAACTGGCAACCCACTCCAGTATCACCTGTCCTATTCCTTTTAGGCCCTTAGGGGAATGTTCATACTCCACAGTATCACTAATTTGACTTGGCATGTGTATGAACCCTTTATTATTATTATATATGATATATAGTATTGTATGATATCTAATGCTACTATGACTATTATTATTTTTATATGTATTGGTCGATTGCATCGTAACTAGAGCTCATTCGTTTACAGATATAGGAATGTGACACTAATGTGATGTACGTGAATTTCCCATAACCCCAACCATTGAAAACACACTGACATGGTATAACAAAGCTTTATTTAATACACAGAGCACTATCAGAAATGGTCAAGATAAAAGAAAAGGAGAAACCTACAGGGGGTAATGTCATAGTCTAGAATAAGCATGATGCAACCGGAATCTGATGTCCCTCTGGCCTGTCCCTTTCACAAACTACCCCCCCCCCCGGGATCAGGCCCCTTCCCCTCTGCACTCCCATACTCCTCCACCTCTCCTTCCTCCACCTCACTCCTCACTTCCTCCTCACCATGGCCACCTCTCTCTCCTCCTCACCTCTCCTCTTCTCCTCCTTCCCACCTCTCAACTCCTCTCCCCTCCTCTTGCCGCCCTCCATATTATCCCAAAGTAAAATAAGGATAAATAAAAAGAAGTGTAACTGTATATGTCTGATGGGAAAAACAAATGTGTTTGCTATGTGTTATTAATAACTGTTGGGGGATGGGATTGGGGGAGAGGGGTGTGTGGAGTGACCTAACTCTATATGTCTCTATGTGAGTTCTTTAAATTGTATGTATTGGAAATATGTGTAATCTGTAAATATGTGTAAGCAAGTATTACGTGTAAAATCGTATGAAATAGAATATAAATTAAAACAACGCAAACTACCTCTCTCGAAACTCTCCCACTCTCAAATCCGGGACCTGCGTGCGACTTCGAAAGAAAATACAACACAATCAACACATGGGCGTGTGGAACTCAACTTTATAGTCTCCCTCTGCCAATCATCTTCTGTTTTTTATTGGTTGAGAGGCCTGTGTCACACTACGTTATACCGCAATTGGTTATTGATGGCTGATCACGGCTCGTCCGGCCCCTTAACAGCTGCTTGCATGGGCGGAAAGGATTTACGGGCTTGCGTCTCAAGTCCATAACTCGTGCTATGGTCTAATTTAATAGCTCTGTAACACAGCTGAACTTCAAGCCCATAGGCTTTGTAGGCTTGACTGAATTTAATGGGGCAGTGGGCGTCATACAGCCGTAAGTCTGTGGGCATGAAATTTGCAGGAGTTACAGAGCGATTAAATTAGAAAAGGCTTCAACCCCATGGCCAAAATTAAAATCCGTAAACCATGCTTCGGCATGTAGCATTTCCGAGCGTGAACATGATAAATTATTCAAACCCGTAGTTACGGATATAGACAGAGCCAATGGTAAAAGAGACCGTCATCATTATGTCACTAAAACATGGAGGTTAAATTTCAATCACTTTGGTCTTGAAGTGCAAATTGTGATTGGCCTGCATTCCAGAAATAATGCAATATGAAAAAAAATCAATAAATATAATATTCTAGTCCATGGAAATTCTATTATATGTATTAACACATTGATTGCCAAGATTAATATAACGGAAATTAAACATAAATAAAAAAAATTATTGCAGATTTGCGAGCTTGAGAATGTTGTGCTATTAATTTTAATACCTTTCATCGCTTGCCTGTAGTTTGAAATACAGTAGTGTGTTTCTATTTACTTTTACAGTGCTACAGATAGAAGTTTAACCCCCTAGCGGGTCCTCTCCAGTACCCGTAGGATTTTGCCATTTACGGGTGTGAAAACAACTGCAGGCTTGAGGACTTGAAGCAATTTAATAGCGATTTTCGATTGTAACATTTACGGGCTTGAAAGATCAAAGGTTTAGCTGGGTCGAAGTTAAGATTTTGCAACCGATGTTGTTTTGCAGCCTGTAACACGCAGATAGTTTGTGGGTAGATAAAAGAGGCCAATTTTATAACCGTAACTTTTGCAGGCTACTTTATGGGCTTCAGGAACTACAATTTGGCGAATTTAATAGGACCTTTACTTTAGTAGCTTGAGCTCCCAGGCTCCTGGGAAATGTATATCAGTGGATATACCTATTGGTGGTAGCTCTTTAACCTTAGGTGCTTTTTTAACTTGTATTTGTATTCAGAAAATATAGATTTATAATCATTTTGAGTAAGCATATGCCATATATTCTCAATAAGGGCAAATTATATTCAGTAAGAAATAAATTATGTTTACTTACAATGGCTCTTGAGTTACTCAAAGAATATTATAACTCTCACTACATTTTCATACATTGGTTAAAGTGGCTAATCCCTCAGTGTACTCCAGTCTAATGCAAAAGCATGTTTAATTTCAGTGCCTTAAACTGACAGGGAAGAGGTGTGAAGTCATGATCGTACCACTCTCTGATGAAAGACTCTTTGAGTGGATTGAATATATAATAAACTCTCTGGACCAGTTGGTTATTAAAACACCTTTCATACACAGAAATGTGCTAAGGTCCTTTAAGAAGGCACGATTAGACTCTCAACACGAAAAAATACATCTTCTCAATGATCAAATTGTTTTGTATGTCAAAAATTATCTATTCCATTGTTAATGTTTACGCATGAATAGAACTGGACTTTGATAGGTATTGGGTTCTGTTTTTATGAGTATAAATATACATATTTACTAGCTACTTGACCGCCGAAAATTACGTCAATAAAATGTGAAGGCAAAGAATGCTGATTGCCAGCCAATGTGAGTGTCTCCTTTTGACATATATATACATAAGAATGTGTCATTGTAATTTTTCCATTTCATATTTGATATGTATGCAAAAGTACAATTAATTGAAGACGTATTCAATGCTTTAATTGTTATAATATGCAACTTCTATAGTTGTATCTGTAAACAACTCTGAAATCATAGTTTTTTTTACATTTTAACAGTTTTTATTGTAATGTATAAACTCTGTTACATGTTATTTAACACATGTATAAATGTCTATTAATGAACAATGTATTACTCCAAGACATGTGTAACTACATAGTTACATAGTTTGAAGTTAAACCTTTTAAGATCTCCTTTGATCTGCAAGATTGAATCCAAAGGAAGGCAAACAGAAAAACCCTCAAGTGAAACTTAGCCAATCGTCTCAAAGGGGAAAAAATAATAATTCCTTCCTGACCCCAGATACTGGTGATTGGATTACTCCCTGGATAAATACTGTATCTGTAATTATAATCGTTCTACTGATATCCAATACAACCCCCTAAATACACACAATAAAAGTCATAACAAAATACAACCCAAGTGCTAATTAGAATCAATAAAACCCAGAAGAACATGCAAAAAACATAAAAACATAGAAAAAAACAATGAAAGTACTAACTATATTAAAAAAAACACTATGTATAATATTTTTCAATCCCCTGCTAATCTTTAATATGTTTTTTAACAACAGTGCAATCATGTGATAAGTGACATTGGCGTTTGGAGTGTAGTAGTGTTATTTTTGTGGATTGGTTTGTCAAGTTTTGTGAAGGCCTGTTTTATGTTTATGATTTTTTGGGGTTCATATATTAGTGGTTCCTGTAAAAACAGCCCAACAGATGAAAAATTGTGTCTTTGGGATGTAAACCCTGTTCTGTCAATGGATTTTTTTTCTTGAAATAATGGTTTCTCTAAAAAGAGCCCAACAGACGAAAAAGTGTATTTTTGGGATTGAACCACAGTTCTGTATGAGTAGTATTTTTTACCTTTTTTAGTATTGTTGAAAAATGTAATTTATGAAGCAAGTTTTCAATGTTGAAAATGGCACGTTTAGTTGCCCATGGTGAAACAACAGACATTCAAGTTTGTCTTTGGGATGTAACCACTGTTGTTTTTGTGTATTTTTTTTTTTTATAGCCTCTGTTTTATTGTTTTTGTTTTTTTCACTTCATAATAGACTATATTTTTTGTATATACTCGACCATCATGTAATAATTCACCCGAAGTGTCGTTTTTTTTAATGAAAATTTTAATTTGTTGTGGATTTTTGCATCGTGAAAATGCCACACAGAGTTGTCCATGGGCAAATACTGGTTCTTCTAAAAAGAGGCCAACAGAGTTAAGCGTTTGTCATTGGGATTTATTAATTGTCATTGCAAATGCCATGATCACTGGAAATTGTCTCTTTTGAAGTACAAAAGGCAAGCTAGTCTCACTTGGAGACAAATCAATTATTGTTATGAAAACTGGTTCAGAACCATTCAGAATTTCTGCATGTATGAATTGGTCTCTTAAATCCTGAACAATTAATCTGGTCCCATTACAGAGTCCTTTTTTGGGGTTCATATTTCTCAGTAACATGACAATTGCTCTTTTTTTGAGTTGCAAAACATGGGGTGGCATTCCAGATGGAGTTAATGAATTTATAGATGCAGTGGTAACATTTGTTTCACTCTGTTTGTCATCAGCCAGACCAGTATCTGCACTGTAATATTTTTTTCTGTGCCATCTATTAATTCTAAAATGTCGTTATTGATATCCAAAGTATCTTTTTTTGGGGATTAATTTCTGTACAAGCTCAGAAGAATGTTCTGTAGTTATTCCATTTGGGAATATAGCGGATATGAGTGAATCTTGGCACATAGCTGGGATTACTGTGTTTTTCCTTATCCAATTTTGATTAGCCAATCATTGAAATCATTTTGGCCTTCAGATCTTATATTTATTTCTAATCTAAGGTGTGTAAATTCTTTCCATAGTGGACTTGACTTTATACATGTTTCCACAATGTCTGTGTGATTTCCAAGCACAGCCAGGTAATGTTTGTCTGAAATATCCACCTAACAACATGATTTTTCCACCAAAAGGCAAATCATTACCCATGACTTCACGCAATAAATGATCAATACATTGCAGAGCATGGCACAACATCATATGATAATTAATTTGCATTTTTTAAACTTTTTTGCTTGAGATAATTTCATTCTAATATCCGACATTGATGTTTCCAAAATTGGAACTGGAAGTTTAAATCCACTATGTGCTGTTCTGCTACCTTCTAACAATAGTGCAGCAATTCCAGGAAAGTGCTATTTCCCCTTTACCTCTAATTTAACTCATCAACAAATTATATATATATAAGTTTTTCCCGATCCACCGGGTCCATCTAGATAAAAATAACCCTCTTTGAGCAAGTCATCATCTAGTGCTTGTTGCATTGAAAGCGTGCAATTGCAAGTGATTTAAAGTGGCTATTTTTTCTTCTGATTTTTGTTTTTCAACATCAGCGTCATAGTCATCAGCGTTAATTCAGCTATGGACTTGTTATAATGTTTCAAAAAGTTTTCATACATATTTATTTGAAATGTTTCCCACAAAGCTAATGCATTAGGAAGATTGCAAAATATGCAAATGAATGCAAACTGTTACCTCATCTGCTGTGGCATTTTACATAGTGCTGCTTCTTCTAGACATCTCTCCCATTCTCTCTCATCAGCAAGGAAGTTTCCATGTTGTGCCGCTAATTGAAATGTGTCATAAAGTCTGTAATTGACAGTTCTCAAGTCTTCAAAACTTTGTGCACCAGGAACATTTAAAAGGAGTAAACGTAAGCAAATACGTTCAATGTCTCTTGAATTTACTGTATACATTCTGGGAATAATTTTATTCCCACCCCTTTTTCTCTGTTTCCATAACCATTGATGAAAACATAATGATATGGAATCTCATTGTATAAGTATTCCCTTGCCTGCATGTCGTTTAATTTAATTTAATTTAAACCAAGCAATAAGTGTGGTTTCTCTGTGTTCATTTTGGGCCAGAGCATTTTCTTCATTGCCAGTATTGAAATAAACTAATTGTCTTTGTGGCAAATGAACAGCTAATCTATATACTGCATGTGAGCAATCATGCATTTCAAATTTTAGTAGACGCCACATTGCTTCTGGCGCACTTACATAACGAGCATCTACATGAGATGCCAGTTCATCATGTAGCATCTCATTGTCTTCTTGATTTGGACCACTTTTCATCACCACAGTGGCTGCATCATATCCTTTATAAATATATTTGTAGACATATCTTATTGATTTGATAGAAGTGCAAACTTCCATATTTATGTTGGCATTATACTTCATTAACAGATGTGGATTATATGGCACCACATACGTGTTATCTACATTCTTACCACAAATCATTGCCTTGTCTTCTTTTATACAATGGATATCCATCACAATTAGCAAAAGTTTGATCTCTAAATTGTTTTGGAAAATCTTTTGTGCATTTTTTATTTTACATACATGGTGATTGTGGATTTAGCTCGCCACATGGGCCATGAATCATGCAATGTGTTACAATCTCATATAGTCTGGCATGTTTTTTGTGGATCTGGTAGTTCTGCAATAATCACTGAATCCACTTTCTCTGCTGTATTCAATTTATCATTTTCTTGAAGTATTATTAGAATATGTGCATGGGGTAGTCTTCTTTTTTGGAATTCAATTGTATAAACATAAGCCAAACACTTTCCACATAAATTACTGCTGGTTATGTCATTTATTAAGGCTGTTAATTTTAATTTTGAAGACTCTAGCCACTAAGGACTGGTCTATTCAAAGCAGTTTGTCCAGGTTTAAAATTATCAACAATCTCAGACCATTGAGGATTACATGTAAATGTAAAAAAAAAAATCAGGTTTACCATATTTAGTTACAAAAGCCATCGCATCATTGTATCTTTCTCACATATTGTGAGGAGATCCTTGGAAAGAAGATGATAAAATGATGGCTCGGCCAGCTGGAACATGTCTGCTTGTAGCCAGCTCAGCCGCATAATCCATGATGCCACAATACTGTCCAACCCTCAATTTATTTTGTTGATATTTTATGAAATTTAAATTATTGACTTCTACTTGCAGGTATGAATCAATGATCCATTGTTGTGTCAGTTTTCCAGCACTTAAGATTGGATTAAATGCATCTCGAATTGCAGTTTGAGCCACTTCAATCATGGAAATATTATTTCTGACACATACTTACTGTTTGGATAACTATCAAGTATCAATTTTGGTTTCCAACCTGCTTCACCATTGGGATACAAAATGGGATATGTCATTGGATCCAAATTGTTACTTAATATACTGATTTTAATGAAAGTTTGTTGCTCATTTCTTGGATATATTCTAATATTCCGTTGAAATGGTGGTTCCCCCTCATCATCCTGAAAGACCATTGCAACCTCATTAGCTGTGGGTAAGTTATAATGTTGTTTATCGGGATGCCGATCTCTTCTAAGAACCATATTGACTATTGCTATTGGCAACTGATTTTGTTGTGCATTAATGTGTTGTTGTTCTTTAACTTCTGACAGTTTTTTATAAGCTTGAGTGTATGGATTTTTTTTCCATAATCTTATCAAGCTCATGAAAAACAGTGGGTAAACATTTTTGTATTTTCAGCAAGCTGCATATTTTGTTCCACAGCTTTGTTTGTATCTAGTACATATAGTTGGGCAAATTTTCTTTGCTCTCCTTCTTCAGGGTTTAAATGGGAAGTACAGTGGTAAATTTGCCCTTGTACTTTAAAGCAGTAAGGGCCATGTCCTTCAACATTACCAGCTAATTTTGCACCCATAGATGCAAAAGACATGGACTATTAAAGGATCTTATTTTTGGGGGGTAATTTGGGAAAGTAGGGTCACTCATTATACTTTTTAAATATGTTGGACAAACTTGTCTTTTGGGAAGTCTTACCTTTCTTTTTTGACAGCAACTAATAAATTCACCATCTCTAGGTCTTTCCTTTTCAAAATGATAAGCCCCACAAAACTGACAAACCACATTAAACATACCACAATTGTGAGGCTCTACTTTTAATGATTTAAACAATATACTATCCTTAACACATATATCAGTATTGATATTACACTGGTTACCATATTGTTCACATGGAGTAATAGTCTCATTAGTTGTTCTCTTTTTAGCTCTCTGTTTTGTTTTCTTTATCAGTGTCTGACATTCTTCTTTTCTTCTTCTTCTCTTCGTGTCTGGTGACAGTCAATCTCTCCATCTTTGTTTCCTTTCCTTTGACAGTCATTGTTTATATTCTTTGGTATTTTCTTGACTCCCGGTCATTGTAATCTGTAAAATGAAATGTGAAATTGTTAATTTGTTATATGATTTAAAATTATTCCAACTTGTAAAATGTCCTAATATGTTTATTTTGCTTACCTGAACTTGAAATTGCTTGTTGATAGCAACTTCCTTTCTTCTTCTGTCTCCAGTCTTCTATTCAGCTTCCGATGGGGTGTGAATTTTATGCAACTTTCCTGTAGCAGGAACATGACATAAGAATAAGAAATTAAAATAAAGTCAAGTATATGTAAACACTTACCATATGCCTAACCCTAAGAGCACACTTACCATATGCCTAACACTATGGCTAACCCGATGTCTAACGCTAACCCTATGCGTAACCATAAAGTATTTTTTTATTAATATGATTTTTGATTATTACAAAATGTAAATTGTCATAATATGATTATTTAGCTTACCTGAAGTGGTAATTGGTTGTCGATTGCCACTTCCTTTCTTCTTCTGTATCCAGTCTTCTATTCACCTTCTGATAAAATGTGATTTTTATGCAACTTTCCTGTAGCAGGAGCAAGGCATGAGAATAAAAGATGAAAAAAAGTAAACTATAAGTAAATCAAAAACACATTTACCCCATGCCTAACCCTTACCCCAATGCCTAACCCTAACCCTATGGCTAACCCTAACCCTATGGCTAACTATAAGAATAAAAGAGTAAAATAAAGCAAACTATAAGCATTGAAAAAACACACTTACCTTCTGCCTAACCCTAACCCGATAGCTAACCCTAACCCTAAGCTTAACCCTAACCCTATGGCTAACCCTATGGTTAACCCTAACCAGATAGCGAATCCTAAACCTATGATTAAAAGTAACCCTCAGAACCATTTTTTTATATGAAAGTAGATTGCATTACCACTACCTAAAGCCTACATGGAGCTGGCACTACATCAAATGATTTATTTTTATTTTTAGCAATAATTAAATTAGTTATATGATATTTGAAAAAATAAATATACTGTAGCTTTTAGTTGTAGTGAAATTATTTTAATGCACAGCTGAGGAAATTACCACTGCAGCAAATCTTCCTGTGTCACTGACAGACACTGACAGTCTGTGTGAGGAAACAGGCACTGCTGCAAATATTCATGTGCCTGCAAAGTGTAAAATCATAATCAAATCATGAGTCTATTATTTTTAGGATTTATCTAAAAAAATGTTTTCCATGTATCTATGGTCCCAATTGTTTTTTTTTTAACTTGAGCAATATTATTCTAAAAATTCTGTAAATTTGTCTTTTTTAGGAATTAAAACACTAAACAGCTAACCCTCTCTTTCAAATAAGGCACTGTAAAATGTACTAATTTCAATAATGTAATTTCATTTTTGACGATTATTAACTTCATTCATTAATTAATACATTTATATTTACTATTGTTTTTAATTATCCTAAATTATAAGGCTATATTGTTATGATTAATACATTAGTGAATCAATCAAAAATTATATTTTAGGTATTATATATAATTAGCCTAACTGAAAAAGCTAAAGAGCTAACAATCACTTCCTAACTGACATTTTCCAAAAAAGTTAGTACTTAACATAAGATAATTATAATTTTTTTATACCTCACCTATTATTAGTCAATTAGTTTGGGAAAAATGTGCTATTAATATTAATACCTTACATCAATTTCCTTTTAATTTAAAATATAGTATTGTGTTTATATTTGCTTTTACAGTGCTACGGACAAGACTTTAACCCACTTGTGTGTCCTCTCTAGTACCCGTATGATTTTTGGCTCTATTTGTGCGTCCTTGGCGATTCGTAGCAATTTAATAGGGATTTGTGATAGTAACATTTACAGGCTTGACAAATCAAAGGTTTAGCTGGGACAGAGTTCAGATTTTCACATCCCGTAGGGTTTTTCTGCCTGTAACCCGCAGATTATTTGCAGGTAGCTGAAAGAGGCCTATTTAATAGCAGTAACTCTTGCGGGCTCCTTTACAGGCAACGATTTCTAAAATCATACCAATTTAATACGACCCATTGTATTTCAGGTTCTGTGCTAAAAAAATTGCATTTATAGCTAAAACTTAGGAGCCAGACAGGCTGTTTAGGAAGCATATAAATCATAAACATACTGCTTCATAGCTTGTTATGGCTATTTTACAGGGTCCTGTAGTATTTAAAATATTTTTAAATGTTAAGGTTTATGGGCTGGTAAATAGGATTTGGACCATGTTAAAAATAAAAATGACACGGACGAAGAAGAAACAGGACACAAATGTTAGAAAAAGTGCATACACATTCTACATTTTTGCACTATAGTGGAATATTTCCCCATTCACAGACTCTGCTGTTCAATTCAGCTTTTCAACAGCAAAACTGCTCTGTGTATTGCATTGGCAATGATTTATAATTAACTTACTGGGTGTCACTATCTCATTTGGCAAATCTCAGCTCTGTGAACTCTGCTCAGAGACCCATGCAGGTAGAATTGTGGAGGTTGTTATTGTTTTGTGTGTAGTTGAGACTACACCTCCCAGCATGCTTTGTAAGGAAAAGAGAAAGTGACTTCATAAGTAGCACAACTCAGCCAATCAGAGAGGAACTTTGATATTGCCACCCAAAGGCGCAACTCTACATGCAAGGAGCTATGTGTAAAGTACAATGTATGTTCTAATTCTGTTTTAATACATCATTAAGGGTAAAATCATGATGCCCCCTTTGGGCAGTCAACCTTAGGCACTTGCCTGTTCTGTCTATGGCAAATCTGGACTTGGTTCAACCAACATACCATGCTGTGCCTAAATAGCTCAAAAACTGTTTACAAGAAAAGTCACCTTCAGTGCGTACATCTTTATGCCTTAATCACTGTCCATCAGACATACTGTATCTTTAAGCCTCTTCTCTCACACTACTAAACATACTCTCTTGACTGTAAGCTCTACAGAGCAGTGATCTCTACTACACTGCATCAGTTTGTCTACTTCTTTATTGGTCAATACTTTTACTGAACTGTATCATTATAAGTATGATTTGATTCATGGTGAATACAATTGCTGATAATATGGGTTATAATATATGGCAAATAGACTGATATACTATTATCGATGACAAATATTCACTGTGTCTGCATATTCAGTTACTCTTTGCAGCTGTGAATATGGTCATCAAGAACTGGAGTAGTGAAGTAAGAACTATGTACAGAGCTAGAGAAGGCTTTGTGGACATTATAAAAAGTCAGCCCTAGTTAATACTGTTAAGTCTGTTGCTACAAATTCACACAGACAACAATGGCACCTCACCTTAAACATTTGTGAATATAGGGCAGCATTCAATTCAAAGCCCGCAACTCGCTCACCGACGGCCGCATGTCTGCGATTGAGTTGCAGGCTCTCGTTCCCCTCCGTTTCCATTGCTATCCAATTCCCCATGGCCGAAACTCACTGCCCGGGATCCGAAATCGGAAACCCGGGTTTCCAATGTAAGCAGAGCCGGGCTTGCGAATGCCGGCATCATGACGGCAATGAAAACTTCAGGTGCTCCCGCAGGCTACCTGTATAAAAACCATGCAGGGTCCCCACATGATGCAGGGGTCCCGATCAGGACCAACGCAGGGTACCCACATAAACCCCTTGCTGCAGG
Source organism: Discoglossus pictus (assembly GCA_027410445.1). Taxonomy (NCBI): domain Eukaryota; kingdom Metazoa; phylum Chordata; class Amphibia; order Anura; family Alytidae; genus Discoglossus; species Discoglossus pictus. The sequence continues at coordinate 234,618,252 of CM050164.1, read as the reverse complement.
TGTCCTGATCGGGACCCCCGCAGAATTAAATATTTGAAATTCCCTGTCCTTAAAGGGCCTGTGGCACACAAATTGTTAACCCCATGCCACGGGGGTACTGTAAGTACCCCCACAGCAACTAACATTAACCCCTCCATGCTGTGGGGTCCCCATTGGGACCCCCGGAGCATCCCCATATTAACCCTTGCAGCGGAGGTCCTGATCAGGAGCCCCACTGCATTTAAAAAATTAAATTTCCCGCCACAGGTCTTGAAAGGACCTTAAGGTACCTTAAGGACCTGCGATAAATTAACCCATGCTGCGGGGGTACTATATGTATTCCCCGGCACCTAAAATTAACCCCATCATTCATGGGGGTCAATATAGATTAGACAATAATTAACCCCCTCAGTCCAATAGGGGTCTTTATAGACCCTATAGGATACTATTAACTTCTATATTAACACTATAAGTGCCAAGAGGGTCCTCCAGGGCCCTCATGACACAAAGTCTAAGCACTACACTACACTATAACCCTAGCTATACCCCATTAACCCTAATATTAACCCATTAACCCTAACTATACCCTATTAACCCCTACCATATTAACCTCTACCTTACATTATTAACCCCTATCCTACCCTATACCTTTCTATTAAACCCCCTCTAACTAATTAACCCCCTCTACACTATTAACCACCCCTCTACCTTGTTAACCCCTAGACTACTTACCTAACCCCTAATGAAATCCCTAGCACCCCACTAATTACAAATAATAATAAACCCACTACGTAAGGGCTTCTAGAGTCTTTGTGGGTCCTCTCTAGCACATGTAAGACTTCGTCCTTCATTTGCGTTCTGCGAGTTAGGATACGTTTGCGTACTTGGAGGAATCTGCCAATTGAATAGCGATTTGCGATTTTAGCCCTGCGAATGTGACAGATCAGAGGTTTCTGAGTGGTGTAGGCTATGAGTTTGACAGCTGCCATTTTTGCAAGGCTGTAAATCGTAACCCGATTCTAGCCCCAAAAAATACACCAATTGAATAGCAAATTTGCCTGCAACCTTACTTGGATCTCAAATTCGTCCAATTGAATGAGGCTCATTTCAATTGACAGTACAGTTAGTTCCTTGGTGATTTGTTGTTACTTTTATCTTTCACTAATATTTATTTTTGTAAGACTTGAAGCCATTTTAAAATTGATGTGCTATGGTAAATATTGCAGCTATACAAATAAAGGGATAATAATAACAACAACAACAACAACTGTTGCCTGTGGATGCTTATCATTAATTTAAGGGGTAGATAACCTACACTTATGAGAGAAGAATTGAGAGAAATAGGCAGAATTCTTTCTGACTTAATAATTTTCTGTACACAGCCTGAAAAGAAATCTGAATCTCACAACTGTATAGTTTTTATACAGGATTTGTTCAACTATGTTGTACAGTTTACTTCATATTTTTTTTTGTTTTTGAACTAAAAATTGTTTGCAGGGATCTATGGGGTTTATTGCTGTTCAAAGGGTCAGCTCAAAACCTTAATGATTATGACCCACAAACCACTTTTAGACATTTAGAATCACTAAGGGGATTGCAAACCATAGAAATACATGTCTAGCAAAATACAATAGCAATCATACAACAAAATATCAATTACACATTATCTAAATGATTAGGATTCCAGATGTTTATACAAGTGTCAAGGTTTCTTTGCTCTGCATTACAGTAGGATTTTGTTTTATGAGGGACTTGTCCGAAACCTCAAATTCATTTTAGCCATGTCCCAAGAACTCTTAAACAAAATAGCCTCAACAAACAAAAACTTTTGTTAGCATTATTTGTATTTAAATTAGAGAAAGCTGACTTAATTGCATCCACATCTTAGTACCCTTAACTATAGTTATGATAGCATTTGAATGTCGCAAGTACACAGGTTTGGTTGGATATACAGCTTCCACTCCTCAAATATCTCTCACTGTTGACAACACCATCATCACTCCCACCTCCCAGGCCCGTTGTCTTGGGGTTCTTGGATCCAACCCTCTCTTTTATTCCTCACAACCAATCAATAACAAAATCTTGTCAGTTTCACCTAAAAAACATCTCCAAAATTCGTCATTATCTTACACAAGACACAGCTAAAATTCTAATACACTCTCTCATCATATCTCGACTCGACTACTGCAATTCACTCCTTGCTGGCCTACCCATCTCTCGTCTGTCTCCCCTCCAATCCATAATGAACGCCTCCGCTAGACTCATCTTCAATACCAAATGATCAGTGTCTGCAGCTCCTCTCTGTCAATCACTCCACTGGCTTCCCATAGCTTCCCGAATCACATTTAAAATCATGACCCTAACACATAAAGCCCTCAACAACAGTGCACCCCCTTATATCTCTGCTCTTGTTTCAAAATACTCTCCCAACTGCCCCCTTCGTTCTGCTAACAACCTTCTTCTTTTCTCCTCTCTCATCACCTCCTCTCACTCCCGTCTTCAAGACTTTTCTCATGCTGCCCCTACTATTTGGAACTCCTTGCCTCGCTCCATTAGATTATCTTCCTGCCTCAGAACCTTTAAAAAATTACTAAAAACACACCTATTTAAAAAATCTTATCACCTTCAGCCTTTATAATAACAACTGCACACTCCACAGCTTAATAACACTCCCACCCACAATCTACAGTACAACACACAGACCCCTCCAATTGACTAAACAAATTGCATTCACGTTGTCATTTTGTATTTGTCACCCTCTTGTATCACACCTAAACCCTTAGATTGTAAGTTTGCAAGTTTTCAAGTGTGTGTCCGTGTCTTGGAAACAAGCACTATGTGCATTTTATTATATACTCAAAAACAGGGCCCTCCATTATTTATACAGTGTTAAGTTTGTTTTTTTGCCATGTACTAAACCCCTGTACAGCGATACGGAATATGTTGGCGCGATATAAATAAAGATAACAATAATAATAATATATGTCTCTCCCTCTACATACTTATTATCAGTTTATATTAATGACACATTATTAGACTTTATTTGATAATTTGTAAATACATAGCAAACCTACATCAGCGCCAGTAGCAGCAATCGCGACTCCAACAGTGTTATGCATGCGCGCGTCTTCAGCGCAATCTAGTGGCTGAAAATATTTATTGCAATTGCTTTTGTTATACCCATGGTGAAAATTCTTCAGATAAAACATAACAGCCTGAATATAATATTAAGCTGCTATTAGTATATGAAAACTTACATTATCTATTTATAAAAATATAGAAACTATACCGGCCGTGGGGGTACTGTATGTTAAAACTAAAATAAACACTTAAAATTTTCTAAACATAGGGCTTATTCTATTAAAAGCTTGCAAATGCTTCAAACTCTTTTTGTTGCGAGTGATTGTTTCTCTAAATGTTTAGATTTATTCTATTGACTCAAGCTCGCACTTTACCTCCTTAAGCCTAAACTCATAGTCCCTGCTTTTTAAAGTAGGATTTCAGGGGCTGTGATCATATGATCTGGCAAGCCCGTAATTTACTTCTTAGACACAGCCAGTAGTAAATGAGACCGTTATCAGGATGTCAATAAAACATGGAAGTAAGACGTAACCTGCAATTCTAGTCTAAGAATTAATAAATGTCAATAAATAATATTTGCTGATTGACTCACAATCAAGCACTCTATTTAATGCATTAGGTCATCTGTTTTAGTCCATGTGGGATTGGATTCTCACTCTAATAGAGCAGAGCGAGCATTTGGAGCTAGGTTCCTTTTGATGCAGTGTAAGTTTTTAAAAAAAACATTTAACAAAATTTAACTTACCATATATACTCGAGTATAAGCCGAGTTTTTCAGGCTAAAAAGGCTCGGCTTATACTCGAGTCACTCTCCCCCCGTGTCTCTCTACCCCCCCATGTCTCTCTAGCCCACACCCTTGTGTCTCTCTACCCCCACCCTCGTGTCTCTCTACCCCCCGTGTCTCTCTAACCTCCCTGTGTCTCTTTCCCTCCCCCCTCCTCATCCTCAACCCTTCCCCATTCTAACCCCCCCCCCCCCTCATACTACACCTCTACCTGCTTACCTGCTCCGGTAAGTGAGGGGAGAGGGGAGGGGGGTTATTTAGAGGGGTAGTATGAGGGGGGGGGGAGTGAGAATGAGGAGGGGGGGTTTAGAATGAGGGGGGGTTGAGGATGAGGAGGGAGGTTAAGGAGGGAGGTTTTAGGAGGGGGTTGAGGATGGGGGGTTGAGGTTGAGGAGGGAGGTTGAGAAGGGAGTTGAGGATGGGGGGTTGAGGTTGAGGAGGGAGGTTGAGAAGGGGGTTGAGGATGAGGGGGTTGAGGTTGAGGAGGGGGTTGAGGATGAGGAAGGGCCTGAGAATGAGTAGGGGGCCTGAGGATAAGGAGGGGGGCTGAGGATGAGGAGGGAGGTTAAGGATGAGGAGGGGGGTTGAGGAGGGGAGTTGAGGAGGGAGGTTGAGAATGAGGAGGGAGGATGAGGAGGGTGGTTGAGGATGGGGGGTTGAGGATGGGGGTTGAGGATGGGGGGTTGAGGTTAAGGAGGGGGTTGAGGATGGGGGGTTGAGGTTGAGAAGGGAGGTTGAGGATAGGGGGGTTGAGGTTGAGGAGGGAGGTTGAGGAGGGGGTTGAGGATGAGGAGGGAGGATGAGGATGAGGAGGGAGGTTGAGAAGGGCGTTGAGGGTGGGGGGTTGAGGTTGAGGAGGGAGGTTGAGGAGGGGGTTGAGGATGAGGAGGGGGCTGAGGATGAGGAAGGGCCTGAGGATGAGGAAGGGCCTGAGGATGAGGAGGGAACCTGAGGATGAGGAGGGGGGCTGAGGATGAGGAGGGAGGTCTAGGATGAGGAGGGGGGTTGAGGATGAGGAGGGAGGATGAGGAGGGGGTTGAGGATGGGGGGTTGAGGTTGAGGAGGGGGTTGAGGATGGTGGGTTAAGATTGAGGAGGGAGGTTGAGGAGGGGGTTGAGGATGAGGAGGAAGGTTGAGGAGGGTGTTGAGGATGAGGAGGGGGGTTGAGGTTGAGGAGGGACGTTAACGAGGGGGTTGAGGATGAGGAGGGGGTTGAGGTTGAGGAGGTGGTTGAGGATGGGGAGGTTGAGGATGGGGGGGTTGAGGATGAGGATGGGGGTTGAGGAGAAGGGGGTTGAGGAGAAGGGGGTTGAGGAGGAGGGGGTTGAGGAGGGAGGTTGAGGATGAGGAGGGGGGGGAGAGACACAGGGAAGGTAGAGGGGGGAAGAGACACAGGGAAGGGCGAGGCGAGAAGAGACACGGGAGAGAGAGGGGGACACAGAAGGCACAAAAGGGACACAGGGGGCAGCACATTTCCCACCCTTGGCTTATACTCGAGTCACTCATTTTACCCAGTATTTTGTGGTAAAATAGGTGCCTCGGCTTATACTCTGGTCGGCTTATACTCGAGTATATACGGTATATTATATTCTTTGCTAATGCCAGCAGTCTTTTATATGTTTTCCAAAAAATGCACCAAATTCAAAATTTTCCATGTGGGCTTTTGAAAAAAAAACAATTGTAAAATAAAAACAATACAAAAAAATTTGAGACCAATAATTTGAGACCATTGCAAACACTGAATAATTAATTGCGTGTTTCACGGCCTACAGTGACAAAACCAAACTACTAGCCATTAATCATTATTAATATTATTATTATCATTTTTGTAATGCACCAACATATTCTGTATCGCTATACATGGGTTAGAATCAAGGCAAAACAATAGCAGTATTAACATATTGCAAAGGATGTAAGGCCCTGTCTGAGTTTAGAATCCAGTGTCCAAAGTGTTTTCTCCAAAGCACCATGCAAGATTTTGAGGCACGGAGATAATCTAGTGGAGTTCCAGAGAATAGGGGCAGCACGAGAAAAGTCCAGAAGGCAGGAATAAGTGGGGGTGATAAGAGAGGTGGAAATAAGAAGGTTGTTAGCAGAACGAAGGGCGGGTGGGAGAGTATTTGGAGATGAGAGCAGAGATATAAGGGGATACACTGTTGTTGAGGGCTTTGTAAGTTAGGGTCATAATTTGTAATACTATTTTGGAGGGAACAGAACGTTGATTACTGTAGATGAGTCTAGCAGAGGCGTTCATAATGGATGGAAGTGGTGATAAGCGGGTGATGGGGAAGCCAACAAGGAGGGAGTTGCAGTAGTCAAGATGAGATATGATAGGACCCTAGGGATTATTAGGGGCAACAATGCGGTTTAATAGTAAGTTGAATGTAGTAGATGATATCATCTTGAAGGATCCAAATGCTCATTATATTATATGGAAAGGTTGGATAGAAAATGAAAAAAAAATGACAGTAGTAAATTTATATGTACCCAATACAAATCAGATTAGATTCTCAGAGTCTGCAAACTAATTAAAAAATATAGTGATAAAAATCTGGTAATTTGCGGGGATTTATATCTATGCCTAGACTGGGAACTGGATAGAAAAGCAGAACTATCATCTAGCCCTGATTTGCAAGGGAAAAGAAATTCTAAACTTTTTCAGAATATACTGTTTAAGCTAAATATGTTTGACTCATGGAGAGTCTTTCACTCAAATGAGAGAGATTTTACTTTTTTTTCACATAGGCACAAAACCTTTTTTTAGGTTAGACTATATCCTCATCTCAGAGAGTCTTTTAAAAATAATAAATAGAACAGAAATTGGTCCCATAACATGGTCAGATCACAGTATGGTTTCTGTTGATCTCAACATAGGAGCGTTACTCTTACAGAGACCAACATGAAAATACAACATAAACTTAATGAAAGATCAAAAAATCAGAGACAATCTAAGAAAACAAGTACCGTATATACCCGAGTATAAGCCGAGTTTTTAAGGCTAAAAAGGGCCCCCTCGGCTTATACTCAAGTCACTCTCCCCCCGTGTCTCTCTAACCCCCCCGTGTCTCTCTAACCCCCCATATCTCTCTACCCCCCCGTGTCTCTTTACCCCTGTGTCTCTCTAACCCCCCCGTGTCTCTTTCCCGTCCCCCTACTCAACCCCCCTCCTCATTCTAATCCTCCCCTCCTCATTCTAAATCCCCCTCCTCACTTTACCCCTCTAAATACCTCCCCCTCTCCCTTTCCCCTCACTTACCTTCATCTGCAGCTTCTCCTCCGGCCTCCGCTCCTTCCTGCGTCGGCACTCGGTATATGCTAATGACGTGGCACACATGTGACATCACGTCATTAGCTAATACCGGGTGCCGACGCAATCCCCCCCTCCCCATCCTCAACCCCCCCTCCTCATTCTAATCCCCCTTCCTCATTCTAAACCCCCCTCCTCATCCTCCCTCCTCAACCCCTCTCCTCATCCTCAACCTGTGAGGAGGGAGTTGATGATGAGGAGGGGGGTTGAGGAGGGAGGTTGAGAATGAGGAGGGGGGTTGAGGAGGGAGGTTGAGAATGAGGAGGGGGGTTGAGGAGGGAGGTTGAGAATGAGGAGAGACATAGGGAAGGGAGAGGGGGAAAGAGACACAGGGAAGGGAGGGGGGAAGAGACACAGGGAAGGGAGAGGGGGGAAGAGACACAGGGAAGGGAGAGGGGGGAAGAGACACAGGGAAGGGAGAGGGGGGAAGAGACACAGGGAAGGGAGAGGGGTGAAGAGACACAGGGGAGGGAGAGGGGAGAAGAGACACAGGGGAGAGAGAGGGGGGACGCAAGAAAAGGGCACACAAGAGGGGGACACAGAGGGCACAAGAGGGACACAGGGGGCAGCACATTTCCCACCCTCGGCTTATACTCGAGTCACTCATTTCTAACAGTATTTTGTGGTAAAATAGGTGCCTCGGCTTATACTCTGGTCGGCTTATACTCGAGTATATACGGTAACTAACTATTTCAATGAAAATGGTCCTACAATCCAGTCTAAAACAATGATCTGGATGGCATGCAAGGCTGTAATTTGAGGCATTTTGATTAGTTGGTATCACCATTACAAAAAACAAAGAGATATTAAAACAATTATATTGTGAATTAGCCAAATTAGAAAGATTTTGATAAAATAACTCAGGAAATAATTAGACTCTACCAACAAAAAAATTAAAAAGATAGAACAGGAAATTTTAGATCGATCAGTATGAAAATTACAGAGAAACCTCTATCATTTCAGAAATGAGGCAAGTAAGTTATTTGCAAATAAAATTAAAACTAATAAATTGATAAATAAGAGGATTTGTTATTTGAAATATAAAAATCAACTAATGACTAACCCGAAGGATATAGCAAAAAGTGTTGCAGAATATTATAAACAATTATATAACTTGGGAGACACAGAAAGCTTCGTAAGACCTACTCAAGAAGAAATAAAAGAATTATTGGATAAGATCGAACTACCAAAAATGACCAAAGAGGAGCTAGAGGAAAAATTAGGGAAAAAGAAATCGAGGAAGTTATTTCTAGTTTAAAATTAAATACATCGCCAGGACCAGATGTGTTTACAGCACACTATTATAACATATGTATGAAACAATTGATAGTGCCTTTAAAAGAAACATTTTATCAAGGTGTAGCACCCAAAGAAGGGTAGGGGTTAATAAAGTGCCAATTCCAAAGGAGGAACTTAAATATTCCGAGTGTAGAAATTTTCGACCTATTAGCCTGATCAATGTAGATATAAAAATGTATTCTAAAATTTTGGCTAATAGGTTGAAAACTCTTTTAGAGGGATGAGTATCAAGAGAACAAAATGGATTTGTACCAAACAGACAAGGAAGCAATAGTGTTAAAACATTTATAAATATTATATCTTATGTTGGAGAGAAACGGATACCATCGATCTACCTCTGGACGCGGAGAAAGCTTTTGACAGGGTTGGCTGGTGATTCATGCACCAAGTATTGACCAAATTTGGCTTGGGAAGGTTTGGAACATGTGCAATAGGTGCTCTGTATGAATCTCCAGCCGCCTCTGTCAGAGGTATGGGTTTTATATAAGAGAAGTTCCGGATTTCAAATGGGACAAGACAGGGGTGTCCCCTGTCACCCATGATTTTTGCATTAACATTGGAGACACTTTTTGTTCTCATAAAAAATGATATGACATTGAGAGGAATTAAGATTGGTACTAAAGAGTATAAATTGAGTACATAGAGAAGATCTTTTCTTGTGTAAAGGAGTATAGTCAAGTAGCAAATTATAAATTAAACCTACAAAAAACAGAGGCTTTATAGCTGAATCTAAGGGAGGAAGACTTGGATTTATGAAAGAGTTACTACAAATGGCAACAAGAAATTAAACATCTTGGAATTAGATTACACAAGGATATAAAAAAGATAATCAATATAAATTATAACAAGATAAACAAAGAAATAGAACAAATAATTAAAATTTGTCAGGGATTAAATATCTCATGGGCAGGAAAGTTAATATCTACTACCAAAAATCAGCTTCTTTTTGAGATCCATCCCTTTGCCTTTACCGCATCACTTAATAAATAAACTTCAGAAAAAATAGACTGTTTTGTCCATAGTGGGAAGAACTTAAGAATAAGGAGATCTATCTTAGAGCAGAGATTCAATAGAGGGGGGATGGCATACCCGTCAATCTCAAAATTTCAAGAGGCAATTTCGATATCACATATTATTGAATGGAGTCAAGATAGTGCTGAAAATGAATGGGTTCAGATAGAAAACGATTGTGCAGGTTTAGGAGAACTTGGGAAAATTCTTTATCAAGAAAATCCTACAACTGTAGCGATCTTTTCAGAAGGTACACTGATAAAAAGCAATATAAAATTATGGAAAAAGTTGAATAAAAAATATAGATTAATATATTTTCCTAGTCCAATTCTCCCCATTAGAAATTCTCTCATCTAAGTTTAAATTAAATGGGGAGATAAAATCTAATAGATACAAGAAACTTAGGAGACCTTTATGTCAACAATAGAATTGGAACCTTTGAAGAGATAAAAACTAAATCCCCTAGTATACCGGCAAGTTGGCTCGATTTTAGAGCATTATGTTCAAACTTGAAAAGCTTAGGTGTTGATTTTTTTAGAAAGAGGGAAGAAACCTCATGTGAAAAATTGATAAGAACGAGAGACTATTGACATTTAAAATAAAAAACGTATAATATAATGAGAAAGAATTTTGAGGAGGTAAAACCTAATAATTTGCTCAAATGGAAAAAGATCTGGGAAAGGGACTCCCAATACACGATTGGTACAGAGCATTAAAGGTCACTGAGTCAGTGATAAAAAATGTGTGTCAAAGCGAGCAACACTGTAAAATTATTAAAAGGTGGCATCTTGTCCCTTAAAGACTACACCAAATCGATAAAGTACAAAATACCAATCTTTGTTGGAGGAATTGTGGTGAGGAAGGGTCATTCCTACATATTTTTGGAGAATACTTTCTTCCAAGTTAACTGAGATCACTAAAGAAAAAATAATCTTGACCCCTGAGATCTCCCTACTACATATGTTTCCTGATAAATTAAATGGTGATGTTAGAATGTTACACTTATAATAGCCAAAGCACCGATAGGAAGTAATTGGAAACAAAATAGTGTTCCCCCCTGGATGGAAATAACTAATAGATTGGAAAAAAATTACTTAATGGAAACAGAAATCAGTGACTTGGGTATTATAATAAACAAGAAATTAAGGTGGAAAATTATAAAGACTAAAAACTCTGTATTAGCAAAACTGTTTCCTCCAAATTGAAAACCGAGAGATTTGTCTTGCCTTCCACCTCGCCGATGCCTGGCCTAGAATTAGGCTAGGTTTAAATTAAGAGATTAATTAAAATACTATAATCCATGTACAAATGGTAACTCAGGAGATATTCATATTGATGTTACCAAAAAATGGCTCTGTGATACGATTTATAATATAATGCTTGATGAAAAAGAGATGTAATAATCAGGAACTATTCAATTGTTAATTCTTGAGTTAAGATGTGTATGAAATGGTCTCCCGGTCGGCAGCTTAGATCTAGCAAAACAGGGAGAATTTATGTAATGTAATTTATGTTGTGGTTGTGTTTTGTAATGTATGCTATTGTTTTAAATATTGGTATTGTATCAAAAAACTGAATAAACTTTAAAAAAAAAAGCTGAGATATGATGAGTGTGAATTAGAATCTTAGTTGTGTCTTGTGTGAGGTAATGACGTATTTTAGAAATGTTTTTGAGATGAAGCATGCAGGATTTTGTTAGTGACTGTATGTGAGGTATGAAAGAAAGAGAGAGGTCGCACCCCAAGACAACGGGCTTGGGAGGTGGTTGTAATGATGGCATTTTCAACAGTGAGAGGGATGTGAGGGATTGAAGCTGAAGAGCTTTAGAGGGTAGGATGATTAGGAATTCGGTCTTGGACATGATGAGTTTGAGGTGCTGGGCGGACATCCAGGAGGATATACTTGAGAGGCATTTCAAGACATGTGTTAGAAGAGAGGGGAATAGATTTGATGTTGAGAGGTAGATTTGAGTGTCATCTGCATACAGATGATACTGAAGGCTGAAAGATTTTATTAGGGTTCCAAGTGAGGATGTATAGATGGAGAAGAGGAGGGGGCCAAGGGCAGAAAATTGGGGTACGCCAATAGTCAGATGGTGAGAAGAAGAGATGCCGGAGAAGAAGATGCTTAATATTCGATCTTGGAGGCATGATTTGAACCACGAGAGAGCAGTGTCTCGGATGCCGAGGGAGTGGAGGATTTGGATTAGAAGAGGATAGTCAACTGTGTCAAAGGCAGCAGAGAGATCTAGAAGAGGAAGAAAAGAAAAGTCCATGTCTTGCAGACATACAGCAGAGGTGGAAGCACCACTGCTCAGTATACCTTCAGCTTCAATGGTAGGCTGATCCCAAACGTTGGAGCATATTCTGCCAAAGTCAGTGCAGCCTTTCACAATTCTGCACTGCCTGATCAAGAAAGGGTACTTCGTGGGTACGTGAAGTGGTCCACTACCTGCAGTCTCTGTAAATTACAGTGATGAATGGTTCTGCGTACAAAGCATGGGGAGCTGGCTGGTGAAAAACAAATTAAAAGTTAAACATAAATAATTCTGCTTTTTAACCTAAACACATATCTCATTTAAAAACAGGTATGTCAGATGATGGCCTTAGGCTAATATATATTGTCACAGAGCACAACGGGCATGGCATAACTAGGCAAAAGAGTTTGAACAAACTAACATAGCCTATGTCCCATGAAGGGATCCTCTTAACTGGAAAGCATGAAGCCCCACAAGCTGCCTAATACACCCTATTCACTAAAGGACAAAGACTTCCAGACTGCTGGGCCAATAATAAATTATTGTTCTGGCCAATTAGTCACTTGGCAGAGAATGCATCAGAGTGGAGCTGACATATAATAATCAATTCAGTAGCAACAATGTTAAAAAAAAAGTTGTATAAAAAAACTTGTTATAAATTGCTCTGAGAAAAGTATCAATATTCACTCCACCTCAATAGATACTTAAGTATCTGCATATTATCAATATATCACTATTTACACAGTTCAAGGGTCTTAGACCACAGATATAATTAACACTATAGTGATATCAAACCATTACAATCCAAACAATCACTATCTTAAAAACCGAATAAACCAACCAAATAATCATCCAAAATACATGCTTAACCTAAGCAACTGTCAAAACACACATACTTAATTGAAACTAATCCTACTTTTCTTTAGAGCTGGGCTATCCTTAAATGGGAATATGAGCTAAATGAAAGCATCAAAACTCCTATTATTATAAAATGGCACCTAATAGATTTACATTGATTAAATAAAATTAGAAACATCAAACCCCTCTTACGTTGTTAAAAGATATCACAAAAATTATTTTATACCTGTAATAAATCTATGTGCAAAAAAAAAAAAAAATATATATATATATATATATATATATATATATATGTGTGTGTGTGTCTCTTCACCCCTCCCTCCCCTGTGTCTTATCCCACCCTTCCCTGTCTCTCTTTGCCCCCTTTCTCCCCTGTGTCTCCCCCTCTCCTCCCCTGTGTCTTATCCACCCTCCCCTCTCTCTCCCTCCCACCTCTTTCCCTCCCCTGCATTTAGTCCCCCTCTCTCCCTCCCCTGTGTCTCTTCCTCCTCTCCCTCCCCTGCATCTCTTCCCCCCTCTCCCTCCCCAGTGTCTCTTTGCCCCCTCTCCCTCCCTGTCTCTCTTTGTCCCCTCTCTCACTCCCCTGTCTCTCTTTGCCCCCCTCTCTCTCTCCTGTTTCTTTTTGCCCCCTCTCTCCCTCCCCTGTCTCTCCCCCCCCTACCCTCCCTCCCATGTGCTCCCACCGGATCCCCTCAGCCTCAGCCCCCTATTCCCGTGGCCTCACCCAGGAACCAACTCATCCCCTCAGCCTTACCGGTGGTACCCTGGGCTGTGGGTCATGATGAGGAAGGCCTGGAGCTCTGGCAGGTCCGGCAGGTAGGTGAAGCTCATGAGGAGGGTGAGCTCCTGGCGGGGCCTCAGTACCAGGTCCTTATGGCACAGCCTCAAGTGGTGGTACCTCAGCCAGGAGGACGGGTAGAGGAGCAGCAGCAGGTCCCGCAGCTAGGCCTGACAAATCAACTCCAGGGCCCCGCTCAGTAGGCCGTCTCCTTCCTGCACGCGAGTTGTGCATGGCCGGGGGTCCCCGAACAGCTATACCACCCGCAAATTGAGACTGGGGTCCTGCAGCAGAGGCCGCTGCACCTCCTCACCATGACCGGGTACCGGCGGCAATCCTGGTTCAACTGCCGCAGGGGACGGCACGGGCACTGGCACTCACAGGCCCTCATTCAATTGCAATTTGGCCAATTGAATAGGGGTCTAAATAAGCACATAACATATATTTTTTAAAGAAGTTTTTAGTTAGTAAGCATCTATCCAAAAGCAAGGTTTTTACTAACTACAAACTTGTTTAAAAAAATATGCTATGTGCTTATTTAGAGCCTTATTCAATTGGCCAAATTGCAATTGAATGAGGGCCACAGTCCGCAGTCTCCACCAGCAAGTCCTGCTTGCCTTGCGATGAGCTCCTTCAGCACTCATTGCGGCTATGTCCTGCGGGCCTCCACCCCCAGAACTGCGTCGCTAGCTACACGAGCCCCGCAATGCGTGACGACAACTCGACCTCTATATACAGTATGTGATATGGTTGAAATATTTAATTTATATATTTACTGTAAAATACTATGAAAATAAATTCCGATGTAGCAAATAATAGTGATGTGTGTCTAAATGAACATCATGTACATTTGTAAATAAGCACTATTGTGTTGTAATATGATGTGTAATTTAATAATAAATGCATTAATAAATCATTTGCTATAATCTTTAAATTTGGTAACTGAATTAATCTATGTAAACTTTGATAATAACGATTCATCATGAAAGCACTGTAAATACTATCCATGATGAAAATCTTATGTGTATTTGTACTGATGATATATATAAAAAGTGCTTGGTTGAAATTAACTACAATTGTGAAAATCTTCAGCTAAATATAAACACACCGATCATATTGTTGGGGTAAAATACAAATATCCATGTCCTCTAAGTATAAGTATGTATATATATATATATATATATATATATATTTATTTATATATATATATATATATATATATATATATATATATGTACAGTATCTCACAAAAGTAAGTACACCCGTCACATTTTTGTAAATATTTTATTATATCTTTTCATGTGACAACACTGAAGAAATGACACTCTGCTGCAATGTAAAGTAGTAAGTGCACAGCCTGTATAACAGTGTAAATTCGCTGTCCCCTCAAAATAACTCAACACACAGCCATTAATGTCTAAATCATTGGCAACAAAAGTGAGTACACCCCTAAGTGGAAATGTCCAAACTGGGCCCAAAGTGTCAATATTTTGTGTGGCCACCATAATTTTCCAGCACTGCCTTAACCCTCATGAGCATGGAGTTCACCAGAGCTTCACAGGTTGGCACTGGAGTCCTCTTCCACTCCTCCATGATGACATCACGGAGCATGTGGATGTTAGAGAACTTGCACTTCCCCACCTTCCGTTTGAGGATGCCCCACAGATGCTCAATAGGGTTTAGGTCTGGAGACATGCTTGGCCAGTCCATCGCCTTTACCTTCAGCTTCTTTAGCAAGGCAATGGTCATCTTGGAGGTGTGTTTGGGGTCGTTATCATGTTGGAATACTGCCCTGCGGCCCAGTCTCTGAAGGGAGGGGATCATGACTGCTTCAGTATGTCACAGTACATGTTGGCATTCATGGTTCCCTCAATGAACTGTAGCTCCCCAGTGCTGGCAGCACTCATGCAAGCCCAGACCATGACACTCCCACCACCATGCTTGACTGTAGGCAAGACACACTTGTCTTTGTACTCATCACCTGGTTGCCGCCACACATACTTGACACCATCTGAACCAAATTGGTTTATCTTATCGGACCACAGGACATGGTTCCAGTATTCCATGTCGCTTGTCTGCTTGTCTTCAGCAAACTGCTTGCGGGCTTTCTTGTGCATCATCTTTAGCAGAGGCTTCCTTCTGGGACAACAGCCATGCAGACCAATTTGATGCAGTGTGCGGTGTACGGTTTGACCACTGACAGGCTAACCCTCCACCCCTTCAACCTCTGCAGCAATGCTGGCAGCACTCATATGTCTATTTCACAAAGACAACCATTGGATATGACGCTGAGCACGTACACTCAACTTCTTTGGTCAACCATGGTGATACCTGTTCTGAGTGGAACCTGTCCTGTGAAACCACTGTATGGTCTTGCCCTCTGAGCTGTAGCTCAGTTTCAGGGTCTTGGTAATCTTCTTATAGCCTAGGCCATCTTTACGAAGAGCAACAATTCTTTTATTTCAGATCCTCAGAGAGTTCTTTGCCATGAGTTGCCATGTCGAACTTCGAAATTTAACACACCTGCTCACCATTTACACCTAAGACCTTGTAACACTAATGAGTCACATGACATCGGGGAGGGAAAATGGCTAATTGGGCCCAATTTGGACATTTCCACTTAGGGGTGTACTCACTTTTGTTGCCAACGGTTTAGACATGAATGGCTGTGTGTTGAGTTATTTTGAGGGGACAGCAAATTTACACTGTTATACAGGCTGTACACTTAATACTTTACATTGTGGCAGTGTGTCATTTCTTCAGTGTTTCAAATGAAAAGATATAATAAAATATTTACACAAAATGTGAGGGGTGTACTCACTTTTGTGAGATACTGTACATATATATAGCTTTTATTACCTTTATAGCACTTTTTATATTGCTAGATTAAGCTCTGAAACAGTTAATTATGCTTTTCCCTAATTCAGCAGTTTTCACTATAAGACAATAACAATTCTATAACTGCAACAAAATGTTCTGAGTGAGTCAAGGGAAGGCTAAGTGAAAGCCGAAAAACAAGGTATTGACTGAGTATTAATTGTAGAAATAAGGTGATCTATGCAATGATTTAAGGTAGCATACATGCTTGATGCATGCTAGGTATGTGTTTGTTTCTTAATTGGCTTACAAATATAAATAATCTGTTATTGGTCTAGAAGGGGTTGGTAATGGGCAGACCATTTTCTGTATGTAGAAATGTTATAAAAAGAAATGTTGTTTATGTATTCGGTGCCAGCAGCATACATTGTGTATGCTATTCTCTTGTTGTCCCACGCATGCTCAAATCAATCGAAAATAATAAGACGTCTGTGTTAGTAAGACGTCTGAGTAGAGTGTCGGTTTGTGGATATGTTTTTTTCTACAACTATATATACATGTATATAAAAACACACTAAAAGGTGTACCAGATTAAACAGAACATATGTACCTTTTGAAGTACTAATTACACTAATCTAACTAACACTATTCTCAAGAATATATTCTTGATTTTAAATCACTATAATGTGATCTATGAGATATGACATAAGAATGATTTTGTTATAAGCTTGTTACGACATCCTAAAATCTCCTTGTTGTATAAATGCAAAGTATGGTCCAATGTTCATAGGTAAACAAATACAATATACCGTCTAATATATACTGCCATTCATACAATCTAGAGAAATGCTATCTATTCAATTCAGAGAAATGCCCCATAAGAGAATCCTTCATTCAGTCCAAATGGACTTTGTATTTTTAAATTGAAAAAAAACAAAAATTGCTGTCCCTTTTTTACCTGCATGATCTCAGTCTTCTTGATGTTGATGGCAAAACTGAATTTGCTGCATGCAGATGAAAACTTGTCCATACTACTTCTATTTTTGGTTCAGTATAAGCATTCAGCACACAATCATCAGCAAAGATAAAGCCGTGCAGCACAGTTTATCTCAACTTGGTGACGGCATTCATTTGACTCAAATTAATGGGTTTGCCATCACTTCTGTACTTCAGGTCTACTACTTCAGAACAGTGTTGCAAGGCATCGGTGAGATAATTTTATGCTGAACAGCGTGGGTGCTTGCTATACACTACAGGTGACTGGGAAGAGCTCAGATCTTTCACCATCTTCCAGGACATGAGCCATCACACCATCATGTAGTTGCTGTACCATTAGTATGAATCTGTCAGGACAACCAAATTTGGACATGAACCTCCACAGTCCCTGGTGACTGACAGAGGCAAATGCTTTCTTCATGTCCACGAAAGTTGTGCAGAGATCACCATTCTGCTCTTGACAGTTTCCTGTAGTTAACGTGCAGCGACGATCATGTCAATGGTTTCACATCACTTGTGGAAGCCACACTGAGCTTCTGGCAGAATTCCCTACCCCAGGTGTGTGATCAGATGATTCAGCAGGACTCCTGCAAGAGCTTTCCCCGCATACCTGGTAAATATTTTACCTCTTATACTGGTGAATGATGGACAAATCTCTAAGTTATACTTGCTACCAGAAGGACTGAGACAGCTGAGTGAGTTTCCATAGCATCAGGAGACCACCGACTTTGTAAACTTCTGCTGATATTGCATTCGAGTCTTTGCCACATGATAGCTGGTTGATGGCTTTCTTTACATCGTCCTCTTCTGGTGGAGCATACATGGAATAATTGACAGCTGCCTGCGGCATCCTATTAATGGATGATGACTGAGGGGTGAAAACTGCTTCAAATGTTCAGGCCTTCTCTGGAGGATCTGTGTCTTCTTTGTAAAGAGGATAGTGCTGATAGAGCTGGAGAGAAGAACTCCCAGAAAAACTGTAGTCCATAGAGTGTGTTGAAGCCTTCATAAAACCTCATGAAACCATAACTATCTGCATTTGCTTGTATCTAATCTGCGTTGATACTCATTAGTACTGCATTTTACTCCGTTTGTTTTGTTCTATTTGAGCGTTGATGAGGGTGGCCTTCGTTGCCACTGAGCATAGGTCATTCTGATGGGCTTGATGCTGGTGATGCTTTTCCAAAATTTCCAAATCACTTTCGACAAACCAGTCTTGATGACTGCGTGTAAAGAGCCCTGATACCTTTGATTCAGCTGTGTGGACTGTGTTGCGTAATCGCTCCCAGTTTTTCTCTGCGTCATCCTCAGGACAAATATCAACAATCTTATTCTCTAGGTCTTTCACAATATTTGAAGTGATTTGACTGTTTTGAGGGCCTTTATATCTTTGGCATGATAAGATGCTTCATTCTGAACTATGAGCCGGTGATCTGTCCAACAGTCAGCACTGCACATAGCCTTTGGCACCCTGACAATGACATAGTTGTTTAGCTGCCACTGCTTGGAGTGGGGATGCATCCACAAAGTTCTGTTGCGAGTATGAAAGCATACACACATACACCAGGGATCTTACAGCTAGACTAGGGATAATATAATAAAAAAATAATATATAAATAAATAGTATGTCTGATAAAACCAGTGGGGAATCAGACTAAACTTTTTTATTTTTTTATTGATATTTTGTATAAATCATCACCTAAAGTAGTAAGGATCAGCTGAGCTCAACTAGAGAGAAATGGCCTTTCTGAGATGAGCTCACTCTAGCGAGTTTAAATTAATTTCGATCACTTATATTTTGTCAGCAACAAATCAGTCTTCTGTGACACCTTTTTCTCTAATTACATTTTTATAGCTAATTGTATTTTGCTGAAAGAAATTGAATCACCGGCACACCAGACAGAAGATCCAGGACCATACGGTGGACTTAACTCCAGACCTGTCATTGTAATATACTTAAGGTAATATTCCCCACCCCCGCTTTTTGCATCCTTTCCCACTGAGTATATAGTTACTCAAATGGTGTAGTATTGCTGTTCAAAAATCTATATATGTTAAATGGAATGCTCATTGCCAATATTTTGATTATCTTAAATGGCCAATGCAATGGCTTTATAAATCATATTATATGAATCAGGTATATATTTGTATGTAGTAAAATTTGCATGTAAGGGAAGAAATGTAAAAGACTTAAAGGACCATTTTTGTGTCATATTTATAGTAAGTTCTGTTGAAGAACTCAAGTTTAAATAAAATGCAACATGTCTTTAAATGATCTAAAGTAAATAATTAAACCCTTTCATTTTTTTTTTTTAGTATGTAGTTAATTTTTCTAATTATTTCTTGAAAGCTTAGGGCCTTAGACTTCCATTTACTAGCAATATGTAGTTTAACAGCAACTGCCATTAATTGAAAAAACTTGTTTTGATTTGAGGACAAATTTTGTAACCCAGTTCCTAAAAGGCAGGATTCCATACTGACCGGGATCGCCTTCTCAAATAGTGATGTGGCAAGTAGTGTTAGGTCTCCGCCATCAATTTTAAAACACCGGACAAGACCACCAAGTGTGGATATGATCCCCTATTTGTTGGCACCCCCCATTTGTTACTCTCTCAGGGGTTAATCTTCTGAAGTTTATCAGGTGTACAGTATACCCTTTGGAGGACCTTGATAGACGTTTCTAAGTGGGCATAATTAAATGATCCTCTGCTTAAGTTTGAACATGATTCTAATTTTACAAATTAATGAGTTCCATGAAGATTTAGGGGGCCTAAAGTTTTTGAGCATGCCGCTAACCCAGCTTTTTATTTTTATTCTAAGAATACCCAGCTTGGTTGGTATTTAATAGAGTGCGCCAGGGGTAGCTGAGCTAGTCATACTGCTTTAAAATAATTCCTTAAGTTCGGGCATGAGAGCCCCCCCCATACTTTTATGTCTATATATTATTCTTTTAGGGATGTCTATTTTTCCAAATAAATCGGAACATATTATTCTGAAATCTGTCCAATTCTTTCAAGGAAATCGGAATAGGAAGAGTTCTAAAAAGATATAAGATCTTGGGTAATATATTCATCTTGGTGGCTGCTATACGGCCAGTCCATGAGAGTGGGTACTTCATGCATTTCAGCATGTCTTTGCCTAATTTTTTGTACATGGGGGGATAATTTACCTTATACAGATCTAAAAATGTGGGTGTAATATTGACTCCTAAGTACCTTATATACCGACCAGAAATTCTAGGTCAGGTTGGGTCATGCATAGACTTAAGGCCTAGATTAAGTTTAAGTCCCAACACTCTGCTAAATTTATCAATAACAGACATAAGTGCTGATATTGAAGATGAGGGATTAGTTAGAGTGCATAAAATATCATCGCAAAAAGAGAGCATTTATACTGTTGCAGTCCTACTTGGAGACCTTGAATCTCCCTACACGATCGAATTGCCTGTGCCAATGGTTCTATAACAAGCTCTATGTTTGCCTGGTAGCTTCAGATTGGCTAGCGGGGAGATAGATTTTAAGTAAGGTAATAAAGTGTTCTTTGTATCCAAACTTTTCTAGCGTTTTATTAAGAAAAGGCCATTTGACAGTGTCGAAAGCCTTTTCAATATCCAAGGCCAATAAACGCATCAGGGATTTTGCTCTATTCGCTAGATGTTGAATATTCAGAATTGGCCTGACATTGTACCCCACCTGTCTATATGGTATAAATCCTGCCTGATCCTTATGTATGATTTCAGGCAGAAATCCGGAGTCCCATAATTTTAGCTAAAATTTTAACATCAAAATGTAATAATGAGATGGGCAATAGTTCTTAACAACAAGATTATCCCTACCCTCTTTAGGAAACACCAGATCAGCTTGGTTTAACTGTGGTGGCATACTTTCCCCTCTTAGAATTGTGTTAAATAGAGACATGAGATGAGGTGTAAGCAAAGCTTCAAATTTCTTTTAATATAGATTTGTGAAACAATCCGGCCCCGGAGATTTACCCACTTTAAGGCTCTGGATGGCTGCTTTCACCTCTTCCGCAGAGACATCTAAATTCAAATTAGATAGTTGTTGTTACGTTATTGAGGGAAGATCAAGTGATCCAAGAAAAGAGTCAAGGTCTGACGTTTCAGCTTGTGTTTGAGATGTATATATCTGCTGACAGAAAGACTGAAATGTTTTTTTAATGTCCTTTGGGCTAAAATAAATCTTACCATTGGGCATTCTGATCTGAGTAACTCTAGATTGAATTTCTTTGGTCTTTAATCTCTTATTTGGCTTATTCTCCTTCAAATAATATAAATGTTTTGTCTTCCTCATAGCTTTTTCAGTGTAGTGAGAGAGTCATCCATCAAGTTCTAACCTAATCTTGTCAATTTGTTTGTGCAGTTTAGTGGATGGGCTCTGCTGTTTAGTTTTCTCTAGACTGCTAAGGGTGGCTGTCAACTCTGTCTCTTTTTGCTTAAGTGATTTTCTATATAGAGAGGCAAGTTTAATACAGGAACCCCTTATATAGACCTTATGGGCCGCCCAGAGCCACCTGGCCCCCGTCTCCGGAGAATCACTGCAGTCAAAATAAATTTTTATATCCTCTGCCAACACTGCCAAACTATTAGGGTCAGATTGTAGATGTTCATTAATTTTCCAACCTTTAAATGGTGACTGGCTAGGACCGAGTGTTAATCTAATAGATACTATTGCGTGGTCAGACCAGGGGCAGGGGGCAATGTCAGAGTCCCGAGTACAGTCAAATATGAGGGAATCTGTTATAAAGGTATCAATCCTCAAGTAAGTTGCATGAGTGGGGGAATAATAAGTGTATTCTCTACTATCTGGATAAAGACCCCTCCAGGCATCCACCAAACTCATTCTATTCAATAACTGATTGATTTGGCTAAGCTTTTTGGAGAATTTATTTTCTAAAGTCTTACCTGATCTGTCTATCGCTGAGTTAAAGGCGAGGTTAAAGTCACCTCAAATTACCAATCTTCCCACATGTAATGATTCTAGTTCCTTCAGTAGATTAAAAAGAGTTTTGTTAGGTGAGTTTGTGGGGGAATACAAGGAGACTAGTTAAATTCTAATACCAAAAACTTTCTATTATATAATGTCCATCTTTGTCTATAGTGCTTTGTTCTAATTTAAATGGGAAATTTGTATGCATGAGAACTGCTGCTCCAGCCTTTATGTAGGAAGGTTGGCTATTTTTCATGAGAGAAGTGGGTTTCTTGCATAAAAATAACTGTTTATAGCATTTAAAGGCCTTCCGCCTCTTAGAGGGAGAATTGAACCCTTTCACATTGTGAGTTATAAAAGTATAGTCGGATGCAGTCATTCTAGGTTGGGGCCAATGTGTGTGATCTGTTGCCCATTACCTGTTCTTTCTCCTCTTTTGGAGCTCCTGGAAGGGATCGAGGCGGACGAAGGCTCAGGGATCCTCTGAAAACGCTGGAGTGTCAGTTTATTATCATCATAAACTAAGTATAGCGTAAAGATATAAAAAATGAGTGTTACCTTTTTTAGACATCTATTATATACATAATCAGTTAGAACAATGTCATTCCTAAACAGTAGCTCTGCAGCCTTCAAAGGGACAACCTTTAGGCAACCATCTAATAAGCAGACAATGAGAACAGTAACTTTCATCATCAGTATTTCTGCCTCTTCTAAAGAGACTACACTTGCGGGGCAGCTACATAGCTGTAACAAAAAAAAAATTAGCATTTCTCTTTCTCTATAATCTGTGGTGAACACATTAAAAACATTCTAACATTTTTAATTTTAACTATAAGAACTTGTATCAGATTCAAAAAGTAGAATCTGTTTTTATACAGGTCTAGGGGTCTAACTAGCACAGGCTAAAGATAAACTCTCAACTTCTAGTTTCCTAGATTGTAATTTTAAGTAACAGGTCAATCAGCATTCTTTTTTTTTTTTTTCCCTCTATTTTTTCTTCTTTTTTTTTACATTTTGTTTCTTCTTTTGGTTCAATCGGATCTCGCAGCAGGTGCTGGATCAGCAATAAGTCTGGATTACCCCTTGCGTGGAGAGCTGCAAATACTCCGGCCTTTACGGCTTGTGCTCAAGTCTCTGGGGGCTCTAGGAGGTAGGGGATTCATGTTCTGAGATTGTGAGCCGACTAGAGTACATTGTCTCTTAGGAATGGTAGGGGGAGGATCTTGGCCCCCTACCGATATTTCTGTTGAGCATAGATGTAAATGACGTAATACAGCTAGGCAAGCCTCCAATGTGCGAGTGGTATGTGCCGTACCTTGGTAGTTAAAAGTGAGCGCAGAGGGAAAGTTCCTTCGGTACTGCACTTTATGCTGCTGGAGAATAGCCAAAGCAGGTTTCATCTGCTTCCATCTCTCCAGCGTGTTAGGAGATAAATTAGCAAAGAATGGCAGATTGGAGTTGTCCGGGCGATTGATCATCTGCAGCTTTCTGGTCTCTGAGAGTAAGAGGTCCCTAGATTGTTATCTTAGAAATCTCACAATTACATATTTAGGTACCTCAGGATTATACCCTTTCATTTTATACTAGTGCTATTGTGTTTCTTTACCGGTAGTTTGTCTTTGTCGAAAATCGCCTCTCTGAATAGCACACTTGACAACAAAACTCAATCTCCTGCAAGATAATCCTCAACCTCAAGTTACAGACTGACTAATAACACAATCAGAGTTATCTACGTGTAAATTAGATTTCATCTTTCACTTAGCACTGTAGATAGGTTCCAGGAACTCATAATGTTAAGCGAAACAGGGCTAAAAGGGGTCGTTTTAACATAGGGAAGATAGGGGCAGGCATTGTGATAAAAGACACAACATCAATACAATTGTGAAACAGTTTCACTTTATATCAACTCTGCATGACACATAAGGGCAACATAAAGAAAAATGTTTTCTAAAAAAAAAAAAAAAAAATTAACAGTACACTATAGTACAAAGAAAAAACAGTCCACTTTAATAGGCAGATGATGCCTCAGGATGAGATGATGCCTCAGGCCCATCCTCAACCCTGGCTCTCTTGGTCACAAACTGGTAAAGTGACATCTGCCTTTGTTTTCAGCGGCCGTCCAGCAGGTGTTAGCAAGACACTCCCCCAAGAACAATGATTCTTGCATTTCTGCTTTTGGCTGCGTCATCCATGATCTCATTAATTTTGTGTAAAACATTACTGTGGAACTCAGTAGACAGTTGTTTTGGTGTTTCTGTTTTGGAGTCACTGGCATTCTAAGCTTCCTCGTGGCCTTTTGTGCCAGTTGTTCCAGGTCCTCATTGTTCAGGCTCTCACCCAAAGGCTGGAGCAAGTTCTCTATGTCCTGGGCATCCGCGTCTCCAGTCCACTATCTTCCACTATTATAGGCTCTTCCACGTGCACATCAGATTTTCTTCCATACAGCTTTTAGGCATTGCTGTGTCACTTAATTTCAGGGTAAATCAATGTTTGTGATGGTTTGCATGATGTTGTACTTCTTCCAGAAGTCCATGATTGATTGTTTGACCTGGATGTCCATTTGGTGAATCAGCTGCCGTAATGTGCAACATGATAGTAGGCCTTGAAGGTGGCAATGACCCCTGGTCCATAAGCTGAATGAGCAAAGTTGTGTTGGGCGTAAGGAAGACTACTTCCACCACAATGCAGCAAGGAAGCTCAGCCAAGGTGGTACGGTGGCTTGCAGCATTGTACATGATCAGGAGTGTTTTCTCCTCTAGTCCCTTGTGCCTACAATAGCGCTGCATAGAATGGCAGAAATGGTCACTCCTTGAATATATGTCCATGGAGATCCAGGCCTTCCTGTCACGGACCACTATTGCAGTTCCTGGATCTTAACCCATTGAGCCACCATAAAGGACCAACTGCTTGTCTCCAGCCACTGGACTATGTGCATTAACACCTGCTTTGTATTGTAATCTGTTTTGTCCCATTGTTTGCCAGATAAGGTTAATGTACTCTATTTGAGGTCTGGACCACTAGACATGGATACAGCATTATGTGTATTTGGAGGTTGGCCTATTGTTAACAGGTGCCAGAGAGGATGTCAGACTATTAGAACCAATGTGGAGTCAATCTCCTGTGTTTGGCTGCCACTCCCTGTCATTATTGTGTTGTATACACCCCCCTCTGTATCTAACCCCTATAAATATTGTTGACTTTCCAAAAATAAATCAGTTCTCTGCTGAGACATTGAAATGCTATGTTCTCTTATTTGCTCCCAGTGGCTGCGATACTGATCCTATCTCCATCCTGCAAGTAACTTGTCCTGGCCACTATCACAGGACGTTTACTGAGACTCCTGGAAGTACTGATTCCTGATGAAGAGACCCTGACTGATACAGAAGCCAGATATCAGGGTGCTGGTGCAGAGATTTCCAAGAACCCAACGTGTGGGTAGTTAACCTGTAGTCTACAGCAGTTGGCCCTGGGCAGTAATAGCCATTACCCCTGGATCGTCACACTACCTATTAAACTACCACTAATCACTGGCAAACTAGATTTCTAATGCTCTTCATCACTCTCTGAGTCTTGGTATGGTAGATCAGCAATGGCTTAATTGTAAAGTCACCGCTGGTGTTCCCACCCAGAAGAAGGGTTAGCTGGTCTTTGCCCAAATTAAAGCCCAGTGATCTCTTCTACTCCCTAGTGCGGCCTGTCATTCATTTCCAAAAGAGGCCGGTCTCATCCACATTAAACACAAATTCTGGTGGATAGTTGCCTCTTTCCACTACATCCTTAAAAGTGCCATGAATGCCCGCAGCAGCTTCCATGTCAGTGCTTGCCACTTCTCAGTTTTTTTTGCACTCCAGTTCATCATCTATACAGATGGACAGTCTCTTCTCCATCTCCTTAAGAGCATAGAACTTGGTGTGGTTGATCTTCTTTGCAGAAGATGCAGTGCTGGTAGTCGCTGAAGACTTGATCTTTTTTTATTTGTTTTTGTCTTTAAAACAGAACAAAAAATACAAATAATGTAGATTTTGTTAGACAATTTACCATCACATTATGAGAAACAAGGCAACAATGACAATATTCTGTACTTGCCAGTGGATTTGTCGGCAGGATTTGGGAGTCCTGGCAATCACTCTCTCCACCCACGACTTCCTCTCCCTTGCAAAAAAACACAATAAAGGTACATTTTATTAGACAATTAACAATCAAATTATGAGGAACAAGGGAGCAATGACAATATTCTGTACCTTGCCAGTGGATGTTTTTGGCAGGATTTGGGGGTCCCTGGTGGCAATCCCTCTCTCCAGCTGCACCTTTCTCTCCCTTACAAAAAAATACAATTAAGTTTGATTTTATTTGACGATTAACAAATTAATTAATAACAATCACATTATTAGAAACAAGGGAACAAAGACAATATTATTTACCTTGCCACTGGATTTGGTAGGTAGGATTTGGGTGTATCTCTCTCTCTCTTTCTCTCTTTTTTAGCTGTTTTCTTGATCCTTCCTTCTTTCTCTCTCTGTCTCTTTCTGACTTTCTCTCACTTGCCCTGTTCCTTTTAATGCTGTGACGCTGTTAAAAGCATTAAACAGCGTCCTATGAGGAAAAAACAGCGTAATAGCGAAGCAGAGAGGGATCATCGGTCAAAAACAGCTCAGAAGGGAATTAGATAAAAAAAAGAGCGCTAAAGCGAATCAGCACTCAGCCGGGTAAAGTTAAGCAGGGTATACCTGTACCTGCTAATGTTGTTATTTTGTTACATATTTTACAAGAATGTAAAGTTTTTACCAATGTACAGTGGCCTGAGGTAAGAAAGTTACCTTTGAAATTAAAGGGACATGGAGCTGATTTTAGTATAAGAAAAAATCCAAACAGCCTTATTAAATTGCGATTCGGCAAATTTAAAAGGGTTCTATTTAAGCACATAGCATATTTTTTTACAGAAGTTTTTAGTTAGTGAAGACCTCGCTTTTGGATAGAAGTTCACTAACTAAAAACTTCTGTAAAAACAATATGCTATGTGCTTAAATAGAGCCCTTTTCAATTTGCTGAATCGCAATTTAATAAGGCTGCATGTGTTCATTTGCATATTTAAACATAATTTTAGTAACAAGTGCTTAAAAGCTCTATTTTTACTCACTGACAACTTCAAATCAGTCCCTGCAAATTTCTGCCCCTGCAGCTCATGCATATAATGTTCCTATAGCACTAGGTGTACTAGTCAATGACAGGCTGTGTCTCAGCAGCATGTTGCTGAATTGCATATATATTTCATTATTTATAAATTCATAACTGATTCATACATATATATCTACTTATAAACTCATTTAATCGACCCTTTAACTAACTTCTGAAAATATGCAATCAGAGCCCAATACACTGCCTAACATACTGCTTCTAAGGATAAATCATTAATCTCTCAAAGATGGTTAATATGGAGATATGATAACTGCAGGGGCGATTTGACTAAGATACAAATTATGGAAGCATTCTGAAGATTTGGTCCAAGGGCTCATTTTCAAATAACCCCCATGTCATATAATCCACCGTTCCTATGGGTTTCCCAGAAAAAAAGCAATAGAGACAACACAAGAAAGAAAGAAAAAGTGATGTCCTGGAACATTACCAATCATAGACATCTTTCATTAAGCTCAGTGTACAATAACTATTAAATTATATATGCATAATACAGTATGTAAAATATAAGCATGTGTTCTGAGCCTGAACGAAACCTTAAAAAAGAGAAAACATAGAAATGCTTACAGTTAATTTTCCGCTTACTCTATTGAACCATAAATCTTTGTAGACTTTGGAGTGACATGCATTTTGAATAAATAAAGGCACACCTGCTGAAATATCATCCTGTTATTGTTTGTTGGCAACGCCGGGTCCTATAAAAAAGGTTCCATGACAAAAGTTTATTTCATTTGTGCTTTTAAAATGTTTGGAGTTCCTCTATTGATCTGTGCTTGCTTTTGGTCTATTGTCCTTTTAACATAGGGGAAGTCTTCATTATTGGTGATGTACTATTGGTTCAAGCTGTGAAAAGTTCAGGGTAACTGCCGATTCAATAAAAGCATCTCAGAAAACATTGCAACTTTTGTGTTAAAGGGTGTAACGCAGAGTGAGCATAGGCTTTTATGTATTATGTCTGCATCCCATTAAGGCCAAAAGCAAACATCAAAAGTAGTCTCACACAAACCAAAAAACGCTTTAATGTTCCAGGTATTGTGCATAAAATTGTTTTATTTATCTGCACAATAAAAATAATAACAATGGCAAAAACAATACACGATTGGACTAAAGCAGTACAAAGAGTTCCACCTACTACATAAGCTGCAAAGTCTCTGGTTCTATTCCAAGGGCAAGGTTCAGTGTCCTTTCATCAGACTGTTTACAATGTTCTATTGACATATGATATATATTTTAGTCATGTAGCACTGACATTGTATGTGTCATGATAAAGCATATAAGGAATTAATATCACATAGACAAAAGAAATTCAAACTCAATGCTATGAACGAAGTCATTCAAATAATTCTGATATTTGGAAGGAAAATGGAAAAGTCCAAACATGTTGGCTTCAATGTGAAGATGTAAAGGCAATAATACAGTATGAAGTGTCAGAGAGCTCTTGGAAAGCCTCTCTATACTATATTATGATGTGGGGAATCTGTAAAAAGATGTAACCTTTTCCTGATTTAACATCTTACTACACTTCACCCTTTAGTGCATATGGCCCAAGGTGCTGCTGCATTGTGTACACTATATTACTCCTATGTAGAAGCTTCAGTTTGGATGCCAAGTTTGCAAGTGTTCAATCTTGTTAAGTGCATTAGGTAAAGCACTCTGTACGTTTGATTTCAAGCTCAAATACCGGGCCCTCCATTCTTTTGCATAATGTTAAAATTTGTTTTTGCCTTGTACTTAACCCCTGTATAGTGCTACGGAATATGTTGGCACGTTACAAATAAGGGATAATAATAATAATGCCAAAATGTACCAGGCATGCTGCCTGACAATATTGCAGCTCACTTGTTGATAGGGTTGATTGAGCCTGTGTTTCTCAAACATGTTTTCAGACAGCTTCCTGGGTGCAATTTTGAACCAAATTCCTGCTGTAACTGGCTCTGTACCCAGCGAGCTATCCAAGAGCTGCTAGCATATTGGCAGTGTTCATTACGAAACCAAGAATTAAGGAAGTGTCAGCTTACTTTAAGAAGTTTGGGGGCTTATGCAAAAATATATATAGCAACAGAACAAATCTGACATAAATAACATTCAGTATGTTATTTTTAGAATGTGTACAAGTAATTGGAGTATTTTATAAACTACAAGGCAAGACAAAAAATCAAACAATATTTTCATAGAAAATAAAGTAAAATATTGTATCCATGTATTAATTGTAGACAAAAGTAAACATAAACCGGTTAATAGATGTTTCTGATCATAGACTAAGTTGAGAAAATGAAAAGCCACAAATGTGTGGTAAAACAGGCTCCAATAAAATGCTGTTAAACACATATTCTTGTTAAAATAAAACATTTTCCGTGCAATAAATCAAAACACATGCAGAAACAGAATAGATCCCTGGTAACATAATGCCGGATAAAAGAAAATACTAGGGATCAGAATAACACACATTGCGCCAGAAAGTACAATATATCACAAAGGTAAAAGAATCAGATGCTAGACAGAATTTTCTGGTTAAAATAGTCCTTATAATGAAGGGTCTTAACATATCCACATATAATACTGATCTAGAGTAATTGCATTGTGAAGTGCAACTTATTTCACAAAATCCTTTTGCAATAAATCAAAATGTAGGAAAACAATGGTGTACTTTTTACATTAGAATACACTATGGTTTTAACAAGGTACTCTGAACAAAACATTGACTGCCTCTGAATCTAATACTCATGGAAACTTTGCTGATACAGAAATAAAATCACCAAAATAACTTTTCACTATTTATTTTAGATTATTATTACATTAAGATTTACTGGGCAGATCGAAGGTAAATCTTAACAGATTTATATGATTTATGTCATACTGCCACCTACAGGTACAGATATGCATGTTAAACTATAATACGTTTATATGAAATCAGTACTGTACAATGGATCATCAGTGCTCCTCCAGTTGTGTGTCAGATAGCCATGACACAATGATAGCTTTACCTCTGGACCCTCACTGGTGCTAAGGTATACACTCTGAAATAGATAACATCATCCTTTATGGTTTCCAGTAAAATAAGCTCCTGGGCTATATTCCCTATTCTCTCTGTTGAGTGAAAACCTACAACACCTATGTTTTCTTATGTAGCCTATGCTGTTTTTCTTTTTTACTTGAGCAGATATACATAGGACTTGGAGTGGTTTCATTAACTGGAGAGAGAGTTCCCACTTTAGTGAATAGATTAAAGATATTCCATTTCTTTGTTGCATCAGAGAGGGTATAATGTGTTTGGTTTTACTAATAGAGTTGTAAGAACTCAAAAACGTTACTATGTTTTAACTGCTCTTTGGGGCCTGCTCTGTGTTAGCTATTGAGTTCTACAGACTAAAGTATGCTCTCTGGGGTTTGAACATGTTTTGCTTAATATTTTTCAAAAACAATTTTTGTAATGTTTAAAACATGCTCTTTTAAATAAATAAATAAGAGATACTTTACACGTCCCTTTAAATTATACTCTGTAATTTACGTTCAATTACAGGCTGAATTAACATACCCTAGAGCAGTTCATATCTGCTCGTGTTTGTATTCTACAATCAGTGACTTGCAGCAACTTGCTGATTTTAAGGTTTCTGAATAATAACAAGAATAACTTGAAATAATAATTGTAGATACGTGGAAAAATATCTGTGTCTAATTATATATATATATATATATATATATATATATATATATATATATATACACACAAATATACATAAATACATGGATATACATACATGGATGGACAAAAATATCTTAGGAGCCAGGAAGGTTTTATAGGTGCCAGACAGGTTGTTTATAGGAACATAAATTATACTTTGGAAAATATATATAGTCAGAAGTACAAATATAAGGAGCCTTGGCCTCAGACTCCCAGGAAATTTCCACCCCTATAGAACAAAAATCTAGGAATTACAGTAATATATTTTATATATGCTGGAATACATTCTAGATATTTTTCATTATGTACAGCTTATTATCAATACTATTGTATTTAAAGGAATCCTGGAAACAGACTCCCTCTAGTGTACACTGCCAGCACTCCTGTGATATATAATCAGCTCTGTCACTTCTGTCAGAAAAACTGTAGTAAATAATTAGAAGAATAAAGGAAGCAGAATCATATCGTTAGTTTTATGCAATAAACATATAACCTGTCATGGTTACCCTTTACTTTTACATTTCAAGCACTAATTTATTCTTTGCATTTTATAAAGGTTTATGCATTACAAGCCTAGTCATGTACTTTTCCAGGGACAATTACTAATTAGCCCACCTCTCCACAGGCTCCTATAGATCAATAATAATAGCTGAACATACATTCATGCAAACAATTAAGTCAGGGTTCTGAGATGTGCAGAATGTCAACTATTGAAAAAAAAAAACATATTTGCAAAAGGTTTCAATGATCCTAATTTTTTCAAGGTTTACCTCAATTAGGGCAGAATGAATGCCAAAAATAATTCTACTCTAATAGATTAACCAGTGAATTACTATTAAATATGATTTTTAATAGGAATGTTTGGAATTTAAAAGGAGAACAATGACTAAAACATAAATGAAATGAAATAAATAAAAAATAAGAGAAAGTAGAAAACAGACCAAATAATGAATATAAATAACGACTAGCTGAAAAACGTTATTTAAATATATTCATTATTTGGTCTGTACTTTGCAAGCTAGTTGCAAACTCATTATAATACAAAGACTGGAATATGATAATACAAAACATAGCTTAGCTATCACTGAGAAAACAGCAGTGCTGCAGGGCATGTACACATGTATACCAACAATAACTTTATTATAAACCATGAGCAGCCTGGAATAACACATTTTGGCTTCATAATGAGGTCAATAGTTTTTAATGTAATATCCAATCTTCAGTTCATAGGTATAATTTTAAATGACCACTGAGGTATATATAGTTTGTTACTTTGAATAACTTAAATTAATATTGGGCAAAATGTTTTTAAAAAGTTTAAAAAATAAATAGACTTTAATTTTTAAATGTCAAATTTGCTTTACTGGAACCAACATTTGCATGTGTTCCTAACAGGATTAATCACATATTAAATACTAGAGCCAGTCACCTCAAATGACTCTCTATGAGACACCTTTACTCTACCAGTAAAGAAAACTCTTTGCAAGTTTGCACAACTTCCCACCTAAGCAAACTTTCACCTCCTTCCTGACCCTGTTATTCCTTATCTTTTTTCCCCAGGTTTCTGCCTCTTCCATCCCTTTTAGATTGTAAGTAGCGAGTTTCCTATCTTGTATGGTGTTTTGGAAAAAAGCTATTTCTACAAAGATTCTAAGCTCAAAACAAGGCCTTCCATTTTCTTCAGCTGTTAATATTGTATTTGGCGTGTTACAAATAAAAGTTAATAATAATAATTAAAAAAAAACACTTGATGTAGGCAAAATCTCCATTCAATTCAGTTGAAAAGTTGCCACTATTAATGGAGAAAGAAAGGATTTACAGCCTTATTAAATTGCGATTGGATAGAAGTTCACTAACTAAACATTTCTGTAAAAAAATATGCTATGTGCTTATATAAAGCCCTATTCAATTGGCCAAATCACAATTTAATAAGGTTGTTAATCGAAAGGCCTATTTAGATGCCCCCACAACCCAGATACAACTACTCCTTTCTTCTTTCTGTAGCTCAGTCATAACATTTCAACATACATATATACTAAGCCATACTTACAGGTGTTTTATTTATGTATATATTATGTCAGAAAGTGGCAGATAATTGTCTCTGCAGATAGAGACTTCTTGAAAATACACTGGCAACTTCAGCCTGCTGCCCCATGAAGATGTGCTGCCCTAGGCCTGGGGCTCATTGGCCTTGTCAGAAACACAAACATGCCTTATATACTAGCCTTGTACTGGTTACTAAGAACAAAAGTTGTTCACATATGAGATAACTGCAATGATTGTTGGGATGTTAGAGCAAAACACTGACCAGCACTAATTGTGCATATTCTTCAAGCTCTAACAACAAAAGATTATTTTAAAAATGGAAACAATATTTCATAGTAATTGTCATGACCACATTGTTTAGTGACTCTAATATTACCATTAATTATGGATATGGCCAAAAGAGCATGACATTGTTGCATTGTGATTATGTATTATTGTGTGTGGTTATATGTTGCCTGTACATTGTTATCTTGTATTCTAGTTATAATATGTTATAGAGAGAACATGTATATAGAACAGGAGAGTACATGAAGATAAGGTAAAAATGCTCTGCACATAAGCTTAACTGCAGAACATTGCATCCTCACACATACAGGCCTTGATAAACAGCAACCAAGACAGATGCATACACGTTAGTAGGCCTGAGCAAGCAAACACTTGAGATTAACATCAAGGTTTTCTGCCGTACCTATCTATAGACACTGGGCATATTGTTTAGATATCTGATCAGTTTATCTCAAGTGCTCTATAGCAACCAAGGCTGCGAGACAGATGTGTTTCATGAGACACATACACCAAAGGTACACAAGGATGTGGTATGGGAGATGTATAAATATGTTGGTTCTATGATTCAATAAAGGTTCAGTTCTAGTTTCACATATCCAATGTGTGAGGGTGTTTTTTGTGTTTGTATCCTGAATCGGGGAGTGGTCTAACAGGAGGCCACTAGTAACCTTTATCCAGTATTCTTTGACTGTACCTTTGGGCGTTGTCCTCTTCAGAAGCCATCTTTTGTGGCACAGAGAACATGAACCATGCGATTCTGCTGGGGTTGGTTTGAAATAGGTTCATATCAAGCCCCCTTGACGAAGCAGATCGTGACAGTAATTATAAGGCAATTTGCTGCATGAAAAGGCATACTGTAGTTATGGAAAAATGTCCATCTCCACCTCGGAGTCTTGCATATCATCCTGCTCTATGTACTTGACAGCCTCTGTTTATCGCTGCAGTCAGTTTAGTGACTCTGGAAAGATTAGACATTTAGACACCAGGCTGAAACTGTCACAAAGAGCAGGTGATGGAGGGGTAATGCTATTAGATGGAAGGGTAATGCTATTAGATGATATCATGTATTATAAGACACTGGATGTGCTTTCATCTGACAAACTGCACTGGTGAATGTTATTAAAAACTCTTTCATATTTAATTTAAAGTTTTTTTCAATTTACTAAAATGTAATTTTCATTTATAATGACCTGGAAGTAATGTAATAATTTGCATGGATGTAATATATATAATATATATAATATTCAAAGGAATGTAGAAAATATGAAGACATGGGCAGGATCAATCAACCATTATAAGGCAAATTATAGAATTTTCAAGAGATACAGTTATGAGGAAACATTGTGAAGGGGCATGTTTCCAACAGCTACTGAAGCTGCTGATTGTGCGTCTTCCAGTAATGAATGGTGAATAATACATCTTTTGTCTCAAGCTACTAGCACTATTATACTTCAACAATATGGGTTAAGGCTATTGTCATTTACTTTGTATTAGCATTTACATAACCATGATGTTCTTTGAACTTGTCAGTGTACATCTTGTGCCATGTTGCTAAAAACACAGTAAAGACACTTGTCACAATTGCTAATGGTCTACTTTGTCACCATCAACTATGTAAGCTGCCTCCTAAGCAAATATAACAAACTACTAGACTGTTAACTCTAACAAAGACAGATTGCACCCCCTCCTGTAACTTTCCTCCAGGCTTGTTGTCTTTAAGCCTCTATTAGTATCACAAGTCCACAGAGGAATGCATTTTCTTCAAGTGACCTGAACAAAGTAAAACAAACACTCCTAAGGATTACATGAACTCTTCCCAACCTTTCTTTCTTTCACCATTCATTTTTTTCCTTAAAAAAATTGTTTGAGTAAGTACAGCAATGGCCAAAAATGGATTTTAAAAACTAGAGACTAACAAATTTAATAAAACGCCATCCATGTAAAAACGTCCTCTTCCAAAAACTCTCATGCTTTATATCTTCATTTGTTTAAAGAAGCAGCAAGTGATATGTGTTTTAAGTCATTATTATCTGACAAATTAATATTACAGACAGAAAGATGCCTACAATGTTATTTAAGTTATTATTATTTATCTTCCAAACATGTTGTATCATGGGCTCATCTGCAAATGCAATGCAACAATTGAAATGTTTATTTGATCTTCTATGAGACTGAAAGGACTCGATCAAATTATAATTAGATACTTTATTTTCATTGTGCTTTTTAATGCAAAATATTTATCTGTCTGATAAACTGGTAGTAAAGTTCTTCACATCTTGTGGTGCCATAAAATATAAATTGCCAAAAGGACAGATTGCAGCACTTAGGCTTCAAGACCATCCAGACTGCCTCAGGTACCTGCTGTTTCTGCACCTGATCATTGAAGCCAATACAAGATTTGTTTTATTCTTGATAGGTTTTTATTACATTTTCATTCCCCTTTTTTTAAGTTTACATTTTTTTATTATTTTTAAAACAATAAAAATATAATTGCATCATCATAAAGTAAGGATTCAACAATAAATATACGTTTAGAAAGAAAAATATATAACAATATTAAGAATTAAAAATCAATAAGAAAATCAATAAGGTAAAGATATGAACAAGAGGATAATTATATAACAATCAAGAAGCATAAAGGAAAAATATATTTTATTTCCCCCCAAAATCTGTTCTTTCTTTAATTTTTGCTGAAAGTATTCACATTTTATATATGAAATGTATTTTGTTCTTAATTTGTAAAATATTTTGCAATAAAGATCCTAGTGGCTAAAAAGGTTTGGTCTACTACTATTTTTAGATCATTAGTTACTAAGAATAGTCTATTCGGAGCGAAAACAACTTAGCTAAAGATATCTTGGAGTGAATGCATATAAGAACTGACATGAAGTTCCAATATGCTGAAAACATATGCTATTGAGGGATACAATTAACTCTTCCTGGTGTTCCTTTTCAATATCCTGAATACTCAGATATAACTATTTATTGATGACAAACACAGCACCTTGTTTATCACAGATGCGACAGTGGGAGAAGGTAAATGTTCTGCAATCAGAACAACATAATATTCTTGAAATTTAATTAACCAATAGTCACCAAACGTTTTGCCACTGGAACACTTATAACATGGCGCTGCAAAAACAATTTTAGATATTCTGATGGTGGCTAAAGGCATGGTGGCAATTAAACAGACCAGGTGCCTGGCAGATTCAAAGTACTGTCTCTCTTCCATCATAACTGATTGACCTTTTTCTGATACTAACGTTGGACTAATACACAGATTAGATTGTAATTTATAAAATTATGAATTCCTCGCATTTGTTACAATGGTAAACATTAAAGGGGTTCACTATGATTAAGATAATGTATGATCTATTTAAATTAGGGAAATGTGAAGTATGTGCATAATAATAAACAGAGAAGATTTAATGGAACAATACAAAAAAAAATGGGACACATTTTTTAATATTTACATTGTGGGATACCATCTAGAATTCTGGATAATTAAATTGACCTGCACAATATCTTATTTCTTAGATGTTGTCAGCTGATATTCCCTTTAATGCCATTTAGGAGAACTGGAAAAACCTTTTCTTAGCTATTAAAGTAAAGAAGATAACAATTTCCTAACAGGTATGTAGTAGATGTTACCTTCAAGAAAAATAATTGTTTAGGCTATCAGTGCTTACTGTTTTCTGGCATATATGTCATGATGAAGACACATCTTTTACCAATAAACAGCCATTTCACTATGGAAGAACAAAAATGTGTTTGCAGTCCCTTCATTACTTTATTCAAAGTAATTCTGAAAGAAATGACCCTCTTCCTGGACTACCAAGAACTAAATTGGAAATGGTCTAGCGCATTGTACATATTTCACATGCATGATTAGTGGGACACAGAAAGAATTGTGTTCCTTGGGTATTTGCTAATGTGTCACAGCATGTTTTGCACTCAGCCCCACCGGAACCAAATCACTCAATGCTCCTCCCCCAGACCCCTTCCTATAATTGCTCCCCTCCCGATGACACCTTCCCATAACAGTAAACCTTCCCAAGACCCTTACCTATTGCTCCTCCGCCTCCAAGACCCCTTTACAAAATACACATATATAAACCTCACCCCCACACTACACGCACCCCTCTTAGCATCCATCCCCACCCAGTTCTTTTCAGCAGTCATCCCCTCGTCATCTATCCCTCACACAGCACCCAACCCCTCTCAGAACCCACCTCACATAGAACCCATCACCATCACCTTTCTTCCTACTTTACAGAACCCACCCCCTGTACTTTGCAGCCCTTGCTCTCTTACCTTCTTCCCTGATAAACAATCCTAGCATGCTGAACTGCTCCACACTGTCACATCTTGGAGCTTCAGCAGAAATGCTTTTATTTGAACACAACAATTTTAGACTGCGGGGGTGTATGTGCAGCCAAGGAGGCACAGGGAGGACCAGGGGGGTGCTTGGGGATTAAATGTTAGCCTGAGGTGTAGGGGGTCACAAGGGGCCCCTACACTACATATATATATTTTTTTTATTAAAACAAATAAAACATTACATAGCACTGTGCCCCCCACAGGAGGGCCCTGGTGCACTGCACCACTGCTAGATCCGCCCCTGCTCGGAGAACAGTAAATGTATTCAAAAGTTTAACTGTTCTGAGGGGAGGGTTCAGAATTTAGTAATATAGATGTATGCATCATACTTGTCAGCCAAAGAGATCAACAGACTAAAGTATGCTCTGTGCACTTCCTGTTAACTTCAAGGAAATAGTTTATACTTAATATTTTTATATAGTATTTTTTTTCATAAAGAAATCTGCTTTTGTCATGTTTAAAAAAAGCTCTTTTAAATGCTAGAATAAAAATAAAATGTGTCCATTTTGTCCTGGTGTTAGTGTTCCTTTAATTTTCATTACCTAATATTTATACTCAATGTTATCTGACTTATGAAGAATACACAATTCGTTTTGTACAAAATAAAGTTTGGCATCTGTACATTACTGAAAAAAATAGTTTTATTTTCTTAGAATACATTGTTTCTCTTTTTTCTTAATAAAGTGCAGTATAATCAATTCAGACTGATATATGTAATATAATTTAAATCTTTTTTGTATTTACACCTAACTTAGTGGAGTAACTGAAAACATTACTGGTACATAAGAAATATGTTATCCAACATTAAACTTGTATGTTGTATACAATAAAATATGTTAAATGATGTGTCTTACTCAATTGAAAAAGTACAAATGTTCTATAGAAAAACGGAAGTTTGGCATAGGGTACAAATACTTTTTGTATCAAAGTCTTGGCACATACCCCACATTTTTAAAGTAATCTGGGATGAAGCCCTAAGAACACAAAAGCATTCTCATTGCTTTGCAGAGTGCCAGACTTTTTATTTATTTCCTTATCAACTATTTTACCAGAAAAAAAATATAAAAAAAACTTCAGTGATTGAAAGGTTGTGAAACATTCTCTTATTTTGTGTATTGGTTAGGTTTCTTATGCATACCAGCAGTTTCATATCAGCAAAAGTATCCTATACTTGCCATTACAAATGTTCCTGCAATTGCATATTACACTGGTGAGCAATATGGCCCCTATTCAATTGTCTTGAAATTTGCAACAGTTACATTGATCAAGGCTGCAGCTATCTGGCCAAAAGCATAAGCCGTAAACCATGTACCCATAAGTAGCATTTGAGAGCACGATCATGATAAATTAAGCGAGACTGTAACTACCGATTTAGAAACAGCCAATAGTAAATGAGGCCGTCATCATGACATCAGTAAAAGGTGGAGGTTAAATGTCAATCAATTAGCGTTTAGAAGTCCGATATGAAATCAGACTCGCAATCCGGCAATGTACAAAATAATAAAAATTAATGATGATACTGTTCTAGTCAATGTGGTGGCCTGATATGTATTAACTCCTTGATTACCGAGATTAATATAACACGGAAATAAAAAAAATTTGATTGCAGATTTGCAAGCTTGAGACTGTTGTGCAATTACCGTATATACTCGAGTATAAGCCGTGTTTTTCAGCCCTTTTTTTAAGGCAAAAAAGGGCCCCCTTGGCTTATACTCGAGTCACTCTCCCCGCCGTGTGTCTCTAACCCCCCCGTGTGTCTCTAACCCCCCCATGTGTCTCTAACCCCCGTGTGTCTCTCTACCCCCCGTGTCTCTTTCCCTCCCCCCTCCTCAGCATAAACCCCCCTCAACCCCCCTCCTCCACCTAAACCCCCCTAAATACCTCCCCCCTCTCCCCTCACTTACCTGCTTGTGCTCCAGGGTTGAAGTTGAGGAGGGGGGTTGAGGATGAGGGGGATGAGGTTGAGGAGGGTTGAGGTTGAGGAGGGTTGAGGTTGAGGAATGTTGAGGCTGAGGAGGGGGTTGATGATGAGGATGGGGGTTGAGGATGGGGGTTGAGGGGGGGGTTGAGGATGGGGGGGTTGAGGAGGGAGGTTGAGAATGAGGAGGGAGGTTGAGGATGAGGGGTTGAGGATGGGGGGTTGAGGAGGGAGGATGAGGAGGGAGGTTGAGGATGAGGGGTTGAGGAGGGGGGTTGAGGTTGAGGAGGGGGGTTAAGGAGAGAGGATGAGGATGGGGGTTGAGGAGAGAGGATGAGGATGGGGGTTGAGGAGAGAGGATGAGGATGGGGGGGTTAAGGAGGGGGATTGAGGATGGGGGGGTTGAGGATGAGGAGGGAGGTTGAGGAGGGGGTTGAGGATGGGGGGTTGAGGATGAGGGGTTGAGGAGGGGGGTTGAGGATGGGGGGTTGAGGAGAGAGGATGAGGATGGGGGGGTTGAGGATGGGGGGTTGAGGAGGGAGGTTGAGGTGGGGGGGTTGAGGAGGGGGGGTTGGGGTTGATGGAGGGTTGAGGTTGAGGAGGGTTGAGGCTAAGGAGGGGGTTGAGGATGAGGATGGGGGGAGTTGAGGAGGGGGTTGAGGATGGGGGGTTGAGGAGGGAGGATGAGGAGGAGGGGTTGAGGATGGGGGGTTGAGGAGAGAGGATGAGGATGGGGGGTTGAGGAGGGGGATTGTGGAGGGGTTGAGGATGGGGGGTTGAGGAGAGAGGATGAGGATGGGGGTTGAGGAGAGAGGATGAGGATGGGGGGTTGAGAAGGGGGATTGAGGCTGGGGGGGTTGAGGAGGGAGGTTGGGGGGTTGAGGATGAGGAGGGAGGTTGAGGAGGGAGGTTGAGGATGAGGAGGGAGGTTGAGGATGAGGAGGGAGATTGAGGAGTGGAGTTGAGGAGGGTGATAAGGGAGGGGGGAAGAGACACAGGGAAGGGAGAGGGGAGAAGAGACACAGGGAAGGGAGAGGGGAGAAGAGACACGGGGAGAGAGGGGGACATAGAAGGCACAAAAGGGACACAGGGGGCAGCACATTTCCCACCCTCGGCTTATACTCGAGTCACTCATTTTACCCAGTATTTTGTGGTAAAATGGGTGCCTTGGCTTATACTCGGGTCGGCTTATACTCGAGTATATACGGTAATTATAATGTCTCACATCGCTTCCCCATCTTTTAAAGTGGAGTATTGATTATTTATTTGCATTTACAGTGCTACGATCAGGTGTTTAACCCCCTTGCGAGTCCTATCTGGTAATTGTAGGATTTTTTTCTACATTTGCCATTTCCGGTGTGAAAATAATTGCGGGCTTGAGAAATTGTAGCAATTGAATAGCGATTTGCAGTTGTAACATTTACAGGCTTGAAAGATCAAAGGCTTAGCTGGGTTGGAGTTACAATTTTGACAACAGTAGGAATTTTCAGCCTGTAGCCCGCAGATCATTTGTGGGTAGCTAAAAGACGCCAGTTGAATAGCAGATTAGTTTACGGGCTCCAGTAACTAACAATTGCTCCATTGAATAGAGGCCTATGTGTTTGCAGAGATGCAGCACTCTGTTCCTTTCCATGAGGCACCATTCTGTTCTCCGGAGAGACAAATCATGACCCTCTTCCCCTAGTCAGTTATTCACTAAGCTATCTCATGGGTCCCAAAGGTTCCTATGGCAATTTTCCCTCTATGAAATACGCACTGCAGTGCTTGTAATGATTAGCATACTTCACCCAATATCTGGCATACACTCTTAGAGTAAAGAACGATAGAAGACTATCTCAGCCCTATGTATGAAGTTGCTCTGTTTGAGTTCTTCAATCTCTATTATAATCTGATAATTGTAAATCGCCTATTTCTTGAAATGCATGCAGGATATAAAACCAAACCAAATATAGAGCCCTATTCTATAAGAAGACCATAAATTACTCTAACCAATGACTTTGGCGAGGTGTTTTTTCACTAAATGTTTAGAAGTATTATATTGACTCAAGCCCGCAATTTACTTCTTTCAGCCTCCACACGGAAACCCTGCCTTTTTAAGTAGGACTTCAGGGGGCGTGATCATATGATCTTGCAATATTTAAGCAGGCCCATAATTGTGCTCTCTGCCTCTCTCCCTCTGTCCCCATTTCCTCTCTATCTCCAGCTCCCTTCCCTCTCTCTCCCGACCTTTCTATCCCTCTCTCCCTCCCTCTCTCTTCGGGCCTTCCCTCCTCTTTCTCCCTCCCTCACCCCCCTCTCCCTCCCTATGGTGAAGATGGAGCAGCTCCCTACGGCAAAGATGGCGCAGCATTGTTGAGCATGCACAGTTGCTAAGCTGCAAATTCTACAATATTTTGCTATAGTGGCTTGTGAGAAATGCCTGCGCAGAATTAACCTTGCAGGCGTTACTCACAAGCTGAAAACTGGTGGATGACAAAAAATCGTTGTAAGAATATTTATGAATGATCTCACCTGAGAAGTTGGAGGTCTACAGAGCTGAGGGGAAGAGCTCACAATATAGATTTTTACTTGCAAGTCAAAAGTGCAGCAACATATCCAAGCTTTTAAGTCTTGAAGATGTAAAATGTTTAGAGGGCATGATTATGCAGACAAACGATTCAATGTTTTTCGGTTTAAAGGAATGGATACCTGTGTTTTGAACACTTGTACGTTATAACCATTAATGGGACAGTGGGTGGCATTTACATGGAGGAATAGCAAAGATGATGTTTCCTTTTACTTGGCATCACTGTACAATAAGATTGCAATGTTTTTGCCTCCATAAGTAAATGTTCATCTTTCTTGGTGAGGTAGAGTACGTGAATCCCATGTAACATTAAGACAGCTGCCCTGAAACTTGGTGAAACATTTTACAGAAATACTTAAAAAATAGAAAATGTTCTTTCCTCAATACATGCCTTTGTACGTAGCTTTTAAACTTAACACACTATTCATTCTTACCGACGTCAAAAAGTCTGATGAAAGAAAGCGCCTTATTCTCTCTGTACACACTAGGCTTAAGCAAGCTATTCTTCAGGATCCAAGTCAAAAGTCTGATGAAAGAAAACACCTGTGTTAATCTCCCGGTGGTAAAACATTTGATCATCAGATTTGCTCTGCATATGAACTTTCTTTTAAAGCTGAATGGCCCAGCCCAAAAAAGGAGTGCAGACACATTTAAACCTGCACCGAGTGTCCTATCAATAATTGTATTTGCTTTTAAATCATACACAACCTTCTGGTCTGTGAGATCATGCTTGCCATAATCCTCACTGCATAAATGACACACAACTAATAGTGTGTGGGTCTGGTTTCTAGCAATGACTTCTTTTTTTCCATTTTTACTTCTCTTAAGATAACAATAAGAATACAAAAGGGAATTTAAAGCAGATTTTTTGTCATAACAGCAAGAACTCATTCCAGCAGGATGTAACTGGATTAGATATATTTGTTTGACTGCCTTCCCAGCAAAATGTTGGGCGTTAAGATGCAAGTTTTTAGAAAATAAGTAACCAAACAGTAACTGCCAATGTCTGGTTTTGTAGAGCTGAAAATATACTGTAGAGTGTAAAAGGAGAGCAAATGTATCCAGCAGGGAGGGAGCTCTTCAGAAAGAAACAACATATTTTCTATAATGACAAGAGGTGTGTGTAGAACACTACTTTTTCATTCCCCATTTGAAATAAACCATTTATTTCCTTTTCATTCTCGATTTATGAAATGCCCCTGTTTTTCTTGGCTGTTTCAGACTGTGCTCTACAACATGATTTAAACACAGCTGCAGAATTAGAATCCTGTGCTGGAGGCTTGGCATGTAGATAGATATTACTATTTGAATTCCCTACTATTTTATTTAATGGTAAATATTTACTGACCAGTGTTTGTTACAGATTAAAAGCTGCATTATTTGTGCCAACTTGAGATTGTACTAATTTAGCAATTTTACAGTACTTTCACAAATATGCTGTCATATATGTCATACTGCACATACGGATGGATGGAAACTTACTGTTTTTTGCTATTTTCTGCATTCTGATAACTCAATATCACAGGCAACTTCAACTGGCTTGAAGCAAAAAGGTTAAGTATTTATTTGCTTAAAAAGGTAAGAAAAATACAAAAATGAAGAACTCATCCATATGAAAATTTATTGGCAGCAAGTACATGGAGCTTAAACCAAACCTGTGGAGAATAAAACCTCACCATGCTCTCAGCTATCTTACTAATTGTTACACAACTGATACTCTATTGACTTGCTACTAACTTAATGTACATTAGGGGCATTTTGGAAGCACAGTTGAAATAAAATAGTACCAGTGAACCCCTTTATTGTATACAATAAATCTTAAATAGCAATGAGTCTCATCAGGCACTCTCACAAAAGTTATTCTGAAAAGATGTCTAATGCTTTAATTATATGAAACATACTTAGAGATATATAGTAAACAAATAAAAAATAATACTCTATAGCAGGAATATTTTCATTAAAAAAATCAACATAATATATAACAACAAATAGCAAAAAACATAGAAGTCATAGAAAAAAAAATACTGTAAAGATGAATAATATTTATGAAATCAAAATGGTAAGTCATTTTAGTCACCCAACAGTCAGACTGTAAATTCTGTGCTATTATTAGAGGGATCCAACAGAAAAACTCTGAAAACACAGAAAAAATACATAAAACCCACCAAAAGCATAATGCTGTTTACACTTTGATATAAATTACAATATTTACAAATCACAGATATATTGAACTAAGCAGTTTACTTAGTGCACAAATGTAAA
This sequence comes from Discoglossus pictus, assembly GCA_027410445.1. Lineage (NCBI taxonomy): Eukaryota > Metazoa > Chordata > Amphibia > Anura > Alytidae > Discoglossus > Discoglossus pictus. The sequence continues at coordinate 234,573,806 of CM050164.1, read as the reverse complement.
GGACAGCTTACTGATAGCTAAGTAGAAGTCGAAAGGTTGGGGTTTATGAAGCTAAACACAACAATTTCAGCATTTATTTTAATGTGTTATTGCATGAATATATTTTATCAGCTTATTGTTTAAAAGACAGTACTAAAACATGCAACTCCAAATACTCTGCTGGTGGTGCAGCGAGAGAAGCATACACAACGTAATTGTCCCAGTCTGGTATTAAATATCAGCAATTACTAATAAAAGAAAATTAAAAATAAATAATTGGTCCCTTATATTGCCTTAATACATTGCCCTCTTTATATTAACAGAACAGATATGCAGACTCCATACACTGTTATGATTAAGTAGGCTGTGGTGCCTATTTTATTGCTCCAACATAAGCATGGCATTTTACAAAAGAAAATGTAGAAGTCGTTTATTCAATATAAAATGAGAAATAATGTTGGTCAGATAAAAGGTTAAAGTCAATAACCAACCTAATATTACATCTAGACTTTTCTACCATATGGCTAATATAAATATTAATAAACTACATTATTGAAATAAAGATATGGGCTGCATTTCCTTGAAGATTTTTTTTGGCTAGGAAAACAAATGTTGGTAAAAAATGAAGTTGAAGCAGACTTCAGACGGGGCTGAAAATGAACGCTGAATACATATGGATCCTTAGCAAATGTGCTATAGTAAGGAAATATCTGGGAATCTACTATGCTTTGTATATGTGGGTGGCCTGGCAGCAGCACAACCAAAATGATGTGCCAAAAGTAAGGCTGACAGCACTTTTAGCTAAGAGAAGAAAGGATTAAACAGCAATATATGATAACATCATGAAATAGACAGTTGAAAAAGCATGTTGTGACGCAGAAGTAAATGTTGTGTGCCAGGAAAGGTTCATTGTTGCATTGATGAGGACAGAGTTTGAGGAAAGAAACAGAGAGGATGACTATATATCTAAGTCTATCCATTTCTCACTGACTGGTTAACTGATTTCATGTAATCAATAGCATAATAGCAACTTTGCAATTTATGATATGGTAAATGCATGTTAACTGCATGTAGCATCAATTTTAACTGCGTACAAAAACAATTTGAGCACGGAAGTTACATTATATTAATGTTTGGTATATATATAAATATATATATATATATATATATTCGTCACTATCTTACACAAGACACAACTAAAATCCTTATACACTCTCTCATCATCTCTCGACTAGACTACTGCAACTCGCTTCTTGTTGGCCTACCTACCACCCGACTGTCTCCACTTCAATCCATTATGAATGCCTCTGCTAGACTCATCTTCCGTAGTATCGGCATCACCTCTCTGTCAATCACTCCACTGGCTTCCCTTAGCATCAAGAATAACATTTAAAATCATGACACTAACTTACAAAGCCCTCATCAATAATGCTCCCCCTTACATATCTGCTCTCATCTCCAAATACTACCCCACCCGCCCTCTTCGTTCTGCTAATGACCTTCTTCTTTCTACAAATCTTGACACCTCCTCTCACTCCCGTCTCCAGGACTTTTCTTGTGCTGCCCCTAGTCTCTGGAACTCCTTGCCTCGCTCCACCAGATTATCCTCTTGCCTCAAAACTTTTAAAACCTCTCGCATTACGCATCTCTTTAAAGAAGCATATCACCTTCCACCCTAACATGCTTATCACCTCTCTCTCCCTCTTTTAACACTCACTATCCCTTAGATTGTAAGTCTGCGAGTTTCTATCCTAAGTACTTTGGGAATTCACCATGGACATTAGATTTCTAGCTCAAAGACAGGGCCCTCCTTCATTTGCTAAATGTTAGTCTGTATTTATCATTGTCTGAACCTAATTTATGTACAGCGCTACGGAATATGTTGGCGCGTTATAAATAAACTATAATAATAATAATAATAGAGAACTATTTTAGTAAGGCAATGCTTGTAATAATATTTTTTTCCTTGATGGTATATATTGGATTAAAGTTATTTCATGTCATGACACCCAATTAATCAAGCAGTATTTGTTTAATCCTGTGAACTTAAAAATTATAAAAAAAATAGTTTTTGAACTAAAAATCTCAGTCAAATGTTCTGTCATCAAGCTATCTGTCCTGATACCTGAAAGTGATGCTAACAAGCTGTAACTATCTACATTAACATGTATCATTACATAGAACATCCCCTACTTTATTAAAATAAACTACCTGTTTATTTGCGTATTTTAAATATTTGATAAACAAGCACTTGAAAGCTGTTTTTACTCACTGAAACCTGCCAAACAGTCCCCTCAAAGGTCCACCCCTATAGCACATGCATACAATGTTTTTATAGTACTAGATGTACTAGCCAATGACAGAATGTTTCTGAAATTCTGCTGAGACACAGCCTGTCATTGGCTAGTTCATCTAGTACTATAGAAACATTGTCTGCATGACCCAAAGCCTGGGGAGCAGACCTTTGCAGGTTTCAGTGAGTACAGAGCTTTTAAGCACTTTATTAATAAAATGATGTTTAAATATGAAAAAACACACTTATGTACTTTATTTAAATATTAAAAACTGAGAACATTATATGTCTGTTTAAGCTATAGATGGTATAGCAAGAAAATATTTTTTACAAACATTGAAAATTAATGTTTCAATAATAAACCTACTAGTGAAAATGTATTTCACAGCCTCCAGTAGGAGATGGATTATCTTAAACAGTGGGTGCAGGCTGAGACATTTTAGAGCCAACTATTTACCACTATTTATTCTAACACAAAACCTCAACAGTACCAAAAACATTAATACCAAAGGTCTCCTTTACGTATTTATAATGCAAAATGTAAGTACAGTTTTAATCATAATTTCATGCTTCTGCTGTATGTTCTTCCACTTAAAGATTGGTAAAATATTTACATGTTGTACATAAAATTAAATACCAATGTGTTGATTTTCTAAGGTAATGAATAGAATCTTGCAGAAAATAAGGTTTTACGTGTCAAGCAACTGATTTGAAAGTGAAGACCATAAAACACTGCAAATATTACCAAATATGTATCAAGAATGCAACATTAAAATGTACAACATATTAGATCGAAGGGTCATTAATCTTCTTTTCTAAATCTTAAACAAATAAAATGCATATATTTCATTGTGTATTATAATCTTCCAGGTAAAGTATGTTTGTTTTTTAAGGCTTTTTTCAAGAGTAAGTGTGATTTACATTGTACAAGCACTCACTGTACACATATCTAAGACAAAGCTGAAGGAAAATTCAACAATGATTCATTCTTTGACTGACGCCAGTTGTATAATCTCTGTTTATACCTGTCTGATTTTGAGATGTTTGGCTTTATTGCTTTATAACACACTGAAAAAATATATTCTACATCCCCTCATGGCTATTTACTGTCTGTTTCTGTCGCTCCAAAGGTATAAATGTCTTCCTTCACAACAAAAGACCTTGGGGACACAACTGACAGCATCAGCAAGGGTGTCTTTTCTATTCAACCACAACACTCACACCACGCTTTTCCTCAGTTATCCCACCCTATACAATTTTTCACATGTGATTGAGAAGGTCAGTAAACTAATCTCACGTTCAAATCCATAATCTGGCTTTTTGACCCTGTCCGTTTTTCCTTAGTCTACCATTTTGGCCTCTCTCAATCAAATGACATATTCCCATTCTCTTGCAAAACCAGGCTGATTGCACCCATCCACCAAAAAGCCAATAGATCCTACTACACTCTATAACTAACCTTTACTATCAAGTAGAAAAACTGAACTGTGGATTCTGCACAAATGCTTTACCATAGCCCTTTGTCCACACTTGATTCTCTTCATCCTGACCTCCATTCTTTGCACTGTGCAGAAAAAAAATTCTGCCAAAGTGTTTAGTGGCTTGCCAGTTTTGGTTGCAAGATTCATTGGGCCTATAGCTATATCAAACCTAAATATATCCTGGTTTAATTAAGGATATATTGTATATATTGCTTTGCCTATAATAGTTTGTACAATTAGTTTTTTTGCACAGTTTGGTCCGATTCTCTGTATTTCATTGTTAAGTGACAAATATCGTCCAAATGAAAATGTTTATGTTTTATTTAGAGCATATAATCAGTTTGGATCAGCCACAATTAAACCCTCTTTATTACACAGCAATAATATAGCTAGTGATAAGTACTTACTTTACATTGGTTCATGCATTTATGACAATCCACATTCAGGGGTGTAACTAGAGCTTTTGCAGCCCCCCACCCGGTGGGAACATTAGACACATATATATAAATAAAGGAACTATATATATGTATATACTAGCGACTTGCCCACCAAAAATGACGGCAATACAATTTTAAGCCTGGAAATGCTGTCTGCCAAAAGTGAGAGGATATGGCCCCTGTGAGCACTTTCGGTGCTCATTGCAAAACCCTGTGCTGAGAGCCTTCGGTGCTCATTGTGAGCCTCTCCCCTGCCAAGCCGCACCTTTCCTGCTTTGTAATGATCCCCTTCGGCGCTCGTTGCGGCCCCCTCTATGAGCGCCTTTGACGTTTATCACGTGACTCGCAATGAGCCTCTCCCCCTGTGTACTTTATAGGCCTGTGTAGTTTAAGGGCCTACTGCCTTGGGTTCATTGCAGCTAAGTCCCACGTGTCTCAGCTGCAATGAGCTCCAAAGCCAGGCGCTCATCCCAAGTCTTGCGGGCCTCCACCTCTGCAACTGCCTCCCTTGCTTCGTGTGGGACACAGTTGCGGCCTGCAAGGAGCGCCTTTAGCCCTCATTGCAGCTAAGTCCCGCGAACATCCACCCCTGTGACAGCGGACCTCGCTTTGCGACGGACACAGTTGCGGCATGCAAGGAGAGCCTTTGGCGCTCCTTGTAGCTAAGTCCCGCGAGCCTCCATCCCCGTAACTGTAAATATATATATATATTTTTTTTTTTTTAAGCTCCATTGGTTATAGGTTTAAGGTCTTATTTAAAGGTCATAATGGGCACTTGAAAATACAAATACATTAGAGTTCTGATATTTATACATGTCTTAATTCATGATTTGAGTATTCAAACACATAAAGGACCTCTATTGTCCAATATTTACAACTTGCCCTTTTGAAGAACTATATATAACAAACTGACAATTAATACATAATAAATGTAGCCTTTCATTTTAATAATCATTCATACAGTATAACATGGATAATATTACATTTATTTTGAATATAATTATATTTGTTTGATGGACTTTATCTCAGACAGATTCACAGTATATCTTTGGCCAATAAGCCTCTTTATTTATCTTTGAGAGGAGTACCATATATGTAGTAATTGTCTGATTTTCCCCCAATATTTACAATAACCTATAAAAGGGCATGTAATGTAAATTTGTCCCAAAATATGTTGGCATACAATATAAAAACACAAGCTGTACTAAAATTGACCCGCTTTAACCACACAAACTCATGCCATGGGAAATAACCACAGTAGAACATCAAAAACAAGTAACCAATCAGAGCACTCAAAGAAATTCACTGGCTACCCTGTACTGTCTAATTAAATGTATATAGAAAATCCCTTGCTAACAAATACTTAAACCTCTGCTTTAATTAACACTTCCCCCAATAGAAACACTGACACCCAATAAAATGTATGCAATGTCACTGTTATAATAAATATAGGGGGCATCTTCTGAACCCTCTGATCACTTTGCAAGCAGAAGGATTATAAAAATTAAATGTTTGTTTCTTTGTACCAGAAGACTCTAAAACACCCACTATTTTAGTGGTCTGCATGTGATTTAGTTACTTTATGAATTAGAAGCTTTTTGTAATAATTTTTTTTTAGCTAGGGTAATGTGAAGCTGACCCTCACAAAAAAAATAATTTCCTGTTTTTGTTTTACCTAGGTAGCGGTAGGTAGGAAATTTAAAGGGTGTTTCAGTCAATATAAAGCTAAAGAAAATATGTGTACTAGCGAATTGCCCGTCAAAAAATGACGGCAATGAAATCGTAAGTGAGGTAATGGTGTTTGGTGTGTAATAATGAAATATATAATACATTAATAAATGAATATACTTTACCTATTTTGAAGCATTGTGTTGAAGAGCTGCAATCTGTTTTGATGTTGCTGCAGCATTAGTGGTGTGGAGCTGTTGTGTAAGCGTGATGAATGTGTGCAGTGTAATAGAGTGCGTGGGCGAGACAAAAGCATTAGCGTAGTGGTGTACTTCCGCATTGGCGTAAAATGGCGGGTTATCTGTGGTATGCGTCTTCGCGGATTATCCGTAGGTGCTTCCTGGTGTTTTGCGATTTTCTTGTGGTGTTTTGCTAGTGTGTTGTGGTGTTTTGCGTGTTGAGAGTGCTGTAGGCTTGTTTTAATTTTGTTCATCGGCCATTTTTTCTGTTGCTTAGCGATTATCGCTTATGAAATTTGTTAGTGTGTAAACTCTTTTTTTTTGAGTGAAATGAAGGTGTAAGTTGGTTTTTTGAGGTCCTGGATGCTCCCTGTTGCTGTAGGTAAGTTTTTTATGTATGTGCTGTGTGTATGTATTGTGTTTTGAATTTTGTAATGTTCGCGAGTTGCGTCCGAGTGTTGCGAGGTCATAATGTGTGTTAACGTGTGTCGTATGTTGTTTGCGTTGCTAGTAAAAGTTTGCGAGGGTCGTAATTGGTGTGTCGTGTTGTTTGCGTTGCGACGTTAAGTTTGCGAGGGTCACAGTTGCTGGCATGGAGCGCCCTCGCAAGCGTTAGAAACAACTCGCATGCTCACAACTATATATGTGATAGAGAGTTGTTTAGTATTAGTGTTATCAAGCCCTTAAAGTGTTTTAACAACAGGGGTGGAGTCCATTCCTCTATGAAGAGTCTCCCCCGGTCAGGTAGATCTTCAGATGGATGGGCTCCTTAAAGGTTCATGCACAGTCCAGTGTATATAGAGTTTTATACCTGCTCCCCTCTTATCGGGTCTATCGGTTTGCTTAAGCCCACATAGTAATACTAGTATATAAGAACCGTGCAGAATAACGTTTCAAATATGTATGTTTACAGTTATATGTAATGATTGAGTGGTTTTAGACTGTACCTATTGAACTGACAATCACACTGTTTTAGAGGCTTGGCATTAGTTCCCTGTGGTACTGGCTTTCATATTGAATTTAAGATCTTACTAGCCCCATTTAAACCTGTTTCATTCTCTACGTTCCAAAGTTTTTTTCTACCAGGAGTTTGTTTAAGGGAGCACCTGTCCTGTGACTATAGTAGAGATTAGCCTTTCCAACTAATTTCTGGGTACTGTAATTTGTAACCTTACTGTATCTTCTGCGCCTCTCTCTAGTGAAAAAACAACACGTAACAAAGTAAAAGTAAAAAAATAACTTGTGCTGTATTGGGAGCGATTATTCTCATTCCTGCTCTACAGTTGTGATTTACAGTAACTATTTTTTAAGCAGGCTTCTGGCTGTTTTCTTTACTCTATTTATGTGAATATGTTAGATGAAAGATACGTAATTGGTGTGATGTTACTGCTACTCACTAGTGGGTTCTGCTAAAACATTGCTAATCTATTTTTTAATGTTCATATACTTTACATGCACCTGTGTTTTGAAGAGTATACATTAAATACACAAAGATTATAGGATTCACAAATCCATTAGTGAATACTCAAAGAAAATTCTTATGTAAGCCTCAAAGGTCTGATGCCTGATAAATCTGTTGCTATCATTCTAATTTTCTATCCATAATTTTCTAAAACTGAAATAAAACATTTTAACACCAATTGATTTCTCATAATACCTTTTACAAGCTAAGACACAAAAAAGTGTGAAAAGGTGACAATACCACCCAGAACCATAAACATATTTATTGTTTCTGTAAGCTTTTGTTTAAAGTTCACTCTGCAAAGGGCTCAACTGAGATTGTTTTATACTAGACTTAAAGCATTCTTGACAATGGTTTATACCCAAATTAAAACATATTTTGGCATGGAAAACATTCAATACTTGTCCTCCCATTTCTGGTAAAATGCATCTCTCATCACAACCTTACAACGACTTCCCACTTGACAAACACCTGGGCTGACTGGATGAATAAACAGGGTTTGCAAGCCTGGACTACAATCATATTTTCTGGATTAAGTTTCATCCACTTTATTGATTCAAATTGAAAAGTGTTTGAATTTAAAAACAAAAAGGTTACCCAAAATATATATATATATATGTTACAAATAACCCAGCATAAGTGAATATCATATCAATATTGTCTTACAAGTTGACTTAAAAAAGTACCACTTTGCAGTTCTGTTATGTGCCTTAATATTAAAAAAAAGTTATAGTGCACTATTTTTGCTTTTTAATTTCCAACTGTCATTACCCTATTATTTCCCTGTATGTTTAAATGCTTACTTTGTCCTCTTGCTTTATTTACAGCATCTTTTCCATATTTCCACGTGGCAAACTAATTTAAGAATAACATTAACATTATAAAACATAATTTCTCTAGGCATGCTACAAGACCACAGTCTCTCAAATCCCCAAATCACATACAGCTACTTTATTTGCAAATCTGCAATAAAAAATATTTTTGTTTACGTTTTATTTATCCGTGTTATATCGATCCCGGCAATCAAGGAGTTAATACATATCATAAAACCCGCATGGACTAAAACAGTTGATTTATTGATTTTTATTGATTTCTAAATTTCTGGGTTGCGAGTCCTATTGCAAATTGCACTTCTAAACACTAATTGATTGTAGTTTAAACTCCATGTTTTACTGATGTCATGATGACGGTCTCATTTACTATTGGCTCTGTCTAAATTTTATCTTACGGGTTTGCTTAATTGATCATGATCATGCCATGAAATGCTATGTACTGGTACATGGTTTGCGTGTTGGGGCTCTGAGCATGCAATTACGGGCTTGTGTCAGTTAAATACATCTACATATGTAAAACATTTGGAACCTGCGGCCATAAATTCAGTTTGAAGGTAATTACGTGCTTGCAATTAAAAGCGGCTGTCGTAATTAACCTCTGGCATCTATGCTTCTATGTGCAGCTCAGAGGTAAAGAACTTAACCACCCTCAGAGATGATGGAACAATGACACAAATGGAAAGTGGTGCCTAGGCATGAAATGAGTATGGAAATGAATTATCATACTACCTCCCTTTCTAGTAACAGATAATGAATGTGCAGTAGCAGGCTTCTGGGAAAAACAACCATGAAACAACTTAAAGGGACATGGGGTTCCCAAGTGTTCCCTGTTTTTATATTAAAATAAACTAAATAGACATTTATTTGCTTATGTAAACACAATTTTAGTAATAATTGCTTAAAAACTCTATTTTTACACACTGAAACCTCCAAACAGTCCATGTTTATGCATACAATGTTTCTATAGTAGTCAATGTACTAGGCAGTCACAGACTGTGTCTCAGCAGCATGTTATTACAATTGGATTCAGGAAGATTGGGAGGGAGAGGTAGTGTGGTGATATCAGTAATTGTAAAAAAAAACAACAAAAAAAACGAGGAAATACATTGGTATTTTTAATTCAAGTGAGACTAACAGTAGGGGCCATTCACCCCATGCTTTTGGGATATGTCGCAGAAGAGGTACTGTTCCTAGGAATGACTGACTGATTGAATCTTTTTGGATTCGATCAAAATATTTATCTTATTAAGAAGTCCAATAGCTTGGGAGCAAATTCTTGAATGGACTGAGGTGGCATTATTTAGAATCTCCTGCAACCCATATGGTGAGCCTGGGTGTCAACAGATCAACCATAAAGTCCATAGAAATATTAATTTCTTTCCGGTAGATTTTTACTTTCGGGTAGAGAAATGGGATGTAGTAAACCTTCAAGCAACTGACTCACCATCTAGGTATTTGCACAGGTTTGCAGACTGAAGGTTGTGGAGAATAATTGTTCTCTGTTCTCCTGGGTAACCTTGAGAAGAGTCATAATGCCATAAAATTACATTGCAATTTAATGGCAATGGGCTGGATATAGTATAGCTCTGGAAGATGTTTGGCCACTTGCAGGAGTATTATGATCACTAGTTCAGTAATAGAAAAATATCCCTCAGATATCATCAGAACATAGGGCCAGATAAAATGAGAGTAGTATAGAAGTCAATGGTCAGTGACAGAAAGCAGTGGTTTGTTAAATATTAAATCAGTGTCATATCCAAAGGTCAAATACTAGAACAGCAATACAGAATTAGAAAAAGGAAGTTTTATTGCAAAGCTATCCAACAAATCAATAAAGTGCAAAACATTCTGCTGGTTTAAATTGCCCAGGTGTGCCTCGTCCTCAGGCAACAGAAAATAAATATTGTGTACTACAACTCCCAGTAGCAATACTACTTTTATTTATTTCAGCACAAATTCAAAACAGACAGATTGCATGAAGGGGACATGACACACCAGCACACACACTGAACGTAAACAAGCAAGCAAGCAAACTCTGCAATTTAGACTTAAAAAACTGATTCAGAACTTGTTAGCTTTCTTTTTGGACTCCAGCACACACCAAACAATATGAAATCACTTGGGATAATGAACAACGGCATGGTCAGCTATGTGTATCATTATGTTCTTGAGCGGAGATTTTTGAGAGAGAACAGCAAAGGGACACATTTCTGATGTAGCTAACAGAAACATAGAAATTGCAGACTTCCTGCAAGGAATATAGAGACCAGTGCTTCTCCAAGCAACACCATCTAGGTTAGTAGCATCAACTTGCACTGTTACTAGGGCTTCCAGTGCTGTGAGTGCTAGGCTTAGGCAACTGACTTCTAAGACCAGACATAGCATTGAAGCCTCTTTTGGAGCATCTCTAGCTAATATTGGATATTTGACAATGAGGCACTATTCTATAGAAAGGTGATAAGTGGGCAGTCTGGAAGTCTCATGAATGTGGGGGCATCTTGCCTAAATGTTGGCACCCAATGGCTCAGAGGTTTCAGGTCCATGCCATTCTTCATTTCATTGAGAAGCTTACACAATTGTAAGCTGTCTGGATCTAATGCATCATCATTTTTTGTATGTGACATTTAATCTCAGAATACATATTTCAAACCTATTCAGAATCTGGGTAATGGGAAAGCACATTAAGGCCTGGATGCTGATTAGGCCAGTACCATACATAGCCACCACTTAGAATACCTTCATATTCTGCTACAGACTAATGGATGGATGGTGCTTATTGATTACTGTATGAGTTTCAGTAGTACACACCTATATCAAGACCCAGTTTGGTCACGTTACATGGGATATTTATTTGCTGTGGGATTTTGTAAAAGTTTCCTAGAGCCTTGTGAACACTGAATTATTCGTTGCCACCATTACCCAGTGTCATGACTGGCTTTTGGGGCCTGGGTGGGACTTCCCTGAACCACACATACAAGGTCCCTTTCTGACCCATGGAGTCTGTTTTTGGGACCCTAGCCCATGTGATTGCCAACTACGGAGGCTTTACCAGGACTATGACATGTTGATAGATGAGTATGTGGCCTTGACATGCTCAAGAAACAATGTTTGTCACAACTTCATGGACATTGGGACTTTGTGGGTTGTTATTGTTTGTTTTGCTGTATTGAAGAAATATAACATCTATCATTATTGCATTGTTACAAGATTATTGACATGTTGGGTTCAATGTGAGTTACAGATCAGAATCAGGTGATGTCCAGACTTGTTACTAGTTTAAAGAGACACATACCAGTTCAGACTGTCTGCTATTGTTAGGACTCATTACCCCCTGTAGAGCGATAGAGAGCTGGAAAAAGAATAAAAGCAATTAAGTTATTAGCCATCCAGGCTCCTGACCTGGAGGGGGTGATCAATAACTCTGATATCATCTGGGTAATGTGACACCACACAGTCCAGATACTGCTCTATTGTGATTGGACAATGGGTTATTTGCCAAGGTTGGGGCTCTATTTATTGGTTACTGTTCTACATAAATATGTTGTGTTTTTAACACAAATTTTATTTTTAAATGTTGTGCTTTGTTTGAATATACATAAACACTGTGTATGCCATTTTAGAGGAAAGGCTTTTTAATATTTTGTATCCTGAAACTCTGCTGGTTCTTATGAAAGGTACCAAAATCCAGTTTGCATTGGCTGGGCAGAACCTGTAATCCTGGCTCTCTGATCTCCATGACTGGTGGAAGTTTTCTTGAATTGGCATGCTGGTCGCTGATATAACCCAAACTCTCACAATCCAAGGGTGTTACTGTAGCAGAAGGCAGGAGTTTTTGTGGTGAATGTGGTCCCCTACATCTGGATTGTGACACCCAGTCAAAAAAATTGATAATGAAATATATCCTTCATGTGTGGTTACAATCACGGGCCCCTTGGCATAATATGCAGCAGCCAGACAACACTGATGGGTGTCAGTCAGACCAATCAAACATGCCAAAGTACTAAGAAGCAGCAGTTGTGAGGCCTCAGATCCCACACACCTTGCATTAGATGCTTCAGATCAGATGATAAATCACATGGTGTGTATATTGGGCTTCTCGTTATATCTGTGCTCAAGCTAGATTTCCACTTCCCTCCATACTGGGCAGTGAAGTACAGCCCAAAAATGATGTTATCTGGTTTCCAGATAAATTATACAGAGCTTTTTCTTGTTGATGAGAGTGAGCCTTGCTACTAATCAGCATCCCTTCTCCCTCATACACAAAATAAATTAAGCCCTGCACATTATGGTCTGCATAACCCATGGTGCAAAAGACTCCTAGATGTTGCTTAATTCCACATACTGTATTATCCAAAATGAGCAGCCAGTAGCAGAAAGAGTTTGAGAAAGTTCACCTTATTATGCACCCCAACTATCAATCCTGGGCAAGGCTTCAGTCAGGAAGCCTGAACACTTTGGCAGATTGAGGTATGCTTCAAAGAAAATAAACTCCACACCACCCTTCACAAAGCAAGGCAGCAATAAGCTCATGTCTTTAAGGGATCAACATCACAGGGAATGCTGAGTCTCCAATAAGAAGGTTGAAGGGGACACTGTCCCCTGTAATATCTAGGAAGTCCAGACTTCAGAGTCAGGGGTAATATTAGTTATTGTCATAATTCAATCATCTTTGTGTTGCTGTACACACGTTCAGAGCTGTACACTCACAAATTTGTCTGGAGAAGCAGTCGGGTGTGGAGGATGGACAAGAGACATAGTTTCAGATCATAGAGATGTCACTTATGCAGTGGAACTGGAAGTTCAGAGAAGTGCGGTGTACTGTATTGCAGGTGATTTTAGGGAACAACACAGTGACACATACAGCTTTCTTTCATTATGTGTGTCCCCACTATATCTTGCTTTCACCAGCTTTAAATACCCACTGAATATTGTTTAATTCAGAGAAAAGTAGCACCTAGCCAAATAAACTATTTTTTTACAATTTCCATTGAGGCCAACAGTTTGGTCAAATAAAGTAATTTGTTCCCAATGGATTCTGCTCTTCTTGACACATAAGCCTCTTGCCTATTATACAGGAAGTTCTGCCTAAACATGTTACTTTTATGTAAAATAGTACCCCTAGAGAAGGTATATAATTTGTATTTTATTTATGTATTTGAAATGAGGCAGCTGACCACAGAAAAATGTAATCCTACTGCCATACATTTGAATCTTAGCTATAAACTGATTAGATCTTGATCTTTTCAGCAAATCGGATTAAGATCTCTAAAGCAAGGTTGGGGAACATGTTTCACATTGAGAATCACTGATCCCCACAGTAACAGATTTTTATCTTAGCAGATGTTATTTGCGGTGCGTCAAGTGGTGTTGGTTTGATATGGATAAAAATTCTGTCCCTTCCTGACCTTGAGTATTGTTGTAAAGACATGCTGCTTTTTGAAATACTAGGAAAAATGAAGGCTCCATCTAGGTAGAACTTTTAGGATGTGCCAGCCTAGAAATGAAGATGTCTAGTTGGAATCTGTTGCTTGGATTGCAGGTTTACTACACCTGCTCTATATTCTTCGTATAACAAAACATAAAATGGATCTGTCACTATAAGATCTCGTTCTCTGGTCATTCTTGTCCATTATCAGTCTCTGTTGTGGTACAATAAGGACAGTTTGGAACTCTTACACTTTACCATTCTGTTGCCTTAAACATACAGCCGTAAAAGGCTAAACAGACAAGACTAATTGTAAAATTCCATATACATGCAAAATATGTTTCGGTAGAACTTGACCCTTAAGCTGTTACTGACTTTTTAAGTTCTGCATCTGCTATCCTGTCCTCCGTATTGTAAACTCAAACTAGCACAGCCCTCCACTCATTATGTATCAGTATGCATTCTTATGTAATTCTGAAAGGGAAAACGAAGAGCCATGTCTAAACCTGATATCAATCACAAGGGGTGTATTTTCCCCTGGTCCCCTTGTGTATTGCTAAGTGGTGGTGGTGAAGGGGCTTGTGTACCTGAATGAAGCTGTGAGCTATACCATGTAAGGCCACTGTAGGTGGGCCCGTCATAGTAAAGAGGTCAGACAAATCACAGTCCACCAGAGAAGGAACTGGCAACCCAATCCATTATCCCCTGTCATAGTCCACAATATCACTAATTGGACATTTGCATGTGTATTAACCCTTTATGTTGATTATATCCGATAAATTATTATATGATATCTAATGCTATTATGACTATTATTAATGTATACTAATACAATTGTAAGGCAGGTAATGCTGTTTGGTACACAAAGTAAGTATTTTGGTTGTGTGAGTAGCGTCGGCGCTCCCGCCTTTGACGCTCATTGCAAGCCTCTTGGTTGGTGTATGTTTGGTTATGAGAGCTCCTTTGGCGCTGATTGTAAGGTTTGCACTGGTGGCCTTTTGGCTGGCATTGTGAGCCTCTCCCCTGGTGTAGTTGTGGTTCTGTAAACACCGTTGGCGCTGCTTGTGAGGCTTGCGCTGATCACCTTTATTGTGATTCTGTAATTTATGTATTTGTTTTTTTCTGTGTATGTATTTTTTTATGTAAATGAATTAATTATTAAAGTTATAAATTAATATACTTTACCTATTTGTAATTAATATATGCAGGAAGCAATATGCAATATGTTCGTGCAGCATACAATGTAGATTTGCACTGTTGGTGAGTTGAGGTGTAAGTGTCAGCAACGTCTGCAGGGTGTAGTGTAAATAGGCTTTGTGCGCGAGGGGAAACCGTTTGTTTAGCTGTGTAGTTCCACATTTTGTAATGTTAATGTTATTAGTTTGCAGTTAGTGTCGTAAAATGTCTGCGATTGTGTATGTGTTAGGCAGGTGTGGAGCATTTAGCGTGCTTCCTAATAGTGTATTTAGTAGGTCGTACGGGTCTGTGTAAAAGGCGTATGTGCTTGGCGGTGTTTTGGGTGCTTAGGGGTCGTGTAGCCTTGTTTTCGTTTTTTTCCGGCTGCCAATTTTTCTCTCGCTTAGGGGACTTTCGAGTGGCAAAAATCTTTAAATTCTATCAAATATGGTGTGTAACCTCATTCCCAGACTCCTGGCTGTCCCCCCTTGCTTTGTGTGTATTTTATTTTGTATTTAGTATTTAGTGTTTTTTTGACATATGTGATGTCCCATGACCTCAACCATTGAAAACACACTAACACGGTTAGAACAGTATAATAAAGTTTTAATTCATACACAGAGCACAATCAGAAATGGTCAAGACTGTGCATTAATATCATGGGTGGGGTGTGGGCGGATCCCAGAAGAGCAAGAGGCTTCTGGTAAAAAGGTGATACCTACAGGGGCTAATGTCATAGTCTAGAATAAGCATGATGCATAGCACATACCACGTTCGCATGCGGTCACTACACCACTGCAACTGGAATCTGATGAAAAAAAGGATCATCACAAATCACTCCATTTAATTGAATAAACTATTAATGTACATATCACTTACAACTTGTCTAGATTTGCTCAATGAAAGAGATGATTCAACCTCTGGACTGTGTAATCCAATCCAAACATGCATGTACAGTACAGTGCTAAATATTGTAGCTGTAGCAATATACCAACTCACCTGATTCCCATCTGTAAGCATTACTAACTATTAGCTCGGTCTCTGGATAATCAGCAATATGGAGAAATACCCATTAATACGGAGAGGACACAAAGATCAGCAGCCAGATTCACTGTTAGTTACATCAGACCCTATGATCTGTTTTCAGACTGCTATTGAGGTCAGGATCACAAGCTTCACTAGTGCATTTATTAAAGCAGGTTGTCATTAACATGCCATTGTAAGACTTTGCAAGTCCACCACCATATCGGTATTAGTGTACATTTGAGCTAACTTTGCAAGTCCACCACCATATCGGTATTAGTGTACATTTGAGCTAACAACAATCATGTCTTAGGTATCTGGCTATATGATAGCTTTAAGATTGTGGGAGCTACATGTTAGGGGGGGGGGGGGTGTCATTAAAGGAATGTCTACCTGAGAGGCACTGGGAAAACCTTACACCTCATACATTTCCTTCACAATGCTCGCAGATGCAGGAGATGCCTTCATGGACCGGAATAGTACCTAAAAAAACCTACAAAATAAGGCCTTAAAAATCATAGGAACTGCAGCATCTCTTCTGAACAGCATTTCTCAGTGACTATCAATTGGTGACATGTTCAACAGAACCCTACTTGTCCACAGAGAAGAGGATCATGGACCATGTGATAGGAGGTAGTCATCTGCATTCAAAATATCACCATCAGATAGGCCAATATCCAAGATTCTGTAGCCAGGCTAGATTAGGTTAACATTGTGACCAATAGATTGTCATTGAGGAGTGCTGTTGAGAAGGCACAGACATATTTGCAGCCCCTATATCCTCCTCCGCCTAGGCATAGGGCCCCAATCACCCGTGGGCTGCCGCCGTCTCTCTGGAGTTGGTGGTGGGCAGGGGCCCCCAGGAAGCAGTGGGGGAGGCATGGTGGGAGGAGAGGAGGGGCCGGGCTACGGGTGGCAGGGGGATACCTCCGGGGTGGAGGCGGGGCTGCGAACCAGAGCGTGTTGCATGGCCTTAGCTGTGACTCCTTGGAATGTGCTCTGGCCCTCCCCAATGCTCAGCAGCCCGGCCAGGTAGGATTCCGTCATTTGATGATGCATCCTCTTCTCCCTATTGCGCCTTGCATCTCTGCCTGCGCAGCCTGGCCTTATGTGGGTGAGGGAGGCCCGTGGGGCATGGCCAGGTGAGGAGGTGGCAGGGTGGGTCTGGGGCCCAAACTGAGCCTGGGGCAAAACTGGCGGTGGCTCAGCCTTTGGAGGAGGGGGATAGTGGGGATGAATGCCGGCGATGTTGCCGGTGGTCCTGATGGTGACCCCACTAGCCATATGACATCCTCCTCTGAGCCAGGGCCCTTGGGTTCTCTTCTTTCCTCCTCTCCCTGCGCTGGTTCCTGCTGGGCAGGGGCTTGCTCCTCCACTTCCTGCTCTGATGGGGCCAACGCCCCGCCTCTGGACCCAGACCTCCTTGATGATGAAAGAGAGAAAAGAGCGGTATATGTCATTAGTATATTGAATAATTCATTGTTTTGTGTGCATTCCTACCTACCTGACATCTACACTTGGACCTGGATGATAATCCTAATTGCAACTCGGATTAGCTATCATTTGGTTCATGGTCTTGATCCCTCTTGGCTCCTAAAGCTTGATTCCGGCTGCGTTTTGAAACTGTATAGGCTGCAGAAGGAACACCAATAAATGGCCTCTCTATTGCTTGTTTACTGTTGTTGTGCCCAGGAATGACAGTGATTTGTAAGCTTCATTGATTTAATGACGCATCCATCAATCCGTTGCTAATTCCATGGAGCTGACATGTCAGTTGGTCATCCTGTACATGTGTAGTGTGTGTGATGCACAGGTGGTGGCATGTTGGTGTATGTGATATTCACCTGACATGGAGGCTGTGTCCTGCTGTGCCACCAGGCCTGTAGCTCCAGCGGTGGGCACCTGTCTCAGAAGGTCCTTGGCGACCCTCTTCAACTCATTATAGGTCACAGTCTGGTTCTTGTCCTCGTTGGCCATCATCCTCCAAACCTTGGCCCTGATGTCGTCAAACAGGTGCTTGACGGACCTCACATCCCTTGGCGCTGTGCCTACCGCTGTAACCTCAGCCACTACCTCCTTCCACGCCTGAGCCCTAGGCCCTGGCCTAACTTCCCTCCCCCTGCAAGAATTACGGGGCGGCCACCGGTAGCACTTAGGAGGACCACATTCTCCCAGTGTGAGTAATTGTGTCTGTGCTTGCCCTTAGCCTCTTGCCCTTCCGACTGTGGTTGGGGACGCTTGCCTCCCTGACCTGACCCTTCCTCGAACTACCACCCCCCCGGGATCAGGCCCCCTCCCTTCTGTCCCTCTTCAAAGTGTGCCTGGTGCTAGGTCCACCCTGCCACCACCCACTTCTTCCTCTACACACCCATCCTCCTCCTCCTCCCCACCACTCCTCTCCTCCTCCCCACCACTACTCCCCATGGCCACCTCTCCTCCTCCTCCCCACCTCTCTCCTCCCTCCATTATAATCCCAAAAAAGAAAATAAGGATAAATAAAAATAAGTGTTGCTGTATATATAGGATGGAAAAAAATGTGTGTGTTATGTGTATTTAGTAACTGTTGGTGGATGGGGTGTGGGGGATGGGGGAGGGTGTATGGAGTGACCTAGCTCTATATGTGTTCTTTAAATTATGTTTATTGCAATTATGTGTAATCTGTTAATATGTGTAATCAAGGATTAAGTGTAAAATCGTATGTAATAGAATATAAATGAACAAAACCGCAAAATACTTCTCTCTAAACTCTTCTACTCTCTCTATGACTCAAAACCAACCACCAACTCCGGGACCTGTGTGCTACTTTGAAAGAAAATACAACAAAGTCAACTCATGGGCGTGTGGAATACAAATTTTAGTCTCCCTCTATCAATCATCTTCGGCTAGACTGCTTTCTTTTGGCTGAGAGGCCTGTGTCGCACTACGTTATACCGCAATTGGATAGTGATGGCCGATCCTGGCTCGGCTGGCCCCTTTACAGCTTGCATGCGCTGAAAGGTTTTATAGGCTTGTGTCTATCGCCCATAACTCTCGCCATCATTCAATATAATAGCTCTGTAACGTAGCCGAATTTCAAGCCTGCAGCCTTTGCGGGTGTGCCGATGCTGCTACGGCCTTCGAATTTAATGAGGCTGTTGGATATTAGCAACCCAGTGTGCCAAAGTTCCAAATAAAAGGGTTGCTTGTGGGGTTCAGGGGAATCCCATAAAACAACCCAAGATACTTGCCATAAATTCTAAGGTTATGGCTTGATAAACAAAGACCAGACCAGTGTCTTGAACCACGACTAAGGACTGACTTTATTGCCAAAACACAGTTATATACAAAAATGAACAATGTTAATATACTACAATCTGTTACTCAACACAGTTTATAAAATACAAAATACAAAGATTACAGTTAGCAGTGCACAGAGTCCTAATATTTAATCACAAAGTTAAACAATAAGCCTCTACCATTCTCATAAAAATAATGATTACATTTGTTCTTTTGACATCTGACAAACAAGTAAACATAAACAATTAACTATTTCAAACAAATGTTCCTTTCTCATACTACAGGATGAAGTTTCATACTCCTATTCTCTATATTACCATATATTCTACAGTACTGTATATATAAATGAAGCACAGTTGTTTAACCTTCTAAGTAATCAATTCAAGCTATTCAAATGAGCGTACTGAAAATATGGGATATCAATGTTTTTTTTATGTCTCATTCATATATTGTACCAAAAATTTAGAACAGAAAAAAACAATGCAACTTTCAGATCACTGCATACTTCTGCCTGTTAGTAAAATCTACACAAACCCAGTACAGACAGTACATAGATGATAAACCTGCTTTTATTTATTTGACCAAACCTGAACAAACAGATTTGTGGCTCATGGTATCAATGTCTTATACCCAGGTTTTCAATTGTGCGCTGACCCATTCAACAAATACCAAAATGCAATTTGGATGGTTCTAATACAAATATGCATGTGAATTAATTCATATTTTTACAGATGTAGTAGACAGATTGTAAAGACATGGGAAATACTGCAAAAAACTGAGCCTATCTTTTACTAACAATAATAAAGTGAAGCAGAGAGGATTAATGAAACATTGTATTGTTAATCTAACATCTGGCTGGCAAAGTGCAAGGCTGCACCACAGGGAGCCTTGCGTCAGAGGTTCTTTTATTCTTGTCAGTACCAATTGAAATCACTTATAGGCTCCATCATATTCAAGACAATGCAGAATGGGTACTGTGAAAATCTGAACGAAAACAAGATTTACTGTCTTTAATTATCCTTTCATTGCTCTAGGACAGAAGCACATCATATATTGCATGTTCCATTACCCATGGCAAATGTAAAGCATGTCTGAAAAAAATCCATTTCATCCTCCTTGGACAGTAAAATAACAACTAGCATTTCATGACATTCCTATAATGTATTAACTGTGCTTTAACAGTGTGGTACTATATCAATATTAGCACCAGTTACATACTATAACTATGTTATTTCCAACCACTCATACACAGAAGAATGGAAAACTGAGACACTGGCAGTGATCACATATAATAGTTGTCGTAATTGAGACTTGTCATCACGCAATGTTAAAAAATATGGGTTTGTGCATGCGCAATGAGCGGCGAACCACTTTGCTGCAATGAGCTCCGAAGGCCGCCCATTGCAGGCCTCGCAATTGTGGCCTTTCAGATTACCTCTAAGGGTCATCTGTCCTGTTATAGATGTTATTTGCCTAAGGACGCTACACTGATGGAGGATGGAAACAGATTGAAGGCGCTCATGGCGATGCAGGCAATCAGCGCTGATCTCAAGGCACGCAGGACTTTGAAATAAATTACAACTTTATTACGACTCGGAAAGCCGTCGGAAGATCACCAAAAGACTCCAATTAATTAAAACAAATAAATTACACTCTCACACACAGCACAGGGGGAGAGTCAGGGAGCCTGTGAGTGAAGTTGCAAGCTAATTTGAGGCTTAATTGGCATTTTTCAGAAATTGAAAATCTGCTAAGCAAGGAAAAAAATGGCGTCCGTAAATACGTAAATGTTTTCAAAAAGGCTCAAAACGAGTCTGAAGCCAATAACAATTAGCCCATCATCGTGAGGCACTCAAGACTTGAACAGAGACAGAGATGAGAAACACAGGGGAGGGAGAGGGTGGAAAGAGGCATAGGGGGGAGACGGGGGCAAAGAGACACGGGGGAGGGAAATAAGGAAAAAAACACAGGGAAGGGGGGGGGGGGAGAGAGGGGGAACAGACACAGGGGTCAGAGAGTTGGGAGAGGTTCGCAATGAGCGCCAAAGGCATGATAAGTGCCAAATGCGCTCATCGTAAGTCATGAAAGTGGTGGGTTGGACGACGTCTGCAAAGGCGCTCATCACTCATTGAGATGGCACAAAAGTGGTGGGTTGGCCGAAGGCCTGAAATGAGCAGCGAAGACACTCATTGCAAAGCCTGTAAAGTAGACAGTGGGAGAAGCTCGTAGTGAGTGACAGGCCCGCAAGTTAGAGGTGGGAGAGCCTTGCATTGTGTGGCAAACAGCATTGACAGCCTTCAAATTGTATTGCCGTAATTTTTGACGGGCAAGTCGCTAGTTAGCATATACTGTATCAGTGCATCTACAGACCATCATACATCCCTACAAAAATTATATATATTATTTCTTTTATATATAATTGTGCACATGGGATGTTTTAAAGATCTAATATATAATATTAAATCATTTAAAAGTTTACTGTGATTGTAAAAAAGAGCTTTTCAGTGTGACAGAGCAACACTTCCAAAAGCTGTGAGAAACTCGGATGATAACATTTTAAACAATGCTTTTGTTATTATGTATGAAACAGGATATACTATGGGCCATATTCTATTAGCTTCTTGCAAATGCATGAACTGATAAAGTTTTAAAACAAAACTAATATGAAAACAGGATACATTTTGCATTCAGGTTTTCAGTTCCTTTTAAAATGTGTGTGTACACTCTTGGATTGTTGTGGAAAGATAACTTATTTCTGATTAAAAGCAACAACCTCTCTTATTTTTTTAACATAAAAATGTATGACGCCTGCATTTATGACAAATCTCATAAAGAGCAGGCACACAGTGCTGCTCTCTATTATTTTACCCTTATCTCCCTTGGCAAAAAGCAGATCCCTTGCCATCCACAAAGGATTTCAATTTTGCAGTTGCCCCTGGAAGACTTAATTTCACCCCCAAACCATCATAAAGGGGCCGAAGAGAACCTGAGCTTAAAGTTTGCGAGAAAAATCAAAAGAATATGAATTAATTTTTTAAATCTTAAAAGTTTTTTTTGTCATATCAAGCCTTAAATAATATCTTTTTATAAGACCACTAGAATGGTCTTTTAAGTATTATAGAACAATTAGCAAAGTATGTTAATGGCTGAACAATAAGGTTTAGTCACTCTCTCTTCAACAGGCATATTGTTTCTCCTAGCATCTGCATGGTCTCTGTGCAAACCTGTTGGATCATTCCTGTAGCAGAAAACAATGTTTGTGTGTGTTTAACTGTATGTGGCGAAGGTAGTAGAGAGAGCAGAAGGAGGATAAGGAAGGAGGGCAGTGGAGTTTAAAGGAGATAGATGAAGAAGAAATGTGAGGAAATAGTTTGTGTGTGCAAAGGCAGCACTACCATATGCAGTCCTCTCATACCTCTAGAAGATTCCATTTTGTGTCACTGTCATGAAATATTTATATCCCGTGTACACTATTGTATTGACATTTTCAGTAACTCAGTTTTGTGTGTGCTTTTTGGAGGATGGGGTTCAAATACTGGTGTAAGATGGAATAGGGCAAACGTGGAATAAAATAGGAAAAGAGCAGGAACAGTAACCATTTATTAAACAAAATTGATGTGCTGAATGACCATCAGTATTGGTCTAATGGTCCGAAGATGCATGTGACAATTTGAATATGCCATAGAAAAAATATCTCTGCACAAATATTAAAAGTTATCTTTAAAACAGGTGCTGTTAACAGGGACTGTTGTTTGGGAGTTTTTTTTACATTGTATGTAATTCTTCCTATAGAGCTTTTACCCATATTATTACTTTCATTTTCCATAGCTATTAGCTCATTAGGGTTCTATTGTTACAAGATTCATATTTATCATGAGAAAACTAAAAATCCTTGCTACATTATACTGTAGTGTAGCTGATTAATTTCTTAGTTTCTATAGAACAATATAAGAACATAATCTATTTATCTCACAAGTAGTAGTTCTGAATTGGAACACTACTGGTATAAATCTGAAAAGAAGCAATCTATTATGTCAGTCACATATTGAAAAAATACAATAACAGCCATATTAATGTTATCTGTGACAATTCCATATAATAATTTATTTTATTTGAAAATATTTTAACTGATCTATAGAATAACTGTGTTGCATAATTATGACCTGAAATATTTTTCATTGTGTATTACTGCTTTAAGAATAGGCACATGTACCAAAGTGACATGTAATCTGTGGGCTAAATTATCTGTAAAAGAATATGTTTAATTGGCAATTTGACATAATGAATTGTACTCTACATTGAATTTAACCCCAATGCTTCCCATGCTGATAACAAAGAGAGTTATGTTGCTGTTGATTAAAAGGTCAATGGCAGATGGTGCTAATAGACAATTGTTATCTAGTCCTGGTTAATACAGCACTAACTGAAACAATGAAATACAGTGTGTTTGTAGAAACAGGAGCCATAAAACACTTAAAGAGTATTTAAGCCTGTTCTGCTTAAACTATAGTAATTTACAGAGTATTGTTTAGAACATCCACTATCCTTTATTGTTCTATATTAATTTCTATATTTAGTTGTGTTTTATCAATACCATTAGAAAATCGCCAATCGCCATATCACATTAGTAATTCAAGCCATTGGCATCTGTAGAAAATAAAAACTTTTATTATGTAGAATTATGATAATTATAAAATACATATAGAGGAAAAGTAAAACTCCAAATATGTATTAAATATATCAAAGTTAACAGCATAAATATAAAATGGATACAATCTCTTTTAACATGATATTTAATATATTTTATTTATAAAAAAACAAAAATGCATCCCTGAATAATTAATTAATAAGTCTTTATAGAGACAGGGATTCATATCAATTGACAATGGGATTGCCAGTTTATGAGAAGAACTGTTTAGAAATGGTATCCAGTTTTTAACAAATTAGTGCTTGATATGTTAGAATCAGTCAATGTTAATTGAATTTTAACAGTAGCAGCAGTTTAAGCAGAAATATCATGGACAAGTACCGGTACATATTTTATATATATTGTTTCGTACAGCTTTATTTCTCAGTGGAGTATACAAGATTAACAAATACTTTGCTGACCAGTTCTGTGGGGGGCCAAGGCAAAATTATTAATCCAGTAGCAAATGATCTTTTACTTTGGATAAACACAGTATTTAAGAAAAAGTAAAGTATGCTGCTTGATGTCTTAGACCCACAAAGCTGATCTAGGGTTACTTAAATTAGCGTTTGGCTCCTAGATTTGTCTGCTTGTATTTTCTAAAACAGATGATATGACTTAATCCCACTCAACCCTTAATGGATAAAGATTTTGTTCTAAGTTTTGCAAAAACATCAGTTGTGGCCAAGTCTTATCAGCTATGGTGGTAGACAGATTACGGAAGATGTGCGATGGATAAGCTTAAAGCTCTATCAGCTCAGACCAATTACAAGATTAGGGAAGAGTTGTCAAACACGAAATCAGTGCCAAAAGCAAAGAAGCAATATGTTTTTCTTTCAATCCAATTAAGTAAATAAGAAACCAAGACAATACTTTAAGGGAGATAATGTTTTTGTGACCCGAAATTGTATATTTAATTAAAATGAGAGACAAGGAAACATATTTACAAATTTACATTATATAAATATTAGTACATACAGATTTCTGCAGCAGGAATACAACATTTCTAGTATTTCTGAATTTGTGAAGAAAAACAGAAAAAAAAGTATTTCTTTGATTAAAAAATACATTTCCGGGATTAAAGTGACTCACTTCAAAAAATAATAAAGTGTTTATAAATCCAAACATTGCATTTCAAGAGTAAAATCTTCTGTTGTTAAAGTTGGCCTTCATAAAAAGATATGTATCTATTAATGTGCTGAAAGACATCTTCCTTAAAGATGCTTCAGTTATTCATGTAAGATTTGTGTTGTTTTAAAAGACTAGACTCCACATTGTGTAACTTAAATGGAAAGGCATAAATATTCCACTTGTTCAGTGAACTGAAACACTGCATTACTTTCTTGTTACAACAATGGGTTGTGGGAAAGGAAAATTAAGATGTATGTCTAATTTGTAAATGAGTTCCTGACTTGACTTTCATATTATAGAACGGCTCTTTAAAATAAAAATATATTATTTTGAACAGAGAATGAAGGCACTTTGCAGTTTATTGAACATGACATAATTAGTAATTATTTTGTGGACAGAGACAATGTGTAATAATTATAAAGCTACAAGAAAAATAAATAATGAGCTTCTTTTAGTTCAGCCTTGTGTATTAGGTTTACATAATAAATAGATCCGATCTGCTGGAAAATACATGAAGGGCAAATTAATAAAGCTCATCTTTTTTGTCTAGTGATGCTTAATACCGTTTTAACAATCTGCTCAAGACAAAAGGCCATCACTTGGACGCTGTATTCGCGTGGCAGTTGAAATCTTTATTCAATAGAATGTTGAATATGATTACCATTTGAAAATGAATATACAGACTTGACCACTCCACTGCAGGTCTGATCTTCACGTCAACAATAAAGGCTTTACTCAGCTTGAGGACAGACTGGTATTCCCAAAAGGCGCAATTAAGATTTCCAAATGTGGCACTGCGGTGAACAAAAACAGTATCCTGTATTGGAGGCTCTGCATTAAAAGCTGATTGCCTAATTGCTTATAGTAATAGCAACTTTAATAAGTATTATATTAGTGACAGTGGTTTGACTTTTAATGACAGAAAATGTGCTTCTTGTTTTGAGAGCAACATTAATATTTTTCACTTAGACTATTAAGACATTCCCTGTACGTTTTAATAGAGCCAAACGGATGTTAAACATTTTCATATATAACTAGAAATGGCTTTTATATCCATTTAACATGTTGTGTATGCAGTTATTTCTGCAATGTAAATGCATTACAACTCCCTCCTTGGTGTTTCATGAAAGTTTATTGGTGAACAACATTCGGCTTAATCTTGTGTCTTTTGTATTGAAACACTATTAATA
Source organism: Discoglossus pictus (assembly GCA_027410445.1). NCBI lineage: Eukaryota > Metazoa > Chordata > Amphibia > Anura > Alytidae > Discoglossus > Discoglossus pictus. The sequence goes on along the minus strand of CM050164.1, from coordinate 234,547,506 downwards.
CAAAACTGAAGCACAGTATTTTACAGTCTATGTATAGATATAAAACAAATCAACTAAGGCTCAATGTGAAGGTTTTTGACATTCTTTATTATTGTGTATGAATATATTTTCACTAAATCTATGTGTTTATGTGTTTAGTGACATTTTAGCACTATGGTGTAGAAATATTTGATGATGAGTATGGGCATACATTTTATCACCAGAAGAATTCGACAAAAAAAAAAAAAAAAGCTTGAAGAGTTATACAACTTTTACACTGATAACAAAAATCTGATTTTTTAAAACTTTATCTTTATATTAATTACAATTAAACTGAGATAAGCTATTTATTTTTATTTGTAATAATCAAACATTATGTGGAATCTCATCTCTTCAAATAGCTACATAGCTAAATAAGCAAATATTCTTTAAATATTTAGAATTGAAAGAATTGTCTGATAATGTTGCCTTCTTTAGGAGGCGATTACAACTAAAAAACTAAAGACAGAGCTCCTTCGTCACTACTACAACTATCTTGAGCTAAGATTTCTCATGTGTAAAAACTTTTAGATCAATGCAAAATGTTCACATATAGGATACATACATAGGCCCTCATTCAATTGTGATTTGGCCAATTGAATAGGGCTCTATATAAGCACATAGCATATTATTTTTAAGGAAGTTTTTAGTTAGTGAAAACCTTGCTTTTGGATAGATGCTTGCTAACTAAAAACTTATTAAAAAAAATATGTTATGTGCTTATTTAGAGCCCTATTCAATTGCCCAGATTGCAATTGAATGAGGGCCATAGTAATTAAAGTTGAAAAAAGACTTTCAGCCCATCAAGTTCAACCTTTTCGGATCTCCTCTGATCTGCAATATGTGGATTAGTTATTAATTAATTAGTTGTTAATTAATGATTAATTAACCATTTTTTTATTTTTTTATTATTAATTAATCCAGAGGAAGGCAAACAGAAAAAAACCCAAGTGAAACTTAGCCAATCATCTCAAAGGGAAAGGAAATTAATTCCTTCCTGACCCGAGATACTGGTGATCGGATTTTTCCCTGGATCAATAATTATCCAGGAAAACCCTGAATTCCATTTTTAATTAGACATAAATCCAGTCCCCTTTTAAAGTTATCTATCGAATCCGCTGTCACCACCTCCTCTGGTAGAGAATTCCACAGATTAACCACCCTTACTGTGAAGAACCTTTTTCTTTCTTTAAGGTGGAATCTTTTTAGTTCTAACCTCAAGGGATGTCCTCTTGTCAGTTGAAAACCTCTTGGCACAAAAAGCTGCCTTGACAAATCTTTATACTGACCCTGGATGTATTTATATAAGGTAATCATATCTCCTCTTAGACACCTTTTTTCCAGAGAAAATAAGCTTAATTTGGTTAGTCTTTCTTCATAACTTAGCCCCTCCATTCCCCTTATTAGTTTGGCTGCCCGCTGTACTTTTTACAACTCTAAAATGTCCTTTTTATGAACGGGTGCCCAAAATTGTACCCCATATTCCAAATGAGGGCGTACTAGAGATTTGTATAGTGGCAGAATTATATTTGCTTCCCTTGCTTCTATACCCTTCTTGATACATGCTAATATTTTATTTTCCTTTGCAGCTGCTGCTTGGCTTTGAGCACTGTTACCTAGGGGGTTGTCCACAAGTACTCCCAAATCCCTTTCAATGACCTGATACTCCTATATTTGCTCCATTAAGATTATAAATTTCATGGCTATTTTTCCTTCCCAGATGAATAACTTTACATTTCTTCATATTAAAAGTAATCTGCCATTTAAATGCCCATTCCTCAATTGTATGTAAATCCCTTTGGAGGGAAAGCACATCATTATGTGATTTAATTACCTAGCACAACTTTGTGTCATCAGCGAAAATGGAAACACTACTTTCCAGTCCCACCTCTAAGTCATTAATAAATATGTTAAAAAGGAGAGGACCTAATACTGAACCCTGAGGAACTCAACTTACCAAATTAGTCCAATGAGAGTATGTTCCATTTACAACAACCCTTTGCTTCATTATCCCTTATGAACCCTTATAAAAGCTTCCCCACTACAGAAGTGAGGCTCACTGGTGTATTTGTCCCCTCTTGTTTGTATAATTGAAATGCCTGTTTTTTACTCTGTATCTTGATCTTTAAATCATTGTTAAGCCACGTTGGATGTGATTTACTCCTTTCACTTTTATTCCCACTTGGTATATGGTGATAAGTATGTATATTTAGTAAGGATTTAAATGTTGTCCATTTATGTTCAGTATTTATACCTATCAGTTCTCTGTCCCAGTCTAGATTTTGTATTGTTGACCATAGACCGTTAAAATCTGCCTTTTTAAAATTAAGAGTTTTTGTTGGCCCCTTAAAATTTATTTTTTTTAAGTCAATCTCAAATGAGACTGTGTTGTGATCACTGTTTCCCAAAGGTTGCCCTATTTTAACATTTCATACTATATCAATATTATTTGTGATGTCTAAATCTAAGATAGCTTCATTTCTAGTAGGCTCTTGTACAACCTGGGCCAGATAATGATCCCTGAGTGTACTCAAGAACCTGCTCCCCTTAGCTGAACTGCTGATCTCATTTATCCAGTTTATTTCAGGGTAATCTCCAATTATTAGAACTTGTCCATGCTTAGCTGCATTTACAATCTGTAACAGCTATATTTGGAGGTTTATAGCATACTCCTACTAACATTCTTTTTGAATTTGCTGCTCCGCTATTTAACTATACCCACAAACATTCAACATTATCACTAGTTCCGCCATAAATATCTTCTCTGACTATAGGCTTAAATTCAGGCTTAACATACAGACAAATCCTCCTCTTTTACCATTGCCCCTATCTAATTAGGTCATAACTATCCAGATTAACAGTCCAGTCATGAGATTCATCCCACCACGTTTCAGCAATGCCTATTAAATCCCATTTTTCATTAATTGCTAATAATTCTAACTCTCCCATTTTTCCTGGCAAGCTTCTGACATTATCAAGCATACATCTTATTTTATGAGTTTGTTGTTTGGTGGTGCCTACCACTATACTTGAGTTACTTAGTAATACCTCCCTATTGACTATACTACCCCTCCTCATCTCGTCCCCTATGAGTTGTTAATTCATCCCTTATACCCTCTACACTTTCTACCCCATTATTTATATCTAGTCCCCCCCCAACAACCAATTGTGCAAATAATTTTCTAATCACATGCAAATGTGTGTTTTCAAACACACACTAATAACCTTCTTGAGTGTAAAGGTTGAAAATATAAAACAAAGGAAAAAAAGCACATCAAAATAGCTGAGAGCCTGATTACACAAAAGCTGATACGTAGCTACAGCAGTTCTTACAAGCAAACAACGCCATTAAATCCGAAGCCTGTAATGGCATCTGCAAAGGCTGTGGGCTTGAAATTTGGCTGCGTTACAGAGCTATTAATTTGAACCATGTATCGAGTTATGGGCCGTAGATGCAAACCCGTTAACCTTTCTAATGCATGTTGGGTGTGTGGTAGTGAACATGTTCAATTAGTCAAACCTGTAGGTAGACGGAGCCAATGGCAAATGAGATCGTCCTCATTATGTCACTGAAAAATGGAGGTTAAGTTTCAAAGCCTTACGGGTTTGAATTACTAGTTTCGATCGGCCCCGCATTCCAAGTTGAGATCAGGCATGTGGGGGGAGTGAGATCTTTGTGTGTTTTTAGATATCTCTGTAAAAACAAAGAAGTGCCAGTCTGATTTTGGACACACTAAATAAAGGTAGTGTCAGAGTCTGCTTGTACTAATCAAAGGTACATGGTGTGTGATTCTGAGATCCTAAGAAAAGGGGTCGGATGGTGCCTGTCTCTTCAGAAATCATGCTGTCATCTGAAGTGTCTGCTGGTGTCGAGATCTGAACACAAAGTTGCAACCCGTAGAGAGAGAGAGAATTGGGGTGAGCGTAGTACCCCAAACCAGGCAGGCGTATCAGCTGGTGGCATCGGTGGGAGATCTCAAGCATTTTTACAAGCAGCCAGGATGGCTACTTACAAAGACAGAGAGAGAGAGAGCCAGGTGACAGAAGCAAAGGACTGCAGAGGAATGGCCCTTCTAAAGCAATGGATGGCGTTCCTGGGATTGTGGCAGGGCCATGAGTTGTCAGGCTGGCTGAAGAAACTGGTATGGAAAGAGATTGCCTTGGAGAAACAGTATCATGCCAGGATAGGGACTGTTGGAGCTAATAGATGGGCTCTGGGAGATCGTGTATGGTAATCCTGAATGTGGCATGGGGTCTGTAAGGAGGCAGAATAACTTATTTCTTAAACGCTGTCAAGGTCTGGGACTAGAACCATGGTCCCCGGAGGCAAATTTGCTGGAACCCCTGACTCAGAAAGAGCTGCAGCTGAAGACTGAGTATGTTGAATTGCTGGATGAGGCATCCATGGAGGGGTTTTGGCCATCCAGTTGGGAAGAACTCTGTCAGGCGGACAGGGAGGAAGAGGACTGGTTACCAGAAGTCTGGAGAGAGGATATTATGGACTCTAACCAGGACTATACAAATATGGAGGTACAAATGGGCCAGGCCCAGTTAATTTTTGCTACAACTGGAACAGATGAGGATGGTACCATACATTATGGGTACATCTCAAAAGCAGTAGAGTCTGAGTCTCAGACAGGAATGGCAGGCCAGATGGAGGGCCTGGAAGAGTTCTGAAAGGAATCAGAGATGGATTGTGAACCTATCATGGGGTTCCTGTGGATAACTACAGTCCAGGAACCAGCCATGGATACAGGTGAGAACAAAGAGAATAACCTTGGGACTGTGTCAGACCAAGGGGGCCAGCCATACCCAAATGGCTGGGGCACAACTGCTAATCACGAGGCAGTTGAGAATCCCAGGCGGTGGTTCCAGAGAGAGGGGGATGTGACATGCTGATCCAAATGCAACCTAGAAATTTGGAGTCTTTAGGCCAGGACACAACATTGGGTGCCGGCTTCCAGATCCAACCAGTACATTCCCCCTTGGAATTACTATTTTTCTGGGCTCCCCAGGGGAGTGTTTTACGCAAGCAGTGGGGCAGAAGAGTGCATGGACCATGGTTTTTGGGGGGTGGGATGGCAATGGCACCCTTGGACTGTATTGATTACCCTGGCACAGAGGACTGTTGGCAGGACCCAGGCCTAGCAAACAGTCTGGATGGGAGCATCAAAGCTCACTGGCCCTTGGGAAAGGCTGTAATGGACTGTGGACCTTTGAAGGAGCTCCAGCTCATAAAAACTGTCTGAGGGCTAGCCATGTCACTTTGGGAACTGTGACCTGGACTGGGTACTACCCTGGGACCCTTTTGACTGGGTGAACTAATACCTCACACTGAATTGCTGGTTATGCAGTTAGATAGATAAGGGGAGTTCTAAGTTTACCAAGGGTGTTGTGCAGTCAACTGCTTGATGACATTTTTTCATGTGGTATAACTTACTTAATTTGAAGTACCTTTTATAGAGTACAAACAGCAACCCTATTCAATTTGGGCTATGTCTTAAAACGTAGCTCGTATTGTAAAAAGTAGGACCTACGGCTATTAAATTAGCCCAGTAAAGCCGGCCGATGACGATCTGCGCGCTTGCTGCGAAAAAAGCCTACAGGATGAGCAAAGATGAACTTCGCTGCCGCAAATCCTCTGATCCGTCAAGCCCGTAACTGCTACAATTACAATTATGCTATTAAATTGAAACAGAGTCACTCTCGAGCAGGCTCGTAGCACGCAGATGGAGCCCAAAGCCGTACGAGTGCTGGGGAGGACTCGCAAGGGGGGTTAAGTCCAATACGTAGCACTTTAACTGTAAATAAAATCACACTACTGTACTTATATGAAAAGTGAAAGTGATGTTATTTTATTTCCTGTATATTTTTTGTGTTATATCGATCCCGGCAATAAATGAGTTAATACATATGATGGTATAGGATGGTATATAATATAATACACTCGCATGTAAAAGAATATCATATTTGTGGGTTTATTAATACTGCATTATGACTGGAATGTGGGTCCAATCGAAAATCTTAATTGAAGCCCGTAGAACTTTGAAATCCAACCTCCATTTTTCACTGACGTAATGATGACGAGCTCTGTTTCCATTGGCTCCATCTAAACCCGTAACTACAGGTTTGCTTAATTGATAATCAACAAAACCGTAAATCTAACAGCCGACAACTGGTTTGCTTCTCAAGCTCGTAACTCGCAGCCCCTTCTAATTTAATAGCACCGTACATAGGCCCAATTTCAAGCCCACAGCCGTCGCAGGTCTCACTTACGGTGCTCGAATTTAATGGGGCTGCAAGTAGTTTTTGGATGAAATATGTTTTCTTCACTTTATTTTGCTTTTGAGTGCACATATCTTGTTATGTACTTGTTATGTACTTATAACTTATTTGTTTTTTTCTAATGAGGCTCAAAATGAGCAACATGATACATGCCTAGTTGTTTTAACCAATAATTGTGGGAGGGGCTGAAACTCCCTTTAAATACTTCCTACATTACTCCATCTCCATGCTCGCATCAGTCTCCCCTCATGCTTCTCTCTAGCTTCATTTTACTCTCCCTAGCCCTCTTATCAGGCTATGACAACGTAGCTAAATATGCCATACCTACAGCTATTATAACTAGAGAGAAAGCCCTGACCACAAACTGTGGTGAATATTTGTTTGGGAATACTTGCAAATATGTAGTTTGATCCAAAGTAAATGGCACTACTCCATAAAATTGTATGCATCATGGTTAAAACCAATGTTTTCTGATATTAATTAATAGTGGTGGTTGCAAATCATATTGTGGACTATCATACACGTAATTCAGTTATTGTTTGTATAAAAACATCTGCAGTAAATCATTAGAAGAAATGTACAGAATGCAGGATATATCCCTAGATATGAAGGTGAGTTCTTTTTCAGATCCTACAGTTTCACTTCTTTGGAAAGTATGCTCTGAGCAATTATTAACAGCTTTAATGGCAAATCTGTGAGTAGCTAATCATCCAATCTTTACATCATCTCTCTGTGTGGCGTTTGTAACTGTATAATGTCAAAGTTCTGGCAGCTACAGTAAATGTCTGTGAACTAAGAAGCTATAATCCTTTATATAATTCAAACATCACACTTTCTCCAGAGAAACCCAGAGAAAGCTCTCCAGCTAAACACTTTCAGTGATCCATGTCTTCACAAGGAAGAAAATAACATTTTCCATGTGTAAAGTGTATTTAAACTTGGAATTTATGATTTTACATACTTCTATTATCCTTAAATTATAGCTCCTTTTTAATTGAGCTTTTCGCTCAGCTTGTAGACATTACCAATAGAACTTGACAAGTTTCCTTAAATCTAACTATATCTATAAATGTAGCAAGTTATTATGAGATATGATTTAAGGAGTGCTTTTTCCAGTTTCAAAACTAAAAAAGAAAAATGAAAAACATGCATAAAGTACTTAAGAAAAAAACACAGACCTTGTTATTTTGATTCTACATTTACATTACATACTGTATCTGTGAGGTTGTCCTTGATACACACATAACCGGAGCTTACTGGTAGCCCTATTTGTCTTGTAGACAAGATATACAGTTGAACCAACAAACTATCTTTTTAATAGATGCAGTAGAGACCATTCCAAGTTTCTTCTTTAGCTGTAGCATAGGCTCTTATCACAATAATACTCAACTACTAATAAGGGAAAGTGCTCAAAAATAAATTAAAATATATTTCAATAAAAAAGCTATATAATTAGAAAGCCAAATACTTGTGTGGCTAAAAAATACCATATAATTAAACGTTTAATTTGTTTATAGAGATGGCAATTTAAATATAATATAAATAGCAATCAACGTACTTCAATGCGTGTCTAATTATATGCCACACTTAAAATATATTACACTTTACAAATTACCATAGATCTACACTTGTTTGTTTTCACTGTGATGTACTATAATTATAACATTTCTGCAGAAGATTTGCTGTTTATTCATTTGTTTCATGCATTTGAGTAAAAGGAATTACCAATGAAAAATGTATTGTATTATATTACATGTCACATTATTTTCATCTTAATGGGAAGTACTCTCAGTATGCAAAGTACTGAATAGACACACTGCTGCTGTATTTAAACAAGTAGATACTGAACTAAATGGTTTGATGAAAAGAGTCATAAGTTGTCAGTTCCCCCATGAAATTCTTCTAGGACTGGAAAACAGTGGAACAGTGGAAGGAGCTCTTCATAGTTACATTTTTTTAAATGCTTGTGCAGGTTACCTGTTACCAATAATTGTCTACTAATATGTTTTAAAACTAGTTTTAGTTACATTAACATACTGAAAAATTAATTTCAGTCAACTAAAGAAATTAAATGCTTAAGGAATATAAAAGTTAAAATGGAAATTAAGTTGGATAAATCATTAAAGAACTCTTAAAAAGTGATCCTGAAAATGTTTTTTTAAATATACAAACTAGAAAAAATAAAAATGAGAATTTTGAAGCGTAGGTTGATGTTTGCTTAAAATAAGACAGAATTTTTTTTTCATGGTATATAAGGAAATATGATGTAGATAATTGGAACTTTATAGTTCTTGTTACTTTCTTAAATTTAAGAAAAAATCAAACATGACTTTTAATAATGAAGTAAATGGTGTTACTGGTCCAGAGTTATCAGTGAACACAGTGTTAGCCTAACTAGCTTTATTATTTTTTTCAAATCTTGGGGTCCCAGTCAAATGTTTCATGTAGGTATTTACTGTGCGAGTACCAACCTGTCTATCCCAATCGTTAACAAATTCAGGGCTGCTTGAAGGCTCTGAATAGCTTAAAATTAGCTGAGTTAGCTGTCCCATTGACTTTTTACCAAAGCCCATCCCAATCGCAGTTAACAGTCCTCATGCAAGGTACTGAGTGTAAGTAAGGTCTTACGGTACCTGATCTTTCCCTAAAAATGTTGTGTACTGAATACCATCCATAACGGCTTTAAAAAACCTTGTTGAGAATTTTCAAATACAGTTAAAGAGGCAGTGCTATAATAAAATAAATCACTAAAACGAATTTAAGTGCTAAATACATATTATGTTGCATTATAACGACAAAATAGAGTAGTATGATGTGTGAGTCTGCATTCATCTGTAAACATCATTAAAAAGCCCAGCCACACACCAAACACTGTTCATTTCCAGCATGGAGCCAGAGCAGATTAGAGCGTTGAGAGCTTACATGAGTGTGAGATTGTTGGAAAGATATGTATTATACACAAGACTGTTGCGTGTTAGACACTCGGGTATGAGACATGTGATAATGGACAGCCTGAGGCATGAAAGAGGGAGGTGGTTGGCACTGAACTTGCTTGAATGGGGGCCTGTGATCCATGCTGGAGGTGAACCACAACAGGCAAATAACAATATAGCACAGTCTATACACAGGTAAGGGGCAGAGCTTTAGTGGCACAGGGACCGGTGGATATAGGGGCACATGCTGTCAGGGAGGATGGAATTTATGTGGTTGTAGATTAGAGGAGGGCTATCAGCAACCCCAGGAGGCTATGGTGTGATACCTCATGATTCAGTAGAGAGTCACATTAGAGGGGTTAACTGATGAAGAAGTATATGAGTGGTTTAGGCCAGTCTCCTAGACATCTAGGAGGTTTCGAGAGAGAATTTGGAGCCTCACTCAGGGGCAAACAGGGGTATTCGGGTACTGCCATGGAAGTTAGCCACAACACACTTCCCGGGTTTCTGGTAGCTTCCACAGCTCTTATCATTTAGGAAGTATTCCAAATTTGATAGTTGCCACTGACTGTACCCATGTAGCAGTAACAATTCCTAAAGATTAGGAGGCATCACAAATATTTTCATTTCATCAATGTACAAGTAGTTTGTGGTGCAAACATGCACATACAAAGTGCTCACAATGCCCATATCCTGCATCACTCAGGCGTCTATCGGATGTTTCAGGCTTAGTAGCTTCCATCTGGCTGACTCTTGGGTTAGTACTCTTAAATACTTTGCTCAACCAATCACTATCAATGTGTCATTCATCACTGTTCACTGTTAACAATGTATTATTATTATTATTATAATGACGGATCTAGAACATTGTCATGGGTGTATATGTTGTACACTAGGCAGCCAGGAAATGACACATAAATATTAGCTGCACATGAAACATAAGCATGTATTCAACACATGTAGACTTCTGCCACCTCATAAATAAAACTGTGCTGCCAAAACAAATGGTGAACAATTTCAGTATATCACAGCTGCACTGTCATATTACCTGTGTTGATTATGGTTGTGACCAGCTCTGTCATTGTGCTATATTCTGATAGATCTCTGTAGAAGGGCACCCTGCAAAAACATTTCAGTCACTGAAGTAGAGGTAACATTTATTAAGGAGTCATTATTAAAAAATAATTCCAAAAGGACAAGAACATGTAAGAGTACTATTTAGGAAGTTAGCTAAGTGTAAAATCAGACTAAGGGTCCTATTCTATTAGCTGCTCTCAAATGCCACAAATGCAGGTGTTTTTTCCCCAAAATGTTTAAATGTATTCTATTGCCTCAAGCTCGCAAATTCCTACCTTAAGGTTGAACTCATAAACCCGTCCTGTGCTTGCAAGCTTTTTGGGGGCGTGAATACACAACAATTGCAAATATGTGACAAGCCCATCATTTGCGACTGCTTTACAGTCCTATGCACCAATAGGAAGGCTAAAGTGCTAATCACCTTGACGAGAAAGGCCTTTAAAAACCTGTGTAACTCATAAAAATTTGATTGTGTTGCAGCTGAGCAAGTTCACACGTAGGTCTTGGAGTTGGTGGGTTGGAGATTATTGGAGAGAGATAGAAGGAGCTGTACTGTAAGTTTTTTGCTGATTTATATAATAATATTTATTAACACGTAAATTACACCACAAATAATTACTGATATCACATAACTCGCACACATAGATTAATACCTATACATAGCTAAGCTGAGTTAGGCCACAGCACACACATCCCTAATCATATTATAATACACATAACACACACATTCTTGTCTTACCTAAAATACATATTCACATACATTTTATATTCAGTTATCCTTATATTATTTTTAATTTCTTTGGGAGGAGAGAAGGGGAGAGGAGGAGATTGAGGGAAACACTGTTGATGGATAAAGAGAGGAAGAGATTAGAAGAATAGAGTAGAGTAACATCTGTGTTGGAAAAGAGGTGAGGGAGAGGTATGAGGGAGGGAGTAGTGAAGGGAAAGATAGCAGTGAAGAGAAAGGATGAGAAGGGAGGGGTAGCAGCAGGAGGAGAGGGATGTGCCCCTATGTACAGGCACAAAAAGAGCAGGGGCAGAATATCAGTGGCCTGATCCCAGGGAGCAAGGTAGTGGTGGGGAGGGAAAGGCCCCAGGGAGAGATGAGGGAGGACAGGATCCCCAGGTACAGTCAGGACGTCAAAAGGCTGCTGCAAGGCACAGGGCCCCTAATTATACCCCTGAGGAGATGGGATCATTCATCCATGCAGAGGGTTGGCGCCCTGTGTTCAGAAAGAGGAGGAAATATGGGCTGCATCGAAAATGTTCACCTTGTCATCAACACTCCTCACTGAATATCTATTGGTCAAAAGTGTTGATATACTCCTGCCTGGCTTTAGAGTAGAGGTTCATGGCTTTTGTTGTGGACATTATTTAAAACCATGGACCACGATCCTCTTCTCTTTGGACACATGTGGTTCTGTTTAACTTTTCACTAATTGATGTTCAGTGTGAAATGTCGTTGAGAAGAGATTGTGTAGCCACTATTATATCAGTTATTTCCTTTACAGATTTAACCTTTTTTTCTAAAATTTTAGGCAAATCTCTCATCCATTAAGGCCTATTCGCCTATCAGGCATTAGCTCACTGACATTCCCCCCAGCAGAATGATCTTAAATGCCATATATAACAACACATATAATGACATATTGACAACCATGACATATTAACTTTGGTTAGAACTGCTTGTAGATGCTGATCTACAAAATATGTTAATTGTTACAGTAATAGCATGAAACACTGTACTGTAAATATAGTTATTGATATATTTTTTCCTCCTTTTTTTAGACTTTTACCATCGTTTTTGATTCTATAGCTGATTTTCAGAACAATGTATATGTGTAATTTGATAACATAATCCATGAGTTATTGCATCTGTATAATTGAGCAGATGAAGACCGGATGTAAGTGCTATGTGCATTATTGGTAACTTCTATTAAATGGAGTGATGTATGCTGATATTTCTTTTTATCATATTCTGGTTACTGTGGTGTAGCGACCATGTGTGATGCTAGTAGATGCTACAGTATGCATCATTATTATTATACAGTATTACATTTAACCACTTAGGGTTTCCCTTCTTCCAAATAAGCCTCTTGCCCTCTCGGATCCGCCCACATCACACCCATGATATTTTAGCACACTCGTATACATTTATGAGTGTGCTCTGTGTATATAATACAGTTTTGTTATACCATTATCACTGTTTCTGTGTGTTTTTAATGGTTAATAATATGGCACCTCAACATAAATAACATTTATGTAACAATCATATATACATACATAGGTCATCTTCCTGTATAGCCATCTCATCATTTGAGAACTGTAATCATATGTTTGCATGTCACTAATCTTCAGTTAATTGGGATTTGATATTGTTATGGCCAAGTGTTTACACTTTCTATATTAAAAGTGGTGTTAATATTATACAGCCCAGTAACTCCAACGTGATGTTCGCAGCGGCTACGGGCTTAAAAATCCCCCATGCTACGGTGCTATTAAATTGTATGGGGCTAAATGCTAGGGGCTGTAGATGCAAAACCGCAACGCAGTCTGTTGCATGTGCAGCATGAACTAGATCAATAGTGCCTTCTGATTGGGTTAGAAATTACTGACAGTTATATCAGTCAATCAGAATGGGGTATAGGGGTGTATCCCATAATGATTGGCGCCAATCAGAAGTCACCATTTCTAAATTTTTGTGGAGCATGAGAACCCTCATTTGCGGCGGGTGGAGCTCCGTTATATTTTATAATTTTTTAGAACGTCTGTTTTTTTTTTGGAGGGGCCCTGTCTGCAAAGTTTTTGAGGAGGAACGGGGCATTATTGGATGGGCATTTTGGACAGGTAAGTGGCCTATTTAGATTTTATTATAATACAAGTTGTATGTATTTATGTATTAATTGTACTGTTTCTTTCTTTCATAGGTGCGCCGGACCTGGGGACAATTATGGAGGGCCCTTGTATGGGACGAAGCACAGAAGACCATCATCGCTGGAGGGGCATTTGGACAAGGTAAGTGGTCTAATTTACCCTATTCTAGTTTTAGTGAGAGGGGTTGTTTTAGGTGCAATTTAGTTTTTTTTATTGTATGCAATTTTATTGCATGTAAAGTAGCTTTTTCTATTTTCAGTAATGTAGCGTTTTTTATTTCTTTGTAATGTAGATTTTTTATTTTATGTAATGTAGCTTTTTTATTTTTTATAATGTAGTTTGTTATTTTCAGTAATCCTTTTTTATTTTCTGTAATGTAGTGTTTATTTTTTGTGTGTAATTAGTGGGTTTATGATTTTTGGTACTTAGTGGGATGCTAGGGATTTTATTAGCGGGTTAGATCGGTAGTGTAGGGTAGAGGGTGGTTAAAAGTGTAGAGGGTGGGTTAATTGGTTAGAGGGGAGTTAATAGTGTGAAGAGGGGTTAATAAGGTAGAGGGGGGTTAATAGTGTAGAGTGGGGGTTCATAGGGTATAGGGGGTTTTAAAGGGTAAAGGGGGGTTAATTAGTTAGAGGGGGTTAATAGAATGCGACCCATCCATGACCCATTTTCAATGTCCTGGCTGAGGGAAGGAGGATCTCACCCAAGATTTGATGGTACATGGCCGTGTTCATCGTTCCTTTGATGCAGTGCAGTTGTCCTGTCCCCTTAGCAGAAAAACACCCCCAAAGCATAATGTTTCCACGTCCATGTTTGATGGTGGGGATGGTGTTTCTTGCGGTCATAGGCAGCATTCCTCCTTCTCCAAACACGGCAAGTTGAGCTGATGCCAAAGAACTCAATTTTGATCTCATCTGATCACAACACTTTCACCCAGTTCTCCTCTGAACCATTAGATGTTCATTGGCAAACTTCAGATGGGCCTGTACATGTGCTTTCTTGAGCAGGGGGACCTTGCCGGCGCTGCAGGATTTCAGTCTTTCACGGTGTAGTGTGTTACTAATTGTTTTCTTGGTGCCTATGGTCCCAGCTGCCTTTGGATCATTACCAAGATCCCACAGTAGTGATGTCGCGAACCTAAAATTTTCGGTTCGCGAACCGCGAACGCGAACCTCCGCAAATGTTCGCGAACCGGCGAACATCGGCGAACCGCCATAGACTTCAATGGGCAGGCGAATTTTAAAACCCACAGGGACTCTTTCTGGCCACAATAGTGATGGGAAAGTTGTTTCAAGGGGTCCAACAACTGGACTGTGGCATGCCGGAGGGGGATCCATGGCAAAACTCCCACGGAAAATTACATAGTTGATACAGAGTCTGGTTTTAAGCCATAAAGGGCATAAATTACCTAACATTCCTAAATTGTTTGGAATAACGTGCTTTAAAACATCAGGTATGATGTTGTATCGATCAGGTAGTGTAAGGGTTACACCTTACATGACTGGGGGTCTATAGGTGACATTAGTACTGACCTTTATCTGACTGGGTGTCTATAGAGTGACATTAGTACTGACCTTTATATGACTGGGGGTCTATAGGTCACATTAGTACTGACCTTTATCTGACTGGGTGTCTATAGAGGGACATTAGTATTGACCTTTATATGACTGGGGGTCTATAGAGGGACATTAGTACTGACCTTTATCTGACTGGGTGTCTATAGGTGACATTAGTTCTGACCTCCTGCTGCAGTATTATTACTCCCAGTACTCACAGGCTTGCTACTATTAGATATAATAACCTCAGTTTCGTTTCCTTATCTGTTGGTAACATCAAAATATGATTATTAAATATTTCATATTTGTTTGTTTTTTTCTCCCAAAGTGAACCCCTTTGTGTGTGTCCCACAGATGTGGCGTTTCCGCTCTGCGTATGTTGGATTTGCACCGCTCAAAAAGTATGAAAAGAGACCCCCCCCCCCTTGAAGCCCATTAATGACATCATCAGTAAATTGTATGTAACAGATTCCAGTGTTTAGGGTTTATCACTTATGACAAAAATCCGTATTTGTCGTATTATTCAGACGCGTGTGCATCTTTGTGTTACATTTCCTGATACTTTTATTATCTTGATCTTTATATATTTACTAGCGACTTGCCCATCAAAAAATGGCGGCAATAAGATTGTAAGGCAGGTAATGGTTTGGACGAGACATTCATTTTGTTGGCGGTCGGAGATCCTTCGGCGCTGATTGCGAGGCTGTTGGTTGTATTTTTTTTCTGATAGGCGCTTTTGCTGTTATTCTTTGGTCGGCGGTGATGTGTTTTTTGCGCTTATTGCAAGGCTTTGTATGCTATGAGCAGCGTTGGCGCTTGTTGTGAGGCGCGCAGTGAATGGCTTTTATGTTTAATGTGATAATGTTTTTTTTGTGTATATGTATTTTTGTATGCTAATGAAATAATTACTAAATGAATATACTTTACCTATTTGTAAGTAATATATGCAGGAAGCATTGTGCTGAAGAGCTGACAATCTGTTTTCATGTTCCTGCAGCATACAATGTAGGTTTTCAGTGCTGTGGAGCTGCTGTGTAAGTGTCAGCAATGTGTGCAGTGTGTAGTGTAAATAGGCTGCGTGCGCAAGGGGAAGCCGTTAGGGTAGCTGGGTACTTCCGCATTGTGAAAGTTAGTGTTGTAAAATGGCGGGGAATGTGTATGTGGTACGCGGGTGTGAATGATTTAGCGTCCTTGTTAATAGTGTATCTTTACCTCGTACGGCTTTTTAGGAAAATCCGTATGTGTTTTGCGTGTTTAGGGTCCAGTAGCCTCGTTTTCTTTTTTTCAAGGGCCATTTTTTCTCTCACTTAGGTGATTTTCGGGTGTCTAAACTCATGAATTTGGACTTAAATGGAGGTGTAACTTCACTTGCAGAGGTCCTCGGTGCCCGCCTTGCTGTGGGTAAGCTTTTTATGTGTTTGTTGTGTGTATTTATTGTGTTTTTAATGTTTTTAAGTGCGTGCGGTTCGGGCGTTAAGGTTGTATTTTTGTGAGCTCGTAATGTTTTTTTTTCTAAGTCCCGTATTTTTGGATGGTAAGTCCGTAAATTTGATGGTGTAAGTCCCGCCTGCGGCTCATTGCAGCCGACGTGGGAGCCTTCGGCGCTCCTTGCCAGCAACTCTGGCCCTCGCTTCGCAAGCCCGCAGCGTTAGCAACAACCCGCCTGCTCACAACTATATATGTGATATCTGTAACGTATTCCCCAGTTGGCACTTGTAAATCGCCTAAGCGACAAAAAAAATCAGGTAGTGTAAGGGTTACACCTTACATGGCTGGGGGTCTATAGGTGACATTAGTACTGACCTTTATCTGACTGGGTGTCTATAGAGTGACATTAGTACTGACCTTTATATGACTGGGGGTCTATAGGTCACATTAGAACTGACCTTTATCTGACTGGGTGTCTATAGAGGGACATTAGTATTGACCTTTATATGACTGGGGGTCTATAGAGGGACATTAGTACTGACCTTTATCTGACTGGGTGTCTATAGGTGATATTAGTCCTGACCTCCTGCTGCAGTATTATTACTCCCAGTACTCCCAGGCTTGCTACTATTAGATATAATAACCTCAGTTTCGTTTCCTTATCTGTTGGTAACATCAAAATATGTTATTGTAACTGAGCTAATGTTGTTTTGTGTGTAATAGTAAACATGTAATACATTAATAAATGAATAGACTTTACCTATTTGGAAGCATTGTGTTGAAGAGCTGTGAACCTTGTTTGCACACAGACCTACAGCACCAAGCACACTGACAGTACACACAGACCTACAGCATCAAGCACACTGGCAGTGCACACAGACTCACAGCACCAAGTACACTGACAGTACACACAGATATACAGCACCAAGTACACTGGCAGTGCACACAGACCTAAAGCACCAAGCACACTGACAGTACACACAGATTAACAGCACCAAGTACACTGACAGTACACACAGACCTACAGCACCAAGCACACTGACAGTACACATAGACCTATAGCACCAAGCACACTGACAGTACACACAGACCTACAGCAACAAGTACACTGGCAGTGCACACAGACCCATAGCACCAAGTACACTGACAGTACACACAGAACTACAGCACCAAGCTCACTGACAGTACACACAGACCTACAGCACCAAGCACACTGACAGTACACATAGACATATAGCACCAAGCTCACTGACAGTACACACAGACCTACAGCACCAAGCACACTGACAGTACACATAGACATATAGCACCAAGTACACTGACAGTACACACAGACCTACAGCACCAAGCACACTGGCAGTGCACACAGACTCACAGCACCAAGTACACTGACAGTACACACAGATATACAGCACCAAGTACACTGGCAGTGCAAACAGACCTACAGCACCAAGTACACTTACAGTACACATTGACCCACAGCACCAAGTACACTGATAGTACACATATATACAGCACCAAGTACACTGACAGTACACACATACCTACAGCACCAAGTACACTGACAGTACACACAGACTCACAGCACCAAGCACACTGACAGTACACACAAACCTACAGCACCAAGCACACTGACAGTACACACAGACCTACAGCACCAAGCACACTGACAGTACACACAGACCTACAGCACCAAGTACACTGACAGTACACACAGACCTAAAGCACCAAGCACACTGGCAGTGCACACAGACCCATAGCACCAAGTACACTGGCAGTGCACACAGAACTACAGCACCAAGTACACTGACAGTACACACAGACCCATAGCACCAAGTACACTGACAGTGCACACAGACCCATAGCACCAAGTACACTGGCAGTGCACACAGAACTACAGCACCAAGTACACTGACAGTACACACAGACCCATAGCACCAAGTACACTGACAGTGCACACAGACCTACAGCACCAAGCACACTGACAGTACACACAGACCCATAGCACCAAGTACACTGGCAGTGCACACAGACCTACAGCATCAAGCACACTGACAGTACACACAGACTCACAGCACCATGCACACTGACAGTACACACAGGCGCTCATTGCAGACGAGCCTCGCATAGCGAGGCGATCCGTTAATACGGACCACTTTTTTATGGAGCAAACTGCTCCATATGTATATTAATAACTATACAACTTTCCAAACATACACATCTCATTGCAATACGCTAGTAATAATAATAATGCACAAGAGTCCTTCAGCACTGCACTGGACACTGAATAAACTTGCCTAGCTATGGTTTTCCCTATTGAATTAGTATCACCTACACTGTCCCTCCTCTCAGTAAGACTGCAAGGTACTTATGATTCCAAAATGGCTGCTGTCCATGAGGTAGAAGGGTGTAGAAGGGAGTGTATGCTG
Source organism: Discoglossus pictus (assembly GCA_027410445.1). Lineage (NCBI taxonomy): Eukaryota > Metazoa > Chordata > Amphibia > Anura > Alytidae > Discoglossus > Discoglossus pictus. The sequence continues at coordinate 234,528,906 of CM050164.1, read as the reverse complement.
CTGATTGGCTGGAATGTGTCTGCTGACTGTGACATGCAGGGTCAAAGTTTGCTCAATGATAAAGTATTGGGGGCGGGTCGAATCTCGCATATGTTCGCAGTTCGCCGCGAACGCGAACATGCTATGTTCGGCGAAAAAAGTCAGCCGGCAAACTATTCGCGACATCTCTATCCCCCAGTGTAGTTCTGGGCTGATTCCTCACCATTCTCATGATCTTTGAAACTCCACAAGGTGAGATCTTGCATGCACCAGATCGAGGGAGACTGGCAGTTATTTGGCATTTCTTCCATTTGCGAATAATCGCACCAACTGTTGTCACCTTCTCACCAAGCTGCTTGGCGATGGTCTTGTAGCCCATTCCAGCCTTGTGTAGGTCTACAATCTTGTCCCTGACATCCTTGGACAGCACTTTGGTCTTGGTCATGGTGGAGAGTTTGGAATCTGATTGATTGCATCTGTGGACAGGTGTCCACAAAAGTTGATCACATGAATTAATCTTTCCAAAATGCATTCAAACTCTATTTTATGTGTTATTCTCACCATTTTGGATATCATGCTTGAATAACATTCTTGGTGATGCTTGTGAGTTAATACGCATGAAAAATATACATTTTAGCACTGTTCAGTATCAGCAGTCCCCTGAAGGGTTGTTAACCAAATGACAGGTATTAGTACAATTTAATTAATAGAAGAACATGTGCTATAATTTCCCTAAATTATTATTGGTATATATCTTGCCACATGCCTAACAGCAGTGGTGTGGGACTTTACAGGATTTGTGCGCCCAAGATTAGCCTTGATAGAGGTGAGTTTGCTGTTGCTCCATGTGCCTCTCCACAGCCTCCATGTGTGTTTGTGTGCGTTCCAGAAGAGCCTGAACAGATAAGTGCAACCCCCTTGTCCTGATTTGTAAATATGAAAAAGGGATATTCAAAGTCCATGTTTTTTCTTGAAAATTAGTCATGTACTGTCTTTAATTGCTTTATGCATTTTGCAGCAACACTTTCAATCATTAATATAGTTGTCGTACTGCAAGTTTGTGAGTAACACTCACAAAGTTGTGGGTTGCGCATGTGCGTAGCGCATGGTGAGGCCTGCAATCAGCAGAGGGAGAAGAGGGAGGGAGGGGATACAGAATGAGGGAAGGAGAGAGAAAGAAGATGCGCCTTTAGCGCACTAGGGAGAAATATCCTGTAGTATATCAGTCTGGTCGCAGTCGCTAGAGTGACCCAGCCCCGAAATACCAGGCAATTCTACCCTAAACAGGAGAAACAGCAAAGCCCAGACATATGTTTCGGCCTTCATTGGGCCTCGTCAGTGAGGTGTAGCTGAACACAGGGGAGGGATAGGGCGGGAAGAGACACAGCGGAGGGAAAGGTGGAGAAGAGACACAGGGGCGGGAGAGGAGAGGGAGAGGCACAGGGGAGGGGAATATCACATACTATACCGTCATTTATGATGGGCAAATGACTAGTATTAACAGATGCATGACCAGTCCAAAATATAATTAAAAAAACAATTTTTTTTTTGCCTATTTGTTCCTTGGAGACTGTTGTGCAATTACATGTAATGTGTTTCCATGTATTTCCATTCTTTTAAAGTACAGTATTGTGTATTTACTTGCAGTTACAGCTATAATAAGTGTTTGCGAGTCCTATTTAGTACTCGTAATATTTTCTACAGAAATGTGATACTTTTTTCAATTGCAGGTTAGACTTTATTTGCGAGCTAGAGCTATGGGTCTAATAGAATATACATTTTGTTTAACTTTAATTAGTTAGAGATCATGATATATTCGACCTGTTCTAAAACCAATGTAGTTCTAAGGCCAGTTTTGCAGGTTTGGCAGGCTTGTAGTGATAATGGGCGGGTAACTTGTAATTGGACTGACATTGGATTTTCCTCAATGTGAGATAAAAGAGGAATGTGTTTACATCAAGTTTTCTTAGGATAAATATTAAGCAAATAATATATATGGGTTTATGCATTTTTGCAAGGCTCAGCTACTACATAGTTATATGTTACAAGTTAATGTTTTATAAAAAGTCTTCCATTATGATCACTGATTAGCATTCACAAATGTACAAAAGCAATACTATTTATAAATAAAATGATCCTCCAGAATTTAGTCACAGAGCAGGTGTTGGAAATGGGTAAAGTCGTCTAGTTTGTAAGATCTTCAGATAAATAAAGAGTAATAATAATAATGTTATCAATACCAGGCAACTTTAATAGCTTCTCCACTGCAAAAATAAATAGCACCCAAATATTAATAAATATTAGGTATAATTTTGTGCAAATCTAACTGGACAATATGAAGCTTTGCTACAAACCGACTTTCCAGGTTTAGCTCCCTGTGATTGGCTGAAAAGAATGATGAATTTGATGCTAATTTAACTAAGGTTTTCCTTCTCAAAATTAAGTGGCAGAAAACAGAAGAAATTTGCAATTGTCAGGGTAAGTTTGTTAATGTTTATTTTGGTATTTTTCCATACAACAAATGTTTTCATACACTACTGATTTTCCTTTATTAGATGCATTCATAATACATGAAACTTAAATATGCCTTTAAGAGTCGTTTTTCAATACAAAAGCAAACATCTCCAAGTAGGAAATGCAAACATCAGCCTCTATTTATTTACTTTTTTATAATGAATGATATTCATCCCTTGAACCGGTAAATATTAATTGTTTTATGCTTTGAATAGTACTGGAGATACTAGCAAATTACTGTATCAAATTAATATCTAGGTGTTAGCAGAGGATATGTTGAAACTTAACATACAGCAGATTTGTCTAGTGGAAGAATGTAAGAAAGTTGTTGCATAATATCCTAAACCTAAAACAACCTCTTAACAAGAAATCATTCATGTGTATCACAAATGAGAGAGATGGCGGGCAAATAATTGTATAGAACTCAGTAATGATGCCATGCAAAGAAAAATCTTTCAACAGTTTATTTACAGCATGGGGGATAAGTAGACAGAAGCCTGAAGCATGGTGTATGAAAAGTTGTGAATAGTAATAATATCCACATAACATACTTGTAAGCATAGCATACCAAGGTGTTGGAATGAAATTTTGCTTTTGAAATGGATGTCAATATTTTTTAACACAAAGTAAATACTGTGACCCTCATTCCCAGAAAGCCTGAACATACAAAAGTTTTGCATAACTTCATATCCACTTAGTTTTTACTATTAATATTAGGTGTCCTTTCAGGCATGCTTAAGATATTTGAAGCGTTATTTGTACTCATCATTCATGTAAAGTGTCAGACTTTTATTTCATAATGATCGTCTTTTGTTATTAACAATTTTCAGGATTGTTGTAGCCTGGGAAAAAAATCACATTCTTGTGAAGGATGTAACAAACAAATCAAAATGAGTAGATATGTAACCCAGCATTTTTTTTACAGAAAATATTAGGTGATCATATCTTATACTTCTACATAGTTCTATTGTTTAGCGGAACTGAATAGAGATCTTATCTGAATCCACAGCTCCAGGATCTTTAATGTTTTTTTAAACAAAGACAAAATGTCTTCCATTAAAGGAAAATTTAAAACAATAGTTAAAAAACTGTATTTATGTATTTTAAGTAAACTCCAGATTATCCGGCACTCAACTAACCAGGACTCTCAAGCAACTGGCATTGGCATTAATTCCCCATTTAAAAAAAAAAACTCCAGCTAAACCGGCACTATCCGTCAGTTTGAGACTGCAAAAAAACAACAACTTTTTTCAAATTATTTTTTCTGGGCTTAAATGGCCCAGTTGAGGTGCTAATGCCTTTTGCCGGTTAACAGGCAACTACACTTATCCGGCAATAGGGAGTCCCCGTGGGTGCCGGATAACAGGGAGTTTACTGTATATGGTTTTACTTTATGCCACTTTTATTGTTTAGATATTTTAAAGAGGAAATGTTCAGAAAATATAAGTTGTCTTATATGAAAGAGTTCACTCATAGAAGTTTAAATATTTGTGTAAGTTTAGCTTAGCACTTGTCATTTCATTTTACAAATAACAAAAAAATAAATCAAGTGGCAAGATTTGAAGGTCCATTTCCGTGGCTAGAAATAAAAAAAACCTTTTAACCCACAGTTGAGTAGGGCCTAGATGGGATTACTAGGAGTTATATTTGATGAGTTTGCCTAATCTAAACCAGTAGTTCCTAAACCAGGATCATAATATATGAATTTAAACCTAAATATGTATTTAAGTAGGAGACTAATCCAAGTACTTATCTTGTAAGTTCCCACAAATTCAATGCTGAGTCCGGTCAGCATGCAAGGAAATAGAGTCTGTATACAGGCAAAGGTCAAAACACAGACAGCAAACAGTGCAGAGTGAAATGATATATATCTATAGCCAGTATAAAATAATACATATATATCAGCAATAAACATCTGAATCTGCAACCTTGAGAAGCAGAGGAGTGGGAAAAAGGAGGAGAAGAAATATATAAGATTAGGTGAAATGGTAGAGAGACAATGAAGGGATAGTGTATGTAAATGGACAAGATAGAAAATTAACGTCCAATAATGAAAGTAACAAGAGGAGGGAGAAGAAGGGGAAAGTAGAGAGACGAATGGTAAATGAGAGGTAGAGGCAACTGAGAGAGATGAGAGAGAGGAAGGAAGGGTGCATCCAAACTCACTATTACGAACAGTCTGGCTCCAAACTTAATATAAACCCATTAGAGACCATAGGTCTTTGCTGAGTTGTTGGCTTTGTCCTCGCCAAATCCTTCTGATAATTATCTGATATGCTTTCCTAGTTAACAACCATTTGCTTACATTTTCTGACCCTGTTTTCTGATAGCAGCTTAGACCAACTTAGTGTCTGATTTACCATGTATGGCATTTTGTTGTCTGCCTATGACCAGGGAGTGTCTGACCACGATTTGTTGGTGTTTTGGTTTACTCCTACAACTAGAAATGCTACATATATCACATGCAGTGTTTCATCACTTTCATGTTATGTAATGTGACATGATGCTCAGAACAACATCACTAGACCATGCAGCCATAGTAAGCAGCAGCCTTTGACAAGAGAATAGGGAACATAACATAATACAATTTGAATACAACTCAAATTAAACATGGGCAATTTGAGGGGGACACTGGGTAGTCTCCAGTTCTTTGATAATTGACATACCTAAAATATATTCACACTAGGACTGAGCATTATTAATACTTTAATTGCATTTTAGCAGCCTATCCAATACTTTTGAATGTTGCATCGCAATGTTTCTATCAAGGAGGACTATCCTTAAGTCATACAAATTCTTCAAGTGTGCAGTGCTCTGCAATATAAGCAAGATAAGCCAATGTGTCATTACAGAACACTGAACTGTAAGTTCTAAAATTATTTTGGTTGAATTAAATTTCCCTGGCATATTATTTGGATCACATCACACTACAATCGCAAGTGCACAAGAAACTCACATTAATTAAATAAAATCCCTGTTTAGTATGATTGATACCGTAACCAGCAGTGGCATTTTAATCACTAAAATTGGATTGGAAGTATTTGTGTCGCTGGATCTTGCAGTTGGTTATATGCCCACCCTTGTGTATACTATGGAGCTGTCCTCTTTGCGGCTGACCGTGCAGTGGTCTGATGCAGTGGACAGAGCTTGGTATGTTCTCTATTTGCATTTACAGTAGTAGATATTCTACTTATAGACCACAGAACCCAATCACATCATGTGAGTGGTTTGATTTCCATCTGTTATTTTAGCCACTACTTGCAGAAGGAGGAATAGTGACAACACCCATCATGTAAACCTTTGAAATATAAATGACAAGGAATTACCGTACTTCCACTGTGTAGGCAGTTTTATAAGTGAAGACATTTTCAGGGTGGATCTATTCACCTTCCTCCAGCCTAGAAAAAGAAATATTTCCTTGGTTTGAATCAGAAGTTCAAAACAAACTACACCAGACATTAGACATACCAGTAATTATACATTCCATGTGGAAGGACACCAGGCATCTAGTGATGTATATCTCCTTCTTAGACCTTTATCTTATCTTACACTTATTTCTGTGTTTTCCCCCAAATAATATTATAAATTCTCATACACAGATGTATCAATTCATTCACTAACATCCAACGTCATCTACTTTAATTCCATATATATTTACCACACTACATATTAGCCGTGATACATCACTCCATCCATCTGCCTATACTATACTCATAACTTATTCATAACTTATTCCAGATGGACTGAATTATTAATTTAATGTGAAGTGTTTTATAAGGTTTTTAATTTGTTAATTAAATTGTATTTCTGCATTCATATTTACAGATTTGCAATATTTTACAATGCATTGCTGATACATGGAAAGGTTGATTGTTCATCTTTTAATTATGTGGTGTTTAAATATTACAAATTGTTATGGACAATATCAGGGTATTTAAAGTATTATTTCAAGATACTGTTTATTTTCATGGAGTAATACATTTCCTTTTACATCTTACATGAAAGAGGGGTTCAAATTAAAAGTCACCTACAAAATGTATGAAGTTTAGGAAGAGTAATTTTCTCCATGCATAATTATTCAGAAATGATTATTAATCTCAAATCCAATATTGTTTATCCCATCTCTAGAAATGTAGTCTAAAATCAGTGTGCTTACATTTTTCATGGCATTGCTATTATAAGTCTGCAAAAGTATGTTCTGAACAATAAACTTACAGCAGAAATCACTTAAAATAAAATTTGGAACTAAACAGACAATACAGACAATGTTTAGTTTTTGTACATGTTTAAAAAGAAAATCAGAGGATAAGAATGCATAGTTTTGTTTGTATTGCACAGTAATAAAAATACAAAAGTATTTAAATCTAGTGACAGCTGATCACACAGTGATACATGTTGCACCTGGTGCAGCAACAATCAACACCTCTTGAACCATCTACTTTAGTTTGCAGTATTAAAAAGACTGCTGACATTAGTAGTACAAACGGAACCCTAACTAGGAATAATACAAGGATAAAAAAAGCCACTTTTATTTGCACGCATAGTTCTTTGGGATTCCTTTCATTAAACACCACAGCATTCAAAAGTACTTTTCTGTACAATAAACAGTAGAGGGCAAAGCTACAAATACAGTATGAATGCTAGACAGAACATTGAAAGCTGAACTACATCTCAACAGACTGTGAACTATTCCTGGAATTATAATGGGAATAATACACCATTAACACCTGAAGGACTAAAATACCTCATCCGAATTGGGGGAATTTACCACGCTAAAAATATCATAAAACATAAAATTATAAATAATTCTGAAAATTAATATGTAATGTTATTTAATTTAACAGTTAAAGAAATTAACTTTGCATTGTATGCCCAGTCTCATGTTGTTTACTATGATCTATCTTTAACCAGTTGGCATTTTCCTATTTCAATATTTTAGCATCACCTTGGAGAATTGTAATGGTGAGGACATAAGACAAGTTTTCATCTTGACTTATTTTTCAAAAATGCCAATAATACTGAAGCCCATGCCAGGAGAAAATATTTTTGTCTATTTCCAATCTCTTTATTTGCAAATTTTCTCTCTATTCCAATCATTCTTGTTGTTAATCGCTTTCTTTTCACCTTTCTTTCCATCTATTTATTTCCCTTTTCATATTTACCTTCTTTCCTCTCTCATCCTCCCTCCAGCATTCTTTATCTCCCTATGACTCCTTATTCATCCTTACAGTATTTCCCCTGATGCCCTCTCTTTTGTCAAAATCAAGTTTTCCATTATCACCTTCTTCAATCATCACTAATCTCTACCATATTTCTTTCTCCATCATTTATCACTGTTCCATGGCCATCCCATTTTCTCCTACCCCTTTTATATTAATTTTCTTTTTTTATACCATTTATTTTACTCTTGTTCTAAGATGATTCTAAAATTATGGCCTAGAGCAGAAGCTGAATAAAATACAGTCCTGGTAAACTACCAAATTGGCAGCATATGAATCAAATCAAAGCTATAAGCAGTATTTACAATACAAAAAAAAGTTAAAAAAAAGCCAATCATAATGTGTTTTTATAAATATAAGATTGAACTTTAGCATGTTATTGTGCTTTAGATTACGTCATGGTCATGAAACAAGAAACTATACATTATGTAACATTAGCTAATGCCAACAATGTATGGAAGAATATTTTCTATTTATCATCTATAGACATTTTTATTATAAACTTACCCATGATTTTTTGTAGTCCTGTAGGTCAACTACTTGAGCCCCTAGTAAATGACAAGAAGAGGAGGACTGAGCCACACAATTTCTGCATTGTAGGAAGATCACTAGAGAGTGTTCCTTCATGTTCCATGTAGCGTTCAATGTTAACCTTGTCTCCATACCTAAACAGACAGCAAACATTACATATTGATTGGTTAGCACTACATGCAATCAGGTAATATAAACAAAACCATAATTTCTGTCATGCAATGTGAACTTTAACCAGACTCTGACAGAAGTATTAAAAACTTGCAAAATGTATCAATTTGTAAAAATGTCAAATGTCCAGTTATAGCCAAACTTGTCAGAATAAATGTCTTTTCAAAGAGCAGATGCAATTCTTATTACCTTTTATTTTGTATTTTGAAGAATATTGCTTAACCTGTGAGTTCATGGAGGCATTTCTTGATACTGTAGTTATTATTTAGTTTTTGTGCAATAACATTTTGATGTTGATAATGCATTCACATACTAAAACTGTTCATGTAAAAACATCATACAATAATAAATAAATATGCAATCAAATATGTTTCATTTTGTTTCTAGTTGTTACTGAACTGCATAAAACCCACACGCTTATCTGCAAACATATTATTGAAGCTACTGAAAATCTGAAGATAAATATGGAATGAAAATGAAACAATACAATTGTATTGGTATGATAAAAACTAGTGATTAAAACCAATTAAAATGCAACAAAAGTTAAAACAATAAATTACATTAATCCCTGGGAATTATAGTACATATGTAACCACTTTATTTGGTTTCCCTTAAAGGAGAGGACCTACATCAAGTGAAGTATTGAAAGGTACTTTCTTGTAGCTTTTAACAAGCTACTATTGAATGGGGCAAGCAATTTCTGTGCTTAATCTCAGATATACAGTTGTGCGCATACCCTGGCATAAATTGTATAATTTTGGCATTTATTTTGAAAATATGACTGATCATGCAAAAAAACTACCTTTTATTAAAGGATTGTGATCATATGAAGCCATTCAAAACAGGGCCCTCCATTTTCTTCAGCTGTTAATATTGTATTTTTCCCAGATCTCTTCCCCTGTACAGCGCTACGGAATATGTTGGCGCAATACAAATAAAAGTTAATAATAATTATTATTATTTATTATCACATAGTTTTTTGGCTCCTTTTTAAATCATAATGATAACAGAAATAACCCAAATGGCCCTGAACAGAAGTTTACATACCCTTGAATATTTGGCCTTGTTATAGGCACACAAGGTGACACAGACTGGTTAAAATGGCAATTAAAGGTTAATTTCCCATACCTGTGGCTTTTTAAATTGCAATTAGTGTCTGAGTATAAATAGTCAATTAGTTTGTTAGCTCTCACATGGATGCACTGCGCAGGCTAGATACTGAGCTGTCAAAAGACCTGAGTAACAAGGTAATGGAACTTCATCAAGATGGAAAAGGATATAAAAAGATATCCAAAGCCTTGAAAATACCAGTCAGTACTGTTGAATCACTTACTAAGACGTGGAAAATTCTGGGATCTCTTTATACCAAGCCAAGGTCAGGTAGACAAGGAAAACCAATGTATTGGAAATGATGGTACTGTGATTGAGACATAATTATACAGTGGCAAAAACACTCTTGAGTTTGATAATAACTATTATTATTCTATGAAGGGTTTATTTTAAACAAACCTGCCTATAATAAACGTGTTTGTTGATGTGAAGTGCAGTGAGAAAAATGCAATAAAATAGTGACAGAGTGTGAGTGTGTGTGTGAATGATGTCAAAGTGCTGACTGAAAAATAGGATGTGGAATGAAGTGATGACTTAAAAAGTAAATAAATAATATGTTTTAGATGTGTATTATATTATTGTTATTAAAATTATTATTAAATCTCACAAAGAGTAGCAAGATTATTAATATCAAATTCCCCAAATAATCTGAATAAACATATCTGAATCATGTAATGAAAGTGACATTGTTGATTGTTTAATATATGAAATGGGATTCTTTATTCAAATATACATGAGCTGACATTCCTAAGTTGTTCTAAAAATAAATTCTTAATATTGATCAACATATCTAATTTTTTTTTAAACCAATATATTTCATTTATCATAAAGTCGCGAAACCCCCCAATTTAGATGTATGTTTTCGAATAAAATTAACAGTCAATAAATGCCTAATACTCTCATGGGTATGCAGTACTACATAGATGACATATCTGGCAAACACTGTACAAATAGTTTAACCAACTGTTCTGATATTCAATATATGAATGTGCTAAACAGAGGTATATAGCTTATAGAAAAATGTGGCACAGGGTTAATTGTTCTGTGCCATGGGGGTCTGCATAGATATCTATCTGGGAATCTCAGATAAGTGAAACCCTAGACTGGGAAGAATGGTCAGACATTCCTACCAATTAGCACGTTGCAGTAGAACCATGACTTAAGTGAGGCTAGGTACAAAAATCTATATCATACTTATATAACTCCTTGGTAAAATCAACGTCATTGCACTGATGAAACATTATTTTATTTTAATGGACTAAATTCTCCAACAAGGTCTGAACGTGTTTAAAAGCTAAACTCATAATAGTGTCATGGGAACCTGTAGGATTGCTGCCAACACCATCTGGATTCTAAGCTACTTGTAACCCTGGATCTTCAACTTGCTCTCCCAACCTACCCTATAATTATAGCAACTATACTCATAAAGGCCTATTTATACAACAAAATATAGGGTGGGTTATTGCAGATGCAGTAAAATAAAGCTTTTGACATTCCAATATGTATTTACGTAATACATTCTTTTTTCCCCAAGTCATTTTTTATGTTTTAGCATTTTATTGTTATCCCTTGCCTATGTTTTAAAAAAAATGACCCCGTATGTCACCTGTTACAATCTACTGCTTGGTTGGGCTTGAATAGATCCTAGATCAATCCTACTCAGTAGAATCGTAAGGTCCATTGTATCCCTGCTAGGAAGATACAGACCAGTACTAGGACAGTCACCACCAGGTACACTAACAAGAGGACAGGATACCAAGGGCCATATTCAATTGCAAGCCCCGTTCATCTCCCATTCAATTTTCTCCTTTTGAAAACATTTGCAAGCTTGGGGAAATTGACCAATTGAATAGCGGGTTTTTTAAGGGTTTAACCATCGCAAAGTTTTGAAGGCCGTAACTTGTAACCGATTTGGAGCCCGAAAAAAGACGCCAATTGAATAGAAAATTAACTTGGGATCTCACTTATGGGATACCGGATCGAGCGAAAGCTCAATTGAATCAGACTCCAAGTCTGTATTAGTTACCGATAGTAACTATTTTTCTTAGGCAGGATCAGCAAAAATAATCCCAAACAAGGATTACCCTTTTCTCCAAAATGACACTCACACATAGGTTATGTAAGTCCAAACTGGTAAATGATTTTTTTGGTCACAACACAGGACATTTATACATACCATCATCCAATCATAACATGCCCCATCCTCCAGTAACATCATTCTAGCCAATCCCCAAAAGTCCATAACTTTGTCCACATGAGAGACCTGTCCATAACGTGATGTCATCCTCCCTGATCACCTCCTGCAGACCAGGAGCCTAAGTGATGGATTGGATTAAACCCCTCATTTGTTCCAGGCCTTCCAGGGGATATCCAGTGAGAACAAAAGCGGCTAATCTTATCTCACCAACACATGCTTAATTGACTACCTATTGTTTTCCTGGCAACTGCCAGCCTCCCTCTTGATACATTGAACCTTCACACCCCTCAACTGAGTACCCCTTATCTTGTGGCCCCTTTCCCCGGAGACCCACATATCAAGCTTTATTAAAACCACCAGGGAAAACCCAAGAGTTGAACTCCAAACATGCCTATGTACAAGTCTTACACCAATTAATACACACATAAGCAAAATGTATGCAGTAATATTAAATAATATTCAACATGATTAACGATTCTATACTATCAAGGCTGTAACAGTCCCAATGTCCAGGTAGCCATGACATCATTCCATAGAAAGGGGAAGAATTATACAGTGTTAACCCTTGCCAGTCCGAGGGCCCATAGCAGCTTAATAGTTCCAAAAGTCCAGTGCCTTCCCGGCATAATATCACCTTACAACCCTTTGATCTGCATACCACAATATTATTATCACTGTCAATTTATCTTATTCTAGTGGTCCATATTAATAAAAACAAAATGCAAAAAACAAAAAAACAGAAAAGCACTTAAGATGTTCCGCATGCAAGTTCTCACACCACTCTTATTGAAGTGCTCAACTAAAGAATCAGTATAGCAAGAAAACTATGGGTGTATTAAAAGATAATACATTGAGAGCATTTGAATACATACACCATTTAAATTGAATTAAATTATTTTCATGTTTATTCTTTTTTTTGTTTTCATTGGCTACATTTATTTTGCATTACATATTTGTTCATGCATTTGTCCACATTGTAAAGATACTTTTCAGTCTTTCTGGCACCAATCTTTTCTTTTTCCATCTTTGACTTAAGTTTGTACTATTCCTTTGATCAGAGAAAAACAGAGACATTGATACAATTATAATACTCATCATATTGATCCAAAGGATTCTAATATTGTCTACAGTTAATACCATTCTGTTTCCTGGTACACATGCATTTCTTGTTTTTGACATCTTCGAGAAGCATAGCTGATATATTTTCCTTTTATTTATTCAGAATAACGAATGACTGCTTCAGACAAATGATTGACTATTTTTATATGCTCATTTAGGTTCTATAGTTGTCCATGTTGTATTCTTAGTGCCATTCCTTTAAACCTGTAAGTTATTAAAGCAACATTAACACTCACCATTCTCACATTAATCAAGAAGCTTAATAATAAATATTTTATAATGAATCCAATAACTTCCTTGTGTTTTGAGTAAAATGAAGTTGTTTTTTGTGGTTAGTTATCCCCTTTCTACTTTGCTCTGGCTGATTCTTACCCTATATCTTTAACTGTAACAATTCCCCAACACTACATATTACCATCTGTTTGTAGTTTTTACTTCAATGGACATGGAAAGCATTTTCTCTTTGCTTTATCTGAAGGATGATATTTATGTGTCTTCTTTTTGCAAATGAATGCCTCAGAAATGAAAAAAAAAATGCTCTGGGGGTAGTAATATAGCTTTATAAGGCATACTAAACTAGTGAAATATTTTTGTAACCATTAAAAGTATGCTCTTTTAAATGCTTGGAAAATGCAATCAAGTTCCACATCCCTTTTAGTGTTTATTGCAATCCACTGTAGTCCCCAAATAAATAAAAAATAGGAGTACATGCATAAAAAATGAGCATAACATTATAAAAATATCTAGCCGTTTTAAACAAAGTCTAAACACAAGTTAAGTAATTTAAACCCCTCATTATGAGAAGAGGAACTATCCAATATAAAACTCTCAAAATCAATATATAGCTTTAAAGACATCTAAGAGACTACATTTTAAACAATATAAAAGTATTTTGTATAACAACATGGGGTGTCCTTCCCTTGTCCTGACTTGTAATTGGGCTAATAAGCATTTTATCATAAGACTTCCATTTTTTCTTTAATTTAGTCTTAGGTTTCATAAATTAAAATCATTTATTTTCATAATGTATAAATCTCACACTTTTATGTGCATGATTGAAAATTTTGGAAAGCCGTGTCTTTAACATTAACAAAACCAAATTAAATAATATGCTTTTACAATTCATGACATTACCTTCATTGATTACTGGGACCTCATACACATTCAGAGATTTTTTAAGATGTCCATGTTCAATATCGCCTTTAATTAATAGGACACCGTCTGTCTCTTCTGAAAAGTTACCTGATTCATGTGTACAGGTACAAAGAGAGAATTTAGTGGGAATTCTGGCATTTTGTGAAACTGCTTCAAATGCTTGTTTTCTTATTGAATGACATGATATTTTCAACAGGACACCTTCAGTGAAATAAAAAAAAAAAATATATGAATATTTTTTTGTAAAATAGATGCTGGATAAAATATAGACATACTTATTCCCTCTAGAAAATGTGCTTGAGTAAATTACTTTAATATAGAAAAGCTAAAGTTTGTCACTTGTAATTCTGAAAAATAGGAATATTGGGCCCTATGCTAATCTGGTCTAGTGCAATTATGAGTACCTGAGTGACAAGGACAATTCTATGATATTCCCCTAGCCCAAAAACATTGCGAGAGAACTGCTATGAGTGACTGCTGCATGAGAAATTAAAAAAATCAAGCAAATATCTCCATTGATTCTTGCAGGGCTAAAAGATTATGAGTTACTCCGTAAGACTTTTACACCAAAACTCTATGCTAATGCGACTTTACGGATCACTCGAAAACCAGGATAGTTGCGTAACTGCAGAAAAATGAAGAACATTAATTACAAATTATGATAATTAATAAAAAATTATGATATGAATGAAAAATTATGATAGTGTATTATTATGTCAGTTGATTAGACAGTATCTAGGATAACAAACAACACAGTACTCATGGGGTTAATACATGTCAAGAAACCACGTTGCCTAGGAACAAATGCTCTAATGCATTGTCTATATATAAACATATTTTTTATTAACACAAAATACGCTAATTTTTATATATTTAGGATATAAATACAATTGTAACATATATAATGTTATAAGATAAAAAATAATCAAAAGATATATATGTATATTTAAATGTCTTATGCTAAAGGATGAGGGCTGCGAGCCGTAATATTGCCAGTGAAAAAATTAACATCAAAGTGTAACATAAAGAAAAAAAACTCCCACAGCCGATTACTGCTATACTGCAGTTTACACAGCCCGATTAAGATAGGGCCCATACTTTTTGAAGTCCAATATTTTTTTATATTTTTTTTATCTGTAATGAAAAAATATGCACATAGTATATTTCTAAAAATGCCATCTACATGGGCAGTCTTAAATTATATAATGGAATATATTTTTTGTCTATTAATTTTGTAAAAAGTATAATAATCTGATTTTAGAAGAATGCAGTCAAGAACACATGATATCTGATTACCTTCCTCTTGGAGTTGTGCCTAGAGTCTAGCAAACATATTAACTAAAAAAAAATAAACTTATTTAGAGCCTCCACTTTAATAATTTAATAGGAAGTTGAGCTTTTGTTTGACCAGGAACACAATTAAATAGTGGTATGATTATGCTCTGTGGTTTTGGGAAAAACATATTCCTGAAAAAAGATTAGGTTCCTAAATCGTTTTCCAATGCTAAAGTATATATGTGCATCCTAATAGTAGATTCATGTTAGCAGAGGGCTATTTTTAATCCACATCTAGAGCTTTCTATAAGAAGTATAAGGTATTTGGTATTCTGGAAATTGCTCTGGCTATGATAAAACACTGAATGCAGCTTTCAGTCTATTCACACTTTAAAACTTTTTGCAAAAGTGCCTTGCAAAAGTATTCACGACCCTTGGCATTTTTCGTGTTATGTTGTCTCACAACCTGGAATTAACATGGATTGTTTGAGGATTTGCATAATTTATTTTACAGAACATACCCACAACTTTGAAGATTTTTTTATTGTGAAGCAAACAACAAATATGACAAAATAACAGAAAAAGTCAATGTGCAAAACTATTCACCCCTAAAGTCAATACTTTGTAGAGCGGCAAACACAGCTCCAAGTCACTTTGGAAAAGTATCTATGAGCTTCCACATTTTACCACTGGGATTTTTCCCCATTCCTCCTTGCAAAACTGCTCCAGCTCCTTCAAGTTGGATGGTTAGCGCTTGTGAACAGCAATCTTTAAGTCTGACCATAGATTTTCTATCGTATTGAGGTCTGGGCTTTGACTAGACCATTCCAACACATTTACATGTTCCCCCTTAAACCACTCAAGTGTTGCTTTAGCAGTGTGTTTGGGGTCATTCTCCTGCTGGAAGGTGAACCTCCGTCCTAGCCTCAAATCACGCACAGAGTGGTACAGGTTTTGCTCAAGAATATCCCTGTATTTAGCACCATCCATTTTTCCCTCAACTCTGTCCAGATTCCCAGTTCCGGCTTCTGAAAAACATCCCCACAGCATGATGCTGCCACATGTTTCACTGTGGGGATGGTGTTCTTTGGGTGATGTGATGTGTTCGGTTTGTGGAAGACATAGCGTTTTCTTTGATGGCCGAAAAGTTAAATTGTAGTCTCATCAGACCAGAGCACCTTCCTCCATACATTTTTGGAGTCTCCCACATGGCTTTTCGCAAACTCAAAACGTGCCATTTTGTTTTTTGCTGAAAGTAATGGCTTTATTCTGGCCACTCTATGGAGCGTATGGTTTATTTTCGTCCTATGTACAGATACTTCAATCTCTGCTGTAGAACTCTGCAGCTCATTCAGGGTTACCTTAGGTCTCTGTGCTGCCTCTCTGATTAATGCCCTCCTTGCCTGGTCTGTGAGTTTTGGTGGGCGACCGTCTCTTGGCAGGTTTGTTGTTGTGCCATGTATTTCCATTTGGTTATGATAGATTTGATGGTGCTCATGGGGTTCATCAAAGATTTGGATATTTTTTAATAACCTAAATCAAGTAATATTTGCTTTTGGGTTTTAGTTTAAAAAAGGGAAAATAACTTCCTTTTTTGCTAAATGGTCTATAACAACCCCCCTCCCAACAAGCCTGCCCAATGGCCCCTCCTTTCCAGGGTTAAAAGCACACAAACAGTGTCTTTGGGCAGCCGCAGAGGAGTCACTGTAGGCCGACCAGGCGACAAACCACAATCTGGGGTACCCTCTGGCTCTTTGGTCTCTGTATCCTCAGGTGGAATCTCCTTACTCTCTCCTTCTGAGACTGCCTAGTGTGTAGATATCGGCAGCCATTGAGAAGCAGCTGCTACTGCCTCTTGTTCAGGCTGAAGAGCAGGGCTACTTTCTGTTTCAGCTCAGGGATTTGTGGCTGGCTCCTGGACAATGGTCATCCAAGGAACCTTCCCCCTATTTTCACAGTACATTGGTAGGGCCCAGTGCTCATTAGGTTCTTCTCTGACTAGGAGCAGGGTAGCTTTCCCCCAGTTCTTCCCCTGGGCCTGACACTGCTGTGGTTTGGCCCTGTCCCCATGCCTCTAACTGGGAGAGGCTCAGACCCTAAAGATAGGGACCCGTTCTTCTTCTTCCCAGTCAACCCCATGGATGAAGGCATCCTTGTTATTTTTAGAATCTCTGATATCAGAATTCTTCCCCCAGCCAATACCTTTATCTTCTGACCCAGCCTTGACTGGGTCCCTGTAGTACCTGTTAGGTGGTTCTGTTCCATGCCTATTTTGCATGACCACTCCCAGCTGGGTGGCCAAAACGAATCCACGTTTGCTTATCTAGCAAGTCTATATAATGCGCCTCCAGCTGTAGCTCCTGCTGGATCAAAGACCAAAGTAAGTAAGCTGTCTGAGAGCCTGTCTCCAGTCCCAGCATGTGACAGCGCTTGGCAAACAGACACAGCTGTCTTTTCTCTGTCCCCAAGCCACAATCTTGGTACTATGTCCCAAAGTGCCTCTTCCAGCCCCAATGAAAAACAGGCCCCCCGATGAGGTATCCCAACAGGTCCCACTGAAACAGCCTATTGCTCTTCCAGGGCGAACTCCTCACATACTAATTCTTCCAGCCATTTCCACATATGTTATATATAACATTTTCCCTCTCATAATCACATATTATAATTGTCAAACTGTGATTCGTCGTCACACTGGCGAGCCTCGCATAGCGAGGCAAGCCGTTGAAACACATATGTCTTCCAAGCTCTGAGAACTTAGCAGATGAGCGCCTTGCCAGCCTCGCGAAGCAAGATGAGCAGCTGAGGCATTGAAACACGCAGGACTTAGGCAGTAATGCAAGGCGACCAGTTCAGGCATTGAAGTACCCGGGACTTAGCCTCCAAGGAGTTAGAAAACATGGGATTGCCTTAGGCTGCAAGCAGTAGAGGAACGCGGGACTTAGAAAAAAAAATTGCGAGGCGCAGAGTTTAAAAAAATAAATTACGATGTCGGAAACATACAAAGTTAACTACCGAACCACACAAATCGAAAAACACAAAAAATACAAAACTATAAACAAAAAAAACCTCACACACAGCACGGGGGACACCCAGGACGTGAGGAGAGGCTCGCAATGAGCACCAAAGGTCCTCAGAGGAGCAAAAGTTTTACATTGTGTGGCAAACAGCATGTACAGGCAACATATAACACACACAATAATACATAATCACAATGTACTGTAAAAATATCATGCCCCATTGGCCACATCATAATGTCAATCATTAATAAGTATACAATTGTATTTATTTTTGATCTCCTCTTTAATATATCAGATTTCCATTGTTTAGCAATATGACTCTTGGGGGCTAAAATAAAAAAAAAGTTGTAATTTATCGGGGGAGTTTAAATCACACTCCACTGATAGACTGAATAGGCATGACCCTATTTCTTATCTAAATTCAGACCAAACATCTCATAGACAAGATACATCACATCACCCCAAAGTTTCTAAAAGTCCACCAGATATGTACAAACATTCCAGTGTCTGCGCATCCCCTGAAGCACAATGGGCTCACCAAAGGTTTCCACAAGTGGAGTCTGTATGCAATAATGTATACTCAATACTCATTATAGTACATTAAAAGAGGTCTCAGAGACGGTAAAGAGACTAGCCCATGATTCAAGCAAACTGGACTTTTGGGGACTATGGACTTTTGTGGGCCCTGAGAGACATGGTACCAGAACACAGCTCCTTCCCTTTCTCACCAAAAACAATGCCCAAAACCCTGAAGACCCGGGCTGTGGTTGCCATGTTGGTCCAAGATGGATATAATAGATGTTTGTGTGTGGCAACATATTGTGTTACTGCAATACTCAGAGAGTCCTAAAGACTGGTTTGGACAATTGTATTATTGTTCCAATGTATTGATGTAAAGGTGGTAACCAGTTATGTTTGGTATTGAAATGCTGCATTTTTCCCAGGGAGTTTAATAAAATGTATTATCAGTGTAATGTATAATGCCTCTTTAATCTCTATATCAGGATAAGCATGGTACAATGCTATTATCTAGTAAATATGATTTACTGTGCTCATACTGCTGAGTGGTGTTTCACTAGGATGAGATATGGTCATGATTAGGCTCCAAATACGGGATTTTCCCTGGAAGTTCTAATAAAATATGTTATGTGGATCTCACACGGAAGGGGTTCATAAATTGGGGGTATTTGGTTACAAAGGAAGGATTAGGACTAGCAGTCAGCATGGCCCCTGGCCAGCAGGGTGCAATCAGGGGGGAATGGCAAAATTTGATGGACAGCTTCTCCCCCCCCCCCACTAGGCCAAGGGCATGTTCAAAGAGGAGTTGCTAATTCTAGTTTTGTCTAAGATTGTAACTTAGTGAAATTGGTTGCTATACTCTTTACATTTGCTGTGTGTTCACCAATAAAGGGGTTGTCAGTTTGAACTACATAATTGATGAATATAATAATTCTAACCACTGGAATTACTATAACGGACTCTGTGTGGAACTATACTCTTACCCACTGAGAGTACCACTGTTAAACTTGCTTCCTGTGCATGTATCCTGATACCGGGGTCATCACACGGACCAAGAGGAAATCAGGTTTATTACCCTTGAAGAAGAAATTATATTGTGTCCACCTCAGAGCTTTTTCAGTACGACTAGAAAGAAGCAAGAATCACTGATTCTTCTTCTCTGGGTCTAACACATCTGACTGCAAATCCTGTTCTCTAAACAATTGACTCTTTTTAGGATTATAAAAGTTATTGATATTCAATTGGCCTCTTATTGATTTGCGGGTTGGAAAAATAACCAGTGGCAAAACTACACCTCCACATGACATATATTAAGTACCAGGGGAACATATTCCACACTAATGTAGTCCAACCCATCAGGAAGGGCCGAAAAAACACATGGAGGCTGTGCAGAGGCATGTGGAGTAACAGCCACTCCCCTCCATCAGCGCCAATCTCAGTTACGCCCATCTTGTAAAGTCCCAAGTCATTGCTGATGGCCATGTGACAAGATGTATACCCATTATCATGTTGTGAATCCATATCAAGTGTTCTTGTATCCATGAATTTATAACATCACCTCTTATTTTGTGATCAACCCTTCAGGGGAGCGTTTATACTCAACAGTATCACAATTTTTCTCATGTGTATTAACTCACAAATCTCACAAAGAAAGTTATGCAAACATGATATCCCAATGCTGAGAATCAAACCTAAAGTAGTGATGACTAATACATGTGACCACTTTGAAACCACTCCTGTGTCACCATAATGGGCTGGAATATAACAATCTATTGGACAGTAACTAGGGCTCATTAGTTTACATATATATGAACGTGACAAAATGTGATGTATGTTGATGTCCCAAAATCCCAACCATTGAAAACACAAAGAAACAGTGATCACGGTATAACAAAACTTTATTTGTTACACAGAGCACACTCAGAAAAGTATACGACTGTGCATCAATATCATGGGTGTGGTGTGTGAGGGATCCTGGATGAGCAAGAGGCTTTTTGGGAAAAGGGGGAAATGTTATCCTGCATAATAATGATGATGCCTAGCATCTACTACACCATAGTAACCATAATCTGATGAAAAAATGGATCATCATAAATCACTCCATCTACCTTATATACTCGAGTATAAGCCTATTTTACCACAAAATACTGGGTAAAATGAGTGACTCGAGTATAAGCCGAGGGTGGGAAATGTGCTGCCCCCTGTGTCCCTTTTGTGCCTTCTGTGTCCCCCTCTCTCTCCCGTGTCTCTTCTCCCCTTTCCCTTCCCTGTGTCTCTTCCCCCCTCTCCCTTCCCTGTGTCTCTTCCCCCCCTCCTCATTCTCAACCTCCCTCCTCATCCTTAACCTCCCTCATCATCCCTCCTCATCTTCAACCCCCTCCTCCTCATCCACAACCCCCTCCTCAACCCCCCTTCCTCATCCTCAACCCCCTCCTCAACCTCAACCTCCCCCCTCATCCTCAACCCCCTCCTCAACCTCAACCCACCCTCCTCAACCTCCTTCCTCAACCCCCCTCCTCATCCTCAGCTCCCCTCATCATCTTCAGCCCCCCTCGTCATCCTCAGCCCCCCTCCTCATCCTCAGCCCCCCTCCTCATCCTCAACCCTCTCTTCTCAACCTCCCTCCTCAATCCCCCATCCTCAACCTCCGTCCTCATCCTCAACCTCCCTCCTCATCCTCAACCCCCCTATCCTCAACCTCCCTCCTCAACCTCAACCCCCTCCTCAACCTCAAACCTCCATCCTCAACCCCCTCCTCAACCCCCCATCCTCAACCTCCCTCCTCATCCTCAACCCCCCTCCTCATCCTCAGCCCCCTCCTCATCCTCAACCCCCTCCTCAACCTCCCTCCTCAACCTCAACCCCCCATCCTCAACCTTCCTCCTCATCCTCAACCCCCCTATACTAACCCTCTAAATACACCCCTAAATCTAACCCCCTCCCTCCCTCATACTACCCCTCTAAATACCCCCCCCCCCCCCCCTCACTTACCTGCTCCGGTCTCCGCTCCTTCTGGGTCTTGATGTGGCGTGCATGTGACTCGGCTTATACGCGAGTATATACGGTAATCAAAGTAACAAGTAATGCGCATAGCGCTTACATCTAGTCTTCAGCTGCTCAATTAAACAGATGCATAAACACCTGGACTATGTAATCCAATCCAGTTACATAAAAAAATGTGGTCCAAACCTAAAAAAGGCAGAGTATAAAACATGCAAAAATAAATAAAACACCTGCATCTACAGTACAGTTTTCAGTAAATACTGTAACTGTAAAAATATACCAACTACCTGATCTCCGTCTGCAAGCATTACTGACCATTATGTAGTTGTCATGATATATCACTTGGCATGACCACTAATAATGATGTGTCATCTCACAATAAATGCTTAACTGTGACCACAGTCAGTGGTACAAGGGTACTATCACTCCATTTGATATTGCTTAGCAACATTGATATCACATTCATCAGCTATACAGGTGTTAGCACATTTGAAAGGATATCCATGTTATCATATGTTCAGGAAAACTACCCATTAAAATGGAGAGGACACAAAGGTCATCAGCGTAATCACTGTTACTTACGTCAGACACAAGTATATGTTCTCAGAATTATATTTCAGAGAGGCTGACATGCTTCACTAGTGTGTGTATTAATGCTGGCTTTGATTAAAATGCCATTGTGAGATTCTGCAGGTCCACCACCATAGCTGTATTTGCCTAAATATAAGCTAACAACAATCTTGTCTTATAAATGGGGATATATGATTGATTAATATAGTCAGGACAACATGTTTAGGATGGGCTGTCATTTAAGGAATTCCTAACTCAGAGCCACTGTGAATATACTACATTAACTTAATATTTTGAACTATGCTTGCAGATGAAGAAGATGCCTTCATGGACCTGACTTGTACCTAGAAATCAAAATAAAACATACATTTAGAAAATAATAAGGGCTTAAAAAAAGATAGGGACTGCCATTTGGTGAAATGTTAAAATGAATCCTACGTGTCCTCAGAGAAGAGGTGAGGAGGAGAGGAGAGGTGAGGAGCGGCAAGGCTGTGGATGGGTGGAGGAGGCCTCTGGGGTGGAGGAGGCAGTGCTTGGAATCAGAGCACGCCATTGAGCATGAATGTTAACCTAGAATAGTGCACTCTGGTTCGACAAGTTCTCGAGCAGCCCGGCCTGGTATGACTCCAAAATTTATTGGTGTCTCCTCACCTCCCTATGCTGACTCGGCAGGATGCCCACTATCTCTGTGTTGTTGGAGGACATACTGGCCTGGATCCCCCGTAAAAACTTAATTCTTTGACTGTGCTATTAGCTGAGAAAGTCAACACACAGGTCTAGGCGTTGGTGGGTTTTCAGAGAGATATATATATAGAGAGTGATAGACAGATACTGAGAGAGGGATAGAGAGTGTTAGAGAGAGAGAGAGATACAGTAGAAAGTGTTAGAGAGATAGTGCTAGAAAGAGTAACACCAGAGGGGAAGAAGTGTGAGGAGAGAGAGGGGTACAATGGAGGAGGAGAGATAGAGGTATGGAGAGAGGGAGAGGAGGCAGCAGGACAGGGAGGGAAATGTGAAGGAGAGCAGGAGGGGGGGGGGGGGGAGGGATGTGCCGCCAGATGTAGGCACACAAGGTGTAGGAGCAGAGGGTCAGGGGCCTGAGCCCGGGAAGAGGTAGTGGGGATGAGGGGCAGACCCCAGGCAGAGAACAGGGAGGCCAGGAACCCCAGGCACAGATGGCAGTGCAAGAGGTTGTGCCCAAGCAGAGGGCCTACAACTATAGCCAAGAGGAAACCCTACGTAGGGAAGACCTAGCCCGCCACAGCATCATCCATGGTGGTAGGGATGTGAGGCCTGGCGATAAGGCACATGCATGGAATGAGGTGACTGCACCTGTGGCTTCATTAGGGGTTCATCAGGAATCCCTGTAAAGTGAGTATCATATGCACACCCTCATGAACCCCACACACATATAACAGATAACTGACATACAATAGCACAAGATTTCTGGTTCTGACTACAGATATATGGGGTATTAATTACCATGTACATATTATAACATATTATATTATCATCATAGTTGTTATGAATGAAATGTTAGTACAATACCTGTAGTTAAACCAGATCTGAATAGCAGTTGCCAATGCAGTTTGTGTTAGTGTTCTGTTTTCTGTTGGTTCAACGTTAATCTAAAACAAAGTTAGTAAAAAACAAAACAGTATAAATATCCCCTATCCCTATCTTTCCCATGTTACACCGCACCGTTTAAAGCTGTGTCGCTTAACACTCAAACTGCTTGGAAGCTATCCCCAGCGTTAAATGAGGTAAAGCTATAGATCCACAATGATTTTACATCAAAAAGAAAGTACATGTATTGGCGAGCACACAGCAGCATATGCGGATACAGACTCTGAGGGACTGCATGTGCGTGTGATGTACTAGCCTAACCTGGACAATGTCTCATCAGCATGCTAACACCCATTGCTGAGCATTGGTCACAAATTGGTCAGTCTCACACACTGCATAGCAGATTCAGATGAGCATGTGTCCTAATGAACTGCAGATGGCACACCTCACCAGCTATATTATATATATATACAGTGGATATAAAAAGTCTACACACCCCTGTTAAAATGTCAGGTTTCTGTGCTGCAAAAAAATGAGACAAAGATAAATCATTTCAGAACTTTTTCCACCTTTAATGTGACCTATAAACTGTACAACTCAATTGAAAAACAAACTGAAATATTTTAGGTAGAGGGAAGAAAAAATATAAAAATAAAATAATATGGTTGCATAAGTATGCACACCCTTAAACTAATACTTTGTTGAAGCACCTTTTGATTTTATTACAGCACTCAGTCTTTTTGGGTATGAGTCTATCAGCAAGGCACATTTTGACTTGGCAAGATTTACCCACTCTTCTTTGCAAAAACACTCCAAATCTGTCAGATTGCAAGGGCATCTCCTGTGCACAGTCCTCTTCAGATCACCCCACAGATTTTCAATCGGATTCAGGTCTGGGCTCTGACTGGGCCATTCCAAAACTTGAACCTTCTTCTGGTGAAGCCATTCCTTTGTTGATTTGGATGTATGCTTTGGGTCGTTGTCATGCTGAAAGATGAAGTTCCTCTTCATGTTCAACTTTCTAGCAGAAGCCTGAAGGTTTTGTGCCAATATCGACTGGTATTTGGAACTGTTCATAATTCCCTCTGTCTTAACTAAGGCCCCAGTTCCATCTGAAGAAAAACAGCCCCAACGCATGATGCTGCCACCACCATGCTTCACTGTGGGTATGGTGTTCTTTTGGTGATGTGCAGTGTTGTTTTTGCTCCAAAAATATCTTTTGGAATTATGGCCAAAAAGTTCAACCTTAGTTTCATCAGACCATAACACATTTTCCCACATGCTTTTGGGAGACTCCAGATGTGTTTTTGCAAAATGTAGCCTGGCTTGGATGTTTTTCTTCGTAAGAAAAGGCTTTCATCTTGCCACTCTACCCCATAGCCCAGACATATGAAGAATACGAGAGATTGTTGTCACATGTACCACACAGCCAGTACTTGCCAGATATTCCTGCAGCTCCTTTAATGTTGCCTCTTGGTAGCCTCCCAGACCAGTTTTCTTCTTGTATTGTCAATAATTTTGGAGGGAGCTCCAGTTCTTGGTAATGTCACTGTTGTGCCATATTTTCTCCACTTGATGATGACTGTCTTCACTATGTTCCATGGTATATCTATTGCCTTGGAAATTCTTTTGTACCTTTCTCCTGACTGATACCTTTTAACAATGAGATCCCTCTGATGCTTTGGAAGCTCTCTGTGGACCATGGCTTTTGCTGTGGGATGCGACTAAGAAAATTTCAGGAAAGACCAACTAGAGCAGCTGAACTTTATTTGGGGTTAATCAGAGGCACTTTAAATAATGACAGGTGTATGCTGACTCCTATTTAACACGATTTGGAATGTGATTGCTTAATTCTGAACACAGCTACATCCCCAGTTATAAGAGGGTGTGCAGACTTAACCACATTATTTTTATTTTTTATTTTTCTTCCCTCCACCTAAAAGATTTCAGTTTGTTTTTCAATTGAGTTGTACAGTTTATAGGTCACATTAAAGGTGGAAAAAGTTCTGAAATGATTTATCTTTGTCTCATTTTTTTACAGCACAGAAACCTGACATTTTAACAAGGGTGTGTAGACTTTTTATATCCATTGTATATATATATATATATACACATATATATATATATATATATATATATATATATATATATATATATATATACATACATACATAATCAGCAATGCTCATGATACAGCTCAATGTTTATCTGCGGGAAAAAAATCACCACAGTCAATTACAAGTGACCATGATGTGGATATGGAAACACACAGCAAATAATTGTTCAGAGAATCAATACTCAAATACTATCGCCCTCTCATGTCAGTACCCAGGAGGTTTACCCAGCCCGCAGAGACACAGGCGGTTCCTCCACCAGATGCACCATTATCACCAATGCCAGTGGTGGTGGAGGAAGACCAGGGCCCGGGCCCATCACAGGAGGATGGACCATCAGCAGCAGGACCATTGTGGGAATCACACTCTACACCCCCCGTTGGCCTCAAACACTTCACGGGAACGTTCCCAGCCATTTCAAATTACTGGAAGTACAATGAGCCACCAACCATCTGCAGGGATGTCGAGGTCATGGGGACCAATCTCAAGGTCCACTACTGCCACCTGGTGACATTAAAGCAATACGTGTGCCGGACCCTAATCCCCACCCACTCCTGACCAGGCCACAACGGATGTTGCCACAGCACTGATTGGCCCAATAGATGTCTCAGCCATTGTTGCCCCAGCGCATGTCGCAGTCATTGCTGCACCAGCGGATGGCGCAGTCACTGTTGCCCCAGCTCATGTCGCAGCCATTGTTGACCCAGCTATTGTCACAGCTGTTGATGTCACAGCCATTGCTGCAACAACAGCACGGTTCAACAACATATGGATGGGCAACCACCCCATCTCCATTGGCAACTGCACCATCTCCATTGGAAACAGAAAGCAGTCATTTGGTAATTTTCTCATTATTAGAGTTTATTTAGAAAAAAATGTGGATCAGTAGCAAAAACCCAACATGGCTGCTGCTGACCGGCTGAAAAACTGACTACTGACAGAAATACAGTCAGGTCCATAAATATTGGGACATCGACATAATTCTAATCCTTTTGGCTCTATACACCACCACAATGGATTTGAAATGAAACAAACAAGATGTTCTTTAACTGCAGACTTTCAGCTTTAATTTGAGGATACTTACATCCAAATCAGGTGAACGGTGTAGGAATTACAACAGTTTGTATATGTGCCTCCCACTTTTTAAGTGACCAAAAGTAATGGGACAGATTAACAGTCATAAAACAAACTTTCACTTTTGAATACTTGGTTGCAAATCCTTTGCAGTCAATTACAGCCTGAAGTCTGGAACGCATAGACATCACCAGACGCTGGGTTTCATCCCTGGTGATGCTCTGCCAGACCTCTATTGCAACGGTCTTCAGTTCCTGCTTGTTCTTGGGGCATTTTCCCTTCAGTTTTGTCTTCAGCAAGTGAAATGCATGCTCAATCGGATTCAGATCAGGTGATTGACTTGGCCATTGCATAACATTCCACTTCTTTCCCTTAAAAAACTCTTTGGTTGCTTTTGCAGTAAGCTTCGGGTCATTATCCATCTGCACTGTGAAGCGCCGTCCAATGAGTTCTGAAGCATTTGGCTGAATATGAGCAGATAATATTGCCAGAAACACTTCAGAATTCATCCTGCTGCTTTTGTCAGCAGTCACATCATCAATAAATACAAGAGAACCAGTTCCATTGGCAGCCATACATGCCCACGCCATGACACTACCACCACCATGCTTCACTGATGAGGTGGTATGCTTTGGATCATGAGCAGTTACTTTCCGTCTCCATACTCTTCTCTTCCCATCACTCTAGTACAAGTTGATCTTAGTCTCATCTGTCCATAGGATGTTGTTCCAGAACTGTGAAGGCTTTTTTAGGTGTTGTTTGGAAAACTCTAATCTGGCCTTCCTGTTTTTGAGGCTCACCAATGGTTTACATCTTGTGGTAAACCCTCTGTATTTTCTCTGGTGAAGTCTTCTCTTAATTGTTGACTTTGACACACATACACCTACCTCCTGGAGAGTGTTCTTGATCTGGCCAACTGTTGTGAAGGGTGTTTTCTTCACCAGGGAAATAATTCTTCGGTCATCCACCACAGTTGTTTTCCGTGGTCTTCCGGGTCTTTTGGTGTTGCTGAGCTCGCCGGTTCATTCTTTCTTTTTAAGGATGTTCCAAACAGTTGATTTGGCCAGACCTAATGTTTTTGCTATCTCTCTGATGGGTTTGTTTTGTTTGTTCAGCCTAATGATGGCTTGCTTCACTGATAGTGACAGCTCTTTGGATCTCATATTGAGAGTTAACAGCAACAAATGCAAATAGCACACTTGAAATGAACACTGGAGCTTGTATCTGCTCTTTGTAAATGGGATAATGAGAGAATAACACACACCTGGCCATGGAACAGCTGAGCAGCCAATTGTCCCATTACTTTTGGTCCCTTAAAAAGTGGGAGGCACATATACAAACTGTTGTAATTCCTACACCGTTCACCTGATTTGGATGTAAATACCCTCAAATTAAAGCTGAAAGTCTGCAGTTAAAGCACATCTTGTTAGTTTCATTTCAAATCCATTGTGGTGGTGTATAGAGCCAAAAAGTTTAGAATTGTGTCGTTGTCCCAATATTTATGTAACTGACTGTATATCCACACACAGCTTTTATACTTGTTTACATGAGACAATGAAATAATCCATCTCCCCATCTAGCTACATGGCATAACCCACTAGCAACCAATGACAGTTCATTTATATATGATATCCAGTAAGAATATAACATATACCTTGGCAAAATCTGTGTGTATATCTACTTTAAATGATACACTTGTGCGCAATAAATATTTATTAGACCTTGGGGATGACTGAACATACTTATTTGTTATGTCTAAGAGCTTGTGTACGGTCTCTTAACTGAAACTTGCTATGTCATTCAGGTTTAATTATTCCTGATCACATATTTTACAAAAATGGAAAATACTGGTTTCACAGTTTACATCTCAGCCAAATATCACACAATCTGGAAAAAGAGCTAATTGTATATATATATATATATATATATATATATATATATATACGCAAAAAATGTAAGGATATTTGTATATTTCCCCCAACATCTGGCAACATCAACCCTATCCCTACGGGGTACACCATCACAACAGGCAACACCTCTGGCCTCACCACAGCACATCCAGAGTCCAACAGCGTCTGGAGACGGAACTCACACCAGGCACCTTGAGTGACATATATCAGCACATCCGTTTGGCTTTTGAGCGAGAGATTGGAGCAGTCCAACAGCTGACAGCCCAGCTGGCACGTCAGAATGAGATTGCTACCAGGCAGGCGGAAAGCATCCGAGTAATGTATGGTGAGGCGAGGATGGAGAGGTATGAGCAAATGGCTCTTTGGGAAAGACAAGCCCAAACACATCATCTGGTGCGGCTGGTACAGTTGGGTGAAACCCACGTGCCTACACTCCAGCCTTTGGTTCCACAGGCTCCACCACCACAGCAGCCAGAGCCTACAGCCTCCTCATCTCACCCCTTACCGCAGACAGCTGCTACACAGTAACTCCAGTTGGATGCACTCCTCAATCCAACACCTACTGACCATGGTAGAGGGAGGAAGCATGTGGTTACAGAAGGTGTTGACCCAGTGCTCAGAAAGAGGAAGTAGGTGAGAACGTCCTTCAGGTTAGTGGTTGTCAAACCTCTCCCCAGGACACACCACACAGACCATGATTTGGGTGAAACACTGTGTGATTACACATGTGAAGCAATTCGAGGCTCCACCACCTGTTGAACACTATTGGCCTAATTTCTTGTTTCCCATGAATCATGGCCTGTCTGACAGCTCCTGAGTAGAGGATTGAGAACCACTGCCCTAAGTCCTCCTCATCCACACTCCACAAGGAATATGGTTTTGTATTAATGTTAACATACTAAGGGCAGGCTACAGAGTGTGTGCATGTATGGTTATGTTGAATATTTCTGCAGTTAAAGTTCAATGTGGATTGCTGTTGAGAAGACATGTTGAAGTCAATGCAAATAGTGTTCTGATTGATATCTTGTTCTTGTCTCTGTAGGTCTTAATAGCCCATTCTCACGACCATAAAGGCATTTTCCTCAACCTCCTTTTTGTGTCAGATATTCTGCTAATCAATTTCTGATTATTCCTTACTATCTGTCAACACACAGTGTGTTGATTAGATCTGCATGACATTATCCATGATTATGTTCATCTGTTTAATTGAGCAGTTATAGACAAGTTGTGATTTCTGAGGTTTCCTTTTTCTCACCAGATTCCGGTTGCAGTGGTGTAGTGACCACATGTGACCCTGGTAGGTGCTATGCATCATGCTTATTCTAGACTATGACATTACCCCCTTTGGGTATCCCCTTGTTCACAAGCACAACCTCTTGCTCTTCCAGTATCCACCCACACCATGTCCATGATGTTAATGCAAAGTCTTGTCCATTCCTGATTGAGCTCTGTGTATGAAAAAAAAGTTTTGTTATACCGTTCCCAATGTGTCAGTGTTTAATAAGTTACTTGAGGGTTAATAAATGGATTCAATAAGGCGTAGCTCTTTATTGTAGGAAGCTCAGGTCAGATATTCTTTATTATAATTCTTCCAGGGTTTCAGCCTTGCTTTTCTTTTCCTTCACTCTCCCAACCCTGCTATATTCCCTCACACTCCCTCAGCATTCAGTCTGATATTATGACATTTGGATTCACTGTATTGTTGTTTGTTGTAATGGAATTCCTCTTTATTCCCTTAAGACAAAATGGCATTGTCCTCCCTCACAGTAGTTTCCCTGCTTTTTTTCTTCAAAAGCCCTGAGATATTCTCCCAGCTACTAAGCCACACCAATCATCACAATATAAGATCCCAGGGGCTGTAGCTGCCGATGAAGCGAAATCCTCTCTCACTGCTGGCTGTCGGTGAACACAGACCTCCCTGCAGGGGTTGGGATACGGAACATCTCTAAGTTGGCTGCCCTTCTCCTTACGCTCTGCTTAGCCTAGGCTCCGTACCCGTCTGGTCGGCCTGCAGATGCCAGATGAATCCAATACTTCGATCCAGTCTCCTCACTCTCCTCTTCTGATGGTCGATCACTGCTCCGACTGGACTCTCCTGCTCCAGAATCTCACAGCACAGCCTTGTGAAGCCACAGCTTCAGCAGGCTCATCTGCTGCCCCCTGATTGGCTCCACTGCTCCCAGGCTCAGGACCCTCAGTAAAGTAGCAGAGACTCAGGATCTAAATATGTTACCTGGTAATAAATAAAATGTATGGGCCTCATTAAATTCCAAGCCCGTAATTAAAATGCCTGAGGCTGGAAGTCTGCAGGCTTGATAATTGCAACAGTTACAGAGCGATTAAATTGACTCAAGCCGGCAAGTACAAAGCAGAAAGCCAAAATCGTAAATCATGCTTCCATATGTAGCATCTCAGGGTCTGATCATAATCAATTAAACAAGACCTGTAAGTTACTGCTTACCACAATTCATTAGTGTTTAGAAATACAATTTGAGATCGAGTGCAATCCAGTAATGTTGAAATGTATAAAAATCAATAAATTTACCATTTCCAATTGTTTAAAAACATATTTAACTGTACATAGCCTGTAGTGGTAGTTTTTAAAATAAAATAAAACTTCTTAATTCAAAGCATTAAAAATGCTGTATAAATGTACCCAGTAGGCAAAATTCACATCATGAAAGTGGTACAAAATTAAATTAAAATAATGTTTATATTACCACTTGCTTCTGGTAACAACTCAGCTCCACACCATTTGCAATAAAGTCCAGGAATACAAGCCTGTACACCATCTGTGTCCTTTAAAAGAATGCAAGATGGAATATTTTCTAGATTAATTATTACACAAAGGCATCTACATTACATATTATTATTTTTGTGAACTATTAAATTATCAGTTATTGTAGAAATGAAAAGGACAAATATAAACAAATATTATAATTTGAGGGTATTAATAATTGTGAGTGATATTAATGAGTGTTAGAAACTGGAAGTTTAGAAACTGAAAGTATCTTCGGCATAACTTAGGTAAAGTGATTTTCCTTTGTAATTTTCTTTATGTAAAGTGATTAACTGTCATAGTGGGGTGATAAGCATGCCCATTTGGTAGAAGTAAAAGTAGTGGAAAAACTTCAGCACGTCATAGATTGCTGAAGAAACTTGGAATGTACTTGTCATGGCTGAAGCATGCCAAGGCACCAGCTGTTCAATACCTTACAGACTGATGCCCTCAGGCTTATTGTGCCAGGGGAAAGGGGCCCACTGAAATGGGTTAACATTGGGGATGTTGTTATGCCTGTTTAAAGTTGCTTGGGTACCATGTTTACAGTTGGGGTGTGCCTATGAACATGATGGGAGTGATGGGATGTATGTCTGTGTTGCGCTTTGGGGGGGCTAGCATTTATAAGGAAAATATTGTATTTGCCCAATATTACATAGTAATGGTCTAGTCCCTTATTAACAAGAACAGGGAGATAATTGACCCCTAGGAGTCACATGACACCAATATCTCTCTCTATTATCACAAGCCTCAGCCTGGTGTCTATATGCCTATAGTATGTAATTGCCCCCTACCCAGAATACAGCGGTGCCAAGGGAAAACAATGGGTGATTGCCTTAGACTGGCAGGCAGGGGTGATAACATGACCTAGAAGAGGATTGGGTGTAACCATGGATGCACATCTGAATTGATTGGTCTGTTGTTGTTAAGGATGTGGTAACCTGTCACACCTGTGGGGCGAGGTTTGGGCAATAGGCTCTTATCATACCCCATTCAACAGACTGTTGTGAAAGTAAACAAAGTGTGAATCAGGTCAGTGATTACATTATCAATGTACAATTAGATTTTGGGTTCTAGTAAATATTTATATTGATGCCTTATACAGTATATACTCTTTAATCCATATTCCTTTTGCCATTCATTCCATTACAAGGGCAAATATTTAAAAAAAAAAAAAAAAAAAATGTATTATTTAAAAAAACAGCAGTATTTGAACACTTTTAACATCTGAAAAAGTTTATAATGCCCCTCTCTAAAAGTTCTGAGCTATGACACAGCTTTGGTGTAAAGTGGTGTCCTTAGCTCTCCTTTAACTCCATAAGTGATTATTTATTTGTAGAGGCAATATCTAGCACAGCATCTATGGTGTTGTTGATCTACATGATGAAATAAAAGCCTAATCATAGTGGCAAAGTTGGAGAGTGTTCCTTCAAAAAAACGAAATATTTGGGAACTACTTCTCTATGATACTTATTATTATAGACACTGTTCAGACCCTATCTGAAAGAAACAGAAAAATAACATCAGCATATTGGAATAGTTTTAGTTTTCAGAGCTACAAGAAGCTTTGGTGCTGAATTAAAGAGTAGAAGAGAAAGGGGCATCTTGATAGCTTCCATCTGAAAAAGATAAAAAGTTGTATTATTCGCACTTATTCTTGACTGGGTTCCAGCAAATTTAGGCAGTTTAGAAAAAGGCCAGTAACACTGAATAGAAAAAGAGTAAGACAAGATCAAAGACCATATGGAAAACATTTCACTTCAGACCGGTTATCACTTCAGTAGTAAGCTCTCATGAGAGCAGGGTCTTCTACTTCTTTTGTACCAGTATATATATATAAATATATATATATATATATATATATTCCTTTATTTTGTTTGTTTTTTTGTATTTATATTTATCCATGCACCTATAGAATATGTTGGCACCTAGAAATCATTTTTACTTGACAAACATCCCATGTTGTGTTATTATCAACAGTTATTTGATTTGATTTCTAAATACTTCAATTTACATTTTTTTTAAATCTTTTTCAGTGCTTTCAAGATAAAAAGTATTATTCCAGAATTTCTGGGGCACTGCCCTTTTCTTAAAGAACAGCCAAGTGTATAATAGCATTGCTTGCAGTAATATACAATTCTCATTTGCATCTTCTTTTGTAAAATGACTACAGAATAAGGTCTCCAAAGTAATACTATTGTAGCAATAGTAGCAAAAAAGCAACAATATCATAAGAATGTTTGTATGTTGTCTATCATAGCACATTCATAATTCACCACTGAGATTTCAAGCATTAACCTTTAAAATCATAGCCTTTTCTTCTACAATGCTTTTCTGCCTCTTTAAAGAGCTCCTAATTAGAGGTTGTTATTATGAAAGCACAGTAAGGGAAATCTGAAGTGACATAATATATAGAGGATAGACTTTTTATTACCTGCCATTTAATTTTTATAACATATATTGATTAAATCATAGAAACTGAAAAATACTTTATTTGCATACTAGTGATATTGAAACTGTCTCTCTGAAATGTCAAACATTTATACTTTTCAAAGCTTGCAAATATGGTCATGTCAGAGTAATTAGTCATTGGTTTAGGAAAATATAGCTTTTGAAAATGCTGACTATATATTGATAATTTGTAATCAGTATCCAAGTAAAGGATACTTGCATCTGCTAACTCCTAGTTCCTTGTGTGCCTCATTCAAGGTCAGTTTCTTGTTCACCCGCACTCTAAACCTACAACATCAGTGCTTATGTAAAAGGGATTATGGAGACTGTGCATCTCTGTACGTACCATAAGGATATAAAAATTACATAAAACTGACTATCCAGCAAAAGAAAAATAGGCAAATGGTGACTGAATAATACAAACTCAGAAATTATCTCTTACACTCCCTTTCACCAACTCAAATTACACAGTGTATATCACACAAGTCCCAATAACATAATCTAGTCTGAGCAACGGGTGCCACTATTCACATCCTCTTCTCTGTGGTTTCACATAGGTGAGCAATTATACCTACCATTTGTCCCCTTCTTTAACAATCTCCCCTAGAGCCTCTGCAGAGCAACAGCTACCGAGCCAAATGTTTTCTAACTCACTAGATGGGAGAACTAAGCCTGGCAGAATGGATGAATGGATCTCAACCTTCAGCTTCCACTTTCCCTTCTTGTGAGCCTGAAAACAGTGAAGTTATTGACTTCTGAGGTATTAGATGAATAAATTAAACATATGGATAAAATGGCTATAAATACACAGGCACCATATTTTTTTCCAACCATTCAGATATAAGTCTATCCAACCTAGTGCTCCTCATTTAGTAAGAAATGTAACATATAGGCTTCTATATGTTGAATGACATAAGCAGTATGTAAATGGAGGGACTTTGTTAAAGCCATTATGACAACAGCTCAAAGGGGGGGAAGCCTGTAATAAAGTAGCTTCTCTTTCTTCCCCAAAGAAGTCTAGTCAAATCTTCCCCAAAGGGAATCCCTTACATTGGCCAGTACAAGATGAACATGACACCACTGGGCTTTGCTTAATCCAGCCCAGGACTAACCCTGTGATAACAATGGCTTCCCCAATTTGGACTGTCTAGCATTTGGAGACCCTCATCCCTAGTGAATACCCCTTGTGTTTGTGTGCTTTGAACATTGCTGGCTAACCGCTTGCTTTGCTGATTGTATCGATATTGGACATGCCTGATGTCAGTTTGTAATTCATAAACTGTGATCCAATTATTGTTTGCGTGGACAGGTCTGGGAGGTCCATTGTGAAGCTGACTCAACGGGGGTGTTTCAGCATTGAAGATTAGGTTTACTGGCCTTCCAATCTTAATTACATTACTTTTTGTTACTTTGCACCAAGACTAACTGAATTACTGGGACCTTATTGTTCTATCACATATATAGTTGTGAGCGTACGAGTTGTTGCTAACGCTGCGGCCTCGCTACGCGAGTCGCGGGCCTATCGTAGCAAGGGCACTGGGCGAGGGTCTCAGTTGCTGGCATGGAGCGCCTTTGCGACCCTCGCAAAGTTCACGTCGCAACCTAAAGAGCACGACACACACATTACGACACACGCAAACAACATACGACACACGTTCACACACATTACGGCCTCGCAACACTCGGACGTAACTCGCGAACATTACAAAATTTAAAACACAATACATACACACAGCACATACATAAAAACCTTACCTACACCAAGAGGGAGCACCCAGGACCTCAAAAATGCAACTTACACCTTCATTTTACTCGAAATAAAAGAGTTTAGACAGTAAACAATTTGCTAAGCGACACAAAAAATGGACGACGAACAAAACTAAAACGAGGCTACACACGCAAACACCATACAAGACACGTTACCACACATTACGACCTCGCAAACATCGGACGCAACAAGCCGACATACAAACATTTAAAACAATAAATACACACAACACACACATAAAAAGATTACCTACAGCAAGAGGAACCATCCAGCAACTCAAAAAAACAAGTTACACCTTCATTTAAATAAAAATAAAACACTTTAGACACTAATACAATCGCTAAGCGAGAGAAAAAATGGCCGACGAACAAAACGAAAACGAGGCTTAAGACGTAACTATACTACACTTACTCGCAATAATGAAACACATACTATGCGGAACGTATCACAATCATATTAAACACCGTTTTGACCACTACTACACACAAAATGGCGGATGGAACGCAAATTGTAAGCTGGAACGCAAATACCGCATGCGTATTGCGTTCTAACGGTTTAACTTTCCAGAATTTTCTACAAGTTTATAAATACTGCCTATTTGACACAAAAAAATACATTTCTCCTCAGGTGATGAACGGAGTTACTTCATAGATAACTGCTGCTTTTACTTGAGAAGACAATTCTTTCCTAATTTACTACTTTACACTGTGCAAATTACAACTGAGAGGTAAGCTATATTACATTTTATTATCAAGACAGGACAAAAAAAAAATAATATGAACTAGGAAAATGTAATTTATGTAGTGACATCTGACACGCACATTTATGTCTATCATGAATAATCACATATCACACACACATTTATGTGTGTAGGCCCACAAAAAAAATAAGGTTCATTTAACAAAACAAAAACAAAAAATAATTCAATATCAAAAAGAGGTTTATGTATAGTGACATGTGACACGGACATTTATGTGTATTGCCCCTGCAACAAAATGATCTTAAAACAAAATAATTAAACAACTACATTTAAATGACATTACAAAATAAAAATTATAAGATTAAAATATGAGTCATGTATACTGATATGTGGCACGCACACATATATGTAGCATCTATAGTTACATCTCACACACAAATCTATGTGTGTTGGAAAAAACAAAAAAATAAGGTTCATTTAACAATTAAAATATGATTCATGTATAGTGATATGTTACACGCACACAAAAAAATTACATTGAACTCTGGAAATGTGCTTCATGTATGTGACATATGTGTGTAGCCACCCCCAAAAGATAATGTTAATTGAAAATAAGTACAGAAGTATATTTAAATGACATTAATTTTGTGCAATTCAATAGATCACCTAAAGCTGAATCTTTCTACTTCTTTTAATATTCAAACAGACTCTGCATCAACAGCGTCACTCAACAATTTGCACCGTGCATTGTGAAGCACAATCCCTTTTAAAGAACAGCAACAAAGAAGAACAGGTAAGATAGAACAAGACATTATATGTTGAAAAGCCCATGCTTTGCTAAATAAAAAATAAAAATTATACAATTAAATATTTCACTTTCTTTTTCAAACAGACACTACAAGAAGACCGGCGGATTAAGATTGTCAGGAGGGGACCCTCTGTCATTCAACACTTCAATCAAGGTAAAGTATTAAGTATAAAAAAGAAACGAACCATGAGCCTCATTCAATTGTGAGTTGGCCAATTCAATAGGGCTCTATATAAGCACATTACATATATTTTAAACAGAAATTTTTAGTTAATGAACTTCCATCCAAAATCAAGGTCTTCATTAACTAAAAACTTTGGTCAAAAAATATGTTATGTGCTTATATAGAGCCCCCTTCAATTGGCAAAATTGCAATTGAATGAGGACCTATATATCTTTAATGGCCGAGGGCCTCATTTAAATGTGATTTGCCCATTTCAATAGGGCTCTATATAAGCACAGAGGATATTTTTTAAATGAAGTTTTTAGTTAGTGAAGACCTTGCTTTTAGATACAAGTTCACTAACTAAAAACTTCTGTAAAAGAAGATGCTCTGTGGTCATATTGAGCTCTATTCCATTGCCCAAAACGCAATTGAATGAGGCCCCGACAATATAACAAATGCAGCAACCAAAGGCTCTAAATAAGCACTTTTAGGCCCTCATTCAATTGCGATTTTGCACATTTAATACGGCTCTAAATAAGCACATAATATATATTTTTTAAAGAAGTTTTTAGTTAGTGAAAACCTTGCTTTTGGATAGATGCTTAATAACTAAAAACTTCTTTAAAAAATATATGTGATGTGCTTATTTAGACCCCTATTCAATTTGCAACATTGCAATTGAATGAGGGCCTTAGAGTCCTATTGAATTGGCCAAAATGCTATTGAATAAGGGCCAAAGTATGCAACATATGGTACACGCAAAGTGGTACACACAAAACAGGATTATAACAAACTCACACAAACACATAGTAAACTACATTAACTTTCTTATTCAATGTTTAACAACCTATAAGCCTTACAAAGAAGCCTAAATAAGTATACCACAAGTGGTGCGCACCAAACAGGATTGTACTAAAACTCACACAAACACATAGGAAACTACATTAAGATTCTTCTTTAATGTTTAACAACCTATAACCATTACAATGAAGCCAAAATAAGTATACCACAAGTGCTGCGCACAAAACAGGATTGTAGAAAAAAACACACAAACACATAGCAAACTGAATTAATATTCTTCTTTAATGATTCACAACCTACAAGCCTTACAAAGAAGCTTAAATAAGCATAACAAAAGTGGTGCGCACAAATCAGGATTGTAGATAAAGTTAGACAAACACATAGAAAAAATTCACCATAACAGATACAATTCACCAAAATTAAGACATTTTTGCTTTATTTAAAAGACATTTTACTCAAACAACATTTTCAATTTTATGTTACAACAGATACTGCGTGAAGACAATCGGACGAGGACTTTCAACACAGGACCAGACCATCGGACGAGGACTTTCACCACAGGACCACAACATCGGACGAGGGCTATCGCCAGAGGACCACACCATCGGACCAGGACTTTCAACAGAGGACCAGACCATAGGACGAGGATTTTAAACAGAGGACCACACCATTGGACGAGGACTTTCAACAGAGGACTACACCATCGGACGAGGACTTCCAACAGAGGACCAGACCATTGGACAAAGATTTTCAACCGAGGACCAACAAACATTCGTATTGAAATCACAATTCAACCAAGGTACAGTATAATAAGTACAAAAGGAGAAAACTAAAGAAACATGTTTTATCTGCATCCGTGTAAACAGAAAAAAAAAATAATTAATAACTATGTCCCTTATTCTATTTGAATTGGCAATATGCAATACATGGGTCAATACCACATCAATGTTTTTTTTTGCAAAGACGTTTTTAATTGGTAAACATCTATCCACAAACAAGGTTTTCAATTACTAAAAACTTATTTAAAAAAAAGATGTTAACTGCTTATTTACAGCAGTATTCAATTGGCCAAATTGTTATTCAATGAGGCCAGGAATTATAACTTTTAACAAAATATAACTGATACATTAATGATTTATCTTTTATTTCTCAAATATGCACAATAATCTTTAACAGTAATTACAAATGTCAATATACCCAATTACATTTCTTTTTTTGCCTTTACAGATTAACATGCCTACTAACGAGAGCAAACAAGAGAAGAAAAGATGTCAAACTAGAGAAAGACAAGAGAGATGGGCCGCCCAGCAGACACAAGAGGAGAAAGAAATTCAACGAGAAAAAGAACGCAAAAGACTTGCAAGCA
The DNA here is from genome assembly GCA_027410445.1 of Discoglossus pictus. NCBI lineage: Eukaryota > Metazoa > Chordata > Amphibia > Anura > Alytidae > Discoglossus > Discoglossus pictus. The sequence goes on along the minus strand of CM050164.1, from coordinate 234,489,024 downwards.
AAAGCCTATCATCTGCAAAAATGAAAGATACGACAAAAAAAACTACAAAGCAAATAAAGCATTTACAACCTGTTCCTCAAACATCAGATGACATTTTACTAGATACAATTAAAGACATACCAAAAAAAGCAACTACAAAAACAAAGCATTTACAACCTGTTACTGAAACCTTACAGGACATTTCAACAAAACCAGGACAACATATACCAAGAAAAGCCACGAAAAAAACTAAGCATTTAGAACCTAGTGTTCAAACATTCCATGACTTTTCACCTGATGAATATGAAAGTCAAACTCCAATATGCTTTGCAAATTGTCCTTTACTCAAGTCTTTAGCAGTAGAGGTTCATAGTTGTGGGGACATGACTACTCAATGTCAGTTTTGTGTGGCTTATTATTTTAAACAAGAGAGACCCAGAGATGGCCAATTTATTAGTTGCTGTCAAAAAGGCAAGCTCAAACTTCCAGAAAGGAAAGAATTTCCAATCTATTTACAAAATATTATGACTGAACCTACTTTTCTAAACTAAATTTTTTTTTAAGACAAACATAAGATCCTACAATAGTGCCATATCCTTTGCATCTATGGGGGCAACATTAGCTGCTAATGTACCAGAACATGGTCCTTACTGTTTTAAAGTCCAAGGCCAAATTTATCATTGTACTTCCCATTTACATCCAGAGGAAGGAGAGCAAAGAAAATTCGCTCAACTATATGTCCTAGATACAATGGAAGCTGTTGACCAACGTATGCAGATGGAAGAAAATAAAAAATGCTTACCCAGTGTTTTTATAGAGCTAAATAACATTATGGACAACAATCCCTACAGTAAAGCTTACAAAAAATTGGCAGAAGTAGAAAATGAACAACTACTTCATGCACAAAGACATCAATTACCAATGCCAAAGGTTAATATGTTGCTTAAAAGAGACAGACATACTGATAAACGTCGATATAACTTGCCAACATCAAATGAGGTTGCAATGGTGTTTCAAAATGATAATGGAGAACCACCACAAAGAGACATTAGAATATATCCCAGAAATGAGGACCAACCATTTATTAATATGAATATCTTAAGTCCAAATTTAGATCCAATGACATATCCCATCTTTTTCCCACACGGAGAAGCAGGTTGGCAACCAAAATTAACACTTCACAGTTACCCAAATGCTTTTTTTTAAAGAAGTTTTTTGTTAGCAAGCATCTATCCAAAAGAAAGGTTTTCAATAACTAAAAAATTCTTTAAAAAATATATGTTATGTGCTTATTTAGGGTCCAATTCAATTGGGCAAATTGCAATTGAATGAGGCCCCAACTATGCACCATATGGTACACACAAAATAGGATTGGACACAAAAAAAAATAGCAAATACAAAACTAAATTCATATTCTTCTTTAATGTTTAACAACCTATAAGCCTTACAAAAAAACATAAATAACTATACCAAAAGTGGTACACACAAAACAGGATAGTACAAAAATAACACAAACACATAGCAAACTAAATTCATATTCTTAGTTAATGTTTAACAACCTATAAGCCTTACAAAGAAGCCTAAATAAGTATACCACAAGTGGTGCACACCTAAAAGGATTGTACAAAAACTCACAGAAACACATAGGAAACTACATTAACATTCTTCTCTAATATTTAACAACCTATAACCAGTACAATGAAGACTAAATAACTTTAGCACAAGTGGTGCGCACAAAACAGGATGGTAACAAACTCACACAAACACATAGCAAAGTACATTAATATTCTTATTTCATGTTTAAAAAAATATAACCATCCCAATAAAGGCTAAATAAGTATACCACAAGTGGTGCGCACAAAACAGGATTGTACAAAAACTCACACAAACACATAGCAAACTAAATTCATATTCTTAGTTAATGTTTAACAACCTATAAGCCTTACAAACAAGCCTAAATAAGTAGAACAGAAGTGGTATGCACAAAACAGGATTGTACTTAAACTCACACAAACACATAGGAAACTAAATTAAGATTCTTCTTTAATGTTTAAAAACCTAGAACCATTACAATGAACCTTAAATAAGTATACCACAAGTGGTGTGCACAAAACAGGATTGTACAAAAAAACACATAGCAAACTAAATTAATATTCTTCTTTAATATATCACAACCTACAAGCCTTACTAAGAAGCTTAAGTAAGAATAACAAAAGTCGTGAAAACAAATCAGGATTGTAGATAAGGTTAGACAAACACATAGAAAAAAATAACCATAACAGATACAATACATTAAAATTAAGACATTTTTTGTTAATTTAAAAGACATTTCACTCAAACAACATTTTCAATTTTATGTTACAACAGATACTGCGTGAAGACAATCGGACGAGGACTTTCAGCACAGGACCAGACCATCGGACGAGGACTTTCAACACAGGACCAGACCAGCGGACGAGGACTTTCAACAAAGGACCACAACATCGGACGAGGGTTATTGCCAGAGGACCACAACATCGGACGAGGGCTATCGCCAGAGGACCACACCATCGGACCACGACTTTCAACAGAGGACCAGACCATAGGACCAGGATTTTACACAGAGGACCACACCATCGGACGAGGACTTACAACAGAGGACCAGACTATTGGACAAAGATTTTCAACCGAGGACCAACAAACATTCAAATTTAAATCACACTTAAACCAAGGTACAGTATAATAAGTACAAAAGGAGAAAACTAAAGAAACATGTTTCATCTGCATCCGTGTCAACTGAAAAAAACAAATAAATTAATGAAGATGTCCCTTATTCTATTTAAATTGGAACTATGCATTACATTGCTCAATAAGCACATCAATGTTTTTTTTTGCAAAGAAGTTTTTCAGTGGTAAACATCTATCCACAAACAAGGTTTTAAATAACTAAAAAAAAATTTCAAAAAAAGATGTTCACTGCTTATTTACAGCAGTACTCAATTGGCCAAATTGTTATTCAATGAGGCCAGGAATTAGAACTTTTAACAAAATATAACTGATACATTAATGATTTACCTTTTATTTCTCAATTGTGCACAATAATCTTTAACAGTAATTACAAAATTCAATATACCCAATTACATTTCTTTTTTGGCCTTTACAGATTAATATGTCTGATAACGAGAGCAAACAAGAGAAGAAAAGACGTCAAACTAGAGAAAGACAAGAGAGATGGGCCGCCCAGCAGACACCAGAGAAGAAAGAAATTCGACGAGAAAAAGAACGCAAAAGACTTGCAAGCAAAAGACTATCAGCTGCAAAAATGAAAGATACGCCCAAAAAAAAAATAGAAAGCAAATAAAACATTTACAACCTATTCCTCAAACATCAGATGACATTTTACAAGATACAATTAAAGACACACCAAAAAAAGCAACTACAAAAAAAAAACATTTACAACCTGTTACTGAAATCTTACAGGACATTTCAACAAAACAAGGACAACATATACCAAGAAAAGCCACGAAAAAAACTAAGCATTTAGAACCTGTTGTTGAAACATTCCATGACTTTTCACCTGATGAATATGCAAGTCAAACTCCTATATGCTTTGCAAATTGTCCTTTACTGAACTCTTTAGCAGTAGAGGTTCATAGTTGTGGGGACATGACTACTCAATGTCAGTTTTGTGAGGCTTATTATTTTAAACAGGAGAGACCCAGAGATGGACAATTTATTAGTTGTTGTCAAAAAGGCAAGTTCAAACTTCCAGAAAGGAAAGAATTTCCAATTTATTTACAAAATATTATGACTGAACCTACTTTTCCAAACTACAAAAATTTTAAGACAAACATAAGATCCTACAATAGTGCCATATCCTTTGCATCTATGGGGGCAACATTAGCTGCTAATGTACCAGGACATGGTCCTTACTGTTTTAAAGTCCAAGGCCAAATTTATCATCGTACTTCACATTTACATCCAGAGGAAGGAGAGCAAAGAAAATTCGCTCAACTATATGTCCTAGATACAATGGAAGCTGTTGACCAACGTATGCAGATGGAAGAAAATAAAAAATGCTTACCCAGTGTTTTCATAGAGCTAAATAACATTATGGACAACAATCTCTACAGTAAAGCTTACAAAAAAATGGCAGAAGTAGAAAATGAACAACTACTTCATGCACAAAGACATCAATTACCCATGCCAAAGGTTAATATGGTGCTTAAAAGAGACAGACATACTGATAAACGTCGTTATAACTTGCCAACATCAAATGAGGTTGCAATGGTCTTTCAGAATGATGAAGGAGAACCACCATTTCAAAGAGACATTAGAATAAATCCCAGAAATGAGGAGCAACCATTTATTAATATTAATATCTAAAGTCCAAATTTAGATCCAATGACATATCCCATCTTTTTCCCACATGGAGAAGCAGGTTGGCAACCAAAATTAACCCTTCCCAGTTACCCAAATGCTAAAGCCAGAATCCGAAATAATGTTTCTATGCTTGAATTTAAAGTAGCTCAAATTGCTATTAGACATGAATTTAATCCGATTTTATGTGGTGGAAAACTAACACAACAATGGATTATTGATTCATATTTGCAAGTTGAGGCAAATTTTAAACTTGATAAAATATCAACAAGATAAACTATGTGTAGAACAATATTGTGGACTCATGGACTACGTTGCTGACGTGGATACAAGCAGAGACATGACAGCTGGCAAAGCCATCATTTTACCATCTTCCTTTCAAGGATCTCCTCGAAATATGAGAGAAAGATACAATGATGCTATGGCTATTGTGACCAAATTTGGAAAACCCGATTTATTTCTGACATTTACATGTAATCCACAATGGCCAGAAATTAATCAAAATCTACTTCTTGGACAAACTGCTTCTGATCAACCAGATTTAGTAGCCAGAGTTTTTAAGATCAAATTAAATGAATTAATACGTGACTTCACTATAAATCAGTTATTTGGCAAATGTCTTGCTTATGTATATACCATTGAATTTAAAAAAAGAGGCCTTCCACATGCACATCTTCTGATAATACTTCAAGAGAAAGATAAATTAGATACTTCGGACAAAGTGGATGCAGTCATAGTTGCTGAACCACCAGATCCAGAACTATATGGTAGACTATATGAGATTGTTACTCATCGCATGATTCATGGACCCTGTGGAGACCTTAATCCACAATCACCATGTATGGAAAATAATAAATGTTCAAAAGATTTTCCAAAAGATTATAGAGACAAAACATATGCAAATTGTGATGGATATCCACTTTATAAAAGAAGAGAAGGAGATAGTGCCATTATTCGTGGAAAAAAAGTGGACAATAGATATGTAGTACCCTACAATCCACATTTACTCATGAAGTACAACGCCCACATCAACGTAGAAGCCTGCACTTCCATCAAATCCATTAAATATGTCTACAAATATATTTACAAAGGCTATGATGCAGCTACTGTAGTCGTCAAAAGTGCAGACAACCCTGAATTTAGTGAGTTAGTACATGATGAACTTGCATCTCATGTAGATGCTCGCTATGTCAGTGCACCAGAAGCTATGTGGCGGCTTTTAAAATTTGAAATGCATGATAAATCACATGCAGTATATAGATTAGCAGTACATTTGCCACAACGACATTTAGTCTATTTCCATGCTGGAAATGAAATGACTGCATTGGCCCAAAGTGAGGATCGTCACACTACACTAACTGCATGGTTTGAATTAAATTCAAATGATGCTCAAGCAACACAATACTTATATATTGAAATTCCATATCACTATGTTTTTGTGAATGGATTATGGAGACCAAGAAAAACCAGAGGCAATAAAATAATTAGACGAATTTACACAGTCAGTCCAAGAGATGTTGAACGTTTTTGCTTACGGATATTACTTTTAAATGTTCCAGGAGCACAAAGTTTTGAACAATTAAGAACTGTTAATGACATTGTATATGAATCCTTCCATTTAGCTGCAAGACATAGAAACTTACTCGCTGATGATACAGAGTGGGAAAGATGTTTAGAAGAAGCAGCACAATGTCAAATGCCACGACAGATGAGAGAACAATTTGCTTTTATTTGTATCTTCTCAAATGCTCCAAATGCATTAGCTTTGTGGGAGACTTTTAAAAGTAATATGGCTGAAGACTTTATGCGACGATACAATGAACCCATTGCACACTTAAAAGCGTTAATGGAAATCCAAGAAGTATTTTTAACTTATGGATTAAGTTGTGCAAGTTTTAATTTGCCTGATCCAGGTCTTATAGATGACATAAACTTTGAAGACTATGACATTCAACTACAAGCAGAAAGAACACAAGAAAGACTTGCAACTTTAAATACACTACAATTGCAAGCATTTCATGCCATTAAAAATGCAAAGTTACAACGCTATAACATTAGCCCTGCTGCGAGCAACGTGTGAGCTACGCAGCAGGTCCGTCCGTATGAACACTGCGATAATGTACATGAGGAGTGACAGCCTGCGAGATGATCTTGCAGGGTCCCACACCTCATCAATGGCTGCGGAGGTTCTGAACGGGACCTCCGCCGCAGTCCCCCACATAAGCCCTGCTGTGGGGGGTACTCCAACTACCCCCCCGGCACCTAAAATTAGCCCCCCTCTATGCGGGGTTCCTCATCGGGACCCTCGAAGTGTCCCCACATTAACACCTTGCTCCAGGGGTCCATATGGACCCCCGCAGCCCCCACACATTAACACCTTGCAGCGGGGGTCCCCGATCGGCACCGATCAGGCCACTGCTGCATTTAAAAGTTTTAAATTCCGTGCTGTAGCTCCTTAAAGGGCCCGCGGCACACTTTTAACAATGCTGGCCGCGGCAAAACGAATTAACCACCCACTATGGTGGGGGTCCCCATCGTGACCCCCGAAGTGTCCCCACATTAACCCCTTGCTGCAGGGGTCCATAGAGACCCCCGCAGCCCCCCCACATTCACCCCTGGCATCGATCGTGACCTTGCTGCATTTAAATTTTTTTATTTCCCGCCTCGCGGGTTCTTAAAGGACCGTAAAGGTCCTGAAGGGACTCGCACTAAAAAATATTAACCCCAGGCAACTAAAATTAACCCCATAACAGATCCCCATAAGCAAATAATTAGCCATATAACTCATGGGGGTCAATACAGACCCCCATAAGCACTTAATTAACTCTATAACTCATGGGGGTCAATACAGATGCCCATAAGCACTTAATTAACCCCATAACTCATGGGGGTCAATACAGACCCCCATGAGCACTTAATTAACCCCATAACTCATGGGGGTCAATACAGACCCCCCATAAGCACTTAATTAACCCTGTCACTCATGGGGGCCAATACAGGCACCCATCAGCACTTAATTAACCCTGTCACACATGGGGGTCAATACAGTCCCCCCATAAGCACTTAATTAACCCTGTCACTCATGGGGGTCAATACAGACCCCCATACGCACTTAATTAACCCCATAACTCATCGAGTTCAATACAGACCCCCATCAGCACTTTATTGACCCCCCTGATTGATAGGGTTAATTCAGACCCCCATGAGCACTAAATTAACCCCATAACTCATGGGGGTCAATATAGACCCCCATAAGCACTTAATTAACCCCATAACTCATGGGGGTCAATACGGACCCCCATAAGCACTTAATGAACCCTGTTACTCATGGGGGTCAATACAGACCCCTAAAAGCCAATAATTAACCCCGTCACTCATGGGGGTCAATACAGACCCCCATAAGCCTCTATTTAACCCTGTCACTCATGGGGGTCAATACAGACCCCCTTAAGCCTCTATTTAACCCCATCAGTCCCATAAGGGTATATTATGACCCTTATGGGGCTGTTAAAAACCTAACATTAACCACATAAGTGCCATCATGAAACTAACTACAAACACTACACTATAACCCCCAATAAACCATTAAATCTAAACTAACCCCCTCTACACTAATCTATTAACACTTACACTACCTACCCCCTAATAACCCCCCACCACTCTAATTACAAAAAATAAAAAAACCTACCTCACAAAAAATTAAAAAAACCTACCTTACAGAAAATAAAAAAATCTAAGTCACCAAAAAAAAACAAAAAAAACTACATTACAGAAAATAAAAAAACCTAAGTCACCAAAAATTAAAAAAAAACACAGTACAGAAAATAAAAAAAACTACCTTACAGAAAATAAAAAACCCTAAGTCACCAAAAATAAAAAAACCTACATTACAGAAAATAAAATCTATTTAATATACAATAAATCCTAACTATATCAATTACATCCCCTATCTATCTAATATACAATAAATCCTAACTACACACAGAAACCCTAATTTTAAGCTAAAATAAAATAATTACAATCCTAAATACATACACAGACCCTAATTCTAAGCTAAAATAAAATAATTAAGACTTACCTTTAAGATATCCCTTCAGATCACTAACCTAGGGGTAAAACAAAACAAAAAAATTAGTACAAAACCTTAACATAAAATAAATAAACATTATATACATTCTAAATATTCTACTCACCTTTCCAGCATGTCCCGTCCTTCTTCTTTTCTTCTCCGGCGCGGCCCTGTTAAAAAAACACACAATACATAGCTTAGAATTAGGGTCTGTGTATGTAGTTAGGATTGTAATTATTTTATTTTAGCTTAAAATTAGGGTCTGTGTGTGTAGTTAGGATTGTAATTATTTTATTGTAGCTTAGAATTAGGGTTTCTGTATGCAGTTAGGATTTATTGTATATTAGATAGATAGGGGCTGTATTTGATATAGTTAGGATTTATTGTATATTAAATAGATTGTATGTTAGATAGATAGGGGGTATTTTATTTGTATTGTATGTAATGTATTGAATGTAATGTATTGTATGTAATGTATTGTATGTATTGTATTGTGTATGTATGTCTTTCCTTTCAGGTGTGTAATTTTTTGTTTTTTTTCTGTAGTGGGGGGATTTGTAATTTATTTTTTTATTTTCTGTAATGTAGGTTTTTTTATTTTTGGTGACTTAGGTGTTTTTATTTTCTGTAATGTAGTTTTTTTTATTTTTGGTGACTTAGGTTTTTTTATTTTCTGTAATGTAGGTTTTTTAATTTTTGGTGACTTAGGTTTTTTATTTTCTGTAAGGTAGGTTTTTTATTTTTTGTAAGTTAGTTTTTTTTTTTTTTTGTAATTAGTGGTGGGGAGGTTTATTAGGGGGTAGGTAGTGTAGGTAGGTAGTGTAAGTGTTAATAGATTAGTGTAGAGGAGGGTTAGTTTAGATTTAATCTGTATTGACCCCCATGAATTATATGGTTAATTAAGGCCTTATGGGGGTCTGTATTGACCCCCATGAATTATAGGGTTAGTTATTGGCTTATGGGGGTCTGTATTGACCCCCATAAGTTATAGGGTTAGTTATTGGCTTATGGGGGTCTGTATTGACCCCCATAAGTTATAGGGTTAATTATTGTGCTTATGGGGATCTGTATTGACCCCCATGAGTTATAGGGTTAATTAAGGCCTTATGGGGGTCTGTATTGACCCCCATGAGGGAATTTAAAAATTTTAAGTGCAGCAGGGGCCTGATCTATACAGATGGGGGACACCCGCTGCAAGGGGTTAATGTGGGGACACTTCGGGCATAGAGGGGGGTTAATTTTATTTGCCGCGGCCGGGATTGTTATTAGTGTGCCGCAGGCCCTTTAAGGAGCCGCAGCGGGGAATTTAATATACAGTGACCCCTGCAGCATGGGGATGTGTATAGGCAGCAGGGGGGAGCCTTACACGGCTGTCTCGGGCTGCTCCGAGGCAGCACGTAGAGGCTTTAGGATCCCTTGCTAGTACTTTTTGTGCCCGTAGGGATTCTACCGAGATGCGAGAATCACTCGTAGTTTTATGGCTGCGTGTGACTCCGTAGCTCTCTCGGAGCCTATTCTCTGCCATTTTTCGTAGTCATCTCGCAAAGCAGGCTGCGAGGGATTCGGTCCTCGCAAACAGCAAAAAAACTGCCTTTTGCGAGGACCGAGAGAACTACGAGGGAGAATGTAATGAGGCCCTATGTATGCAGGTGAAAAGAGTAGGATTATATATTAAAAGCCCAAATTATATAACTGCCCTCCTCTATACCTCCTCAACCGCAACTATTTCCAAATATTATTGGATATGCAGATTTAATATAAATTGGTAGTGGCACCATTGTAAATAGTTGTTTACATTACAGTGTCTGTGTAAATGTTGTCTGCACTGAGAATAAGGTGGTAGGGATGTCTGCATTGTCCCAATTTGAGAGCTATTTTAATTGACGTGTCAACTGTATTCACCTTCCATTATCTATTACTCTACTCCTTTCTTTGATTTTAGTTATCTGTCCAACTTGGATCGCCTTACTCAAGAAGGATAACATCCAACGCACGAAGACATCTTGAGGATCCGAATACAGGAATTAGTTAATATAGCTTCACTGTGGAGAAGGTGATGTGAAATGGTGTGAATCAATGTATAGGGGTGGATTTCCCTTATGTCTCCCTCCCTCTGTGCCTCTTATTCTAATGTGTCTGCTTCAAAGGTGCAGCCATTTTGTCTTTCATGCTAAATATTTACACTACTCTCTTCCATGTCCCATGCCTTTTGTTTTGGGAACTAAACCTTTTCCCAGAATTTGTCATGAGTTGTTTAAACTTTACACCTTCCACATCTTCTCCCATATTCTTTTTGTCTTAAACACTTCTCTGTGTAATCTCATGACATCTTCAAAATCTAAAAGCACCTATGTATGTCTATCTAGGATTGTGGATGTTGGAGGTAAACAATCAAAAAGCAAAAAGTGGATACATGCATTTGAGAATCTGAATGCTCTTATTTATCTGGTGTCTCTAAGTGAATATGACCACAGACTTGAGCAAAGTGGCAAAGCTTTGAGTCAGTCAAATCACAGATTTTTGCAACACATACCAAGCCATAACGTGCCTAAATAATAACACCTATTCATTCCCTGAGCTGGAACAAATATATTTTATGCTTTAAGACGTGACTCATCTACATTTGTGTAAAATTAGGCAAAGGCAGTGTATACCACTTTTTGACGATTTATTAACACTGTATAAAACAACTATAGAACAGGTTAAAATTGTAAATTGGAATTACAGTAATTAGGGTACTATACATATTTCAACATAAGTTCAACCTAACCAAGCAAGATTTAATCTGAAAAGAGAAACTAAAGACAATATTTTTGTATATAATTAATAGTTTTTCATTATTTCAGAAAGCCTATAGTGGAGAAAATGAGTGCTCACAAAAAGAGCAAAAATCACCATTTTCATGAAGAATGGGAAATTGAGTATTTCTTTGTGATGGTGAAGTCTTGTTGTTTAATATGTAATGCCTCAGTGTCCTTGCCAAAAAAGGTTAACTTGGAACGTCATTATAATGCTCTCCACCGTAATAAATTTGATAGTGATTTTCTATTTAATAGTGAAATTTGGAAACTTAAGCTCAAAGAGTTTAAATCAAAATTAGCTGCTCAGCAACAATTACCGGCAAAACCCAGGTCACACTCTAACAATGCCACCATTTCATCCTTCGAGGTTAACAACCTGATTGTAAAATATTGCAAACCTTTCTTGCAATAGCTGATAATCTTTTTGAAGGATTTAAAAATAAAAAAGAGATCACTGCTGCTATCCAAGATATGCAAATATCAAGAAATACAGTCGTGTGGTGATTAGAAAAAAATTGTAAAAATATAAGCGAACAGCTTTTGATAGATGTGTCCAGTTGTGTTGATTTCTCACTCCAACTGGACAAATCTACAGACATCAGTGACACAGCTTAGATACTTGTTTTTATTTGTATGGTTTTTGAAGATTTTGTCAACAAAGAAGAACTACTTGGGATGATTTATTTAAAAAGAAGAACTACAGGTCAGGAAATATTTAATTATTTCTATTCCTTCATCAAAAAGCTCAATGTACCATTACCCAACCTTGTTGCCATCACTACTGATGGAGCAAAAGCCATGACAGGTCAGATTAATGGATTTATTGCCCTTTGTTGACAGCATGACGATTTCCCCGACTTCCTTGCATACCATTGTATCATCCACCAGCAAGTTTTGGCAAGCAAGAGACTGAACACAAAGAATGTCATGGACATAACTTTTAAAATTGTAAATTACATTTGTGGAAAATCACTTCAAAGGCCGCTTTTCCATCTCACTCTTGAGGAAGGACAACCTGACATAATTTTACACACTGATGTAAGGTGGATCATTGGGCACAAATTTTAGCAAAGGTTCAGCAGTTTGTTGAGAGAAATAATATCCTTTTTGAAGGTGAGGGGAGATGCGTACGCTTAGTTAGAAGATGAAGAGTGGTTGTCCGATTGGGCTTTCCTTGCCGATTTCACAGGTAAACTTACTGATTTGAACCTAGAGCTACAAGGTACAAGCTACATGTATTGGAGAGATGATGAGCATAGTTTTATCTTACAAAAGCACATTTAAGCTAATCATTACTGACCTTACAATCAATACCTTTGATAACTTACCTAATATGCAGGACCATCTTGAAAAGAATCCTGACTGTTTTTCAAACAGAGAAGTATGTGGCTGAATTGGTTCTGTTATTCAGGAGCTCAAAAAGCGATTCATTGATTTGCAAAAAATTTAATCAATTGTGGAGTACATGTCATTTCCATTCAAAGCCGATTTGGACATTAAAGAAATTGCAGTCACTATCAGTGAAAATTACTCACTGAGCAAAGTATCTCTTGAAAATGAGATATTAACTTTGAAAAATGACATTTTTCTGAAGGACTGTGCAGGTGAATAATCATTTTGAAGGTTTGTGCCTAGAGAAAAATTTCCCCCATTTGAGAAGATGCAGTGACATTCTACTCTCATGCTTTGGTTTAACTTATTTCTGTGAATCTGCATTTTCATATTTAAAAATGACGAAGAGTAAGTAACATTCCAACATGACAAATGAACACCTTCAGGATTCTCTGAAGTTGGCCCTCACCCAGTACTTTCCTGGTATCCAACAAATGGTGAACAAAATGCAGACCCAGGTGTCACACTAACGACCAAGGTAAGCATGTATTTTTAAATACATATTGATTTATAACATGTTTTGGGGAAGCAACTACCATTGGTTATTATATTTACCATATATAGTAAGTTTATTTAAGTTGAAAAATGACAATGGGAGAGTGTGGTAAATCACGGACAGTTTTGATACTGGATAGTAGATCACAGCCCACTTGAAGTTGGACATGCCTGGGTTGGAGAATATTCATGACGGTAATTTAACCTCATGGTAATACACAATACAGAATTCACTTTGAGTGCCCATCTGGCATCTAAATCCACACATTTCAACTTGTCTCTAGACCTTCCTCTTCCAGAATTTCTCCCTTAAGAACTCAGATAATGCGTATTCATAGTTGCAAGTGCTTTTACTGTATATGCAAATTTGTGAATCTATTCCATGTCTCTTGCAAAAAAGAAACCTTACCAGGGGTTTGTGGCTGTAGCTCTCTAGCTCTAATGTAGGAGATTCCGAGTCTGACTCTCTGCAGTATCCATAGCAACACTACAGTTACCCACTAAGGGCCTCATTCTATTATCGGCCGTAAATCGGCCGTAAGGCTGCGATTCCTTGCGAGGGTTCAGTTAACTCGCGATTCTATTATACGGCCCCGCAAGGATCTCCTCTTACGGCCGGCCGCATATCTTGGAACCGGCCGTAAACTGTGAAATATGAAAACTCAAAAATAAATTCAAGCCTGCACTGTACAGCTCTGTAAATGCTAGGGATCATATTGGGGGACATGAGGAATAAAAGGAACCCACTCTCAAGCTTGCACATCTGCCCAAACCTGAGTTCAAATTAACTGTTTATTTTCCGGCTGCGGCGTGGGTGTGTCTGAGGTGCTCCAAGCACTCTGGACTTTTTACATGTATATTTTACGGATATTAAAAATGAAATATTTTACGGATTTGAGTACAGGATAATTATGTGCTATTTTTTCTAACACCTAAAATCCCTTTATAGTCTTCTCAAAGTGCAGGATGGCTTTATTTGAGCTATTTTATGTGCTTAATTGGTGCTAGCGAGACCTTTTTCCTGCAAGTAACTGCGGCTCGCTTTTAGCCTTGCAGAGAGGTTTCCCGGAGCAATTGAATTGCAAATCTCTTGCGGCCGTTTTAGATCAAAGGCTTTCCTCTGGCGCGATCGGCCGCAAGAGATAGCAAGGCACCGGCCGCAAGCCTGCCGGAGTCCCCGGCCGTAAGGGAATAGAATAGCAGAATAGCTTGCGGCCGGTCCTTGCGGCCCCGCAGCGGCTGCGGCCGATAATAGAATGAGGCCCTAAGTATTGTCAAAACACTACACTAACTATAACATCCTTCCATATCTCTATATAAACCCCTACTCATGGCAGGGAAGGGGTTAAATAAAAAATGCACAGGGTTTATGAACCCTCCATCTATAGCCTATGTGCCAGGTATCCCCTGGAATCCCCACTCCTGGGGGGTGGGGAGGGGTGTCATTGGGCTTAATTCCTCCACCCCATTGGGCTCTCTATGGACCCCTTTTAGGGGTCCTCTAGCTGTAACCATAGTGACCCTGATAAGTCCAAATATTAGTCAGTTCCCCCGAGAGTCTTTACGGACATCTGTGACACATAACATTAACCACTATAACATGGGGGTAGCTATAGGAGGGTAAATTATACTTATCATCACCTTGATGATCCTACAACAACGATCATTGATACCTTGGTCATCAATCTTCAGCCGTGGATAAAGCGGGCACATATGTCTTACTTGAAGACATTTTTCCTCTTCTTTTCTTATTGAAGAATCCTAAATCATAATCTTTAGCCTACTTAATAGGCCCTAAACCTTAAAAAATGCACTGCTCTAAAAATATATGAACCCCTTGAGAACTGGGTTGTTTGTTACCCTGGATTTTTTATCATAAAATGGGCTTAATATCAACATATCATATTTTTAATTATACATATTTTGATATCGGATTGTTAAGTGTCAAATAATGTTGAAATTCCATGATTTTGTAGTCCTTTTTTGTGCTATACTGTCATTTCAAATGCTTCTGGAAGACTCAGCAAATGTTTTAAAACCACTTGAGAATGCTGTTTGGTACACGTAAAACTTTGTTCTGCTATTTCAATTATGTCAGTGCCCTGATTTTTGAGTGATCTGTAAAATCTTATTAACATAGGGTTTGAGCGTCAGTGTGAGGGAGTAACTCGTAATTTATATTCAGTTCGAACTTAATTGGAGAGTTATGCCTTCTTTTCTTCTGTGTCGTGAAGTTCACTGGTAGAAGTGACCTGTAGGAGTTTGCTCGCAATGTTTTAGGGATGGGGATTAACATAGCTCGTCAGGATTTACTCTGTAGTTAGGGCACTTGTGCTTTTTAGGGGATTAGCATAGGGCCCTAACAACTTTCTGACCTCACCCTGGCCTTATATAGTATTGTATGGCTTCTGATTGGCTCAAATATGTGCCAGTCATATTTCAATCAGAAAAGAGAATTTGAATTACTCCTGGAATATTTCTGATTGCTTAAACATCTAAACAGTCAGAATGCATGGACTGAAATTTGTCCATTGAGATTTTTAGTTTTCTTTTCGATATTTTTTATATGTAATTGTTTTTATTTTCAGTAATGTCACCCCGTGGTGTGTGTGATGTTTTGCTTATGTATTTTTTTCTCTTTTCTTTGTGTTTTTGTTGTTTTTGTATTGTGCGCAGTTCGGACGTTAACTTCATATTTTTTTTGGACCTCGTATTTTTTGTTTCTAAGTTCCGCGGGTCTTATTTTTATTTCTTAAGTTCCGCTTTCCTTTTTTCAAAGTGTTACAGACCATATTTTTTTTACTTGGTTTTTTCAAAGTGTTACCGGTCTCGTATTTTGAATTGTGTATGGCGCTCATTTACACCAGCGCAGTGAGCGCCCTAGGTCGTACGTGGTCGTAGGGATCACCACCAGTGCAAGGAGTGCCTTTAATGCTCCTTGCCAGCAACTGCGGCCCTGCGATGAAACGTTAGCAAAAACCTGCAATGCTCACAACTATATATGTGATATAACACAGGAGTCCATAGGCACTCAGATAGTCTTCTAAGGAATTTCAGCAAGCTTGGATGGCATTGCTGGAGGCATGAGTTTATGATTTAGAAAATAATTATGCACAGGCACTCAAGGCTTAGGAGCTTAGGATATTACAGAATGTTCGTACACTCGGATGACATTTCTCAGGGGTTAGATTTACGTGGCTAATAGGATAGCTGAGTAATTTTTTAAAGTGAACTTCAATCATATTTTTTTCTTATGGGAGCCATAGAATAGAGGCCATACTTCATGCTGGATTACCAAATCTTCATCTGCTCCAGGTTACACAAACTTCCATGTCCCTAAATGCTTTGGGCCCACTGGCACTAACCAAGAGCCTCATTTATTTCGGAGGCCATAACTTCTGAGATGTAGGCCGTATGTCTGCAGGCCTTCTGCGGGTTTGCAGCACGATCAAGTTACAGTGCTATTCAATTCGGCAAGACCGCAGGTTAGGGTCCGATAGCGAAATTCGGAAACCATGCCATTGTTTGTAGCATTTGCAAGCTTGAACATGATCAATTAAGCAAGGCCATAACTCCCGAGTTAGAAACAGCCAATGGAAACTCAGATCGTCATCATTACGTTGATGAAAAATGGAGGTTGGATTTCATAGTCCTACAAGCTATTGATAAAGCCGTAAATATGATATTCTATTACATTTCGGTTCCACTATATGTATTAACACATTGATTGCCAGGATCAATATAACACGTAAACTAAATATGAAATAAAGTATTTTATTTTGCCTATTTGGGAGCTTGAGAAAGTTATGTTATTAATTCTAAGACATAACATAATTTTCCTTGTTAATAAAAAGTACAATAGTGTTTGTATATGTTCATTTAAAGTGCTCTGGACATGTCTTTAAGCCGTTTGCTAGTCCTCCTTGGAACCCGTAACTTGTGGTTCGACTTTTGCCATTTGCTAAATATTATTGTACCTGTTATTACAGAGACTTATGTCGGCGAATGTACTATGTTCAAGAGAGGCAAGTGCTAATACAAAACAGTGCGCATGAAAGTCGCAATGAGTGCCGTGCACACAGACAACTACATCCAATTAGCATATAATATGCTTTTGGCTATTATCATGCACTTTAAGGTGCATTCAGTAGGCACTTTAACACCAATTCAGGTGTTGTCATGAGTTAGGTTTTAAAATAAAAAAGGCAAAGCATAGGTAAACTTATAAAGCACAAAACCAACCAAACATGATGTTATATGGGAGACTGATCAATAGGCAAACATGCCTAGCCCTACAACTGGGGGATCAATAAGCATACTGAAAAGAGCCACTGTGAGGTATAACTCCCTATATGCTATATGGAGTATAGGCTAAACAATGTATCCACATGGTACACGACTTAAGGGTCCTGAGAAAATAACAGGACCACAAACCAAATAATAAAAAACAAACTTTATTAGTACAAAGATAACACTTAATGGGAGGAATAACAATCTAGTAACTGAAAGATCCCAGTAAAGAAAAAAGACAAACTCTTAATAGCGGTATCCCTATTAAATAAATGTGACACTCAGAAGGACCCACTATTTATCCTCTATCTACAAAAATATGTACAATTTTTTTTCCCAGTGGAGGGATAGAAAAAGAGGAAAACCTCTCTATACTCACAGCTCAAGGAAGGGAAAAGATAGGGAACCCTACACCATATATCAGAGTTTCCTGCAAAATAACAAAAGTGGCACTCAAAAGGACCCGCTATTATCCTCTCACTAAAGAATGGGAGAATTAACTACACTAATTCTTACTGGGACCCACTAATAAATATACAAAATAATGTCAAAAAAGTGTTAAAATCACCTGCACACCTATTAGCCAACCATATAAATGACCTAGCACTTATCAAAGGACCTCAAATGCTATGTTTACATGTGTGTGTTTAGTATGAATAAGGGGAATATTTAGTCTGGCAGCGCTGTAAAAGAAAAGTAGCTAGATAGTTAAATATTTTCCAAAAACATACTGTTCCTTTAAGATAAACAAATAATCACAGTGATATCACTCATAATTGTGTGCAATCAACCAAAACAACATGAATCAATCAAAATGTTTCCAATTCATTCCCATTGTGTTGATAAATGTCAACAGCATGGCATGTATATGCCTGTAATCAAAGTCAATTATGCGCTGTGGTTTATAACTATATCAAATCCTTCCAAGCACACTTGGATATTACTTCCCAGGTTCAATTTCCAAGTAACACTCGGTAAGCAAAGTTGGAATACACTCAACAACTTAATAATAGTCCAAATGGACAAATGCTTAGACATAATAAGGCAAACCTAGCTCTCTGCAGCATTTCAACAAGTTCATCAATGCATGGAGAATTAACAGTGTTACCTTGAAGAGTCCAACCCAATCATAATACCAGTACTAGCCCGCTGCTAATGTCTGGGTCATCTGCTCTCACTACTTTTGCTTGTGGGCATTTAGTATGAATGAACGGAATATATAGTCTGGCAGGACTGTGACAGGAAAGTAGCTGGATAGTTAAATATTTCCAAAAATACACACCATTTACTTAAAAATAAACAATTATCCACAGCAAGCACAGAGATATCACTCATAACTGTGTGCAATAAACAAAAACGACATGGATCAATCAAAATTATTCCAATTGATTCCCATTATCTTGATAAATGAAAACAGCATGGCATATATATGCCTGTAATCAAAGTCAATAATGCACTGTGGGTTATAACTATATCAATTCCTTCCGAGCACACTTGGATATTACTGCCCAGGTTCAATTTCCAAGTAACACTCAGTAAGCAAAGTTGGCATACACTCAAAAACGTAATAATAGTCTATGACTCTAAGTCCAAATGGACAAATGCTTACACATGATAAGACAAACCTGGCTCTCTGCAGCATTTCAACAAGTTCATCAATGCATGGCAAATTAACAGCATTACCTTGAAACTTCCACCCAATCATAATACCAGCACCAGCCCACTGCTCAACTCTGGATCATATGCTCTCACTGACAGCTGTTTTGCGTTTTGGCTTCTATGGAGTCTCAGAGTTAGACTTTGTCCATCTGAACTTATCACCATCCTTAGGAATAGGACTGAAGACCCAGTGGTGCTTTCTTGGGACAAGCATTCAACACTTTTCCTGTAGTATCCCCAGAACCAACAACACGGCTCTGACATGGTCTTTCATGTATTGGATGGCAATCAATATAGCATGCAAATATTGTATTATTGTGGACTCAACCCTCTATGTGGGAACTAAATTGGCTAGAGCCTGTGGAAGATTGCCAGAGTATTATGAAAACATTAGGGTAAGAAAGTCCATGTAAACCTGGAAGAACCTACAGCAAAGACGAACAGTTCTTGTGATTTCGGGGCAACTGGAAAGGTCCAAAGCACACCTACTGTTGGCTTTAAATACAGATCGGTCTGGGGAGTTTGTGTGACACAAAGTTTTGACCACTACTCCTTTATCTAACCACAAACCGGCTCTTTCTTGGTCTGCTTCTAATTTGGCTCTAGTCAGTGGGTATTGTTGCATGGAATATAAAAACTATCTATATCCTGAGCTACTCGACTGTAGATATTCATGTAGCAACAAGCATAGAGAAAAATGTGACAAGCAAACATGCAAAAGGAAGCATCAAAAAAAGAATGTATGTTGAATCAACAGGAACAGGCAAAAAAAAAAATGAAGATAAATAGTTAAAGATTATATAAAAAAAAAAATAGCATGTTAAAAGAGTGTAATTGGTAATCACTATATAGTAAATAAACACATAACATTTTTTTAAAATACGTTTTTAGTTAGTAAAAATCTATCCAAAAGCAAGGTTTTCACTGACTAAAAACTTCTTTAAAAAAAATATGTTATGTGCTTATTTAGACCCCTATTCAGTTGGCCAAATTGCAATTGAATGAGGGCCTAAGTGCCTAACACTCTATTATAAATGGTTAAATTGTGACGAGAAATGGAATTATTTGAATGGCTTAGTGGATATTGTTAAAGCTATTAATCTATACCATATCTAGTCACAATTGGATATAATACAATAGGATGTAATACAATAGAAAAAATATATTCCTTACACAACAAAAATATAATGGAAGGGTGTGGAACTGTCTATATATAACTTGCCACTGGCTACACCAATCATCTGTTCAGTTCAAAAAAGGGAAACAGAAGGAACATTACTGGACTGACTCTCGCTAAATGAATTACTCATATTTATATATAAGGACAATTCAATATCTCCCTCCAATAAATAAGTTAAAAAATGTGAATATGCTAATAAATCTTATTTGTCTTATTCGTTTACCCAAAATGAAGTAATAAAGGGATGTGATACTATACTCTACTACTTGTAATAGAAAGTGACACACTATGTGTATAATAAATATAAGTGAAGAGATTATAGTGAGATAATAATTCTAATCTAATGTTTGAAATCAATATATGTATAGAATGTGATGTGCTAAGCTATAAGCCAGGTATGAGAGGTGATACTAACTATATAGGTGAATTAATTACTGTGAATACTGCAAAGTAATTCCAAATTTAAAAATTCCAAATTAAGAGATGGGATTATATATAAAAGGAACTCATGTTATCCTTGAATGGTATACGATGCCCTTTCACTATTATATCCTTTTGTGAGGTATGAATCACTGTTCAATCCTAATTAAAAGAAAGCTGAATATGTAAAGCCTTCATTAAGTCCTTGAGGGCTTTGTGTATCTAGTTCGAATATCCATTTACTTTCCAATTTGAGTAATGCTTTATCCAAGTCTCCTCCTCTGGGTCCCTGTTGAATATGATTTATTACTGAAAATGTCATGGTACAAGGTTTATTGCCATGAAATAATTTTATATGACGAGATACAGGGGTATCCATCTCTTTGATGATTGTATATACGTGCTCTAATATGCGTCTCCTTAATTGGCGTATTGTTTTTCCCGCATATAACTTTGGGCAAGGACATGTGATTATGTAAATGACATGTGTGGAACTACAATTGATGAAGTTCCTGATTGGGTAATTAATTTGAGTGCTTGGATCCACAAATTCTTTACTCGGCTTGATAAATTTGCAAGCTTTGCATCTTCGACATCTAAATAACCCTTTTATGGGGGACAGCCATGATGTTTTACTTGTATTTGATGACTTGTAAAAACTCCTTACAAGTTCGTCTTTAATACTCTTGTTCTTTCGGTATGTGATGGAAGCTCTTTCAGGGAGGCTGGATTGTAAACTTGGATCATGTCTTATTATGTGCCAATGTTTATTTAGCACTTCTTTGATTTCTTTCCAGTCCTTCCCGAATGTCATTATACATCTTATCTGGTTGTCCTCCTGTGGTTCTTTTTTAGTGTATAGAAGATCTTTTCTATCTGATTCCAGGGCTCTTTTGAATGCCCTTTTCAAGGTGCGGTTTGGGTAGCCGCGAGCTTTAAATTTCTTCTGTAACTGGTCAGCTTGATTTTTAAAGTCCACTGAATTATTACAGTTTATTTTTATTCGTAAATATTGACTATATGGGAATACCTGACTTTAATGCTCTTGGATGTTGGCTGGACCATTTTGATAAAGAGTTAGTAGCTGTTGGTTTCGTATACGTCAATGTATTTATTTTTCCCATAGGATCTTTTGTTATTATCAGATCTAGAAATTCTATCTTGTCTTTATTTACAATATGAGTAAATTTAAGACCTACAGGATTTTGATTCAATTCCATCATAAATTTGCCAAATTCCGTTACATCTCCAGTCCAAAATAGCAATATATCATCGATAAATCGATGCCAGGTAAGGATTTTTTCGCTGTATTGAGACATATTGTCTGTAAATACATAGGTCTTTTCCCAAAATCCTAAAAATAAATTAGCGTAATTTGGAGCACATGGAGTACCCATTGCTGTTCCATTAATTTGGTGGTACCAGCGATTGTTAAAAATGAAGAAGTTCCTTGTTAGAACAAATCTAAGTAGTGATACAATGAAATTGTTCATGGCTCTGCACTTAATGGGTTTCATACTTAAATAGTATTCCACAGCTTTAATCCCTTGGTCGTGTGGGATGCTGGAATATAATTGCTAGACATCTATCAATATTAATAGAGTTTCTTCAGGAACTGTAATTTCATCTAAGTATTTTAAAAGATCCAATGTGTCTTTCAAGTACGAAGGAATTGTTGACCCAATATCTTTAAGATAATCATTAACGTATTCACTGATCTTCTCCGTGAGACAGCCACACAGTCAATATTTACGAATAAAAAGAAACTGTAATAATTCAGTGGACTTTAAAAATCAAGCTGACCAGTTACGGAAGAAATTTAAAGCTTGCGGCTACCAAACCGCACCTTGAAAAGGGCATTCAAAAGAGCCCTGGAATCAGATAGAAAAGATCTTCTATACACTAAAAAAGAACCACAGGAGGACAACCAGATAAGATGTATAATGACATTCGGGAAGGACTGGAAAGAAATCAAAGAAGTGCTAAATAAACATTGGCACATAATAAGACATGATCCAAGTTTACAATCCAGCCTCCCTGAAAGAGCTTCCATCACATACCGAAAGAACAAGAGTATTAAAGACGAACTTGTAAGGAGTTTTTACAAGTCATCAAATACAAGTAAAACATCATGGCTGTCCCCCATAAAAGGGTTATTTAGATGCGGAAGATGCAAAGCTTGCAAATTTATCAAGCCGAGTAAAGAATTTGTGGATCCAAGCACTCAAATTAATTACCCAATCAGGAGCTTCATCAATTGTAGTTCCACACATGTCATTTACATAATCACATGTCCTTGCCCAAAGTTATATGTGGGAAAAACAATACGCTAATTAAGGAGACGCATATTAGAGCACGTATATACAATCATCAAAGAGATGGATACCCCTGTATCTCGTCATATAAAATTATTTCATGGCAATAAACCTTGTACCATGACATTTTCAGTAATAGATCATATTCAACAGGGACCCAGAGGAGGAGACTTGGATAAAGCATTACTCAAATTGGAAAGTAAATGGATATTCGAACTAGATACACAAAGCCCTCAAGGACTTAATGAAGGCTTTACATATTCAGCTTTCCTTTAATTAGGATTGAACAGTGATTCATACCTCACAAAAGGATATAATAGTGAAAGGGCATCATATACCATTCAAGGATAACATGAGTTCCTTTTATATATAATCCCATCTCTTAATTTGGAATTTCTAAATTTGGAATTACTTTGCAGTATTCACAGTAATTAATTCACCTATATAGTTAGTTCACCTATATAGTTAGTATCACCTCTCATACCTGGCTTATAGCTAAGCACATCACATTCTATACATATATTGATTTCAAACATAAGATTAGAGTTATTATCTCACTATAATCTCTTCACTTATATTTACTATACACATAGTGTGTCACTTTCTATTACAAGTAGTAGAGTATAGTATCACATCCCTTTATTACTTCGTTTTGGGTAAACAAATAAGACAAATAAGATTTATTAGCATATTCACATTTTTTAACTTATTTATAGGAGGGAGATATTGAATTGTCCTTATATATAAATATGAGTAATTCATTTAGCGAGAGTCAGTCCAGTAATGTTCCTTCTGTTTCCCTTTTTTGAACTGAACAGATGATTGGTGTAGCCAGTGGCAAGTTATAGGCGTTTTTCCCAATGGAGACATTCATTTGGTAACTAGGAAGTAATAAAGACTCATTGGCGTCATCATGTAAGGACGCAAGCGCGTAGTGACGTAATTACGCGACTGCAAAACAGATATGGAGGGCAAAGGCACGAATGATTGGCGATACATGTACAGCGTGGTGGTGCAGTAATGCGTGCAGTGTCACCACGCTGTTCAATAGACCAACGATGTTGTTTTAATATCGGCAACAAGTGTATAGGAGGTGCTATAAAAGCACTAGGAAAATGAAGTTCATTAACCCATGAGTAAGCCCTAAGCAGGGCGAAACGAGCCGTCGGGATTACTTCTAAAAGATAAGTGCATTTACTTTGGTTGTGGTATATTGAGTGGGGTGTTAAAGTTAAAACTTGCATTTTGCAAGACTGTATTTACAGATGGTATTTTGGCAATCACCACCAAGAATTGCATGTTGTGCATTAATGATCAAGTGGTGTAGATAACACGGAAGACACTGGCAGTGCTTTCTCATCAGCCTTCATATAAAATAATTTTTGCACCCCCTCTAACATATTGACAAATAATAGAATATATTCAATTATTTGTCTTTTCTTTTCTTTGTATTAATTGTTTTCAACCATATAGTACTTTCACTTATCTTTTTTCTCTTTTTGTTGTTGTTGTTATATACAACAATTGGTTTTAGCTATTAAAAATACCTTATAACTTCCCAAGGATTAAGCAAATTAATTTGCCATATGAGGGAAGCTATAAACATCATCCAACAGGAACTTATCTAGATATATATTTTTTCATTTGGATACATATTTATATACAATAGTACTCATATGTATATATACAGTTCCACACCCTTCCATTATATTTTTGGTGTGTAAGGAATATATTTTTTCTATTGTATTACATCCTATTGTATTATATCCAATTGTGACTAGATATGGTATAGATTAATAGCTTTAACAATATCCACTAAGCCATTCAAATAATTCAATTTCTCGTCACAATTTAACCATGTTAGAAAAGAGCTCATACATTGCACACATATATAAAATACTTAAAAAAGTCAGTGTCCTGATAATGACCTCGGCGGATGAGGCAAGTATAACTATATAACTACAGTCTCACACTTACTTGTGACTAAATCTTCCAGCAAGATAACAGACCATGGATTCTCCAATACTTCTACATTAAAGACCCTAGATTCAGTATTTTGCAAATGCTGGTAACTTCATTAGCATTTACGGCAGCATCAAAGGAATCTCACTTAATCATAACATACTCCTTGTGCACCTTCTCAACATGTCCTCAGTCATACAGACTTTATCAAGATAGAGGTACATACACTCTGATGAGCTGAAAGTGTAATATTGCCAACCCAATGCCTCTTGCTGTTATTAAGTATCATAATGTTGATGCTGCAGCATGTCAATTCCTTAAAGGTAATAGTTCAAAGAATCTTTATCTGGATCATAACCTTCCATGTCTACTAGCATACACAACAAAAAATATAGGAATTTATGCAAATCCCCTATATCACAGATTACACCATATGTAAATGCAAAATTAAACAAGCTAGCTATGTTAATCACCTATCCTGGAAAAACTGCAAAAGAACTGATACAATTAACTGTGGCAAGCCAGAGCCAAAAAGTTACTCCATTAGACTTTTCGGTTACTTTTCCAGATACATCATAGTTGCCGGTGTATTACAAGAAGCAGCATCCTCCTTTTGTGAGATCCACAGAGCCTCACAAATAAAACTGACACGTAGATTATTTACCCCACTAAGAAGAAAAGTAGACCTGTTGAGAAACTACAACAAAACAACAGAGGTCCATTTATCGGGTTCTCCTTTGGAATACACTGAGCGCTTCATCCCAGATTGGGAATAGATCTAGCCCAATCGACATTCTGATCTTTTACACCAAAACCCTATGCTAATATGACTTTATAGATGACTCGCAAATCCGAGCAGTGGCATAACATTACATATCTAAAAAAAAAATATGAGTTCCAAGGACAACTCGCAAATGGTTTTAATACCACTGTGGAGTGCCGCGGCAGCAGTTAAAAAGACACTATAGCACCAAAAAGAAAAAAGAAAATGATGAATGTTCATTATTATTTGACACCTAAAAGTCCAAAATAAACTTAGGTGTAATTAAAAGAATATGATATTGTATTATTAAGTCCGTTTCATTATACAACATGTAGAGTAACAAACAGTGCAGTACTCGGGGTTAATGCATATCAGGAAACCATGCGGACTAGAAACAAATGCTCTAATGTACTGTCTATATACCTATACTATATATAAATTAAATAAACAGTTATATGTATATCAAATCTCTAAATATAATTGTCACATATATTTAGTTTAAAAATATAATAAAAAATAATATATTTATAAATACAGTGAGGGAAAAAGGTATTTGATCCCCTGCTGATTTTGAACATTTGTCCACTGACAAAGAAATGATCAGTCTATCATGTTAATGGTAGATGTATTTTAACAGTGAGAGACAGAATAAAAAAAAAAAAAAAAAAAAGAATAAATTGATGAGCAGGTCAATAAGGGAAATAAGTATTTGACCCCTTCAACTTAGTACTTGATGGCAAAACCCTTTTTGGCAATCACAGAGGTCAGACATTTCTGGTAGTTGGCCACCAGGTTTGCACACATCTCAGAAGGGATTTTGTCCCACTCCTCTTTGCAGATCCTCTGCAAGTCATTAAGGGTTCAAGGCTGATGTTTGGCAATTCAAACCTTCAGCTCCCTCCACAGATGTTCTATGGGATTAAGGTCTTGAGACAGGCTAGACCATTCCAGGACCTGAATGTGCTTCTTCTTGAGCCACTCCTTTGTTGCCTTGGCTGTGTGTTTTGGGTCATTGTCATGCTGAAATAACCATCCACAACCCATTTTCAATGCCCTGGCTGAGGGAAGGAGGTTCTCTTCCAAGATTTGACAGTACATGGCCTCATCCATCGTCCCTTTGATGCGGTGCAGTTGTTCTGTGCCCTTAGCAGAAAAACATACTAAAAGTATAATGTTTCCACCTCCATGTTTGACGGTGGGGATGGTGTTCCTGGGGTCATCGGCAGCATTCCTCCTCTAAACTCGGTGAGCTCGATTTTGGTCTCATCTGACCCCACTTTCACCCAGTTCACCTCTGAATGATTCAAATGTTCATTGGCAAACTTCAGACGGGCCTGTACATGTACTTCCTTGAGCAGGGGGACCTTGCAGGCGCTGCAGGATTTCAGTCCTCCACGGGGTATAGTGATAGCAATTGAATTTCTTTGTGACTATGGTCACAGCTGCCTTGAGCTCATTAACAAGATCCTCCTGTGTAGTTCTGGGCTGGTTCCTCACTGTTTTCATGATCATTGAAACTCCACGAGGTGAGATCTTGCATGGAGCACCAGACCGAGGAAGACAGTTATTTTCTGTTTCTTCCATTTGCGAAAAATCACACCAACTGTTGCCACCTTCTAATCAAGCTGCTTGGCGATGGTCCTATAGCCCATTCCAGCCTTGTGTATGTCTACAATCTTGTCCCTGACATCCTTGGACAGCTCTTTGGTCTTGGCCATGGTGGAGAGTTTGGAATCTTATTGATTGCTTTTGTGGACAGGTGTCTTTTATACAGGTAACAAGCTGAGTCTAGGTGCACTCCCTTTAAGAGAGTGCTCCTAATCTCAGTGCGTTACCTGTATAAAAGACACCCGGGAGCCAGAAATCTTTCTGATTGATAGGGGATCAAATACTTATTTCCCTCACTGACCTAAAAATCAATTTATAACGTTTTTACAGGCATTTTTCTTGGGGTTTTGTTTTTGTTATGCTGTCTCTCACTGTTAAAATACAGCTACCATTAAAATTATAGACTGATCATTTCTTTGTCAGTGGCAAACGTTCAAAATCAGCAGGGTATCAAATACTTTTCTCCTTCACTGTATATATGTTTTTTTGCTGCATTTATGCAGCTTGTAATAATAATCATTATGTTCTCATTTTCTATTGGTTCCTAGAGTTGTGAAGCTTGGTTTGCTGTAATGTACTGAGAGAAAACATACTTCCTACACTGCAGTATCTTGCGGTCAAGGCAGAATCTACGGATGTGGGCTGAGTGCCGTAATATTGAGCGTGAAAAGATTAAACGTGTAACGTAGAGAAAAAAGCTTTCGCAGCCGATTTCAGAGTATACTGCAATTTACACTGCTCGATTAGCATAGGGTCTTTGTGGTCATATGTCTCCAAAATCAGATCAGATACATGTTGGCAAAAAATAAATATATATATATATATATATATATACAGTATATATACTAGCTACTTGCCCATTATCAATGACGGGTTTAAAATTGTAAGGCTAGCAATGCTGTTTGCCACACAATGTGAGGCTTTTGCTCCTCTGAGCACCTTCAGCGCTCATAGCAAGCCCCACGCTGAGCGTCTTTGGCGCTCATCGCATGGCTCGCAATAAGCGCCTTCAGTGCTCATTGCAAGCCTTTCCCCCGTGTTCTTGAACCTCACTGCTTTGCACTGGACACCTTTGGCACTTATTGCAAGCGCTGATCTCGTGGCTGACAGTGAGCGCGTTCGGGGCTCATTGCAAACCTTTCCTCCAGTCTACTGCACGGGCCGCTCATTGCAGGTTTCCTTAGTCTGCAAGTTTTGTACTTGGGAATGCCATGTGTCTCTTTCCACCATCTCCCCCCTGTCTCTTCCCTACGCGTTTCTCCCCTGTGTGTCAGCTGAATGTTTGCCTGTTATGCGCGGAAGGCCGTTTGTTTTATTTTCAAGTCCGCGTGCGTGGCGTTGCTGAACATCCTTTTGATCCAGTTCCAGAATCTTTTATGTTTTTAGTCCGCCATTTTTTTCCTTGCTTAGCCGATTTTGGATTCACAAAAACCCACAAATATGGGTCAAAATCGCTTGCAACCTAACTGCCAGACTTTCCTCCTGTACTGTCTGTCAGTATGTTATTTTTGTTAAATTTATTGTTTTCTTTTGAGGATTTTTAGAGTTACACGTTTGGCTTCTGCAGTTGCGACCCTCACAATGCAGCCTAAGTCCTGCGCCGTACATGGCTCGCCTCACTTTGCAAGGCTTAGCAGATGAGAGCCCTTGGCGCTCATCCAGGCTAACTCCTGCGCTGTGTCTAAAACAAGTTAAAAAAAACTTGTTTCATGTCCAGAGTTCCCGAGAAATACAGTTATTACACAGCATTCTGGGAACCTTGGCAGGGACATACAAATGTGCCCACAAAAGCTTTGCTCTTGTAATCCATATTCTTTTTTAAACATGGCTCCCCTTAAGCACATGCCTGTTGCATCAAACATATTTGAGTAAAGCTAGGTTTGGATTTTACACAAGCCAGGAATCACACCCATGTACAGCTGTTTCAAGGTTACTGCCTATCATCAGCGAGGGACCAGTTCCTTCGCTTGTGTAGTGGATATTTTGAGTAGGTAGTTCACCACAAAAATCATTTAATATATGATTGGTGTTACACACGCCCGATTTGGGGGACTACGCTCACCCCAAGTCTCCCTCTCTCTGCGGGTCGCAACTTTTTGTTCAGATCTCGACACCAGCAGACACTTCAGATGACAGCATAATTTCTTAAGAGACAGGCACCATCAGACCCCTTTTCTTAGGATCCAAGAATCACACACCATGTACCTTTGATTAGTACAAGCAGACTCCAGCACCACCTTTGTTTAGTGTCCAAAATCAGACTGGCCACTTCTTTATTGTTACAGAGATATATTAAAACACAGAAAAATCTCACTCCTCCCACATGCCTAACCCCTCCTCTTGTGGGCAATAACTTGTTACACTCTCACCACCTGGGAAATGTCTATGCCATGATACATCCCTCATATCTTACTTGCCAGATCTCAACTTACAGGGTTATAAAACAAAATCTCCCCCTTCCAGACTAAAGCCAGAGGATTTGTGCGTGGCTGCCTCTCAAAGCCAATTCTTTAGAATTCCTTAACCCTTTGTATATCCCAGATATGACTGTTAAGCAAAGTTGTAAGTACCTTCTAACCACACATATAATAACTGAACCCCAAACAATCCAGTGGGCCCTTCTGTTCATAACAATTGGCAAAAGATCGATAGAAGCCCTCCACCGTACAGTAGTACAGTAAATAAATAGTTCACAATTTAATGACTAAAACAAGTTTCAAAAACGTGTTTCATGCCAAGAATTTCAAGAAATACAGTTATTTCACTGCATTCCGGGAACATTGGCAGGGACATGCAATATACAGTAGAATCTCAGTTAACCAGAACTCAATCAACCAGAACTCTCAAGCAACCAGAAAAAAATATTATTGTACTTTTAATAAATATTTAACTTTTTAGGGCTCATCAAATGCCAGGAGCCATGTTGTTATGCCACAAAATGCTTACAGGCACCTAGATTTTATCCATTATACGTCTCTGCGATTCAATGTTACCTGGAAGTAGACAGGCATGAGTGACTGAGCCAGGGCAGTGTAAGTGTTACATTACCCAGTTTCAGCACTGCACCCTCCAGCCAAACGTACCTGTGTGTAAGTGAGGAGTGAAGCATGAAAAAAGTCCTGAAGGCGGGAGTAAGAGGAGGTGATGAGAGGAGAACAGAAGGAGGTCATTAGCAAAGTGAAGAGGGCGCTTGGCGATGTATTTTGAGAAAAGGGCAGATATATAAGGAGGGTGCACGGTTTTTGAGGGCTTAATACATTAGGATCACGATATTACATATAATTCTTGAGGCTATGGGAAGACAGTGGAGTGACTGACAGAGGCACTGAAGACACAGAGCTCTGAGTATGGTAGAGGAGTCAAGTGGAAGCATTAATAATGGACTGGAGTGGAGACAGACAGGTGATGGGGAGGCCAGCAAGGAGAGAATTGAAGTAGTCAAGGAGATATAAGAGAATAGATTTGAATTTTACTTTTGTCTTGTGTAAGATAGTGAGAAGTTTTAGCTGAAAATTACAAGATTTTGTGATTGATTGTATGTGAGGAATGAAGGAAAGGGCAGGGTCCAAAAGAACCCTAAGACATCAGGTCTGAGAAGAGGGAGTGACTATGGCATTGAGAGATATTTGAGGAGTGGACGCAGATAGAGGGTGGGAAGATTGGGAGCTCAGGCTTTGACTGAGTTGATGGGTTGACATTCAAGAGGATATATCTGAGTGGAAGTAAGTAAATTGTGCTAGAAGAGGTGCTGAGAGACTCGAGTGTTACCTTCATTTAGATGATACTGAAATAAAAAAAGATATTATTAGGGTACCAAAGGAAGATGTATAGATGGAGAAGAGGAGGGGGTCTAGGACTGAACCTTGGGGTATGCCAAGAGGTGAAGAAGAGAAGAGACATGAAGGAGACACAATCTTCTAGGTATAATGAGTACCATGATATACTGTAGTAGTGTCACAGATGCAAACAGAGAATATGAATAAGAAGAGGATGGTCAAGTGTGTCAAAGGCAGCAGAGAGATCCAGGACAATTAGAACAGAGAAGTGACCCTTTGACTTGGCGGTGAGCAAGCCATTAGTGACTTTTGAGAGCTGTCTCTGTGGAGTATTGGGTTTGGAAACCAGATTAGAAGGGGTCAAGGAGGGAGTTCGGCAGAAATAAATTGGGTAAGGTGATTGTAAACGAGTCACTCAAGCTGTTTTGATGCCAGGGGTGGTAGAGAGATAGGGTGATAGTTAGATGTAGAAGCTTCAGATTGGGTGTAATTATGGCATGGTTTAAAGATGATGTAAAATTGTCAGTGAGAGATGGGTTAAGTGTGGTAGAGAGGGGAGGGATAAGCTATGATAGAATAGGATCTTGTGGACAAGTTGTAAGACGAGAGGATTATAATGGACCAGAGTCCAAAATAGATGTGGGATTGGGGAAAGGTAAAGGCTGGGTTCTGTCAGTTTGTTGAGAGGAGGGTGTGTACAAGCCACACTGAAAGGAGAGTTTGTTTTGGATGCTTTTAATTTAATTTTAAAGTGGGTGGCAAAGTCTTCGGCTGTGAGACAGGAAGGGGTAGGAGTTGAGGGTGAGCAGAAGAGAGTGTTGAATGTGGCAAACACATTTGGGGTTTGAGGACAGATTTATTATTAGCAATGAGAATTAATGCTGTTTGGCAAGATTGGGGGAAGAGAAATAAGAGTGAAAAATAAACTTGTAATGGGGAGAGTCTGCTGAAGTCAAAATATAAAGTCCAAAGGCACAGGCAAAGGAATGCTCAGGCAATCCATAGATTAGGGGCCAGCAGAAATCCAACAAGGTCAGCAATAGAGTTTGTTCCAAAAGGCAAGAGTAACTGTAGCAAAAGAGAAGGAAGATACAGGAGCAAACAGACACACTCTAAGTCACAGGGACCTACAACTGGCACTGAGAGAAGGCTGGAGAAGCCAGAGGTAGTTCCAGGTGAGGTGTGATTGGCTGGTAAAAACAATCAATTAGGAGAAACAGCATGAAAAGCTAGTTACTTCTGACTGATCTGTCTCTAGAACCCAAACCTGGAGCTGCTCTGGCACAAGACTGTAGTATATGTTGTATATCAGATCTGCCATTCAATCAAAACCGGATCTGGATCCTGACACGCTCATAAATTTTTAGTGGGGTCAAGAAGCATATGGGCTTTACATAGTTATAAACACATTATATCATTGTTTTAGAGTGTAAAGTCCTACATTTTCAGAAAGACGTAATACAATGTATAGAGTGGGGTTTGGGTCTAGGGTAATGAGCACAATAAGAGAAGCTGAGAGATGAGAGGTGAAAAGAGAAATTATTTAACTTGCATCCAGGCTTGAAAGCAAAAGGAAGTGGGTCTTAAGGGAGGTAAGGATACTGTCTGATGTGAAGTGGGAAAAGGTACAAGGAGGAAACATTAGAGGGACTGGGACTATGTAGAGGGTGGGAAAAGATCTGTGAGTGTAGAGAGGAATTCAGGCTATAGGGAGCACCGTTGAACATAGATGCATATTAGCAAGATAATATATGAAGGAACAAGTCCATGGAGGGATTGATGGATAAGGAACTTGAAAAGGCAATGGTAATAAAAATGAGGCAATTTAAGCTTGGCAAGAAGGAAGAAGGTGCTGGTTGTGCCAGGAAAATGTAATATTAGACAAGAACAGGAATTTTGTATTTGATGACGTGGGGTGAATGCATGGGGTCTGAGACTAATGAGGAGTGACTTGCAATAGTCAATGTGAGTGAAGATAAGTGAATCAGCAGGTTTGTCTTGGAGATAGAAATTAACAGCCTTATTAAATTGCGATTCGGTAAATTTAAAAGGGCTCTATTTAAGCACACAGCATATTTTTTTATAGAAGTTTTTAGTTAGTGAAGTCCTTGCTTCTGGATAGAAGTTCACTAATTAAAAACTTCTGTAAAAAAATATGCTGTGTGCTTAAATAGAGCCCTTTTAAATTTACAGAATCGCAATTTAATAAGGCTGTAAGGGTCAAACTTTGCAAATATTATAGTGGAATCAACAGGTGCAAATAACCTGGCTCATGTGATTAGAGAAAGTGTGAGGTCCAAGGTAACATCAAGGTTTCGAGCTGTAGGAGATGGTGAAAGAGAGTGTGGAGGGGATTATTTTGTTAGTAGTTGTTCTTTCTCCAAATCCCTCCTATCTCCCTTTCAGCATATGATATGTGTTAAAAAAAATCTTCCGTCTCACACTTATCAGCCCTATTAAATTTGAAGCCAGTAGCGGCATCAGCACACCCGCAAAGGGTGCAGGCTTGAAATTCCGCTGCATTACAGAGCTATTAGATTCAACCATGCTGCAAGTTACTGTCCGGAGGCGCAAACCTGTGAATCATTCTTGCGCACATTGGATGTGCGGCCATGAACATGATTAATTAGTCAAACCCGTAGTTACGGGTTTAGAGACGGAGCCAATGGCAAATTAGATCGTCGACATTATGTCACTGAAAAATGGAGGTTAGATTTCAAAGCCTTTCGGGTTTTAATTACGAGTTGCGATCGGACCGGCATTCCAGAAATAATGCAATATTAATAAGTCAGCAAATGTGATATTCAAGTCCACACGCATTATATGTATTAACATATTGATTGCCGGGATTAATATAACACGGAAATTAAACATAAAATATAGTATTTTATATTGCAGATTTCCAAACTTGAGAATGTTGTGCTATTAATTTTAATACCTAACATCACTTTCCCTTTAATTAAAATTACAGTAGTGTGTGTATATTTGAATATACAGTGCTGCGGATAGGACTTTGACCCCCTTGCGGGTCCTCTCTAGTACCTGTTGGCTTTCTAGCTCCATTTGCGGGTTACAGGGTTTAACACCAGCGGATTTGTAGCAATTTAATAGCGATTTTTTTCGAAAGTAACAGTTACAGACTTGAAAGATTAAAGGATTTGCGGCGGCGTAGTTCAGATTTCTACATCTCTTAATGTTTTTTCGCCCTTAACCCTCAAGTCGTTAGCTGGTTGCTTTACGGGGCCAATTTAATAGCCGTAAGTCTTGCGGGCTACATAACAGGCTACAGTTTTACACGTTGAGGGAATTTAATAGGGCTGCTAGATTTCTTTTCCCTACATATTGCTTTTTAAAAGGGCATTGTAGCATAAACATGATGCCATTTTTCCGAATATTTAATCATTTGTTTAATACTAAATCTCTCTCGTCAGTAACAGTACACAGATAAATCTAATTCCAATAATAATACATTAATTTTGATAGTACGAAAGACTAACATCCCTATCTAAAAAGATACCCACTGATTAAATTCCTTTCTTGTGCATATTAGTAGTGTACACAGAAATCTCATCACATGCTGCAAAAACAAAATTATTTTCCCATACAAAATCATCTAGTTCAGTTGAATCTTTTATATATCAGGGCTATTTGACACAAATAGCTGCAATATCAAAATAGTGTCACTAATTAGCTGTAAGTAAATCTAGCACTGGGGCCTCCCGTTTGGATTTCCCCTGTTCCTATGTACTTTGGGCATGAAGTAGAAGATAGGTATCTTATAGATTTAGATAACATTTCTTTATTAAGAATATCTGTAGGGTATGTGCTGCCATCAAAGATTTTAAGGAAATAGAATTTACTGGTAAGTAGAACAATTCTCTATTTCTTTATCTTCTAGGCAGCTCAGAACATGAGCTTTACCTAGGCAAGCACATAGACTATGGAGGGTTATGCAAATACCGCCTCTAAGACCTTTCTTCCAAAACTCACTAACATCCACCTTGTAATACTTAAAAAAGTGTGCACGCTGCTCCACGTTATAGGGCACTTCCCCCAAAATCTAATAAGACTTGCCTATCATTAACCATTGTCGTTTAGTTGTTCAGTTGTGTCCAACTCTCCGTTACCTTATGGACCACAGCTCACCACGCACATCTGTCAGTCACTGCCCCCCTGAGACCCATCAAACTCATGTTCATTGCTTCAATTACCTCATCTATCCATCTTTGCTTCTGCCATCTCCTTCTCTGTGTACCTTCAATATTTCCCAACATCAGAGTCTTCTCTGCGGAATGATAGTTCTAATACTCTATGTTCCTATGATGAATTGCTTTTTGCAGTAAACTTTTCTTTCCCCTTACAGATACATCCATAACTGGGTATTCTCTCTACTTTGCCCCAACCACTTCATTAGATCTGGTGCTACTTGTACTCTCCCTCTGCTCTTCCCCAGTAATGTGGTAGGTACCTTCTAACGAACTCCTTTGATCTGTTTAGATAAATGTGTAGACATCTCAAAAGTATGAAAGCACTTCTCTGCAAGAAAAAATGTGGTAGTATAATATCCTGGTATTTATATAAATTTGAAAACACCTTAGGTCTAAACTTTGGAGGAAGCTTTATCTGGACTACTTCCATTACCAAAAAAGGTTGAACTCTTTACAACGCCTGAATCTCACATACTCTGGACGCTAATATAGGCTACCAAGAACAGTGTTGAGAGTCATCCACTTACTTGAACACTTCTCTAGAGGTTCAAAATGAGTTTCAGATTCAAAACTGAATAGTCCATGTAGCCTGAACAAATTTCTTGACTAGTTTTCTTCTTCTTCTTTGAAGCCAAGAAATAGCAATGCTTTTGATGGCATCATAGATATTACAATTCTTCCAGAAGTCTCTCAAGGTCATGGCATAATTTTCCGTAGCCCTGACTGCTTATGCTGTAAGTAATAATAATAACAATAAGTAATAGGTAAGATCATTAATTTTTATAATACTTTACAGTAGTTATTACGTTAGAAAATAATGATCTTACCTATATTGGATGGTACTTTAACCATGCTTCTATTCATTTTTGGTTAGCTTAGTGGACTGCCACACATTTTTGGGAGCATTTTAACCTGTTAAGTCTGTATGATGGCAAGCACACCTCATTTGGGCTGAAATACAGTACCACAGTGTGTAGGTCAGGACAGTAGTTTTAGAAATAGTTTTATAAAGAATTAGATACTGTAAGTACTATAATCACTAAGTAGCGTACTGTACTAACATTTACAAAAACCATATACAGTCCAGGTACAGGATATTTACAGCATAAATGTACCTGTACACCTGTTCTTTGAATGCCAAGGAAGGGAAGAACAATGTTGAACCACTTCTCAGATTACTATCACATTGCCAACTTTCTATGAGAAAACACCATGTCATCATTCCAAAATTCAATGTAAATGAGCTTTCTTTTGCCTGGACAGAATTTCTTGAAAACTGGCACAATAGAAATCAGACCCCCAACACCCCACTAAAATACAAAATTTACATAAAAAACAACTCAAAGTTATAAGCTCCATGAAAAATGCTTTTATAAAAGAACATTCGAGCATGATTGTGATCTATATGTACAGTGGATATAAAAAGTCTACACACCCCTGTTAAAATGTCAGGTTTCTGTGCTGTAAAAAAATGAGACAAAGATAAATCATTTCAGAACTTTTTCCACCTTTAATGTGACCTATAAACTGTACAACTCAATTGAAAAACAAACTGAAATATTTTAGGTGGAGGGAAGAAAAAAAGAAAAGAAAAATAATGTGGTTGCATAAGTCTGCACACCCTCTTATAACTGGGGATGTAGCTGTGTTCAGAATTAAGCAATCACATTCCAAATCGTGTTAAATAGGAGTCAGCATACACCTGTCATCATTTAAAGTGCCTCTGATTAACCACAAATAAAGATTAGCTGCTCTCGTTGGTCTTTTCTGAAATTTTCTTAGTTGCATCACACAGCAAAAGCCATGGTCCACAGAGAAGTTCCAAAGCATCTGAGGGATCTCATTGTTAAAAGGTATCAGTCAGGAGACGGGTACAAAATAATTTCCAAGGCATTAGATATACCATGGAACACAGGGAAGACAGTCATCATCAAGTGGAGAAAAAATGGCACAACAGTGACATTACCAAGAACTGGAGCTCCCTCCAAAATTGATGAAAAGACGAGAAGAAAACTGGTCTGGGAGGCTACCAAGAGACCTACAGCAACATTAAAGGAGCTGCAGGAATATCTGGCAAGTCCTTGCTGTGTGGTACATGTGACAACAATCTCCCGTATTCTTCATATGTCTGGGCTATGGGGTAGAGTGGCAAGACGAAAGCCTTTTCTTACGAAGAAAAACATCCAAGCCAGGCTACATTTTGCAAAAACACATCTGAAGTCTCCCAAAAGCATGTGGGAAAAGGTGTTATGGTCTGATGAAACCAAGGTTGAACTTTTTGGCCATAATTCCAAAAGATATGTTTGGCGCAAAAACAATACTGCACATCACCAAAAGAACACCATACCCACAGTAAAGCATGGTGATGGCAGCATCATGCTTTGGGGCTGTTTTTCTTCAGCTGAAACTGGGTCTTAGTTAAGATAGAGGGAATTATAAACAGTTCCAAATACCAGTCAATATTGGCACAAACCCTTCAGGCTTCTGCTAGAAAGTTGAACATGAAGAGGAACTTCATCTTTCAGCATGACAACGACCCAAAGCATACATCCAAATCAACAAAGGAATGGCTTTGCAAGAAGAAGATTAAAGTTTTGGAATGGCCCAGCCAGAGCCCAGACCTGAATCCGATTGAAAATCTGTGGGGTGATCTGAAGAGGATTGTGCACAGGAGATGCCCTCGCAATCTGACAGATTTGGAGTGTTTTTGCAAAGAAGAGTGGGCAAATCTTGCCAAGTCAAAATGTGCCATGCTGATAGACTCATACCCAAAAAGACTGAGTGCTGTAATAAAATCACAAGGTGCTTTAACAAAGTATTAGTTTAAGGGTGTGCATACTTATGCAACCATATTATTTTATTTTTATATTTTTTCTTCCCTCTACCAAAAATATTTCAGTTTGTTTTTCAATTGAGTTCTACAGTTTATAGGTCACATTAAAGGTGGAAAAAGTTCTGAAATTATTCATCTTTGTCTAATTTTTTTTACAGCACAGAAAACTGACATTTTAACAGGGGTGTGTAGACTTTTTATATCCACTGTATATGTGTATAGAAAAGGATATAAGGATTATTAACCCCTCAGAATGAAACGCACACATATAAATTACGCATGTTTAAAATTACAACTCCTTATTGATGTGGTATAGTGTATTTATGCACAACCCAGTCCATTCATGTTCCATCACTAATACTTCCCCCTAGGAAGGGTGGTCAGCCACAGGCTGAAGCCTGGCTGCTCTCCAAGTTAGCAATTGTGCCCCTCCATACACACTATCCCCAGTACCTGCTAGCCCCCGGCTCCACTTAGCAGTATAAGCGCATTAAACCATAGTTACTTCTAGGAAATTATTGCCCAGCTGATAACAGCATTGCAACCATGTTTACCTTGGCATAATGATTACAGGACGGTTTTATATTACACTACGACACCTTTTTTTTTCAAAATAGGATTCATAATATAAATCTGCATCTTATGCCATCTCTTTGTAACTGCCTTCAAAAGGCTAGGTATCCTTGATCCATGTTCGCTCAGGAATACACACATCAATGTCATGCTAATCTTTCCTCTGGAAAAGAGCCAAATGATAAAGGGCAGTGATATTGTAAAAACTAATCTGTAGACATAGTGCCTACGTAGCCCCTTTTATGTACCGGGTCAGCTGCCCTCCCTCTATTCTGCTGGACTGTGTCTGTTCTCACAAACAGGTAACCCCTGTAACTGAAGTTCCTCTACCCCAGGGACCACGGTAGTACACTGTTAAAATCCTTGGGGAAAATGCAGCATTTCAATACCAAACCTGCGTTGGTAACCACTTTACATCAATACATTTACACAGTAATACAATCATTCTGATCACCCACCATATTGTGGGCCCCTCCATGAACAGCCTAGCTCCCCCATCCCACAGGGCACACAATAAGACTATAGCTGAAACAGTTCAAGTCTCCAGGCTGTGAGAACAGGAGCAGAGGAGAGAAGGAAGAAAGAATAGTCCACGTTAAGCCAGGGCCCCTACTAGTCCAACAGTCCCGCAAAGTCTTGGGCATCTGGATTTGTGTATTATAAAAGCTAATATGGGAGACATAGTTACAACTATTTATGGAAAACCAACAGCAACAAACACCTTTCTGTAGTTGTCCAGTTTACATCTATAGCTGTTGGAAAAAGGCATTCCAGGATGGCCAGTACTTAAGACTCAAATGAAATTGCAGCAACAAAATTACTTTAAAAAAGAAAAGCAGATTTACTCAGTGTTTCAGAAATAAGGGTTATCCCAATCGTCGTTTAAAGCAAGAGTTTCATAGGGCTATTAATCAAGATCATATAGAATATAAACAAAACCGTAGTGAAAATATTAAGGACAACTAAATCAGGTATAGCCTTACATATGGACTAGACTGGAAAGAAATTAAAGAGATTCTGCAGAAACATTGGTACCTTCTTATTTTTGTGGTTTCAACAAAATCGTATTTTACCTATAGAAGAGGCCAAAACATCAGAGACAAATTAACTCAGTTTATTTCAAAGAATAAATAGAAAGGCCCCAGAGACACAATTAAAAGCCTTGAAAAGGATGTTCTGCTGTGGTCACTGTAAAGCATGTAAGCATATATTTACATGATAAAATATGAATGTGATTAACTGTATTTCGGGAAAATGACACATCAGTTCTGTAGACATGTACTGGAACACACAAACTATCTAAAAGAATATTACATTGTAATAGCAAGACTCATACAGTTTTACCATCATAATAACATCAATGTTCTTCAATACTGTATTATTAAAAAAGTGAAACTTAGGCCTCGTAATGAAGATCTGTACAAGCTACTTCCGCTGAGGCTCCCAGGCTCCAAAAGGTCTAAATGAAGACATTTTGTTTAGTGCCTTTGTATAGATATTTTCTCTTTAAGATAATTTTAAGAAGTAGTCCCTCTTTACAGTTTGGAGAAATACCAAACTTATACAGAAGGTGAATGACCTAACCTACATATTCAAACTAGTTATGGATTTGTCATGGTGCTATAATATTCCACATTATATTTTTTGATGTGTTTGATAATTACAGTAGGTTGATCTTATTTTACCTGGGCCTGGTAAATATTTTATACATTATTTATTCATAAACATCTCCAATTATTATTACTTTTATTATACATGCCCTGTGAAGATCACAATAATTATTCACCATTTCACTTACAACTGAATGTTTACATTTCATTTTTACCCATTAGATATGGAGATTTTTTTTTTTTTTTCAATTTAGGTTTTTGTATAACTATTGGTATAATAACCTTCCTCTTTCCAATTACATATATTAATATTAGCACTGTTTTGCTGTGCAAGGGCCACCATGACAAGCCTATGCTGACTTAGTCTCGATCACTATTTAGTTAAGTTGTCACAATGACATATAATCATTTTATTTAAACTCTGGGAAGACTCATGCCTGAACATGAAAGCACATACAAATTATATTGCTATATACACTTACTGTATTTGTTCTATGCTTTTATCAGTCCAGCGATCACGTTCTAGCGATTATGCAGAGCTTATTTATATAGTACCTGGACAACCAACTCCTGTTAGAATGGATGATACTGTTGCCGTTCATTGTTAAGTAGTTTCTGTTTAAATTAAGTGGTGAGCGCAACAGCACCATTATTTAGTTTAATTTTATTTAATTTGAGGAAAGGGATGGTCTACTCTTTTAAATAATCCCCAAGAACCAATCAAAGTAATAACAATTGAATACAATTGTTTTTACTTTGATTGGTTCTTGGGTAATATTTAATATTGATATGTATACTTAGCTTTTCTTTAATTATTCCAAGACATTTGTTCCACAATGTAATCAGTCTAGTTGACAATTAAGTGTTAATATTATACACTTATCTTTCTAGTGAATTATTCTAAGACATAGTTATACACTTGCACTAGTCCAGCATTCATTTTCTAGTATTGTTTATTGTAATCACCTCGATAACAAACTTTGGTTATAGCTATTGAGGTCAACGCAAAATACTTTTCTACTAAAGTTTTAGTATGAGCCATCTATTGTTAATGCCA
Source organism: Discoglossus pictus (assembly GCA_027410445.1). Taxonomy (NCBI): domain Eukaryota; kingdom Metazoa; phylum Chordata; class Amphibia; order Anura; family Alytidae; genus Discoglossus; species Discoglossus pictus. The sequence continues at coordinate 234,447,675 of CM050164.1, read as the reverse complement.
CTGCACAGAAATACAGTTTTATTTTAATTTGCTCTAATAGTGGCTGTACTTTTTTTCTTTACTTTTAGCCTAGCATTTTTATTTAGTGACCATGTTGATCCTATGACTACCTATTGGGGTCAGATCAGCCGATGCTATTGCTGCTCACTTTGAACTGAGCTTCTGGTTTGGGGTTCTATTTTATTTTGAGTGTTTTTCCATAATGACCATGTATCTGCAGGTTACTATTTGCTTTTTATCATTATAGTTTGACACTATATACATTTTCAATTTTTATTGTATAAAAGGACTGCTGACTTGTTGTTTTGATGTTTTCTGTTGTGTTTAACTACGGTTTGGAAGGGCAAAAAATAATTTTAAACACTGCTGATTCTTTGTATTATATCACGGTCTCATAATAAATGTATATTTATATAAGTTCATTGTGATTTATAATCCAATATATTTGATTTGATTTGAAAATGATACCAGTAGACGAACACAAAGCATAGGCATGAGCATCTGTGCTATATAAAGCTATGAATGCTGTAGTTCTATTTATTTTAAGTTGGTGTTTCATGATCAACTATAATAGTTGTCAATCGGCGAAGCGAGCAGAGCCGTTACAGGCCGTAAAAACAAGGCTTGCAGTACTTTGGCTGCAATGAGAACCAAAGGCGCTCATTGCAGGCCTTGCGATGAGTGCCGCATGTGGAGGACTTAAAATTGCGTAAAAAATAAAAATCGCGTTAGCGAGAAAAAAAATGGCTGCCGAAAAAACTCGCCGAAAACAAGGCCGAAGGACATAAAAAGGAGCCCTAAGCAGTAACATTTAACGCAAGGCAGTAACAAACCAAGGCAGTAACACACATCGCAAGGCCCCTAAACGACACGGGGGGGGGGGGGGGGGGGGCTGCTTCGCAATGAGCGCCGTAGGTGGAGAGGCAATAAGCACTCACTGTGAGCCACGAAATGAGCACCGAAGGCGCCCATTGCGGGGCTCACGATGAGCGCCGAAGGTGATTATTGCAAAGTAGGAAAGTTGCGGGTTGCAATGAGCGCCGAAGGTACTCAAGCGCTAGGCCCATTAAGTAAACAAGGGGAGAGACTTGCAATGAGCACCCAAGGAGCTCATTGCGAGCCACACCATTAGCACCGAAGGTGCTCAAGCACGAGGCCTATAAAGTACACAGGGGAAGAAATTTGCAATGATTACCTTCGTCGCTCATTGCAAGCCATTAAGTTGCGAGCCACGAGGTCATCGTGGGGCTCACGATGAGCACCAAAGGCGATCATTACAAAGCAGGAAAGTTGAGGGTCGCAAAGGTGCTCAGAGGGGCCATAGCTTTGCATTGTGTGGCAAACAGCATTTCCAGGCTTACAATTTTATTGCCGTCATTTTTGACAGGCAAGTCGCTAGTTATAAATATTTACTTGAGGACATTATACATTAATACCTTGTGCTAAAAATATTTATCCCATAACTTTATTATTTAGCTTGAAGACTCTGAGCTAGCTTTGGGGCTGCAACTAGAGCCTTCCAGTTCAGGAGGTATCCCTTCACGCATCACAGTGAGGTTACTAATGTTTGGTATATATTATGTGTTCCTCTTTCTGGACTATTGATTTCCTGTTTTATATGGCCCCATTTATCTATTGTCAATAAATATGTTCTGCTCCCGTATTTTTGTATTTAAGCTAGTGTTCATTTACCAGGAAAAGAGGGTTGCTATTTATATTGTATAGTAACACAGCATCCTCCTACATACCAGATCTAATGTCCAGATGCTTCCTTAAAAGCTCCATTTACTTAAGACATACATCTCTCATCACCTTCTCATACCCTTGTGTTCAATACATTTCTTGTGCATCCCCACCACATGGAATTATCTACCCTGCTCTGTCAATCTATAGTCTGCTCTGTTCCCTAACATCAGGGATTCAAATAAGGCTGTGAAAACCTCATGTGCATGGATCTTGCGGTTTCACTGGACAACAGAACAACAAGTCCCTTCTGTTGTGTCTCTAATACCTCTACTGTACCAGTATGTAACTTATATGATATTTCTCTTATGTATTTGCTGTATCTCCTTGTACTTAGCAATATGTTGGAGCTCTAAAAATAAAGGACGATAATAATGGTGAATTATGGGACATGCAGACTAAATAATGACTTGAGCAAGCTTTATAAAATTACTCAAAAAGGACATTGGGTAAACAATGCACATGCCTTGAATAGCAAGACTCACACATACTCGGTTTAAATGTATCTATCAATGAAGGAAGTTGCAAGCACCAAACTATATTTAGCCTTTTGTACCGACTAGACAAGGTTTAACCCTAGATGTCCTGAATCACACATTTCTCATACCTGCCTTGGTTCTGGTGTTTAGCTGTGGCGCACTGAGTGCCATTTTGTACTCTAATTCAGCTGTTTAGGCTAATTTATTTGCACTGATGAACAGTTATAACTCCCTATTGTTATACACAATTTCCTGTTTAACTTCATTGTATTATTCTTTTAGTGCGATATTGCAGAGGGAAATGTATACTTGATGTTTAAAATTGCTTATATAAGGGTTTCATTATCTTAACTTATGAACAGTTTGTATTCAACATTAACACCCTTATTAAATTGTGTTTCGTCCAATTGAAAAAGGATCTATATAAGCAGAGCATATTTTTTTACAGAAGTTTTTAGTTAGTGAACTTCTATCCAAAAGCAAGGTCTTCACTAACTAAAAACTTCTGTAAAAAAATGTGCTCTGTGCTTATATAGAGCCCTATTCAATTGGCCAAATCGCAATTTAATGAGGCTGTTAATCTATCAATAGCAGATGAAGTAGTAACACTAGTTCAAACAGATCACCAAATTTGGATGGCGTACATACGTGCACTCCTTTGCGTAGTATGTAATAAACTAACAACAATAGCAGCTGTGTAAGTCCTAAAGATAAAACTATTTTTAGAGAAAGCTGGAGCATGAATCTATCAGAAGGCAGAGAAGAAATGAAGAAGGAGGAAACAGGGAGAGGTTAGATAACTAGATCATATTAAAATAATACCACTCACAGGCCCAAAAGCAGGCCATTTGCATCACCAGATGCAATTACGGCACTTGACAAATGTAAACGCTCCTCTCTCTCTCACACACACACTAAAGCATTGACTTTAAACTGTTAACTTCCCTTCATACTCTCAAGTTGATCTCCTCTCCAATATCCTTATTTCTTTCCCTTTTCCACATCTACCCCCCCCCCCCAACAAAAAAAAAAGAAAAAGAGAAAAGGATCCAGACAAAGTGGCATTTAATCAAATTTTTGTACAGACTAAAAAATGTACTGCTCACTATTTAAATGTTATTTCTTAGTATACATTTAAAAAATACAACACCTGTACATATCTAGTAATGAAAGAGAGTATTTCATATTTCTGCCTTGGAAAACATCACTTATTAAACCAAGATAAACCAATGTCAGAACTTTATCTTGTGAGGAAAATGGCTATTCTGAAATAAGTGTGAATTGCCTTGTCCATGTTATATCCAAATGTTTTTCTTTGCTAAAAAACGAACAAAAAAAAAAAATAAAACTGTGAAGTTGCTGAGGCAGTCATTTTCTGCAGTAAATATCGTCAGTTTCAGCACAACTATATTCTCCATTACATATCTTGCTATTTTCCATAGGAAGATAATGCCGTCAGTGAGTCACATAGAAATAGGTCCAGGCAAATGGATCAGTATTGATGGTGACTTCTAGTGAGCACAGACACATGATCTGCATTCATTATATAAAATACATTAATCTTTAACAGGACTGCAAACTTGGTTCAGTTTTTTTGTAAATAATAATAATATACCTTACTCCTCTGTGCCAAACTACTTTCCTTGTTATTTAATGTGTTTCTTCTTTTGTTCATTCTATGAATTTTCACACCTTTAAAAAAATTCAGGTAAAACCTATTATTATATTAACAGAGGAGAATTCAAGAAAAGTCTGGGAAATATTAGGTTAATATTACACTTATAAGAAAAAATTTAAGAAAAAACACCAAATTGATAATATTTATTTAGTCTCATTCTTATACAAATATTTTATGCGCTCCAACATTATATATACACCAACATAAAAAACCCCACCGAACATAATTTGCTAAAAGTTCTAGACACAGTTAAAAATGCAGGGAAAGTAAGAAAAAAATTATTTGGGAAAACAATAATGGGCATATGATTGGTTGTTCATAGTCTTCGTCACCAAACATTATACAGATGAGCATGAATATTTTCATTGTACAGTAATATAAGAACTAATTACTCCATACAATACTACCAAAATTTGGAGGGGAACAATGCAGTTATAGTTACTACAATCACTTATTTGTTTTTTCAATATAAGCTGAAAAGAACATAAAACACATATATACAAATAAAGGACATGCTGCATAATCTCCAAAGACAATATATGCAAAATTTCTAAACAAAGGATGAGCTTCTACATTTTCATGGCATGTTTATAGGAAGCGTGGACTTATGGCATCACAAAAACATGTGCAATTATAGCGTGATTATGAAAACAAATCTTGGAATTTCCGTTTTTGAAAATAAGTCTGTACTTTATAAATTAATGTAATGGTCACAAAAGCAGTGCATCATTAATTAGCACATCAAAGCAGCTAATTAGTTTTTGTAGCCAGCACATTTGCATAATACAGTACAAACAATACTGAATATATCAGCAATTAGTTACTTTGGAAAACAATGGCTAGAATAATGAAAGATTTCGGGAAGTAAGTGTCCCTTTAAGATGAGTGAATGTAGTCAATGTAAGTGATATTTCTACATCATATTAAAATGGCAGTGCCTCTATTAATGAAACTCCCCACAAAAACTTAAAGAAAATGTCAGACATTTCCCCATGCAAGAAAAAGAATATATAAAAAACTTTATGAAAGGAAATGTGCATCAAACTATCATCTTTCATACATGTATCATATATTTATATGATTTTTATGTTTAGTACTATACTATGTTTGGAGCTTGTAAAACGTAATAAAAAAAAAAATGTATTAAAGGCATTATATTAGTCTGTAAATGTAATTGTAATGTTGAACCATGCTTAAATTTTAAATTTGTATCCAATATTTCAGACTGCTTAAAAAACTTATATGAAGAGAAAATACTCTCAATAAATGATACACATATTTTGCATGATAAAGAAGGCCAAATGTCATCAAAAACTTCCATTTCTGCCAGTAATGATATACGGTAACACAAAAAACGAATAGATGAAAAGTGCACATGATATGAAGTACGGTTAAATGTAAATGTCTTTCACAAAAAAATATTTTATTGCAGCCTTCACATTATTTGTTTAGCATTCACTTCCACAGTATTAAATTGGACTCAAAAAGAAGGACACACCTTTATTTTTTGATCTGGAAAGTCTACGCTTTTTTCTCTCCTTTTCCTCTGTTTCTTTAATTTCTTCAAGATTAGCAAATTTTCCATTATTTATATCCATACTACTTGAACGATTATCATTCTGCAAGTTTTTTCCCCCTGAAAATGTCTTAGAACTGCACACATTTATTTCTGTATCTGCTTTTGCAACATTGGTTTCAGCTATATCTCTAGAGGCAACATGATTTTCACCTTTATCTGCATCCTGCTCAATATATTCATTTTCAGTATTATCTGATAACAGATTAATTAGTGCATTTGTCTCAGGACTTTGTTCTGCATTTTCCTCATCATAAAGTTCAGGTGTAAAATGGATTGTATCATCTGCAGCATGTTCTTCCTCGGACAGCACAGAAAGTGAGAGTTCAGCTTTTTCTGTTGCTGGAATAACACTGATATTTGGATCATTATGGAAGAGTGGAATTGCATTGCTAACGTTTTCTACACAGCCATCATTATTAACATCTTCCTCTAGTATTCTGAAGGTGTTTCGTTCATTTCGCTGCATAGTCAATTTGTCCGAATTTTTTGACTTCTGATATATCTCCACAGATGAACCATACTTTTCATAATTTAAGTTTTTCAGGTTGGTGTCCAGAGAAGTACTCTGCATGGAACGAGCAGGTAATGGGGTTGATGTGAGTGGACTACTGGAGAAGTATTTATAGAAAGATAACTTTTGTTTTGTGTTCCTTTCTTTAAGTTTCTCAAATTTGTTGGTTAAACTTCTTTTGTTTAAAGTGGCTCTATCGCCTTTAGGCTTGGTAAACTGAGAACTTAATTCACTGTCAGGTTCAAAATCATCTATAGGAAAAACAACAACAAAAAAACACACCATATTTAGAATTAAGAGATGTAAAAACTAATTTAAAAGGGACAGGTAACAAAAATAAAAATGCTAAGATTGGGTTTTGTGAAATATATGCACTTCTATATCTATGGACTACTATATTAACTACTTAAAATTAAAACTTATGGCAATCTAATGGCATATTTTTTGTCACTAAGCAGAAATATTCTCAATTCAAAAAGTAAGCAAGCAGCTAAGAATCGGTAGGAACTAAGAAAGCCACATAAAGCAAGATGATATTCAATTCAGTTTAAGAGAGAGTCCAAGGGAGTTTAATGACTACTTCCCAGCTTTACAAAGTTAGTTTCACAATATATAGCATCTAATGCAATAGAAAAGTACAGTATATTTATACATCACCCTTTAATTATAAAGTATACCTACATTTATTTTTGGCACAGAGTTCTTCAACGGATGTTGGGTGAACTGGGCTAAATGGCACTGTGTATGCTGGTGGTTGTGCTGCAGGATTTTGCTGAGAATCATTCTCCTGTGTACAGTCAATACCAGTTTGAGTAGGGTGAATAGTTACTTCCATCAATGAAATACTTATGGAAGGATCCCTGGAGGAGGTTGATGGCCCCTGGAGAGAATCATCATCACGGGCCACACTAGATAAATGTTGTCTCTGCTGCTGGTTCTTAGAAAAATTATCTAGCGATTCCAAAGCACCGTTAAAGGTGGAATGGTGCTGTACTAACTGGCGCACCCATTTTGACAGACCTTTAAAAGAATTAATAAGAAACTCATATCGGTAATTCAATTAGGAAATTTGAAAAGTATGATGCTTCAAAAGAACACATTAAGAGATTTGAAAGAAAACTATAATATTTAAAATGTCTTTCATTTAATATAACAATGTATAAAATATTGATTATCAAATGTTTAAAGAAGACGAAACAGTATAAGAGAGTCAACTTATGACCAACACATTCATAATTGAGTGACAGTTAAACTTGGTTTTAGGAATAGCCAATGTTTTGAGATACTTCATGACATTATTTTGGACCTCAAAATACAAAACCAAGATTACACATGAACATTTATGTGTTTGTTAATTGTACAATAAATCATTAGGTTATATGCTACAATATGTTAAAAAAGACAAACAGTTTCGTTTTTCAATTCTAATTAATTCCAATTTTTTTTTTCATTCGTACACAGCAGAAAAGCAGCAGTGAAAATGGGTTGCCATGGTTTCTTCTCATACAACGGAATATGAGCTCCCCCTGCTGACTTTAAAATAGAAATAAAAACCTAGCTTTTTTTTCAAGGTGATATTTCCCTTCTGTACCATTACATTTAGTGTGCCTATCTGTAAAACATTTTAGATTCCAATTTTCTTATTTTTTATGCATATAAAAGATACTAATTTTAAATTAAGTTAAAGAAATAACTTTCAGCACACAGCATAACAGCAGGTTTTTTTCTGCACTAGATTTAGCAGTGTGGCATGTTTTCATACTTATGCATGTTCTGTGTGTATGTAAAGTCAGGTTTAAGCAACACACACCTTTTCTCCTAATAATGAAAAATTTTCAACACCATTTATTACTCTGCATTCGCTATAGTAATTGCCTGTATTCAAACTGTTAAGATATGTCTAGCAGCCAGAGCAGCTTATAGTTAAGACAAATACAGTATTAGCTTAAGACAAATATAGGATAACTGGATTTACAGTTTAATCCTGCTTGTACTGTACGTAGTTAAGAACAGAAGACAATCAGCAGTTTCAGTCCCATTACTATTCAGTGCATATTAATGCATTGGATTTATCATACAGTATGTGTGCCTTATACTAAATACTTCAGGAATTGTCAAGGGTTATCAGGCATTTTATTTTAAAAAAAAGTATCTTACCAGTGATATATTTAGGATTGTTCCTGAAACGGTCATCAACTAAAATCAGAGCACCCCAATCATTCTTATGTCGAATACACCTGTCAGAAAAGTGGAAAAAAAAACATTTAAGATATACTGTATACAAAATGCAAGGCACTTCCAAAGACTATAACATGTGATTGTTTTTAACTTCTTTATTAAAAAGGTTAGGTTACAGTTTAATGTTGAATATTTCAACTGACTGGAGAAGTATATAGTGTGCAAACACTGCCCCAAATGTTTATTTCTGTTGATTATATTGTTGTACAATGCTCATTAGTGTAACTATTTATGTATTGTTCATATATATGCTTAAGGGTGGTCTCTGATGCAGTCCTGTTCCACAGAGTAATAATTATGTTTAATCAAAACTACAACAAAAATAATGGTAGTATGTAAATACAGTTACAAACATTGTTAACACATATATTGTGTATATGCGACAAGTTGAACCATTTATCAAACTACACACAATGCTTTGTTTCTATGCACATAACAGAAATTATCCTGTACACACTACCAAACAATTGCCTATACATTTTTATGAACTGTATGAAAATGTGCAATAAAATATAACAATTTAAAGTCAAGGCTCACAAATGTAATGACAAAAATTAAAACAATGTAGTTGACAGACATTTGAAATGCATCTCTGGGCTTCAAATTCATAGGAAAGAAAACCCAGAAAGTTTGTGTTGCTTGGCTGTTTCTGCCTGGCAGAGCATTTCTCTATCAAAAGAAAAAGTGCCAGATTCAAGCCTTTTCTGCTTCCATCGCCATAAATCTCTGTAGACATTTTCCTCCCAAAAATGTGACCACTTTCTGTCACTGTCAGCATTTATTATATTTTGGTGAAGGATATCTTCAAGTAAAAGGTCACTTGTCTCCACTGACTTTATTTTCCTGTCCATGGCCTTTATGTGATGTTTTATAAAGTAGAGGGCAAAATAAAGATTTTTTTTTTTATTTTGCTTTATTCTGCGTGCATTAAAAACATGTTCCTTGGCGTTTGTATTTTTCTTGAACTCCGCAATGGCCTCCAACCAAGCAAAGACACAATGCAAAATTCAATATGCTGTTCATTGCAGTTCAACAGTGATGCGTTTAATCAATATTTTCTGATTCATACTGATTTGTTGTAACAACAGTTGAAACAGTAGTGATCTGTTTTTAGTATTTCACTATTGAAGATCACACATTTCAAAAGAACAGATCCGCTAATAAGAGTAATGAATTTATCCTAAACTATTGCATTTTTTTTTTAAAAACACTACATGATATAATGTTAAATAATCTGAAACACCATAAGAAGCTATACAAACTTTGTACCCAAAGTAAATACAGATATGAAATATTTAAGAAAACACACCAAGCATTTTAGGCTGCTTCATCCATTTATTACATAAAGGGAATTATATAGATAGAATTAAATGATTTTAACTAAGAAATTAACTGAAAAATAGCATAAAGACTAATAAGTGTAATCAATTTTCAAGTTTAAAATGTAGTACAGTAGTTTGTATTAGGTATGCCTTACATGCACATGTGTATTTATTCAAATGTAGTTTAAAAATGTCCATCTCTCAGCTGCTCGATATACTAGGTGGTATGCACAGATCTTCTAGGCACAACTGCATATAATGTTTGACAACATTTAGACACGTTTTTGCAATTCATTTAGTAAATTTTATTATATTACAAACATAAAAAGATGTGAGATGTTGTGTTTATAACTCTAGTATTCATAAAATAGAGAGAAGGTGCACTAATGAAACTGAATTGTTTATTTTCCCTTAATATTCAGACATTCAGAGAATAAAGCATTTCATGTAAATACAGCAATTATTATTCAAAGTAAATTCAATGTGGTAACGGATTCTGAAGTTTGGAAACACATTAATCCTTGATTTCATGTTGTTTGGATTTATTTAGCATATTTTAGGTAAATAAATTAAACTGTAGATATTAAAGTTTTTTTTAAGACTTTTAGTATGCAATCTTACACTGTCAATATGAAATCAACATACTTTATCCAGCTTGCTTGAATGGGGATTTGCTGTTATAACAGGACTTGTTTGAGTTTTGACTTTTTGCCTTGACCTGTCTCGATCTTTGAGTAAACCGCAAACTTTCTTTGTTCTAAACCCAATTTAATTTGCTATGTGGCACCTGTTTTATAAGTTATAAATATAGAATATATTCTCTCCTAAATGGCTTTATAATTATTTCACAACTTACCTCCCTAAGGCTTGGTTCAGAGCTCTGTATGCTTGAATCTCATACCACTGACTGCCAGGTAAAAGTCCTCGACTTTTTGTATGTTGATCATTGTATTTTCTCTTGAGCTCTACCTAAAATAAAAATGGACACCAGAAGTAAAATAAATAAAAGTATTGAAAACACTGTAAAACAATAAAGATTGAATAGAATTAAACAGTAATAAATCCTAATTAAAGTACATATTTTTTCCAAGTATTTTGTTTTCACAAGATATATAATTAGTCACCTTGTCCTTAATGAGGTTAAGGCTTTTGTTGTCAATGACCTTTCTAATATAATTACTGTTCTGCATTACCTTACAAACACCCAACAAAGAGAAGGGGTTAAGTGACTAACAAAAACTTCAGTAAAATCCAGTACAAGTTACGTGTTTATATTGGCATATATCCTAGCTGCAAAGAACGTAAAATTAATAAAATGTTATGTCTGTTACTCATATTATTTGGAATAGCTAAGCAGACTTAACATCATGGTAATGTACTTTATATTAGCACTCAGAAGATCTGAGGGAAAGATTTTCTGCGATTCAGTCTTGCATGTTGGCACATTGGTTTACTTTCTTAGCCTGTGACAGTTTTAATTGGTTTGTGAGAAGTAGGTCAGACGACATTTAGCTTTATGTTTTCCCTTATAGTAGAATAGAAACATTACTAAGTCTCTCAAGCATATTTAAAATACTGTCCAGTGAAAATAGTTTAGTTTGGAAAACTAAAATGGAAGAGAAAAATATCCACTAGTGCAACATTCCTGAAGCATCTATTCCTTCTTCTCCGTTATCTGAACTTGGTATTTAAGTTCAACTTGAAATAAGGAGTGATAGGCCAAAAGATGCGTATGTAGCAGGGGTTTTAAACTAGAAGTGTGATCTAACTAGGGTATGACACTACAGCTTTAAATTGGTGATCCTGCCAAAATTCAAAAGGACATAATTTAGGAAAATTAATGCATTCTGAATGTTAACATTGTAGTTCACATTAGTTGACTTAAACACGGTTTTCCACCAAGAACATTGAATTTATATGTACTACACTCATGTACTCCATCTAAATGAATGTATTTATATGGGAGGAGCTTGTGTATTATTGCTATTTCTTGTTTCATCTCTTTCTATTTTTGTTAAATATTTCATAGCTGGTCACAGCAATCAAAAGTTCTTATGAAAACATAAGTATTGTTCATCTACATGTTATTCTGCAAAGGTTAGAAAAAAGATAAGAATGACATGACCAATAAACATGGAGGCTTTTTTTACAGAGATGACCAGACAAAGCTTTACATTTTAGAAATGTAGAAATTGCATTAAAAGAAGTACCAAATACTATATTAATATCAGGTAACAAATGCATGCATAAATACAAACAGGGGCTGCTAAACTTTGTATAAAATGCATATCTAAGAAAGCTTCCTTTAAAGGAGCCTAGAAACAGCTAGTTTATAGATATTTTTGTGCACTCCTGTATGTGTGTGTGTGGTAGTTGAAACTATTTAAGAAATATAAGTCTATTTAAGAATAACATATTTTCTTAGAGGGAAGAACAAAAAATTCATATATTTCGGCAAAACATAAACAAGATACATTGCCAATAAAAGAACAAGAAAATCATAATAAAAAGACAAAATAACTTTATAAACTTTGCAGGAGTAATGTATTACAGAGATCGCACACACCTAATGCTTAAAGTTTGCAGGTCTGCCGACAGAGTTTTACAGACTTTCGGCCGAATTAGAACTGTGCTGGAAAAGCTTTTCTTTTGGACTGCTCTTTTGCACAGTGTTAACCTTTTTAAAGTGACAGCTGAAGGGCCACGCTTCAGGAGAAAAACAGAAGACTTCTAACTATTTCTGACAGGTAACTTTCAACATGGGTTGGGGTACATTTTTTTTTGCGTACCTATGCCCTTTAAAATGACTTGTCAAATTTACAACTTCAAACTTTGAAGCCAGACAATAAATTGAATTTGATTCTGTAGATTTAATATTTGCCTTGGTCAGATAGTACGCAATAGAAGGACATAGTTTATCTTTAAGAGATGCTGTACACACTTGATTTAAAATGGAGTACAAAATAGAAACTTGCACCCCTCTCACTTTAAATGTCATTGTTATAAACTATAGATCATGAAAAAAAAAACATTTTGCAATGTTTAAATCACAACCTTTTAAATGCAATTATTCTGCTGTAAATCATACATTATTCGTTTCTGTTGAACAAATCCCTGAGGTGGGAAGAAACTTGGAATACACAAAAAGTTTATATCTGCACAATGGGACTTTGGTATCTGACAGTGTATTCATTCGCTAACAAGGACATAACTCCTGTGGAAAAACAAAATCAGCTGATCAAAGAAAATTAATATCTGCCTTAATAAATATTATACATACATACACACACACACAACTGATTAATTATTTAATCATTAATGTAACTCAGCATTTATCATAAAAGTTTGGGATCTATCCTGTTATAGTTACGGCAGCAGTGACAGCAGCAGTTGCAGCAAGGAGCTGCTAGATGGCGCTGCTGATATTTTACAGCACTGCAAATATTTGAGAGATGTTCTAACCTTAAAGTGTTACCCTAACCCTTAAACTAACCCTATCAGTTTACCTAAGCCTAATGCTATGATATCGGCACTGAAATATAGACACTGAAATGTCGGCAGCGCCATCTAGCGGTAGGTCGCCACCACTGCTACTGGCACTGCTGGCAGACTGCTGTTGTAACTATAAAAGTAAAGGACCAAAATGTGTTGCATCGTACATACAGGTACATATAACCTGTCAGTGAGAATGGTAATTAGTAGGCAAACAATGAATGTAAAATAAATCAGAAAATGTAGCAATGACAAATATGTAACAATTGTCAGAATTCACCAAGCTTCTAAGGAGCTGTGGCTCTGGTGGCTGTTTTCTAAGGTAAATGTAATAGAAAACAGAGATCACAGCTTCAGAGAACAACTTTGCAGCAGCTAAAAAATAGAAAACCCTTTACTGGCATATTTATAGAACCACAATAGCAGTAAACAAATGTTGTGCATCATATTTTGATCTTTGCAGTTTTGATTAAGAAACTTAAATACTTTACTAAGAAAGCCTCACAGCAAATGCTATCCAAATTACAATATGTAAGTGACTTACAATTGTAGCTAAATTACCCCCAATGTTTTTGTGTAGCTTTGTTTATTTTCTGTATCTGAGGAAAACTCTGCAGTTCAGATCATAGATGTTACAAAATATTATATCCTTCAATCAGAGTTTAGAAAAATGCTGATTATTACAAATCGACAAGCCACAGCGAGGTTACCAAACATAAACCTTGACACTTCGTCCTATCATGCTGAAACATGATCTGTGCTGCATGCCTGTTTATTTGGATTGCTGTGGGTTAAAAGCTTTCATTTTAAGCCTGGCAAAAGATTAAAAATAAAAAGCTCATGTCAGTTTAATGCAATCAGAATCTATTTCATTGTATAACTTCACATTAGAAGGCATCAAATAAATGCCCAATCCAAAATGACAGGTTGCATATGTGAAAAAGCCACTCGACCCTGCTAGCAAATATCCTTAACGCGCAGTAAAACCACAGGCTAGAAGGGATTAGTTAAAATGTCAGAAGACATACTTTTACCTGATCATCCTTAAAAATATACTCTTAGCTATCAGGCATACTTTACAGACAAAGAGCTTCAGTAAGCAGCAACAGTAGGCCTGTGGCAAGCTCTGCCATCTTGTAGCTGTCAGAGAGATTTAGGCATTGATCTATCTGTGGAGCCTCGGATACACTGTATTCAGATCAGCAAAAGTCTAACAGAATTATATCTGTTAACTACATTTTAATTTATGCATAATTAAATGAACATTAAGCACATACATATTTATAGCAATTCTATACAAAACTGTAAATAAAAATATATATAAAGTGTCAAAGAAATGAAGTTAGAAGACAGGAAAGAGAGGTCATGTAAAATAGTATGTAGCCTATAATGCCAGCCACATTAAATGGACAATACTGACTGAGTAGTCTAAAGTAGCCAATTCCAGCCCATCAACCTCCAATGGGAAGCTGGAGTGGTCACCAGACATCAGATGAAGGTTAAGGAAATATTGATTCTGAAGCTTAAATCAAAATGTTAGTTAAGAATTAGTAAACACAATAATAATTGTGCACAAGAATTCTGCATCCATATCAGTCCTGTGATGGTGTATATTAGTAGTAGCTGAAGGAGCTAGGAGGGATAATAATATGAATGATTTGGGGAGTTTGTCCTTCAGCTGGTCTAAGTACCACTGTAGTCCCATAGTTAAAATATGCTTGTTTGCAGAGGAACATTTGATAAGGGCCAAAAATGTTTTTGGAATACAAGGAAACATATATTCTGTAACAGTGTAGTGGGAGCCATAATTTTTACTTCAGCTGATCTAGTTCTAATGAGGAAAGCAGACAACAGACGCATGGAAGTTTTCAGATGTTACATTTACAAATGAAATAAAAATGTTTTAATTGTCACAAAAGCTTCCCTTATTATAATTTTTTTATATAAGAAACCAATTATTGCAATCTATTGCACATTCACAATGTTACAAATTGCTGTATTTGTTGGCCTATAAGAAACAGAAACATGCAAGATACAGCATGTCAGGAAAAAAATATATCATGATCATGTTTGCACAAATTTATAGGTATAGGATGTAATAGTACAGTAAAATCTTAATGATATTGAAAATGTGTTATGGGAATCAGTCAGTGTGTACAGAGTTCAGCACAACTTATCTGTGTGATCATTTTTAGCGTTGACACTATTCTAAGAAGCACTTTTCTTTACACTCATTTATATACTGCAGACTTTTGCTACTGAACGTTTAATTGCATATAATAAAAATGTATCTTCCTGCAGGAAAGAAGTGAATAATGGAATTACGGGATATATCGTTTTCCAGCCTGTAAGTATTTTTTCAGTACTACAACTACTGTAAATCTCCACAGAAAATTATCTGTTCAGAGATCTAAAACCACAACACAGTCCAACTTTAGCTTGATATTATTATAATGCTGAAGTTGTAGCTGAATTAAATCAAAGTAAATTCCCAATATAAAAACATTAGTCATTTCTTTTTTTAGACTGAGTACTAGAAAATAATTACAAACTAAGCATTCAGAAATAAAAAATAAGATTATGTAGAGTGATTTTTGCTTTACCAGAAGGAAAATTGAACACACTGAGTTATCATAGCTGCTCACACTGCAGTTATTGAACACACTAAGATCATAGCTGCTCACACTGCAGTTATTGAACACACTGAGTTATCATAGCTGCTCACACTGCAGTTATTGAACACACTGAGTTATCATAGCTGCTCACACTGCAGTTATTGAACACACTGAGTTATCATAGCTGCTCACACTGCAGTTATTGAACACACTGAGTTATCATAGCTGCTCACACTGCAGTTATTGAACACACTGAGTTATCATAGCTGCTCACACTGCAGTTATTGAACACACTGAGTTATCATAGCTGCTCACACTGCAGTTATTACATGGATGCCTTCTGTTCTTCTGCTTTAGAGAGCCTGCAAACTGAAGTTCACATACACACTACTATATCATTTCCCAATAATTAACGAATATCAATTGTAACATGGTATGAGAATTATTTAAAATCTGTTTACTTTTTGTTTTAGTGAATGTGTGTGCATATACACACCCACACATTATACACACACAGAGACACACTTGTTAACAGCCAGTATATCTTTGGAAAGTAAAAAAGATTGGAATTTACTAATCATTATATGCAATTATACTATAGTGGGGGCGTTATTTTGTTTCTGTTTATTTGATTCTACAAACAGAAGTGGAGCTTAGGTGTAGAGAGAGTTTCAGCTACTTCTACTGAAGTGTGGCATTCCTTAATGCCATTGCCTTTGATAAGACTCTTGCATGTGTTGCCAGACCTGGGCATTAATCATTTGAAATTTGCAACAGTTACAGAGCGATTCAATTGAACAAGCCCACAACTACCTGGCCGAAAGCCTAAACTGTAAACCATGCACCCGTAACCATGATCAATTAAGCAAGTCCGTAACTACCGATTTAGAAACAGCCAATAATAAATTAGTCCTATCATGACATCAGTAAAACATGGAGGTTAAACGTGAATCAATTAGCATGTCCGATATACAATCGGACTCACAATCTGACAATGTACAAAATAATAAAAAAGAATAAAGGTGGGTGGCTGGATATGTATTAACTCCTTGATTACAAAGATTGATATATCACGGAAATGAAACGTAAAACAAACTATTTTCATTGCAGATTTACGAGCTTGAGGCTGTTGTGCAATTCATTCTAATGTATTTCATTGCGATCAGGTGATTTTCCCCCCCTGCGAGTCCTATCTGGTACTTGTAAGATTTTCTTCTACATTTGCCATTTACAGGAGGGAAAACAAATGCGGGCTTGAGGAATTGTAGTAATTGAGTAGCGATTTGCGATTGTAACCTTTACGTGCTTGAAAGATCAAAGGCTTAGCTTGGCCGGAGTTAGGATTTAAAAAAACGCAGGGATTTTAGGCCTGTAACCCGGAAATTGTTTGCGGGTAGCTATAAGACGCCAATTGAATAGTAAACTAGTTTACGGGCTACATTATGGGATCCAGTAACGAACAATTGCTCAATTGAATAGGGGCCCTGGTGCAGCAGATTGGGATATATTGTACATGTACTGTCTATATGAAGAGACAAATCTGAAGGAATTTAGGCTAGAGTAAAACCTAAATATGCCCTTAATATGACTTCTTTATGTATATCAGTCATTCTCTAAACATTTTCCAACTGGTTGAAAAGGACAAGTATACTTTCATTAAAATTAATTATGTTATATTCAAATGTAAGTGGTTTACCATGTTAGAAGTGGAGCAACCAAAAAATAAATAAAAAAAACAATTAATGCAGAGATAATGTATTTCGATGGATGAGTATGAATACACTGCAAGCTACATGACATGATAATTTAGTCTACATCTATAATTACATGGTCTGCTATTACCAAAGTGCATGTTGGCATTAATGTGCAAATATGTAAACATAGTACAAATATATTAGTTATCTAAAAAAAAAAAATTTTTTAGATAGCTCAATAGACACTTTGCTCGCTAGTTATGCCTTTTAACATATGATAGAAGGTTGAAAGATGTGGAAAAAATATTTTAGTTTTTAAAATTGCAATTAAACTGAAGGAGTTAAAAAAAATTAGTTAGAGATTGTGCAGAAACTCCCTGAAACTCTTGTATACATGAAGCTGAACAAATCAAATCTCTGCAGTGTTTAGTGATGCAATTACCTGAAATCTAGTTGCCATCTCCCTATTTTAAAAGAATTACAGGATAAAGAAAATAAAAATATGTACAAAATGTAAAAAAGGTATTAAACAACTATGGATTCTAATGTATATTGACAGTCACTCATTCCCTGCTTTGAATCTTAACAGTATCACTCATTTCACAACTTGCAAAGCATTACAGAACATCACAGGAAACTTATGAGAGTCAGAAAGAGCTCTGAATGCTGAAATCTGCCTCTGTTTGTCCCTCCTAGCAGCTTACTCAATACAGCCCCTTTAAATCGATTGGGTGACCAAATGAAGCAACTCATTCACTGCATGACCAAGCTTTTGTCATCATTATGTATGTAGCAGCATGTGGTACAGCGTCAATGGAGATACAAGTAGTACTAAAAAAATAATACTCATATAACCATAACATTTTAATAATGTAAACATCTTTTCTATATTATTTTATAGTCACTATTTGATGGTGGAGAGAAGTTTTGCAGAGTTTTAATTAAATCTGATTCCAACCCATTGAGTATCCCATTGAGAAAAATTACGAGTGACCTGTATCGCAATACTCAAGTGATTGCTGGAATGAAATGTTATTAAGTATTTTACTTTTAAGGGTTTACTTTAAATACAACCTCACATTAAAGCAGAGCCATGCAAATATTTATTTTTGTTATCATCTCATCTAATGTTAGCTTTAAACCTTCATAAATTAAATACACCACAAATTTACGAACGACACAAATATGTTTGAGAGCGGGACAGCAACATTCTATGGTCAATTTGCCTTTAAAATATCCACAAATGCATAACCATTCCTGTGTGTATATGTACATACAGTATCTCACAAAAGCGAGTACACCCCTCACATTTTTGTAAATATTTTATTATATCTGTTTTCATGTGACAACACTGAAGAAATGACACTCTGCTACAATGTAAAGTAGTAAGTGTACAGCCTGTATAACAGTGTAAATTTGCTATCCCCTCAAAAGAACTCAACACAGAGCCATTCATGTCTAAACCGTTGGCCACAAAAGTGAGTAAACTCCTAAGTGGAAATATCCAAATTGGGCCCAAAGTGTCAATATTCTGTGTGGCCACTGTTATTTTCCAGCACTGCCTTAACCCTCATGGGCATGGAGTTCACTAGAGCTTCACAGGTTGCCACTAAAGTCCTCTTCCACTCCTCCATAATTACATCCAGGAGCTGGTGGATGTTAGAGACCTTGCACTCCCCCAACCTTCCGTTTGAGGATGCCCCATAGATGCTCAATAGGGTTTAGGTCTGGTGACATCCTTGGCCAGTCCATCGCCTTTACCTTCAGCTTCTTTAGCAAGACAGTGGTTGTCTTGGAAGTGTGTTTGGGGTCGTTATCATGTTGGAATACTGCCCTGCAGCCCAGCCTTCGAAGGGAGGGGATTGTGCTCTGCTTCAGTATGTCACAATACATTTTAGCATTTATGGTTCCCTCAATGAACTGTAGCTACCGATTGCCAGCAGCACTAATGCAGGCCCAGACCATGACACTCCCGCCACAATGCTTGACTGTAGACAAGACACACTTGTCCGTGTCATCCTCACCTGGTGCCGCCACACACGATTGACACCATCTGAACCAAATAAATTTATCTTGGTCTCATCGGACCACAGGACATGGTTCCAGTAACCCATGCCCTTAGTCTGCTTCTCTTCAGCAAACTGTTTGTGGGCTTTCTTGTGCATCTTTAAAAGAGGCTTCCATCTGGGACAACAGCCATGCAGACCAATTTGGTGCACTGTGCAGAGTATGGTCTGAGCACAGACAGGCTGACCCCGCACCCCTTCAACCTCTACAGCAATGCTGGCAGCACTCATACGTCCATTTCCCAAAAAAGCAGAGCATGATCCCCTCCCTTTGGAGACTGTGCCGCAGGCAGTATTCCAATATGATAATGACCTCAAACACACCTTCAAGACTACCACTGCCTTGCTAAAGAAGCAGTGATGGACTGGAGAAGCATGTCTCCAGCATCTGTGGAAGGTGGGGGAGTGCAAGCTCTCTAACATCCACCAGCTCTGTGATGTCATCATGGAGGAGTACTCCAGTGGCAACCTGTAAAGCTCTGGTGAACTCCATGCACATGAGGGTTAAGGCAGTGCTGGAAAATAATGGTGGCCACACAAAATATTGACACTTTGGGCCCACTTTTGTTGCCAACAGTTTAGAGATTAATGGCTGTGTGTTAAGTTGTCTTGAGGAGACAACAAATTTACACTATTATACAGGCTGTACACTTAATACTTGACATTGTAGCAGAGTGTCATTTCTTCAGTGTTGTCACATGAAAAGATATAATCAAATATTTACAAAAATGTGAGGGGTGTACTAACTTTTGTGACATACTGTATGTATTCTCCAAGGGAACATTAATTGCTCCTTTTTTTATTATTTGTTCTGAACTTTTAATTTATCCTTGGGGTCTGATCTGAAATTGTTTCCTTTAAAGTCAGACAAAGGAGCCCATACTTATTTTGTAGATGTTTTCGGTTTTCTACATACAGTATTTTATAAATTATGGAATTCACATTTTAAATACACAAAACTGTTTGTCTCTAGATGGGTTAATTGTAAAGTCAGGCAGTAAAATAGAAGAGAGTTCCAAAGATATTACACAATATTCCAAAGAATTACACCAGAGGTTTAGAATGTAAGTTTCAAACATGTTCTTGGTGCACTTACAAACTGAGGAATATCCAACAAATGTGTAATTATAAAAATGTGACTAAGAGTACTCAGCATGGGTGTCTGAAATGAGCGTACAGAACATTTTTGATTGAAGACTTCAAAAGGTATCATTCTCTCGTCGTTGTAGCATTCTTTTTTTCATTTCTTAAACCATTAACATATTTAGTGACAAAGGTTTAACTAGATAGTTGGAGTAGCTATGGCAATATGTCATGTCAGCCTATTATTGGGCTTCAATTTGTGTTTTCAAAAGAATGTGCATTATAACAGTTTTTTGCATGACAAAATAATGAGTAAACCTGGCTTAAACGTAATAGAAACAAACAGGAAATGTGCATCTGTACAAAAAGTATAGTACGTGATACTTAAGATTTCACAAGTAATACAGCTATATTACTAGAACTTACGCATCTATGTTGCTATTTAATAGCTATTTTTATGTTTTGCTTTTTTGCTTTTTATGTTTTGAGAACATAATTTGAAGAAAAAAAACCACACAGTGCTACATTATTAAATACCCTCTTCCAGATGCAACAAACACAAATTTCAATGCAATTACAACACAGAGTATAGAAAAAAAAAAGAAACCTATCACATATATAGTTGTGAGCATACGAGTTGTTGCCAACGCTTGCGGGCTCGAACTGCGTACCTCGCGAAGCGAGGGGCCGCATTTGCGGTGGTGGAGCATCCCAACGTGCCCGCAAATGCGGATCCTCGCTCCAACGTCGGCTGTGTTACACAAACACACCACACACAGGACCTCTGAAAGTGAAGTTACACCTCAATTTAAGTACAAATTCCCGAGTTCACACACACGAAAATCCCCTAAGCGAGAGAAAAAATGGCCGCCGAAAAAAATGAAAACGAAGCTCAAAGACCCAGGACCGCTCAGCCACCTACAACTTACCCAAGAAGGGATCCGAGATAAGCTCGGAAACCCGGATTAACCGCAGGGGATCCGAGATAAGCTCCTAGCCCTGCATTAACCCCACATTAACCATCACAGTGGGGGTCCCGATTGCACGCGATCGGGGACCCTCGCTGCAATCAAAAATTCAAAATTCCCGCGTTACAGGTCCTTAAAGGACCGTAAAAGTCCTTAAAGGACCCGTTGTAAAAGAAAAAAACCTTAACACTGTCACCCTGTCAATCATGGGGGTCGATACGGACCCCCATCAAACCCTCATTAACCCTGTCACTCATGGGGGTCAATACAGACCCCCATAAGCCCTTCATTAAGCCTGTCACTCATGGGGGTCAATACAGACCCCCATAAGCCCTTCATTAACCCTGTCACTCATGGGGGTCAATACAGACCCCCATAAGCCTCTATTTAACCCCATCAATCCCATAAGGGTATATTAACACCATTATGGGCTTGTTACAACACTACATTAACCACATAAGTGCCATGATGGTCCTCAAGGACCATCATGACACTAAGTATAAACACTATACTGCACTAGACCCCCCCCCCAATAAAACATTAAATATCAACTAAACACCCTCTACACGAACCTATTAACATCTACACTACCTACCCCCTATTAACCCCCACCACTCTAATTACAGAAAATAAAAAAAGAATAAAGTTGCACAAAAAAATATCTACATTACACAAAATAAAAAAAGGAACATTACAGAAAAAACAACAACAATACAACCCCCACCCCCTCACTACAGAAAAAAAATACACACCTGAAAAGGAAATACATAGAATACAAATACATATACATACAATACAAATACATACAATTACAATACACACCTATCTAATATACATAACACAATCAATCTAAATAAATAGCATAATCTAATATACATGCTATCTATATAATACATTCCCAATCTATCTAAATAAATTCCACAATCTATCTACAATACATCCTATGCTATCTATATAAAACACATACCCCTAGCTAACATACAATAAATGCTATCTATTTATTAACTAATCTAAGTCTAAGCTAAAATAACATAATTAAGACCACTTACCTTTGCAGATGTCAATTAGGATCAGCCACCTACGAAAAAAAAAAAAAAAAAATAGTGCAACACGTTTACACTTCTAAAATAAACATTCTATACATTCTAAATATTCTACTCACCTTTTCGGCATGTCCCGTCCGGCATTCTTTAAATCCTTCTCCGGCGCGGCACCTGTTAAAAAAATAAAACAACATTAATAGACATACCTCAAAATAAAATAAACATAATCTACATTATACTTACCTCCCCGCGATGTCTCCGGCCTCCTCCGGATCCTCTTCTGCCACGCCCTGTAAAAAAAAAAGTATACTTACATCCGCACTCCTGGACATCCCAGACGCTAATGAGGCTCCAGGAGAATTTTCCGGAAGAAAATAAGCAATGGCGCCTTCTGATTGGTTGAAAACTCTGTCTATCAAATTCACCCAATCAGGAGGCGCCAATGTGTGCACCAATCACAAACGGATACACCTTAAAATCCCACTCTGATTGGATAATGCACCTATCAATCTTTATATAAACCAATAACAAGGCTCAGATGCCTTCAGCCAATCACAATGGAATACACCCCCACAGGGTGATTGGTTGCACAGACAATAGCCAATCACAATGGAATACACCCTCATGTACTGATTGGTGAAGGATTTGCGCATTCTCATTGGCTATTGTTAAGATCAATCAATATTACAGCCAATGGGAAGGCGCAGATGTCTTCACCAATCAGTACGTGGGGGTATATTCCATTGTGACTGGCTGATGGCAATAAAGCCTTAGGATTGGTTCAAATAAAGATGTATAGGTGTGTTATCCAATCACCGTTGTATTTTGGGGTGTATACTTTTTTCATTGGTTCACAAATGGGGTCTTCTCATTGGCTGAATTTGATAGACAGCCTTTTCAGCCAATCAGAGGCCACCATTGCCAATTTTATTCTGGAACACTCCATAGGAACGTCGGAGATATCTGCCAAGGCAGATGTGTTGCTTTTTTCTTTTTTTTTCTTCATGCGACGAGGCCGGAGACATCACGGAAAGGTAAGTATAATGTAGATTGTGTTTATTTAAATTTGGTTTACGTTTACTAATGGAATGTTTTTTTTTACAGGAGTATCGCCGGACAAGCAAAAATGGCCAACGGAACATGGAGGATGTGACATGGAGGACGTGACATGCTGGGACGTGACATGCTGGAAAGGTGAGAATATTATTTAGAATGTTTAGAATATTTACAATGTTTAGAATGTTTAGGTATTTCATGTTAACGTGTTGTATTAATTTTTTGAATCTTTTTTACCGTAGGTTGCTGATCTGAAGAAACATCTCAAAGGTAAGTGGTCTTAATTATTTTATTGTGGCTTACAATTAGGGTACCTTTATATATATATATATATATATATATATATATATATATAAAAAGATAGCATGTATTGTATATTACATAGATAGATAGGGGGATGTATTATTAGATAGTATTGTATATTAGATAGTGGGATGTATATTACATTATATAATGGCATGTATATTAGATAGTGGCATGTATATTACATACTGGCATGTATATTACATAGTGGCATGTACCGTATATACTCGAGTATAAGCCGACCCGAGTATAAGCCGAGGCACCCATTTTACCACAAAATACTGGGTAAAACGAGTGACTCGAGTATAAGCCGAGGGTGGGAAATGTGCTGCCCCCTGTGTCCAACTTGTGCCCTCTGTGCCCCCCTCTCTCTCCCCTCTCCCTTCCCTGTGTCTCTTCTCCCCTCTCCCTTCCCTGTGTCTCTTCTCCCCTCTCCCTTCCCTGTGTCTCTTCCAACCTCTCCCTTCCCTGTGTCTCTTCCCCCCTCCCTTATCACCCTCCTCAACCTCCCTCCTCATCCTCAACCTCCCTCTTCATCCTCAACCTCCCTCTTCATCCTCAACCTCCCTCCAACCCCTCCTCCTCAACCCCTCCTCCTCCTCCTCAATCCCCCTCAACCCCAACACCATCCTCAACCCCTCCCGCTCATCCTCAACTTCCGTCCTCATCCTCAACCCCCTCCTCAACCTCAACCCCCCTCAACCCTAACCCACCTCCTCAACCCCCCCTCAACCCCAACCCACCTCCTCAACCTCCCCCCTCAATCCCAACCACCCTCCTCAACCCAACATCCTCAACCCCCCTCCTCATCCTCCCTCCTCATTCTCAACCTCCCTCAACCCCCCCATCCTCAACCTTCCTCCTCAACCCCTCCTCAACCCCCATCCTCAACCCCCATCCTCATCCTCAACCCCCATCCTCAACCTCCCTCCTCAACCTCCCCCCTCAACCCCAACCCAGCTCCTCAACCTCCCCCCTCAATCCCCAATCCCCCTCCTCAACCTCAACCCCCACCCACCCCCTCAACCCCCCCTCAACCTAAACCCCCCTCCTCCACCTAAACCAGCCTAAATACCTCCCCCCTCTACACTCACTTACCTGCTTGTGCACCGACCTCCGCTCCTTGTCCCAGCGCCGGCGTGCATGTGACGTCACATGCGTGCCGCATCATTAGCATATACTGGGTGCCGGCACCGGGTATATGCTAATGAAGAGGCCGCATGTGACGTCACTCACATGCACGCCGTCGCCGGGTCAAGGAGCGGAGGCCGGAGCACAAGCAGGTAAGTGAGGGGGGAGGAATTTAGGGGGGTTGAGGAGGGTTTAGGTTAAGGAGGGGGGAGGGAAAGAGACACGGGGGGTAGAGAGACACGGGGGGGGGTTAGAGAGACACGGGGGGGTTAGAGAGACACGGGGGGGTAGAGAGACACAGGGGGGTTAGAGAGACACGGGGGGGTTAGAGAGACACGGGGGGGGGGGGGGTTAGAGAGACACGGGGGGGTTAGAGAGACACGGGGGGGGGGGAAGGGGGTTTGGTCGAGTGACTCGAGTATAAGCCGAGGGGCCCTTTTTTGCCTTAAAAAAAGGGCAGAAAAACTCGGCTTATACTCGAGTATATACGGTATATTAGATAGCGGTGTATTGTATTTTATTTAATTGTATTGTATTTTATTTCATTGTATTGTATTTTATTTAATTGCATTTTATTTTATTGTGTTGTATTATATGTATGTATTATATGTATTTCATTTTCAGGTGTGTAATTTTTTTTAAAATTTGGTAGCGAGGGGGGGTTTTAATGTATTTCTTTATTTTCTGTAATGTTCCTTTTTTTTTTTTTTGGAGACTTAGCTTTTTTTTTTTGGTTCTGTAATGTACATTTTTTATTTTTGGTGATTTTAGTTTCTCTTATTTTATGTAATGTAGATTTCTGCTTTTTGAGGAATTTAGTTACTTGAGGAACAAAGTACACTCACATTGTGTGACAAACAGCATTTCAACACTTTCTTTTATTGACCGTCATTTTTTAGAAACGGTTCCTGAAATGTCAAATACGGATATTAATAATTAAACAACTTTGCAAACATACACATCTCATTGCCGTAATTTTTTGACGGGCAAGTCGCTAGTTACATATATAGTTGTGGACCAAGGCTGTAGGTCACCTCTGCGGTGTTGGTCACGCAATGTGCTCCGAAGGAGCTCATTGCAGGCCTCGTGATGAGCGCTCATTGCAGGGCCAGTGGGACTTAGGCTGCAAGGAGCGCCACAGGCTCTCATTGCGAGGCCCGTAGCACTTAGGACCGAAGGCCGCAGTTGCGGGACTGCACTAAATTAAGAATTTAAAGGCCGAACCACCAAACTCGAAAGACCACCAAAAAACGCCAAACAATATAAAAATACCTTACACACTCATACACAGCACAGGGGGAGAGCCAGGAAGCCTGTTCATGAGGTTGCAAGTTAGTTTAAAGTATATTTGGTGTTTTTTAGTGATCAAAAATCGGCAAAGCGAGAAAAAAAAATTGCGGACGAAAAAACGTTAATGGATGAAAACGCAGCCTAGCGATGAGCGGCGAAGGTCATCATTTCGAAGCACGAAAATTGTGGGTTACCAAGGCCTGCAATTAGGCACTCATCTCTAGGCCCGTACAGTACAAAGGCGCTCATTCCAAGCCACGCGCTGAGCGCCAAGGGCGCTCAGCGTGGGGCTCACAGTGAGCGCCAAAGGTACAGCATTCCCAGACTTAACCTTATAATCCTGTCATTTTTGACGGGCAAGTAGCTAGTATAAATACAAATGTGATTACCTGCACTGCTACATAGAAGGGACCTGTGCTCTTATCAACATAATGTCTAAACCTGGAATGTAGTCTTAGAAATAAGTAGGTTAATCAGGCGAAACTGAGCATCAAAGCCTCTGATAGTCACTACAGCAGACAGCCATAAACTTTTAAAGGAAAGCAATGAATGGGTTAAGAAAATAATAATAATCGCTCATGGATTTTTTCTTATCTTCTGCCAAAGAGCAGTGTTTGAAACCTAACAGTTTATAGATGAGCCAAATTGGAAGAGACAGAGAATGTGCATTAGGGGCATTTACTGCCCAATATCTTCATACTGTAAACTGAATTTATATTGTGATATGTCCACAGATAAATCTAATTGCTGCAGCATGGACATTAGAGCACAGAATGTTACATAGTTGATTGTTTCCCTAGATCAAAGTTTACCAGCCTAATTTAGCTTTTTATATTTTTATATAAAACCATATTGCCAAATAAGAGTTTGTGTGTAGTGACTCATCCATTTCACTGTATTCGTTTAACAAATGCAAAACTGCTAAACCCCTTCACCTATTCTAGATCTTAATAATAATAAGCTTCTTAATCTTCTGTCCATCTCATTTTTTTTAACCTTTTCAAAATTTATATAAACAGAAGAATTCATTAATGCACAAATAGTTTTATTTTCTATTTTGTGGATAAATATCTGTGATCAAAATTAATACAAATAAGTTTATTTAAAAAAAATGTCTCCAAAAAGCAATGTTTTACATCAATTATCTTACAGAAACCTATTTAATTACATTGAAACTACTTACAATGTTGTCCTTTTCCACCTATCTGTATTATCTGTGATCAACATGCATTGTTACGGTGAGTCAGTGGACAGGTGAAACCAGAACAGAACAAAGGTATTTGATTGTGGCCACATATAAGAATATTGTGCTTTAAAAGTGTATATCTAAGTTTGCCAGTTTTTCTCTAATCTAACACATGCTGCTTATACTAGACACACATTGCATGAAGTCATTCTATACACATACACATGTATTTTATTTAAAACATAAAACTTGTTTTCCACACCCCAGAGCTGCTTACATAGGCATAGTGAACCTGCCAATGGAAACACTACATTTGAGTACAGATGTGAACAGTTTACAAACCTTCAAGCCAACAAGAGCACAATGCAGAGATCTACAGAAAAGTGACAGACTCCTCCTTCCTCTGTGTAGAAAGGATTCATGCTGCAGACAAACTGATATCACATTTCAGTATCATGTACTGTATTGGTTCGAATATAAGCGGCTTATATTCGCAAACATGAAAAAATGACAGCCGATTTGCGAGATTTGAGTTAAGCGTGTGCGGCTTATATTCGGGATCGCAAAATCAATGCCGATTTGCGCAGTAAGGGTGCCGATTTGTGCGCATGTGACTAAATTGTAGCAATTGAATACCAATTTCCGGTTTTAGTGATTCTAGCATCCTGGAAGGCCTGTAACCTGCAAAAGAAGTTACAGTACATGTTAGAAAGCCTGTTTCTTGCCATGGCGGATAACTTGGAGAGAAAAGCATCAACAAGCCTAGGAGTGAGACGTAGTTATGATGCAAGTTTTAAAATTGCAGTTGTTAATTATGCAAAGACAACAAGTAACAGAGAGGCTGGAAAAAAATATGGCTTGGATGAATCCAATGTGCGACGTTGGGTTGCCTCAGAGGAGAAATTGAAAAAATCAGTTTCCACCAGAAAATCTTTCAGGGGACCAAAACAAGGCAAATATCCAGAACTTGAAGCTGGGGTTTATTCCTACATTCAAGATATGAGAAAAGATGGGATGCCAATTTCTCGTGAAGTAATCCAGCTGAAAGCCTTAGAACTTGCAAAGACCTTAAAAATCAATAAGAGGCAATTTCGTACAAGTATTGGAGAAAGGGTCTCGCTCTTCGACGAAGCACTTCATTGGCACAGAAACTGCCGGCAGAATTTGAGGAGAAACTGACTCGTTTCCAGAGGTATGTCATCCAATTGCGGCAGCGTCACTCATACCCATTAGACCAGATGGGCAATGCTGACGAGACCCCAGTATTTTTCGACATGCCAAGCAATACAACAGTAAACCAGAAAGGGGCAAAAAGTGTCATTTTAAGAACAACTGGTAATGAAAAACTCAGAATAACAGTGATGTTAGCTGTCACTGCTGACGGAGGAAAGTTACCCCCCTGTGTTATTCTGAAGCGAAAAACTTTGCCCAAAGAAAGCATTCCTGAGGGCCTAGTGATTTGTTGCCAGGAAAAAGGCTGGATGACAACTGAACTGATGGTCGACTGGTTGTCTGTAGTTTGGAACTGCAGACCTGGAGCACTGCTCACTAAGGGCCTCATTCTATTAGCGGCCGCAGCCGTTGCGGGGCCGCAAGCTATTCTGCTATTCTATTCCCTTACGGCCGGAGGCTCCGGCAGGCTTGCGGCCGGTGCCTTGCTATCTCTTGCGGCCGCTCGCGCCAGAGGAAAGCCTTTGATCTAAAACGGCCGTAAGAAATTCCTATTTGCAATTCAATTGCTCCGGGAAACCTCTCTGCAAGGCTAAAAGCGAGCCGCTGCTTACTTGCAGGAAAAAGGTCCCGCTAGCACCAATTAAGCACATAAAATAGCTCAAATAAAGCCATCCTGCACTTTGAGAAGACTATAAAGGGATTTTCGGTGTTAGAAAAAATAGCACATAATTATCCTATACTCAAATCCGTAAAATATTTTATTTTTAATATCCGTAAAATATCCATGTAAAAAGTCCAGAGTGCTTGGAGCACCTCAGACATGCCCACGCCGCAGCCGGAAAATAAACAGTTAATTTGAACTTGGGTTTGGGCTGATGTGCAAGCTTGAGAGTGGGTTCCTTTTAATCATCATGTCCCTTAATATGATCCCTAGCATTTACAGAGCTGTACAGTGCAGGCTTGAATTTATTTTTGAGTTTTTATATTTCACAGCTTACGGCCGGTTCCAAGATATGCGGCCGGCCGTAAAAGGAGATCCTTGCGGGGTTGTATAATAGAATCGCGAGTTAACAAGGAATCGCAGCCTTACGGCCGATTTACGGCCGCTAATAGAATGAGGCCCCAAGAGAGCCATGCTGGTCTTGGATGCTTTCAAGGAACATCTCACTCCTGAAGTGAAGACTAAAGTTGCTGCACAGAAGACAGACCTTGTGGTTATACCTGGTGGCATGACTTCAAAGCTACAAGTGCTTGATGTCATTGTCAACAAGCCATTCAAAGACAACCTACGCAAGCAGTATTCAGATTGGCTTCAGGAAGGGGATCATGCTCTCACACCATCTGGCAAGATTAAAAAGCCGTCAGTGACACTCCTGTGGCAATGGATTATAAATTCATGGTCTAGTATTTCTTCTAACTCCATCATCAGGGGGTTCACAAAATGCTGCGTGTCCAATGCATTGGATGGTAGCGAGGACAACTTGCTATGGGAGGAGAATGAGGATAACAGTAACAGTGATGAAGCGAATACTGATGACGAAATCAGTAGTGACACCAGTGAGGACTGTGAACAGTAAAAAGTTTCCTTGTTACCTTATGTTTCATGTTTCCTGAACTTTCTGTTGATGTTACCATAATATTGGCAACCTGCCTTAAGAGTTACAGTTATAATGTTTTCCAAATACTGGATACCGTATATGGTACAGTATATGTTAAAATAAAATCACTATTTATTCCCTAAATCTACTTGACTTTTGTCTTTTTCTCTCTAACTTTTGTCTTTTTCTCTCCAATTTTAAGGGTGCGGCTTATATGTGAGAACTATCTTTTTTCTGTTTTTACCCCTTGCATTTTACAGGTGCGGCTTATATTCGGACCAATACGGTATTAGCTTCCTGTGATTGTCCAAAATAAATTATGAATTTTATGCTAATTATAGAAAGGATTTCCAGGGGTGCTTACTCTGAAAATCAACTGCTTTTAAGATTTAGCAAACTTTGGAGTAAGTATAATAATGTTTATTTTGGTAATTTTCATACCCTATTGATTCTCCTATATCAGATCTATTCATAATCCATGAAACTTAAATATGCCTTTAAAGGGACCTCACAGTGCTTTACACTTTTTTTATTAAGGACAATTGTAAAATGACTACAGAAAATTAATCAATTGGTGAAATAGGTATCGATAACGATAAGTATTTAGAAGTATGATTGGGTATTATTTGCTAGTTTTAGATAGATATAATAGACTCTGTATTGTTGAAGACAGACAGGCTTTCCCATTGCATAGAACACACTTGAGACAACATGGGAATACAAACACTGTATGGTGTACAATCTACTGTAGTTGTAACAGTCAATTCACAGACATTTTGGTAGAGGAAACAGAGGCACTATTAGGAACACCAAAAATATTTTTTGTAATGAGGTGCATGGAAAAAGAAATAGAGGCAGTTGTTGACAGATGTGCTTCTCTTATGAGCAAAGTGCTTTCACACATCATTAGCTCATATCTACATTCAAATATTGATAATGAAACATGCATTTATCATAAGATGTTCAAAGACCTTTCTAGTTCAAAGTGCATTCTACAAATACTCTTGTAAAATAAAACAAAAATATTGCTGTATGTGCAGGAAGATGTAAAATGTATGTGTATTTAAACTATGTTCATTTGGTAAAGAGATACACGTATTAGTGTGCAAACATGCAACTGCTAAAATGTAGAAAGTGGAAGGATTGAAAATCAAAGCTTCTTTGAAACCAGTTTTGATGGTCATATCATTTAAAAATATGTAATATATCCAGGAAATCAAAACAATGTAAATATAAAACAATTGCTGGGGAGCAACTTATTTATAATGTGCCATCACTTTCATCAGCACAAAACACTACAAAGGGTGGAAGGGTGGCACACAGTATAAGCATGTTTTTTTAGTATAATGTAGAAGAAATAATTTTGTGTGTGGAGTATTAATATTTTGCACAAATACAGATAGTTATTGAAAATAATAAAAATATAGAAAATAAACATTAAATAAGAATTAAAACACGCAATTAAAATCTACTGTATATACTCGAGTATAAGCCAAGTTTTTCAGCCCTTTTTTTTTAAGGCTAAAAAGGGCCCCCTCAGCTTATACTCGAGTCACTCTCCCCCTGTGTCTCTCTAACCCCCCCGTGTCGCTTTCCCTCCCCCCTCCTCATCTTCAACCCCCCCCCTCATTCTACCACTCTAAATACCCCCCTCCCCCCCCCTATCCTCTCACTTACCTGCATCTGAAGCTCCTGCTCCGGCCTCCGCTCCTTCCGGCATCTTAACGTGGCGCGCATGTGACGTCACGGCATTAGCATATACCGGGTGCCGGCACCCGGTATATGCTAATGCCGGGACGTCACATGCGCGCCACGTCAAGACGCTGGAAGGAGCGGAGGCCGGAGCAGGAGCTTCAGATGCAGGTAAGTGAGGGGAAAGGGGGGTTTAGAATGAGGAGGGGGGGTTGAGGATGAGGAGGGGGGGTTAAGGATGAGGAGGGGGGGTTGAGGATGAGGAGGGAGGTTGAGGAGGGGGGTTGAGGAGGGAGGTTGAGGATGAGGAGGGGGGTTGAGGATGAGGAGGGGGCTGAGGATGAGGAGGGGGGCTGAGGAAGAGGAGGGGGGTTGAGGATGAGGAGGGGGGTTGAGGATGAGGAGGGGGGTTGAGGATGAGGAGGGGGGTTGAGGATGAGGAGGGGGGTTGAGGATGAGGAGGGGGGTTGAGGTTGAGGAGGGGGTTGAGGATGAGGAGGTGGGTTGAGGTTGAGGAGGGGGTTGAGGATGGGGGGTTGAGGAAGAGGATGGGGTGTTGAGGAAGAGGATGGGGGGTTGAGGAAGAGGATGGGGGGTTGAGGAAGAGGATGGGGGGTTGAGGAAGAGGATGGGGGGTTGAGGATGAGGATGGGGGGGTGAGGATGAGGAGTTGAGGATGGGGGGTTGAGGATGGGGGGGTTGAGGATGGGGGGGATGAGGATGGGGGGTTGAGGATGAGGATGGGGGGGTTGGGGATGAGGGGGTTGAGGATGAGGATGGGGGGGTTGAGGATGAGGATGGGGGGTTGAGGATGAGGATGGGGGGGTTGAGGATGAGGATGGGGGGGTTAGGATGAAGATGGGGGGGTGAGGATGAAGATGGGGGGGTGAATATAAGCATGTTTTTTTAGTATAATGTAGAATAAATAATTTTGTGTGTGGAGTATTAATATTTTGCACAAATACAGATAGTTATTGAAAA
Source organism: Discoglossus pictus (assembly GCA_027410445.1). NCBI lineage: Eukaryota > Metazoa > Chordata > Amphibia > Anura > Alytidae > Discoglossus > Discoglossus pictus. The sequence goes on along the minus strand of CM050164.1, from coordinate 234,414,754 downwards.
TAATAAAAATATAGGAAATAAACATTGAATAGGAATTAAAACATGCAATTAAAATATACTGTATATACTCGAGTATAAGCCGAGTTTTTCAGCCCTTTTTTTAAGGCTAAAAAGGGCCCCCTCAGCTTATACTCGAGTCACTCTCCCCCTGTGTCTCTCTAACCCCCCGTGTCACTTTCCCTCCCCCTCCTCATCCTCAACCCCCCCCCTTATTCTACCACTCTAAATACACCCCCCCCCCCCTTTCTCTCACTTACCTGCATCTGAAGCTCCTGCTCCGGCCTCCGCTCCTTCTGGCATCTTAACGTGGCGCGCATGTGACGTCACGGCATTAGCATATACCGGGTGCCGGTATATGCTAATGCCGTGACGTCACATGCGCGCCACGTCAAGACGCTGGAAGGAGCGGAGGCCGGAGCAGGAGCTTCAGATGCAGGTAAGTGAGGGGAAAGGGGGGCTATTTGGAGGGGTAGAATGAGGGGGGGGGGGGGTTTAGAATGAGGAGGGGGGGTTTAGAATGAGGGGGGGGGGGGGTTGAGGACGGAGGTTGAGGAGGGGATTGAGGTTGAGGAGGGGGGTTGAGGAGGGAGGTTGAGGATGAGGAGGGGGGCTGAGGATGAGGGCTGAGGAGGGGGGCTGAGGAGGGGGACTGAGGATGAGGAGGGGGGCTGAGGATGAGGAGGGGGGCTGAGAATGAGGAGGGAGGTTGAGGATGAGGAGGGGGATTGAGGATGAGGAGGGGGTTGAGGATGAGGAGGGGGTTGAGGATGAGGAGGGGGGTTGAGGTTGAGGAGGGGGTTGAGGAAGAGGATGGTGGGGTTGAGGAAGAGGATGGGGGGGTTGAGGAAGAGGATGGGGGGGGGTATACTCGAGTATAAGCCGACCAGAGTATAAGCCGAGGCATCTTTTTTTACCACAAAATACTGGGAAAACTTAGTGACTCAAGTATAAGCCGAGGGTGAGAAATGTGCTGCCCCGTGTCCCTCTTGTGCCCTCTTTGCCCCTTTCCTGTGTCCTCCCTCTCCCTCCCCTGTGTCTCCCCCCCCCCCCTGGATCTCTTCCCCTCCTCTCCCTCCCCTGTGTCTCTTCCCCCCCTGTGTTTTTTCCCCCTCTCCCTTCCCTGTATCTCTTTCCCTCCCCCTCCCTTATCACCCTCCATCCTCAACCTCCCTCCTCATCTCCCCTCAACCTCAACCCCCATCCTCCCTCCTCAACACCCCCTCCTCATCCTCCCTCCTCAACCTCCCATCATCAACCCCCCTCCTCATCCCAAACCCCCCTCCTCACTTAAACCCCTCTAATTACCTCCCCCTCCCTCCTCCACTTACCTTCCATCTGCAGCTGTTACTCCGCGCTCCTTCCGGCTGCGTATTGAACCGGCCAATGCTAATGACGTGACGTCACATGCCCGTCACGTCATTAGCATTGGCCGGTTCAAGACACAGCCAGAAGGAGCGTGGAGTAACAGCTGCAGATGGAAGCAAAGAGAGGGGGAGGTAATTAGAGGGGTAAAGTGAGGAGGGGGGTTTAGGATGAGGATGGGGGATTTAGGATGAGGATGGGGGGTTTAGGATGAGGATGGGGGGTTTAGGATGAGGATGGGGGGTTGAGGTTGAGGATGGAGGGGTTGAGGTTGAGGATGGAGGGGTTGAGGTTGAGGATGGGGGGGTTGAGGTTAAGGAAGGGGGGGGTTGAGGATGATAAGGGAGGGGGAGGGAAAGAGCCATGGGGGGGAAGAGAGACAAGGGGGGAAAGAGAGACACGGGGGTGGTGACTCGAGTATAAGCCCAGGAGGCCCTTTGTAGCCTTAAAAAAAGGGCTGAAAAACTCGGCTTATACTGGAGTATATACGGTAAATAAAACATGATGCTTTTCAAGCTCCAGTTATATAAGAGAACCAATAGAAAGAACAATTACTTTGACATGTATACTGCTCAAATGGGAAATTTACATTTCAATCTTCCTTGGAAATATGAAAATTATTATTATTATCATAATTATTAAATGTTCTCGATTTTATAGTAATGTACAGGAAGATATAAAGCAGAAAACAGACATCTTTCTGGAATAAGTAGGTTATTTATAGGTTTACGCAGAAACCAGAAATTATGTTTTTCTCATGCTCAGAGCTAATTTTTTTGGCTGTACATATGGCCAAGTGGAACTGCATTTGTAAAAATGTTTCTAGTGTTATGCTGCATGTTGCCACACAGTTTTTTAATGTCTGGTCTACACTGCTATAGTCACTTTAAGAAAAATATCCACATAAGAAAACATCCTATTTTTGTATTGTTAACTGCTAAAATATGGTATCAGTGAAACCACTTACTCCATTCATTACCTTGCACTCTCACTCGTAATCCCTTTGACAAGAAGGGCATGAAAGGCTTATATAATGATAGAAACACTGCACAATTTGAGTGATGTCAACTGCAGCATGTGGCATCTTAGAAAGCTTTACAGTTCAACAAATCATGTGGCACATTCACCCCAGGCCCATCTACTCATCTCGGTCTTATAGGCTTTGAGGGTCTGTGAACAAGTGACTTGATTAAAAACTAATGCAACCAAAATTCTACTCTGAAGAGAAAATTCTATCCATGTCCAACGAAGCAGAAGTGAAAAAAAAAAAAAATCAAAACCACTTCCCTTGAGGTACAACGCTGCTCCATACGTTCGCTGCCACTGTGGTTTAGGTGAACTAGGAAGTGTCACTCAAACTGACAAATCCCCAAGGTGATAGCTTCACTTTTAAAGCCTTCAATATACTTTGACAGTGAAGTAAAAAGTAAAGGTCAACACTGCTTGCTAAGGACAAGAAAGAAAAAAATACAAAGAACTCATGCTGGAATGTTTTATGGATTGAAAAGGTAAACTAATGAATACAAATTACAAAAACAGGTTTAGATATGCAGCACTGCTATAAAGAAGCCATAAGATAAGGCATCACAATATCGCCAACATCGTTCATACTTTATTTGGAATCACCCAGAAAATTTGCCTGTGATGGACGTATGTTTTGCAAGGAGACTTCTGGAAGAAGAATGCACTATACATTTATTAACTGTATTGTGTGAAGTCAGATACATTCACTACTCTTTAAAGGCACGCCTTGGTCCCTGTTCAATGCTTTTTTTTAATACATTTTATTTCAAAATGTTTTATAAATTATACAAGATTCTATCCAAAGTTAATGGAGCTCACTATAATCCCTTTCTCTACAGTTTGTTGCCAAGTTCAATCAAAAACACTACTTTTCATCTATTTTGTTGCTTTAGTGTAAACATAATATCCTTTATTATTAATACAAGTAAAGTCACCTTTTGTGAAAGTTTGGAACCACACTGGTCCTTTAAGTCTCAGATTAATCAATAAAAAATTAAACATTTTAAGCTATCCAGAAAAAATAAAATTAAAGTATTAAAGAGCCATTTACCTCATCTGCATGATGTGAAAGAGAACAACATTGTATGTTACAATGATCTAAAAAAATCAAACCTTTTAAGTCCGTTTATAGAACAAAGTCTATCCTGCCTACTGACCGTTTCATAATGAAAAACAGAAGCCAAGCCACTTGTTGAGGGCACCGATTTATGGCACTTTCTCCCTGCACTCAGGAATGCACTGAAAAGTTAACCTATAACTGACCAGTTTAGGTGATCCCAGCATTTCATGCTCTGCCCAGAAAGATGTGCTGACGGTTAAGCTATTTTTCTTTAGCTCACTACACAGAGCTGCAGTTATAAGTCTGGCCAGGGGCATGGCAGTTACTCATGTAAACAAATATTTTTATTTATTTGATTTCTCAGTAAAAAAAATACATGTAGTTAAATTCAAAAGTTATTTCAACATGCTTTTAGGAGATCTTTACTGTGATGTGGCCCATATTGTAAAAAATTAAGTGGCACTTTAACAAAACATACATTTTTACTATCACTTTAAAAATCTGGGTGAGCAGAAGAAATCAAAGCAAATATCTGGCAATCACTGCATTAATATCAGAAAGCAAAGTGTAAAATTTGGTAGCATTAGAAAATTATTTACCGAAAATTATTAATTGTATTTCCATGTTACAATATTTATAAGCGAATTGCAGAAACAGAAACATTAAAAATGAGATATAGTAACTACATTATTTTCTAAATAAATATGGTGTATTTCATTGTAAATATCTTAGTATATGCTCTTATTGCTATAGGTGGCAATATATACAAATACAATTTCTAGCATTTCCTAGAAGTGCTGCATTGGGAGCAAGTGAAATAAACAATAGAAGTTGCTCAAAACTTTTAATCATACAAATATCTAAGAGCTAATGTTACAGGGATTATCCCAATAGAAATTAACAATTTCCTATAATTACACAAACATATTGTGTTGGTGTGTGAGAGAGTGTGTACGTATACCTGTAACTGGCAAATATATTGTTTTAATAATGCAGTATTTGAAAGACCAGGGGCTTATGGAAAGGTTTTAGGAAGCATTATCAGTTCCTAGAAAAAAAATGCACGACTATGTAACAAATCTCTGCAATAGTTTAAACATCCTATTTAACATGGATATTACACGGTCCAGTCACTTTATTATCATCACCAGAACAGCATGGTAGCAAGCCAATAAGATGCTGGAAGGTTGGCAAGGGTATCTGGAGCCATGAAAGCGGAGGTGCATCTGACAGTTGCTGAAGAGTGCGTGGTGGAGGATTTATACGGCGAACGTGGCGATCGAGGTGGTCCCAAAGGTGCTCAACTGTAGCATTTCTGTTGGCCCTCATACACCTTTACACACGATGCGCAGCTTCGACACTATTTGCAATGGTGCCACGTGTCACGGTCAACTTTAACCGCACAGCATGCAACTAATTCACAAACTGCGCTGTTTTAGAAATACTGCAAACCTTGGCCCGAAAGCCAATGACCAACATTTTTCAAAGTCGGATAAATAGCATGTTTTACACGACCGCGATGGTTGATATGTTTGCAGAAAGCCTACATGTCATCTTATATACCCACCAAGACAGCTCACGACACATGCAGGATTTCATTGGCTACACGCTGCTAACGTCAAAAGTAGGTGGTGGTCATTATAATGTGACTCGACCCTGTAAATTCAATTTTTTTTCCAGTACTGGTGATTTAAGAAGGAAATAACAATCATATTAAATATCCATGTCCCAAATGTTGTATTGTATGTATAAAAGAAAATATTTAAATCAACATAAATATTTTTGCACGGAAAATTAGCTTTACAAAATGTTAGACTGTATTTAATCATCAGCGAAGGCAACTTTTGCAAATGTCTGAAACCTTTGCTGGCCAAATCAGATGGGGCACATCAGTAATCAGTCTCTCTAGTCACATACTAACTGCACAAAATGTTTACCATGTTCTAATGAAGGTTATATTTATAAAATAAATGCTGGGTTTTTGAGACCAGTACTGAACAACTACAGACATAGTCATACTTGCTTTATTCAGTTTTGGCAATATGTTGTAGAATGATAATCTGCAAACCCACAGATGGCTGAAAAATACATAGAAAGTTCAGACAACCAAAAGTAGCACTGCCATTCATTTTCCCTTTCTCATTCAAGTAGCCTGAAATTACCAATTGTAAAGCTTGTCTTAGAAAAAAAAAAATATCTGTGTCACCTGCCAGGGCTTTGTGGCTTTTGACGCGAGACCTGGAGAGAACCAACGCTCAGAAAATCCTGGCGCAGAGAAAGCATTCCAGCATTCAGTAATAAAACAAAAATTGAGAAATGCAGTATGATGGTTTCTGTCATTGCTCACAAATTATACTTGTGGAAACAATCCATGGACTGTGTTCCATATACAATTTCCACACCTGCTCTGTGCTCATTTCTACAGAGGAAATAATAGAACGGCGGCTTGTAGAACAGGTGTGGAAACTTTGATGAATGGAGTTCATAGTGTTTGCCTTCAATACTACAAATTTAAACAATATTTGTTAACTGGCAAGACGGACGGGCTATGATTTAACTGCAAGGATTTCTATAACTAATATTCATTCTAAAAACTTTACAACTGAAATCAGTGCTCCCATTGCACTATGCAGCGGTAACTTCTGTCATTTTTTCTTCAAAATACTGTGTGATGTTATTATAAAATCAATGAATGTCCAACCAAATTGTGAAAAACATGTCACTTTTCAATTCCTGCAATACTGCGAAGGAAATAGATTTGGATAAAAGAAGCAAATAATATTAATAAAAATAAATAATAAACCAAAAAAAAACATAATTGAGCTACAGATTGTATCACTTTTTATAAACCAATTAAGGATTCCAGAAAAAATAATAAATAGTGTATATGCAAATATCAACGTTTAATAGACAACATTCACATTCTAAAATGTATCACCATTTAGAGATCTGCTGACTTCTCAAATACTTGCCAATCCTCTAACTTATTCCCTTACGGGAAAAGAGCAAAGGTCCCAATGATTGCAAAAATGACAACTTTATCTTTAAAAGAAAGGATATTTAAAATTCCTCAACATAAAAAGTAGTTTTAAAAAACTGACCTTGAATGCTGACAATTTAGGCAAAAATTGCTAGTTAAGATCAAAGACTCTTATCTAAGGTGAATAACTTTAATAGTGGGGGAGATTAGGAAAAACATGCATAGTTGCTGAAACAGCATAATGACAGAGGTGTAAACACAGGCACGGAACTCTATGTGACTAAGCAATTGTGCATGTCCTTCCTGCTACTTTGAGTGTAAACTAATTTCTAGAGACAAGTGACAATTCCAGGTAGGGGAATCTTGAACAGTAATTGTTGCCTACAAAAAGCAACTTTGAAGGTCAGTTATCCAAGTCTAACTTTTTATTTTAATAGTCTGTAAAAAATGATATTTGCAATAGTTATTAAGGATTAATTTCTTTGATACATTTGCTGTGTCCTTTCAACCCTATTATCCCATTATACTAACCAGGATTGCACAATTAGGAGCAAGGAAGATTTTATAGGAGCCATAAGGGTGTTGCTAGAAGTCTTATAAGAAGCCCTAAATTATTTGTAGAAAAATATTTAGAAGCCACAAATTTTAACAGCTCTGGTACCCAACACATGTGGAAACTGTTCACATCGGACACTGACAGCTTAGAGAAAACAAAATACTTGAAAAGCTAAATCATTTGTATGTATAAGGAAAATGAATGAATAAAAACTATATACCGTATATACTCGAGTATAAGCCGACCTGAGTATAAGCCGAGGCACCCATTTTACCACAAAATACTGGGTAAAATGAGTGACTCGAGTATAAGCCGAGGGTGGGAAATGTGCTGCTCCCTGTGTCCCTCTTGTGCCCTCTGTGTCCCCCTCTCTCTCCGTGTCTCTTCTCCCCTCTCCCTTCCCTGTGTCTCTTCTCCCCTCTCCCTTCCCTGTGTCTCTTCCCCCCTCCCTTATCACCCTCCTCAACCTCCCTCCTCACTCATCCTCAACCCCCTCCTCATCCTCCCTCCTCAACATCTCTCCTCCTCAACCCCAACCTCCCTCCTCAACCCCCCCATCCTCATCCTCCCGTCAACCCCAACCCCCCTATTCTCATCCTCTCTCCTCAACCCCTCCTCCTCATCCTCAACCTCCCTCCTCAACCCCCTCCTGATCCTCCCTCCTCAAGCCCCCCCTCAACCTTCCTCCTCAACCCCCCCATCCTCAACCCCCTCCTCAACACCCCCATCCTCAACCTCAACCCCCCCTCAACCCCAACCCACCTCCAAAACCGCCCCCCTCAACCTAAACCCCCCTCCTCCACCTAAACCCCACTAAATCCCTCCCCACCTCCCCTCACTTACCTCCTTGTGCTCCGGCCTCCGCTCTTTGACCCGGCGCGCATGTGACGTCGCATGCGCAGCGTCATTAGCATATACCGGGTGCCGGATCCCGGTATATGATAATGACGCGGCGCGCATGTGACGTCACATGCGTGGCGGCGCCGGGTCAAGGAGCGGAGGCCGGAGCAAAAAGCAGGTAAGGGGGGGGGGGGGGGTTTAGAGACACACGGGGGGGGGGGGGGGGTAGAGAGACACGGGGGAAGCTAAAAAAACTCAGCTTATACTAGAGTATATACGGTATATGATTTTTATATTTTTCCTAGGACCTATGTAGATTTGTGTCTGATTTTTACAGATACAAATGGTTACACATGTGTTCATCTGTCCCTGCTTTTGCACATTGTTGTTCTTTTCTTTCCTGCCCTAACACATTTTACAATAAAATGCCAGTTTCATACTTGTAATGGTATGCATGAATTTGCTGTTAACGTTTACTTGCAAACCCCCTTCGTAATAGGTGAAAATAAAGAAATCCTCATCAGAGTCCACTATTATCACAGTTTCAAAAAGAGAGACTGTCTTTATTTCTAGTTCCCTAAGGTAAGCACAGTAAATTATGATTTCAACAAAACAAGTCACACTTGGCTCCCATAGAACATTTTCCTACCACTATTTTCAGGTCCCAGAAGTGGGTAGAGGAAATCCTGGTCACAGCCAAACCAGTCATATGTTTGGCTGTGCAATATATTTTCCTTTTTCATGAGCCAAGTGTTACAATATCCAAGTTTTATCTGATAATTTATCTTTTTTTGCAATATAGCAAGCATTTTTAAGTCATATTAAATAAAAGAAAACTATGTAATTTGAATTAACTTTTCACAATTTAGAAGATTCAAAACAATGTTTTTTTTTTTTTTACTGAACAGTAAAAACAGTGTTTCTTCCTGTGTAAGGATAAAGTATTGCAGGTATGCTATAACAAAAATATAACAGAGCATGATCTTGCGTCCTTTTACTTGGTAATATAGCTGGCCATTTCATTTCTTTGTAGTAAAGGCTTTTTTTTGTGATATAGAAAAATAGATTGTCATCATGACCAACCTGTTGTGCTATTAATTCTAATTCTAATGCTTTTTAATTCTAACACCTAACATCACTTTCACTCTTAATACAAGTACAGTATTGCTTTCTTATTTGGTTTTAAAGTGCTCCGATTTGTCATTAAGCACTTTGAGAGACCTCCTTGGTCCCATTAACTTGTGGTTAGATATTTGCCATTTGCGGCTTGACGGAGTGATTAGCGAGGGGAAATCGGAGCAATTGAATAGCGATTTTACCCTTGCGCCAGTGAAAGATCAAAGATTTGGAGGGCATTAACTTGCAATTTTTAAAAATCAATATAAATCGCAGCTCGGAGCCTGTAACTCGATCAGACCCGCAAACTGACGCCAATTGAATAGCAAAATAAGTTGCTGGCTCCATTTCCGAGCCTGGATCTCCCGAAAGCCTCAATTGAATGAGGCTCTATGTAACTATAATTTTAAACCGCAATATTAAAGAAATTGAGTGTTGTGCTGTTGCACAAACTAGTATAAAATATTTCGGAACAGTCAAAATTTTGTGAATTGTTTAGGGGTGAATAATGTTTTCTATTGTGCACAATTTTAGATATCGTCTTAAACATACACACAGGACTGAGTTTGGCCCTGATTTGGGGTTGCCAAAATATGATTTGTTACGGACGCTGTTGTCCCACATTTCCATGCACTAGAAAGCACATGTCATACATTTCAATTTGAAATTAAATCAGAATTTATCCAGTGGTACAGTGAGCATTGGAATAAACAAAAAGTAGACTAAATTTTTCTAGCTCCAGAGCAGTGTATATTTCAGAATACTTGAAATATACAGAAAGTGTCAGAGGAATATAAAGAACAGTTGGGAGTAAAAATGTAAATGGACATGCTTTTATAAAGTAATTAAAGGGGGAGTATTCAGACAAGAAATGTTGGAGACATCAATAACCGTTTTGCCGAAACCAGAATGTGATCCAAAGTTGATGAAAAATGATAGACCTAAACACAGATGTAAAAATCTTAGGGGAAAATATGGCAACTAGAATAAACAAAGTAATACCAACATTAATCCACAGGTTGTGCATCATGTAGAGATTCCCTGATAATCGTTATAGGCATAGCTAGCTGCACACAACAAGATCTAATACTTGTGTCCATCAATGCCAAGAAGGAATTCGACTTGAGTGTCATGGAGATTTGTACTTGGGATTTCAAAGACATTTATACAAGCTGTCAAAGCTTTAGACAGCTCTCCAGCAACTGCTGTGTTCCTGTCTGTTAGTAAAAGTGAGAAATCCCTAATCAGAGTTGGCATTAAACAGTGATGGCCATTGTCTACATTTTTTATGTAATGGTTATTGAAGCATTAGCAAGTCAAGTATGAATTAATCATGATATTAAGGGAATACATTTACAATTGAAAGAATATAAATATCCTTCTTTAATGCTAATATTTTATTACCTTTCAGAGGACCCCTAAATTCCCTAGTTGACTTAAAAAAGAGCTTGAGATGTTTAGTAGTCTCTGGATTCAGGGTTATTACTAAAAAGTCAGAGGTCTTTTCACAGCTTCATTTTTCATACAAGAAGGCACGGAGGAAACTAAAATACTTAGGAGTCTATCACAGACTAATGTGAAAAAATATATAATGGTAATCCACTTTGAAGACAAATATTAGAAAAGATTTGGAAGATTGGGCATCATATCAAATCACTTGGGTTGGCAGAATAGCTGCTATAAAGATGACAGTAATATTTTATTTGGATAGTAACCAAAAATTCTGCAACATGTAATTATGTGCTTCCTTTGTGATGGTAGAAAACCTTGCATACAGAGATCAACATTATTGAAACCAATTTCTATTAGAGGTCTTGGTGTGCCCGATTTCTACAAATATTATTTAATTGCACTACTAGCCTGTGCTATAAAATGGCATAATAATCTAGGAAATAAAGGTTGGGCAGAAACTGAAAATCTAAGCTGTCATAAAAAAAAAAAAAACATTTGATGGAATTTCATGTGGGCGCAATTGAAGAAAAGAAGTTAATTAATACTATTGTGAAGCATATTTGGCACATTTTGGACAGTTGTAAGCTAAAGCTTAATTTCAAAATCATGGTATTAAATGATAACCTTTTAAATGTGCAGACAACTCATAGATACATAGTAATCGAGGATGAAAAATTACTTTAGTCACCACGTTCAAATATTTGACATATATATATCACATATTATAATTGTCCTGCTACGAGTCGTCGTCACGCTGTTTGCGTGGTCCGTACGACTTTGCGGGCTTAGCGATGAGCGCCGCAGGCGCTCATCGCCGGGCGAGCCTCGCGCAGCGAGGCGAGCCGTTACACTGTTAAACCATAGCACTTTGGCAATGAGCGCCACAGGCGCTCATTGCAGGCGAGCCTCGCGTAGCGAGGCGAGCCGTTAATATGGAGCACTTTGGCAATGAGCGTAGCGAGGCGAGCCGTTAATACGGAGCACTTTGCCAATCAGCGTTAATACGCAGAACAAAAATACGGCCGCAACTCGCGAACAGGGAAAAAAAATACAATCACAATAAATACACACAGCACATACATAAAAAGCTTACCGACAGCAAGAGGGAGCATCCACGACCTCAAAAAAACAAGTTACACCTTCATTTTATTAAAAATAAAACAGTTTAGACACTAAAAAAGTCTCGAAGCGAGAGAAAAAATGGCGGCCGAAAAAAACGAAAACGAGGCTACAGCACTATAACCACGGAAAACACGTACGGATAATCCGATAAGACGCATACTACACATTACCGCCCATTAAATCACGTACGGATTATCCGCTAAGACGCATAACACACATTACCCGCCATTTTACGATAATGCGGAACTAAAGTACTACGCTAACGGTTTCAGCTCGCGCACGCACACTATTACACTGCACACGTTCTAAACGCTTACACAGCACCTCCACACCACCAATGCTGCTGCAACATCACTACAGATTGCCAGCTCTTAAACACAATGCATACAAATTGGTATAGTATAGTCATTCATTAATTATTTATTATTTTAACTTATATATTTCAGTAGTACACACAAAACACCATTAGCTACCTTACAATTCCATATGTATATTAATAACTATACAACTTTCCAAACATTTTTTGCCCCGTTAATACGGAGCACTTTGGCAATGAGCGCCGCAGGCGCTCATTGTAGGCGAGCCTCGCATAGCGAGGCGAGCCGTTAAACAGGACCACTTTGGCAATGAGCGCCGCAGGCGCTCATTGCAGGCGAGCCTCGCTTAGCGAGGCGAGCCGTTAATACGGACCCCTTTTTTTATGGAGCAAAGTGCTCCATATGTATATTAATAACTATACAACTTTCCAAACATACACATCTCATTGCCGTCATTTTTTGACGGGCAATACGCTAGTATATATATATAAAAGGTAATCTTATCCCCCCCCCCCCCCCCCCCGACTCCTTTTTTTTACAGAGAAAATACATTTAATTTGGTTAGTCTTTCTTCATAGCTTAGTCCCTTTATTCCCCTTATTCATTTTGTTGTCCATCTCTGTACTTTTTCCAGCTCTAAAATGTCCTTTTTATAAAGGGTGCCTAAAATTGTACTCCATATTCCAAATGAGGGCGTACTAGGGATTTATATAGTGGTAGAATTATATTTGCTTCCCTTCTTAATAAATGCAAATATTTCACTTGTCTTTGCAGATGCTGCTTGGCATTGAGAACTCTTAATGTAGGTGCTTGTCCACAAGCACTCCTAAATCCCTTTCAGTATCTGATACCCCTAGATTTGATCCATTAGGATTTTAAATTGCCTCTCTATTTTTCTTTCCCAAATTAATAACTTTACATTTATTTGTATTAAATCTCATGTGCCATTTAGTCTGCAATTCTCTAATTTATGCAAATCCCTTTGGAGGGGAAGTACATCATTTTCTGATTAAATTAGCTTGCACAGCTTAGTGTCATAAGCAAAATGAGAATACTTTCCAGTCATTAATAATTATGTTAAAAAAGAGAATACCTAATACTGAACCCTGAGGAACCCCACTTACCACATTAGTCCAATCAGAGTATGTTCTATTTACAAAAAAAAATTTGCTTCCTGTCTTTTAGCCAGCTTTCAATCCATGAGCAGATATGTACTTCAATTCCTGTATGCCTTAGTTTGCACAATAGTCTTCCATGTGGCACTGTATCAAAAGCCTTTGCAAAATCCCAAAAGACTACATCCACGGAGTTCCCTTGATCCAAGACCCTACTAAACTCCTAACAGAAACTAATTAGATTTGTTTGAAATGACATATCCCTCATAAATAATTGTTGACTCCTACTTATAATCTTGTTTAAACAGACATATTCTTGTATATTATCCCTTATTAACCCTTCTAAAAGCTTCCCCACTATAGATGTGAGGCTTACAGGTTTATAACTTTCTGTATTTCCTCTTGCTCCCTTCTTAAATATAGGTATCATATCTGCTTTTCGTCAGTAATCTGATGGTGACCCTGTGATGGGTTATGTTATATGACAAATATTACACTGTATAGATTAATACAGTTTCTTAAAATATTACAGTGTATAGACTAATTGAGTTTGAGGATCAATTTCAAGTATACACTGTGTGCATAAATAGCATTTATTGGTATAGTAGTAAATACTAAGGGTAAACAATTATAAGTGTTTACACTTGAAAGCTTTGATATTTGGTTAGATCATAATATACAAACTACCCGATGTCTCTTACAATCTCTTTTGGATGATTGAATAACTATTAGTCTTAACACACTTTATATTTGGTTAGATCAATACAGAGATCAATAAACTGGGTATATAAACTTATCAAATGTGGATTTACAATTTATTTTAATACAATCTATATTCGGTTAGTTCAATATAGGAGTATATAAACAGTGTATATAATCTTATAAAGTTTGGTTAACAGTCTGTCTATATTTGGTTAGTGCAATACAGAAATTATATTCAGAGTGTATAAACAATCAGCTGACTATTTGTTACAGTATACAGTGGATATAAAAAGTCTACACAACCCTGTTAAAATGTCAGGTTTCTGTGCTGTTAAAAAATGAGACAAAGATAAATCATTTCAGAACGTTTTCCACCTTTAATGTGACCTATAAACTGTACAACTCAACTGAAAAACAAACTGAAATATTTTAGGTAGAGGGAAGAAAAAATATAAAAATAAAATAATATGTTTGCATAAGTATGCACACCCTTAAACTAATACTTGGTTGAAGCACCTTTTGATTTTATTACAGCACTCAGTCTTTTTGGGTATGAGTCTATCAGCATGGCACATTTTAACTTGGCAAGATTTGCCCACTCTTCTTTGCAAAAACACTCCAAATCTGTCCGATTGCGAGGGTATCTCCTGTGCACAGCCCTCTTCAGATCACCCCACAGATTTTCAATCTGATTCAGGTCTGGGCTCTGGCTGGGCCATTCCAAAACTTTAATCTTCTTCTGGTGAAGCCATTCCTTTGTTGATTTGGATGTATGCTTTGGGTCGTTGTCATGCTGAAAGATAAAGTTCCTCTTCATGTTCAGCTTTCTAGCAGAAGCTTGAAGGTTTTGTGCCAATATTGACTGGTATTTGGAACTGGTCATAATTCCCTCTATCTTCACTAAGGCCCCAGTTCCAGCTGAAGAAAAACAGCCCCAAAGCATGATGCTGCCACCACCATGCTTCACTGTGGGTATGATGTTCTTCTGGTGATGTGCAGTGCTGTTTTTGAGCGAAACGTATCTTTTGGAATTATGGCCAAATAAAAGATAATAAAAGGGCAAAAAAGTTCAACCTTGGTTTCATCAGACCATAACACCTTTTCCCACATGCTTTTGGCAGACTTCAGATGTGTTTTTGCAAAATGTAGCCTAGCTTGGATGATTTTCTTCGTAAGAAAAGGCTTTTGTCTTGCCACTCTACCCCATAGCCCAGACATATGAAGAATACGGGAGATTGTTGTCACATGTACCACACAGCCAGTACTTGCCAAATATTCCTGCAGCTCCTTTAATGTTGCTGTAGACCTCTTGGTAGCTTCCCATACCAGTTTTCTTCTCGTCTTTTCATCAATTTTGGAGGGAGCTCCAGTATGTCACTGTTGTGCCATATTTTCTCCACTTGATGACTGTCTTCCCTGTGTTCCATGGTATATTTAATGCCTTGGAAATTCTTTTGTACCCTTCTCCTGACTGATACCTTTTAACAATGAGATCCCTCAGATGCTTTGGAAGCTCTCTGTGCACCATGGCTTTTGCTGTGGGATGAGACTAAGAAAATTTCAGGAAAGACCAACTAGAGCAGCTGAACTTTATTTGGGGTTAATCAGAGGCACTTTAAATGATGGCAGGTGTATGCTGACTCCTATTTAACACGATTTGGAATGTGATTGCTTAATTCTGAACACAGTTACATCCCCAGTTATAAGAGGGTGTGCAGACTTATGCAACCACATTATTTTTATTTTTCTTCCCTCTACCTAAAATATTTCAGTTTGTTTTTCAATTGAGTTGTACAGTTTGTAGGTCACATTAAAGGTGGAAAAAGTTCTGAAATGATTTATCTTTGTCTAATTTTTTTACAGCACAGAAACCTGACATTTTAACAGGGGTGTGTAGACTTTTTATATCCACTGTATATGATATTAATAATTAGCAATATAACTGGTTACTCTATGAAAGCAGTAAAATATGGTATAACAATTTATATAGCAGTTAAAATATAGAAATATATATTGAAGCAATATATATCAAAATCAGGTATATTGTGTCTGAGAATGCAAGCTAAATAACATTTGTATTTAGGTATTGGCAAGCTATTATTTGGTTACTGGCCTTACATCAAACTTGACTACATTTAATTTAATTTATCAAATCGGTCAATTCAATCAAAAATGGTATAAGACAGACCATTTTGTTGATTGTGTGATACAAGATTATATATGTTGAGTATTGATACTTAAGACATTGAGAAAAAAAAGAAGCACTTCTAGTCCCTATGTTAGCATTGTGGCTTTAAACATAAGGAACAAAAGAAAAGAAAAAAACTTTATTTGTATTAACAATGGTGAGTAAAACTTAGAATAAAAAAAGTTTCTCATAGAAACTTACTAGATCCACCTGCGGGGAGATCATACAGCGATACCATTGTTTTAAATATATAGCCAGATAGATGAAATCTAAGCGATAACTGCCCCCTATAGTGTTGTATTATAAGTTAATGGGTTTCTTAGTAGGTAAGGGCTTTCGATAGACCTATATGGCAACAATGTTTAAGGTTCAGACACTTAAGGTCCTATTACATATACAAATATGGTTAGCCTCTCTGTCCTCATCACCTCCAAGAACAGAACCACAGTGAGGTATAGCCAATACTACTCTCTTGCCCCACATCTTTATATTTTGAGTGTCAAAAATCTTAGCTATTTTAACTCTGGTTTAAATTCTGGATTGGTTTAGCTGTGGAACTTTATTGAAACTGTAGTAACATGGGTGCACTTAATCCCAATGTCTCCTACTTAATAACACACAGTTTCTCACCTTTTCTCTCTCCTTAGACTACACAGTCTAGCAAATGGTGAGAGTTCTGATCGATACAGCTTGCTGGGGAGGACTAGCGGGAAAATGAGTAGTTATATGGGCTTGTCTCATCTCAACTACCCAGCTATATATAATGTTTTGCAGTCTGAATATTTCCACATCTTTCACCACACTCTCCCTTTGCTGTTGCTATATCTCTTATTAAGAGTTGTAGAGATAGAATGGAATTTGATAGACAGATATAGTAAGATATCATAGGGAAGATATTAAGGGGGCATAGGTTTATGACCAAGGATGAAAGTCAGGTATGTCCACAGACAGAACTGTCAGAGAAGCCAGAAAAGACCAGACAGAAAATAGTACAGAGGAAGGAAAGACTCCAAGAAAAAGCGGGAAAGACCCCAAACCTTTTCTCTGCCATTAGATAACTATTTCTTCCTCATTGTCACAAGGTTGGTTCAACGAATTACAAATAGTTATTACCCGTTTGCATGTATATGTATAAAATTAGAATGTATTGATAAATATGTTGTGTATATCTGTTTCTATCCACTTGAGATCGCTCTGGTACAAAATATGAAACTGGATTAATATTAATATGTGTGACGTCTGTTCCATATGGTCTGCCAAGTATTTTGGTTATACTAAACCATTCTACGCTTAGTCTTAACACCTGCTTCATAATATTTATTTGGGTCAATAGAGTACTGAAGTGAGATGCGTATGTCTTAGCACACATTATCTTAAAGTTTTATTTTGAAGGTCTCTGCTACGTCTTTTGAATTGGCTTGAGTCTCGTTTGCTAGAACATGCTTATCAGACTCAGAAATTTATTTTATAAACTCAAAATTTATTTTCTGAAAAAGAAGAATAGTTAACTCTTCATATGTTAAGAAGGCATACTATAAGTTATTTGGTGATGGTAATGT
Organism: Discoglossus pictus; assembly: GCA_027410445.1. Lineage (NCBI taxonomy): Eukaryota > Metazoa > Chordata > Amphibia > Anura > Alytidae > Discoglossus > Discoglossus pictus. The sequence continues at coordinate 234,397,362 of CM050164.1, read as the reverse complement.
AGCCACACTATGTTGAAGGTCCCAACCACTGGTACCTCCCTTGTGTATGTGAAAAAAAAAATAATATTTAGCTCATTTGCCTTTTCCATGTCACTATTTATCACTTTCACATTGTAAAGCTTCCTCCCCGACCTTCTTCCCATTATTATATATAGAAAACAACAAAGTCAGAGGTGCTCATCAGAGAACGAACCAACCTTAATAGGTTAGTTCTATAGCCATGATAAGCTACTCTGAGAGCAACCTCTTTTAGCTCACTTGTGCCCTTCACAGGGAGAAATATCCCGTAGTATATCAGTCTGGTCCCACTCAAAAGAGTGACCCAGCCCCGAAATACCAGGCAATTCTACCCTGAACAGGAGAAACAGCAAACCCCAGACGCGTTTCGGCCTTTATGGGCCTCGTCAGTGAGGTGCAGCTGAACTCCCTAAGGCACAGTGAGCAAGGGCTCTAAAAGAGGTTGCTCTCAGAGTGGCTTATCATGGCTATAGAACTAACCTATTAAGGTTGGTTCGTTCTCTGATGAGCACCTCTGACTATGTTGTTTCATTATTATATATATTTTTTAAAAAGTTAGTTTTACTCCTTTTCCTTTGCAGCTAACTTTTTTTCTATTTTAGCCAGTCTAATAGCTCTTTTGCATGTGACTAAATTGTATCAATTGAATAGCAATTTCCGGTTTTAGTGATTCTAGCATCCTGTAAGGCCTGTAACCTGCAAAAGAAGTTACAGTTCATGTTAGAAAGACTGTTTCTTGCAATGGCTGATCACTTGGAGAGAAAAGCATCAACAAGCCTAGGAGTAAGGCGTAGTTATGATGCAAGTTTCAAAATTGCAGTTGTTAATTATGCAAAGACAACAAGCAACAGAGAGGCTGGAAAAAAATATGGCTTGGATGAATCCAATGTGCGACGTTGGGTTGCCTCAGAGGAGAAATTGAAAAAATCAGTTTCCACCAGAAAATCTTTCAGGGGACCAAAACAAGGCAAATATCCAGAACTTGAAGCTGGGGTTTATTCCTACATTCAAGATATGAGAAAAGATGGGATGCCAATTTCTCGTGAAGTAATCCAGCTTAAAGCCTTAGAACTTGCAAAGACCTTAAAAATCAATAAGAGGGAATTTTGTGCAAGTATTGGTTGGTGCCGTCGTTTTATGCGGAGAAAGGGTCTCGCTCTTCGGCGAAGCACTTCATTGGCACAGAAACTGGAGGCAGATTTTGAGGAGAAACTGACTAGTTTCCAGAGGTATGTCATCCAATTGCGGCAGCGTCACTCATACCAATTAGACCAGATGGGCAATGCTGACGAGACCCCAGTATTTTTTGACATGCCAAGCAATACAACAGTAAACCAGAAAGGGGCAAAAAGTGTCATTTTAAGGACAACTGGTAATGAGAAGCTCAGAATAACCGTGATGTTAGCTGTCACTGCTAACGGAGGAAAGTTACCCCCCTATGTTATTCTGAAGCAAAAAACTTTGCCCAAAGAAAGCATTCCTGATGGCCTAGTGATTCGTTGCCAGGAAAAAGGCTGGATGACAACTGAGCTGATGGTTGACTGGTTGTCTGTAGTTTGGAACTGCAGACCTGGAGCACTGCTCACTAAGAGAGCCATGCTGGTCTTGGATGCTTTAAAGGGTCATCTCACTCCTGAAGTGAAGACTAAAATTGCTGCAAAGAAGACAGACCTTGTGGTTATACTTGGTGGCATGACTTCAAAGCTGCAAGTGCTTGATGTCATTGTCAACAAGCCATTCAAAGACAACCTACGCAAGCAGTATTCAGATTGGCTTCAGGAAGGGGATCATGCTCTCACGCCATCTGGCAAGATTAAGAAGCCGTCAGTGACACTCCTGTGCCAATGGATTATAAATTCATGGTCTAGTATTTCTACTAACTCCATCATCAGGGGGTTCACAAAATGCTGCGTGTCCAATGCATTGGATGGTAGCGAGGACAACTTGCTATGGGAGGAGAATGAGGACAGTGACAGTGATGAAGCAAATACTGGTGATGAAATCAGTAGTGACACCAGTGATGACTGTAAATACAGGGAGTGCAGAATTATTAGGCAAGTTGTATTTTTGAGGATTAATTTTATTATTGAACAACAACCATGTTCTCAATGAACCCAAAAAAACTAATTAATATCAAAGCTGAATATTTTTGGAAGTAGTTTTTAGTTTGTTTTTAGTTTTAGCTATTTTAGGGGGATATCTGTGTGTGCAGGTGACTATTACTGTGCATAATTATTAGGCAACTTAACAAAAAACAAATATATACCCATTTCAATTATTTATTTTTACCAGTGAAACCAATATAACATCTCAACATTCACAAATATACATTTCTGACATTCAAAAACAAAACAAAAACAAATCAGTGACCAATATAGCCACCTTTCTTTGCAAGGACACTCAAAAGCCTGCCATCCATGGATTCTGTCAGTGTTTTGATCTGTTTACCATCAACATTGCGTGCAGCAGCAACCACAGCCTCCCAGACACTGTTCAGAGAGGTGTACTGTTTTCCCTCCTTGTAAATCTCACATTTGATGATGGACCACAGGTTCTCAATGGGGTTCAGATCAGGTGAACAAGGAGGCCATGTCATTAGATTTTCTTCTTTTATACCCTTTCTTGCCAGCCACGCTGTGGAGTACTTGGACGGGTGTGATGGAGCATTGTCCTGCATGAAAATCATGTTTTTCTTGAAGGATGCAGACTTCTTCCTGTACCACTGCTTGAAGAAGGTGTCTTCCAGGAACTGGCAGTAGGACTGGGAGTTGAGCTTGACTCCACTCAACCCGAAAAGGACCCACAAGCTCATCTTTGATGATACCAGCCCAAACCAGTACTCCACCTCCACCTTGCTGGCGTCTAAGTCGGACTGGAGCTCTCTGCCCTTTACCAATCCAGCCACGGGCCCATCCATCCGGCCCATCAAGACTCACTCTCATTTCATCAGTCCATAAAACCTTAGAAAAATCAGTCTTGAGATATTTCTTGGCCCAGTCTTGACGTTTCAGCTTGTGTGTCTTGTTCAGTGGTGGTCGTCTTTCAGCCTTTCTTACCTTCGCCATGTCTCTGAGTATTGCACACCTTGTGCTTTTGGGCACTCCAGTGATGTTGCAGCTCTGAAATATGGCCAAACTGGTGGCAAGTGGCATCGTGGCAGCTGCACGCTTGACTTTTCTCAGTTCATGGGCAGTTATTTTGCGCCTTGGTTTTTCCACACGCTTCTTGCGACCCTGTTGACTATTTTGAATGAAACGCTTGATTGTTCGATGATCACGCTTCAGAAGCTTTGCAATTTTAAGAGTGCTGCATCCCTCTGCAAGATATCTCACTATTTTTGACTTTTCTGAGCCTGTCAAGTCCTTCTTTTGACCCATTTTGCCAAAGGAAAGGAAGTTGCCGAATAATTATGCACACCTAATATAGGGTGTTGATGTCATTAGACCACACCCCTTCTCATTACAGAGATGCACATCACCTAATATGCTTAATTGGTAGTAGGCTTTCGAGCCTATACAGCTTGGAGTAAGACAACATGCATAAAGAGGATGATGTGGTCAAAATACTCATTTGCCTAATAATTCTGCACTCCCTGTAGTAACAAGTTTCCTTGCTATCTTATGTTTCATGTTTCCTGAACTTTCTGTTGATGTTACCATAATATTGGCAACCTGCCTAAAGAGTTACAGTTATAATGTTTTCCAAATACTGGATACCTTATATGGTACAGTATATGTTAAAATAAAATCACTATTTATTCCCTAAATCTACTTGACTTTTTCTCTCTGACTTTTGTCTTTTTCTCTCCAATTTTAAGGGTGCGGCTTATATGTGAGTACTATCTTTTTTTCTGTTTTTTCCCCTTGCATTTTATGGGTGCGGCTTATATGCGGGTGCGGCTTATATTCAGACCAATACGGTATATTTAGTAAGGATTTAAATGTTGTCCATTTATGTTCAGTATTTTTGCCTGTGAGTTCTTTGTCTCAGTCTATACTTTGTATTGCTGTCCTTGGGCCATTAATAGCTGCCCTTTTAAAATTAAGAGTTTTTGCTGGTCCTTTACAACTTTGTTTTTTTAATTCAATCTCAAATGAGACTGTGTTGTGATCGCTGTTTCCCAGTGATCCCCTTAGCTGAACTGCTGGCCTCATTCATCCAGTTTATTTCTGGTTAGTTAAAATATCCCATTATTAGATCCTGACCATGCTTAGCCACATTTTTAATCTGTAACAATATTTGCAATTCCTCACTTTCAATTATATATGGAAGTTTATAGCATATTTTTATCAGTATTCTTTTATAATTTGATCCTCAACTATTTAACCCAACTCAAAAGGCTTCTTCCACTCTAGATTATCTAACATTTCAGTGCAATAAAAGGGGAATACCACTTATTTCATATGACTTACTGTAAGGTTTTTACAGTATGGCTCACCAGTTTTCATACAAAAATGTTTGCAATATTTAAAATGATGTGTGCACTTTCAGATACAGAGAATGCCCTTTTAAGGATGAGGATTATACACTCCAGAATTTGGTTTGGTTTTGTATCCAATTTGATAGTATGATGGCATCTCACACTCCGAGCAGGAAGAACAATTCCTAGACCTAGCATTCACAGGCAGTGTTTGGGACAGAAAATGGGAAAAAGGTGCTTATATATACACATTTACTCAAATGTTGTTTGTATATGTATGCTGCTAAGCCATTGCAAAGATGAAAAAAAGTGTTGTATAATGCCTTAAAGAGAGAAATGAAAAAAAAAAAAAAAAAAAAAAAAAAATCTGTTTAAACGTACTTAAAACAAACTGGAAATGCACAGATCATTAATCACATCTGTAGATTTCATTAACAAACAAACAAATATGAGTCACACTTCTATTTTACTACTCACTGGCTGACTGGGCCAAACCTTCCTGATCAGCTAAATATTTGGATCAGTTTATTTGTACTGTATCAAATATCTTCTTTAAAATCTAACAAAGAAAAATGCTTTCAATGACCCTTAAAGCAGGGGACCCCAACCCCTGGGTCTACGGCCTCTGATCAGCCGGTCGGTGTGAGTCACCAGCAGCCAGCTCCTCCCCCAGCAGCCCCCTCCTCTTACTTGTTTACAGTGGTCCCTGGTCCGATTGTCTCAATCAGAGGCTGGATATCCTTCCCCTGTCGGACCTTCATACTGAAGGAGGGTAATTCCTAATGAAGTCACGTGACCCTGCAGTATGAAGCTCCGGCAGGGAAGGGATATCCAGCCTCTGACTAATGAGACAACCGGACCAGGGACAATCGTGAACAAGTAAAAGGAAGGGCTGCTGGGGGGATGAGGGGTGAATGGTGCTGTGGGGGGGTTGAATTGGACTACTGTGGCTGCTGCTGCTGGGGGGGGGGGCTGAATGGGACTGCTGGGGGTTGAATGGTGCTACTGGGTGTTGGGGGCAGATTGAGGCTGTTGGGGGTGAATGGTGCAGCTGGGGGCAGATTGAGGCTGCACCATTCAACCCCAGCAGCCTGAATGCTGCTGCAGGGAGGTTGGGGCTGAATGGTGCTACTGGGAGGTCGGGGGCTGAATGGTGCTAATGGGAGGTCCGGGGCTGAATGGTGCTAATGGGTGGTCCGGGGTTTGAATGGTGCTAATGGGTGGTCCGGGGTTTAAATGGTGCTAATGGGAGGTCCGGGGCTGAATGGTGCTAATGGGAGGTCGGGGTCTGAATGGTGCTAATGGGAGGTCCGGGGCTGAATGGTGGTAATGGGTGGTCCGGGGTTTGAATGGTGCTAATGGGAGGTCCGGGGTTTGAATGGTGCTAATGGGAGGTCCGGGGCTGAATGGTGCTGCTGGGGGGTCCGGGGCTGAATGGTACTAATGGGAGGTTGGGGTCTGAATGGGGCTGCTGGGGGGTGAATGGGACTGCTGAGGGGCTCAATGTTGCTACAGGGGGGTTGGGAGCTGAATTGGGCTGCTGGGGGGGGGTGAATGGTGCTGTAGGGGGTTTATGGGTCTGTTGGGGGGCTGAATTGGACTGCTGGGGCTGCAGCTGGGTGGGAGGCTGAAAGGTGCTACTGAGTGTTGGGGACAGATTGATGATGCTGGGGGGTGAGTGGTGCAGCTGGGATGTTGGGGCAGAATTATGCTGCTGAGGGGCTGAATGGTGCTACTAGGGGGTTGGGAGCTGAATTGGGCTGCTGAGGGACTGAAATGTGCTACTGGGGGGTTGGGGGCGGAATTGGGCTGCTGGGGGGCTGAATGGTGCTACTGGAGGGTTGGGGGCTGAATGGTAGTAGCTGTACAATGGCTGCAGACACAATCTTAAATATATAAAAGCGAGGGGGCGCATTTGCGGAAGGTGGAGGCTCCAACGTCGGCTGCAATGAAAATACATCTAACACGCAATCCCTAAATACGAACTTACACAAAAAAAAAAAAAAAAATAGGAGCCAGGCGTACCTGAAAATATTAAAAAAACAATAAATACACACAAAAATTATATAAAAAGCTTACCCACAGCAAGGGGGGGGGGGGACCCAGGACCTCTGCAAGTGGAGTTACACCTCAATTTAAGTCCAAATTACCGAGTTTAGACACTTGAAAATCCCCTAAGCGTGAGAAAAAATGGCTGCCGAAAAAAAGCTAAAACGAGGCTACAGGACCCTAAAGCAAAAATCACCACCAAGCACATACATCTTTTCCAAAAAGCCGTACGAGGTACAAAACACACTTTTAGCAAGGTCGCTAAATCATCCACACCCGCGTACCACATACACATTCGCCCAATTTTACAACACTAACTTACAGAATGAGAAAATAAAAAGCTAAACTAACGGCTTCCCCTTGTGCACGCAGCCTATTTACACTACACACTGCACACATTGCTGACACTTACACCTCAGCTCCACAACAGTGCAAACCTACATTGTATGTTGCAAGAACATCAAATCAGATTGTCAGCTCTTCAGCACGATGCTTCCTGCATATATTACTTACAAATAGGTAAAGCATATTAATTTATTTAATTAGCATACAAAAGTAAATATACACAAAAAATAAATAAAACACTATTGCAAAAAACACAAAAGCCATTCACCGTACGCCTCACAACGAGCGCCAACGCTGCTCATAGCACACAAACTACAAGAAAGGGACAGCCTTGCAATAAGCGCAAAAAGGAGATCAGCGCCGACCTTACGACAGCAAAAGCGCCTCTCATAAAAAAAAAAACCAGCACCAAGAGCCTCGCAATGAGCGCCGAAGGATCTCAGACCACCAAAAAAATGAATGTCAACAACATTACCTGCCTTACAAAGAGAGAAGGATGAGAGGGGAGGGGTGAAGGGGTGGCAAGAGGAGGATGAGGGATGAAGGGGTGGGAGAGGAGGATAAGGGGGAGGGAAGAGGAGGATGAGGGGGGGAAGGGGGGTAAAGGATGATGAGGGGGGAAGGGGGGTAGAGGAGGATGGGGGGGAAGGGGGGTAGAGGAGGATGGGGGGGGGGAGGGGGGGGTAGAGGAGGATGGGGGGGGGGAGGGGGGGTAGAGGAGGATGGGGGGGAGGGGGGTAGAAGAGGATGGGGGGGGAAGGGGGGTAGAGGAGGATGAGGGGGAAGAGGAGGATGGGGGGGAAAGGAGGAGGATGAGGGGGGAAAGGAGGAGGATGAGGGGGGACAGGAGGAGGAGGAGGGGGGACAGGAGGAGGAGGAGGGGGGAAAGGAGGAGGAGGAGGGGGGAAAGGAGGAGGAGGAGGGGGGAAAGGAGGAGGAGGAGGGGGGAAAGGAGGAGGAGGAGGGGGGAAAGGAGGAGGAGGAGGGGGGAAAGAAGGAGGAGGATTAGGGGGGAAAGGAGGAGGATGAGGGGGGAAAGGAGGAGGATGAGGGGGGAAGATGAGGGCGATGAGGGGGAGGTTCAGGAGTATAAGGGGGAATGAGGAGGATAAGGGAGGAGAGGGAGGAAATGGAGGAGGAGGAGGATATGGGGAAAGGGAGGAGGAGGAGAGGTGGGAGATGGAGAGGAGAAGGCGGATAAGGGGAAAGGGAGGAGGAGAGGGGAAAGGGGTAATGGTGTCTAAAGACGGTATGATTATGTCAGTATTTTAGAATGTACCGCTTTAACATTCTAAATACTGAAATAATCATACCGCCAGGAAGGTTAAACTGGCACTCCCCTGAAGTAGTTATAGTTTAATTGTATAACTTGTTTATATAGTATAACTAATGACACATCTGTTTTCTTGAAACTTCTATTCACTAACTTTCCAATTTGAATTGCTATGTACCAATTAAATGTCTTAGGGCACAATGAAAAGCAGATAAATAAACACCACAGCATAATGAAATATAAATATGCAATGGGAGAGCTTGAGTCAATTACCTGCAGTACACCCACTTTTGAGGTTACTTGAGGGTTGTGTGACTTGAAAAAGCAGTTTAAGCACTTTGCTATAAGAGGATCTTGTAAGCTATTGAAAACATATAAAATAAACACACACCTAGATAAGAAATGACAATTTATGCATTCAAAAGCATCATCTGAAATGCCCGTCTAAAATGATCTCTTATCTTCTACATCAAAAAAGCACTTTTATGTTTAAGGGTGTTTGTTAGGATTATTTGTTGTTAAATTCAGAAATTGTTAGCTTTTTATTTTATTTATTTTCATTGAAAAAGACAGCCTTAAATATGCAAACATCCATACTTATAATACCGTGCCATGCAAAAGTATTCATCCCCCTTGGCATTGTTCATGTTTCTTTGCCTCACAACCTGGAATTAACATGGATTGTTTGAAGATTTGCATCATTTAATTTACAGAACATGCCCACAACTTTGAATATGTTTTTTTTTTTTTTAATATATATTTTGAAGCAAACTACAAATAGGACAAAATAACAGAAAAAGTCAATGTGCATAACTATTCTTCCCCCTAAAGTCAATACTTTGTAGAGCCACCTTTTGCGGCAATCACAGCTCCAAGTCGCTTTTTATAAGTCTCTATGAGCTTGCCACATCTTACCACTGGGATTTTTGCCCATTCCTCCTCGCAAAACTGCTCCAGCGCCTTCAAGTTGGATGGTTTGCACTTGTGAACAGCAATCTTTAAGTCTGACCACAGATGTTCTATTGGATTGAGGTCTGGGCTTTGACAAGACCATTCCAACACATTTACATGAGTGTTGCTTTAGCAGTGTGCTTGGAGTCATAGTCCTGCTGGAAGGTGAACCTCCGCCCTAGCCTCAAATCATGCACAGAGTGGTACATGTTTTGTTTAAAAATTATCCCTGTATTTAGCACCATCCATCTTTCCGTTGACTCTGACCAGTTTCCAAGTACCGGCCAGTGTTCTTTGGGTGATGCAATGTGTTGGGTTTGCACCAGACATAGGGCCTCATTCAATTGTGATTTGGCCAATTGAATAGGGCTCTAAATAAGTACATAGCATATTTTTTTAAAGAAGTTTTTAGTTAGTGAAAACCTTGCTTTTGGATAGATACTTACTAACTAAAAACTTCTTTAAAAAAATATGTTATGTGCTTTTCTAGAGCCCTTTTCAATTGGCCAAACTGCAATTGAATTAGGGCCATAGTGTTTTCTGTGATGGACGAAAAATTCAATTTTAGTCTCATCAGACCAGAGCACCTTCCTATACATTTTGGCAAACTCAAAAATGTGCAATTTTGTATTTTGCTGAAAGTAATGGCTTACTTCTGGCAAACAAAAAATGCTGTGTTGTACAAAAAAAAAAACTTAAAAAACTAACTAAACAGGATAAATCTCTGGGATACGTTACAGTTGTTTTAAGTCACTTTTGTAACAGCAACTTTGGGTCTTGTTCTGCACTTTTATATGCACTTTCTAGTTCTCTGATTTGGTGAAATATCTGCCAAATGTATGCCAATCAACTTAACGGGATTGAAACTAATCAGAGAATACCTAATTTTCTAATTATACACAGTATGATGTAACTGTCAATCATTTTTAATCCAATAAGAAGGATCTACTGCTTTCAGCCAATATGATTGGCTCCAAGCATCTGCGTCTTCTGATTGGTTGAAATATGATTGACAGTTACAGCAGCCAATCAGAATGGGATACAGGGGTGTATCCCATATTGATTGGCTCACACCATTTGTACCTTCTGATTGGCTGAAATCTGATTGACAGCAGTTTCAGACAATCTGGATGCCCCATTTCGGATTTTATATCGGAGCTTACGCGGGATCCTCCATTTGCGTCGGGGAGCACCTCAGGGGAGGGGCTCCATTAGTAGTTTATTTTAATTTTTTTTAGAACGTCTGGATTTTTGGAGGGGCCGTGCCTGGACAAGAGGACTGAAGACTGGGTCATCGCTGGAGGGGCATTTTGGCAAAGTAAGTTGACTATTAACCCTATTTATATTACAGGTTGTAGTTATATTTTTATTTCATGTAATTTTTCTTTTTTAGATGGGACAGGATGTTGGGGCATTTTAGTCAGGTAAGTGGACTATGAATCCTATTTATATTACAGGTTGTAATATGTTAATTTATTGTCATGTTTCTTTTTTTTTTTTTTTTTGAGGTGTAACAGGAAGTCTGGACATTGATGGCCGTGCCTGGCACAGAAGAGTGAAAATTTAGGCTTTTTTATTTTCTTTAAGTTGTGTTTTTTTTTGTACTTAGTGGGGTGTTAGATATTTTATTAGGGTGTTAGGTTGGTAGTGTACAGGGGTTCATAGGATAGGGTAGAGGGGGGTTAATAGGATAGAGGTTTACTAGGTCCAATTAGGCTTAAATAGGACTAGATAGGGTTATATATGACCAGATAGGGTTAAATAGGACTAGATAGGGTTATTGGGTCCAGGTAGGGTTAAATAGGACTAGATAGTGTTATTGGGTCCAGTTAGGGTTAAATAGGACTAGATAGGGTTATTGGGCCTAGTTATGGTTAAATAGGACTACCTAGGGTTATTAGGTCCAGTTAGGGTTAAATAGGACTGAATAGTGTTATTGGGCCCTAGTTAGGGCTAAATGATACTAAATAGGGTTATTGAGCCCTAGTTAGGGCTAAATGACACTAAATAGAGTTATTGAGTCCTAGTTAGGACTTAATGGGGCTAAAAGGGTTATTGGGTCCAGTTAGGGTTAAATAGGACTAAACATGGGGTATTGGGTCCAGTTAAGGTTAAATAGGACTAGATAGGGTTATTGGGACCTGGTTAGGATTAAATAGGACTAGATACTGTTAAGTGGTTATTGATAGGGTTAATTATGTATGGGGAGGGTTAAATAGGGTTACTTACTTAGATGGGGTTAATTAGATAGAGGGGGGTTAATTACCTAGATGGGCTTAATTTAGATTTATTAGTTTATTGGGGTGGCTAATAGTGTAGTGTAGGGTAGTGCTTAGACCCTTATGGGACTGATGGTGTTAATTAGGGGCTTATGGGGGTCGGTATGAGTGATAGGGTACTTTATGGATCTTTAAAGGACCCGCAGCGGGACTTTTTACATTTTAAAATCCTGCAGCATGGGGGGGGGGGGGGGGGGGGGGGGAGTAATTTTAGTTGCCGCGGCATGAGGTTAACCATTTTTGTGCAGAGGGCCCTTTAAGGACGCACAGCTGGAAATTTGAAATGTGAATTTGAATGACCCTCGCATCATGGGGGTTTAATTTAGGAGTGGGGAGGGGTGGTAAGTAGCAGTGGGGAGGATACGCAAGTTCTTTTCAAGTAAGCTGTGGTTGGCTTTTAGCCATTTACAGGCTTGACGGAGTAGTTAGGAAGGGGCAAACAGAGATATTGAATAGCGATTTGAGACTTGCAGACTTGAAAGTTCAAAGGCTTTGTGATTTGACAAATTGTAACAGTAACTCGATTGGAGCCCGCAAACAGAAGGCAATTGAATGGCAGAGTAACTTGCGACTTAGACTTGCGACCACAGATCTCTAAAAAGTAGCAATTGAATGAGGCTGATAAAAATGCACAATAGGATTGATCCTAAACAGACGCATAGCAAAATGGTTAAGAATGTGTCTGGCCTCTGGGGTTCTAAAATGTTTGTGAATCACTGGCTCAAAAGGTTGCCTTCCCAGTAATTACAGAGGTGGATCATCCTCTTCTCTACTGCAGTCGTAGCCAAGGAAGCATACACATGTAGTAGTTGTGAGTCTGTACATGCACTGACACTTGAAACACATTTTATGTTTTGGCCCATAGTAACTTTTTGCATATCTTTTGGAGTACACACTAATCATTAGAAAGACTACTTTGCATATAAAGCAGGGAGTAACACATAGCTAACACTTTGATTTACACAGTCGTTTTTGTGTGCAGTGTGTTAAAGCAACATTATTTCTTTTTGTGTGCTTTTTTCACATGTAAAACTTCAGCCAGAGCCATGTAATTAAGGACTAAGTGTCTGAATTGTTCATTCCCCCAGTATAACACGGAGGAGCTGTTAGTGTGTCCATATCAATTATAATATAGTGCCAGTCAGAGATTCTGCTATTTGTGTCTCAGCCTGGAAGAGTAATTAGGTAGGTCAGATATTGGAGAGTGAAGAAAGCAACAATCAATATAGTTGCGCTAAGAACAGATAGGCTGTGGTAAGTCCCGACAGCACGTTCTATTCTTCAGTGATTCTAGTTCTTTGAAGCATCCTTTATTAGTATCTCCAACCCCAATCTTGAGAATTTTGAAGAAACAACTTATTTGGTCAATGGAATAAATACTGATGTTACAAAGAATTGTGAAGTGATGTAGTAATCACATTCTCCTAGAAACGCCTGATAAAATTTAGTAAATGTAAGTCTAATTTTTCAGCTGACTTCTGGTGAAGTCATTAGGGTGAACCACCAATTTGATCGCTTGCATTACACCGGCAGCAATATTTATCATAGAGACGCTGCAGGAGAAGCAGTGAATACTATTATGTAGATCCACCATGATATGTCCAAAGCATTATTCAGACTCATTTGCTAGTGAAAACAACAAAACAATATAGATCATATATTAAATCAACTATTTTATGTGAATTGTAACACGAATCTATAGATATTAATGCAGATCTAAAACATAATAAATAAAGGACTGAGGCTTATTGGTATACAACTTAAAGGTAACTTCAAAATAACTATGGGAAAGTTAGAAAGGGCCAGAACTTTATTTGTATTGATATAAAGTACTGTTTTGAAAACAGTATTGTAATACTGTGTCAGTGATTAAAATCAATACAGTTCCTCATAACAATTTTATTTGTTGCAATTTACGGTCCGAGATCCATTTACTTATAATATCCCTTTTTTATTCCTCATACTTGTGGTTACCCCCAATTACACACTATTTACCTCTTTTTCTCTCCCACCACCCTAACTGCTCTTTCCCCTGTCTTTAACCTCTGCTGGGTACCGCCAGATCTGGTATCTTCTTCTTCTGCCGGACTCAGAGGAGAGAGAGGGGGCCGTAGAGGAGAAGGGAGCTTAGGGGAACAGGGTAGCAGTGCCACTGGCACCCCCTCCCCATTTAACTGGCAGTGTTTCAATGGGGTTTTTGCTTAACTTCTTCTGGATCACTTGTCAATTATTATACCTCATAGATCAGAGGAGATCTAAAAAAAGTTAAACATCCTTTTTCAACCTTAGATACCATGTTACAAAAAAAACTTATAGTCATCACACTACTGAGGGTCAGCTCAACTTTTTGTTAAAAAGCCAAGGAAGGATGTGTGCATGCAGATAAATGGAGAATAAAAATATTTTTTTTTAAAAGTAAAGAATGAAGATAGTCCCCACTTTTGCTGTTTATCCCATGCAGGGAAAACTTGGCTGGCACATAGTGGTAATTATAATCTGATATGGCTCATCAGACACCCCCCCCACCCCACCCCCAAGCGAGCAGAAACATGAGAGATGGCACCATTGCTATTAAAGTAGTGTAATGGGTCACTATTTTTTATTTTATTTATTTTTTATGTTTGTCTACAATGCTTTAGAACAGTAGAACAAAAGCTTTGAGTTCTAAAAAGATAAATAAATAAAGGTTATAAGCTAGTACTAGGTAAGTAGTGCAATTGTAGCCATGTTATAAAGCTACATTCAAAGAGTATGAAGCTGGGAGCAACTTTCTTTGCTATTAAATAGATGTAATATCGGGTCTCATATACATATCTATTGTTTCATAGTACATTTATTGCATCACTTATGTCTGCATTAGTTTAATCTGTTCTTATTTCCTTATAACAATTATCATCAAAATGTATTTTTACACGTAGCTACGATGGTACATAACTGAAACAATATATGGCATCACCAATGTTGCAGATGTAAACAATTAATCAGTAGTTGATGCCTTATAGCTTACTTGGATATTAATTGTTTATTTATGAATAGCATCATCAAGCAACAACTAGTCTATTTTTCAACTGATCAATATGCAATATGGTATCTGCATACTTCCCCAATCTCTTTGGGAGAGAGAAGGAGTTTGCAGCATAAACATAACTCTGAAGGGGAAGATGCATATTGGAGATACTTCCATTTCTAAACAAGAATAAAAATTGCTTTCAAAATTAAATAATTAAAAGCCTCAAAATATGATTACAGCAATGCAATCAACTACACTGATTATAAATGTTAGTTTAGTGTTTATTAAGTTGAAATGCAGCCTTTAATTAATTGTACTATGTACGAAGTATATGTTTTACTTACAGCGTCTTGTAATAGATTCTGTTTTGCTTATCTGTTTTGATTTTGAAGAAATGCCTTGGGCAAATCATTTATATTCTGGTAGCTCAAGTATCAAAAATAAGGTAGTGAAATCAGGCACCGCTGAAACATTCTGTACTATTGAAAATTATATATACATTATTTTGCTATTTCGTTTATCAAACTATGATCATAAGATTACTCCTGAGATGACTTTGTTATAGTTTTATAGAAACCTAAAATATCTTAGCCAGTTGTGCTTTAGTAACAAGAAGAACATGTGCATTTGAGAGAGCTAGAGACTAATCACACATACAATTAAAACAGATACAATCTAACAGACAATCCAGTGGGCTTAAAACCCTTGGAACCACACACACTAATGCCTTAAAGTACAGGTTGAACCCCATGACACTACTGTCAGATTTATTAGAATGAAAAGTGCTAATGCAAAACACATTAAAGCTCGAAGTATGGAAAATTCAGTTACAGTGTAATTTTAATTTACTTTTAATGACCAACCAAATATATTTGTTTACTTATTCAAGCAACATTGATGTTATTTACTGTATATTTCCTCTTTTTTGCTTGCCAATGAAAACCTATAAATATCATGTGGAATTACTTACCGATATTCAACATTCCGGATGGTTTGAGTTTTCATTAACCAGTTTTTACTTAGTGCCCTTTGCAATTATACTCCTGTAACACATGTAAAACTGAATTCTAAATTGAAATAAAAAATATGTTCTGAAGGACAGAACACCCCACCAAAAGGTTATATTTCTTTACCTCTATTGTAAAAGGTATGCATTTCATCATACTTAATACAAGTTCCTTCCATTTTTCAAACCCAGCTCCTATTGTCTTAACATTTAGAGACATGGAGCCATGGTCAGCTGCTTCAACAATTGGTTCAACAATTTTTTTGCCATTTTGCTTTTGGTTAGTTTAGTGTACCAGTTATTTCAGATGTGCTGAGACCATTCACTGCTTTCATGCTTAGATAATAATGGAGTTTACTAAATATGCAAAAACACAGGCCATAGCCATTACCATACACAAAAAACGACATCCAGTTCCCTTCGTTACTCTCCACCTGAGGCTCATCTGCATGACTGTTCCCTATCAAGACTCGGTTTTCTTCAATTAGAATACCATAGCTTATTTCATCCTAAATGAATTACCCCCTGCCAAAACACACATGCCATACAAGGCAGTGAGCAAACCAACCACACGCATACCATTCATAAGTACTTCCTAGTCTCTAAGCTACAGTGGAGAAAAAGTTTTTAACACTATCATTTTAAATTATTCATCATACAAAGGTGCCATTATCTTTTCTAAAACGGCCTATCTACTATAATCTATCAACTAATACACTTATGTGTCTAATCTTGCACACTACACCATAATAATGTGTAGGGTACACATTATTGTTTGCATCAACTCAAACAGATATGGATGCTCTTTATATTTTAAAGAAATTTAGAAATGCTATTAAAGTAATATTATATACTTTTAAGAGCATGGAAGAGTTGTGGTACAGGTGTGGTGATCCCTAACTACGATATCCCATGAAAACATGTGACACTACCATAATGATATAGAATGTTGAGTATTTCAGTTGTTCAAATCAGTTCCTTAAGATACAATTTCCTCAATTTCCTCTATTTTGGCTGCCGTTCTCACAAGATTATGTGATCCTAAACATTTGCAGCCTTATTAAGCCTTTGATTTGGCTAATTGAATAGCACATAGCACTTTTTTTTTTTACAGAAGTTTTTAGTTTGTGAACATCTATCCAAAAGCAAGGTCTTCACGAACTAAAAACTTCTGTAAAAAAAATATGCTATGTGCTTATTTAGACCGCTATTTAATTGGCCGAATCGCAAATTAATCAGGCTGATAGTATGCAAGTACTAAGGCTGACTTTGCAGTTTACGTTTGGTGTGATTTGTTTTTCTTCAATAAGAAATTGTATATGACACTGCATTTATAAAATGAAATTTGATTAAAACATTTTTGCTATTATA
Source organism: Discoglossus pictus (assembly GCA_027410445.1). Lineage (NCBI taxonomy): Eukaryota > Metazoa > Chordata > Amphibia > Anura > Alytidae > Discoglossus > Discoglossus pictus. The sequence continues at coordinate 234,380,640 of CM050164.1, read as the reverse complement.
GTTGTTGTTGATACTTCAAATTTGCCAATATGCTATTGTCAAGTGTTAACCATTTAAATGGTGAATTACAGTTCCAAAAATGTATTTGCAGTGGCAAATTAAGTTTCAACTATTTTTAATTTGATGAAAGACAATAAAAACATTGAAATATTCATAAATAAATTAATTGCTAAATATATTTTAACATTCAAGCATTAAAATGTTCATGTTTTCAGAAAATTAAAAAGAAACCCTTTCTTTAATTAAGAAGAGCTCAACTTGTTTAGCTAGGAGGGTTATATCATCACACATGGTTCTAAAATGAAGAGAAAGTAATATGTAATTGTTAAATGCCTTAGATATTTAACAAATGAGTATAATTTATATGTATTCTGAGCATTTTATGTACAAATATTACAGTTTTGTATTTCCTAAAATAATATGTAAATAAAAACCCTAAAGACTCCAAATCTAATATGTGGATTGTCCTGAAACATTACATAGCATCTGGGGCAATAATCTATCTTTGTACATTGATATTTCTATAGTGCTTACTCTATTGAGCAGCACTGTGAAAGATCATACAAAATAACCAGAAGTGATCACATACTATTTACAATATTTCTGAAGGACAAAACAATATGTTACTTCTGCTGTTTTATGTGTCCTAGTGAAGATACATTTAATTGACAAGTAAAAAGGCATGCTGTAAAATGAAAAACAAATAAGATAAAACCCAATCAACCAAATATCAATAAATCAATTTCATGTGTAAAAAAAAAAAGTTTTAGTACAACTGATAAATAATGCACTAGTTCATTTTTCTCCTTCATATTTACATGAACGTAAAAATAATGGACATAATAAATAGTTTCACTGTAAAAAATTGACATTAAAGCTGTAAGAACTTAAATGTCATGTTGAACACAGGGTTCTTCTAGATCAACACTTTTGTTAATTATTATTCTAGGAGCATTGCCATGTTCCAGATGAAAATTCTTGACTGATGCAAAGAGACTTTCACAGAGATGTATCTGGACAAGGAGGGGAGGGAATGATGTGATGTTTTTTTTAAAAAAAAGGATAATTTATAAACAAATGGCAATAATAAAATTTAAATAAAAAAACTAAACTTGTAATTATGTATGTTTTTAAATGTATCAAATAAATTATATATTTTTTTATTACTGGCATGAGTTTGTGACAATTACAGTTTGCTTTTAAGTGAAACAAAATGTGTAGAAAGGAGATTATAAAATTGCCTAAAATAATAGAAAAATATTCACTAAGCTTACCTGTAGATCTTTTACATTTGGAAAAGGAATTCCTACAGTAATAACAGCTCGGGCATTGTCATCAGAGAAGTCCAGTCCTTCACTCACTTTACCTCTGCAAACAGCAATAAGGAGAGCTCCGTCTGTAAGGACAGAAACATATCCTTTTATTGCTATATAGTCAATAAATAGGAGTCCAATGAATAGTTGTTTCACTGCCCAGGCCCTTTTTTCTAATTGTAACTTATGCTTGATAATAGTTAAAGGGACATGGAAAGTTTCTGGATTTCATTAGGAATATAATATAACTTTGTATCTCTTTACTTTTGTGTACTTTTTACTTATTTTTTTTATTTTATTAACAAGTGCTTAAAACCTGTTTATTTCTGCCTAAATCTTACAAATAGTAAGCAGCTAAGTCTAAGCAACCAATCAGTGGCACCCTTCTGCTACATGCTCCTCGAGAAAGGTTACTGATTGGCTAATTTGAAATACTGAGTAGACAGTGTGAAGTGCATGAGCTGCAGGGGGCAGAACCAAAAAGGTAAGAATTGTATGATTTTAGACAGAAAAATGTAAGGCTGCAACTGCGCTGGACTTAGGCTGCAATGAGCACCGAAAGCGCTCATTTCACTGCAAGCCTTGCAAAGCAATGCGAGCAGTTGAAGCACGCGGGACTTCTGACCCTTAGTACTTAGGACCAAAACCCACACATACACTGTGCGCCTCATAAAAATCCAAACCACGGAATTGGAAAGACCTTAAAAGAACAACAAATATGCCTCAAATGCACTTACACACTCACATACAGCACAGGGGGAGAGCCAGGAAGCCTGTGAGTGTGGTTGCAAGTTAATTTGAGATATATTTGTAATTTTTTCACGATTGAAAGCAAGGAAAAAAAATGTCTTTAAAAAAAAATGCAACACGACGAAATCAAGGCTGAAGGACGTAAAAGTCTCCCGAAAGACGTAAAACTACCCCAAAGGACGTATAAACGAGCCCTAACCAGTAACACTTAACGAAACCCAGTCACACTTCATACAAGCCACTAACACTTAACCCAAGGCACTAACACTTAACCCAAGGCACTAACACTTAACCCAAGGCACTAACACTTAACCCAAGGCACTAACACTTAACCCAAGGCACTAACACTTAACCCAAGGCACTAACACTTAACCCAAGGCATTAACACTTAATCCAAGGCACTAACACTTAACCAAAGGCTTAACCCAAGGCACTAACACTTAACCCAAGGCACTAACACTTAACCCAAGGCACTAACACTTAACCCAAGGCACTAACACTTAACCCAAGGCACTAACACTTAACCCAAGGCACTAAAACTTAACCCAAGGCACTAAAACTTAACCCAAGACACTAACACAACCAAAGACACTAACACAACCAAAGACACTAACACAACCAAAGACACTAACACAACCAAAGACACTAACACAACCAAAGACACTAACACAACCAAAGACACTAACACAACCAAAGACACTAACACTTAAGTGTGAGGTCTATAAAATACACAGGGGGAGAGGATTGCAAAGAGCGTCAAAGGTAATGTTTGCAATGTTGGAAAGTTGCGGCTCGCGATGGGCGCCAAAGGCGTCGGGACCCAGCATATGCTAATGACGTGACGTGGAGGAGGGGTTGAGGAGGGAGGATGAGGCGGGAGGTTGAGGAGGGGGATTGAGGATGAGGAGGGAGGATGAGGAGGGAGGATGAGGAGGGAGGATGAGGAGGGAGGATGAGGAGGGAGGATGAGGAGGGGGGTTGAGGATGAGAAGGGAGGATGAGGGGGGCTGTTGAGGGGGGTTGAGGAGGGTGATAAGGGAGGGAAAGAGACACGAGGGAGTGGGGGGAAGAGACACAGGAGAGGGGGGACACAAGAAAGGGGCACAGAGGGCACAACACATTTCCCACCCTCGGCCTATACTCGAGTCACTAAGTTTTTCCCAGTATTTTGTGGTAAAATAGGTACCTCAGCTTATACTCGGGTCAGCTTATACTCGAGTATATACGGTATTTCAGTCTTATTTGGATTCATAAAAATACAACGTGCTATCAATTTCATTAAAGGCTTTATATATTTTAGATATGTCAATGGGTGCAAGCATTGTACAAAAGAATATTGACGTAGCAAGACAATTATTTAAAAAAATTTAAAAAGCTACTTTGCCCTGTAAGCAGTATGCCAATGAATGAAAAACGAGCATAGTATTAATTAAAAAACGTAACTTTACTTATTTTTTTAATCTTTTATTTTTATTCCATGTAACGCCATTTGCAGGTCTGATCAATTACTACACCTCTCCTTTGCTGTTTAGTCACTCTAGGAGGTTTCCATGCAAATTATGGGAGCCTGTGTTAATGCAGAATGTTCATACAGGCATTGTGCGTAAGCCCAGAAGCAGCTTTGTACACAGTCATGCACACATCCCACCAAATTACAAAGAAGTAGATACTTAAAAAAAAAAACTAAAAAAACTTTGATACAATGGTCCTTTGATACAATGGTCCTTTCATGTGCACATAGTTTTATATCAAAAACCTTTATAGAAAATATGCAGTAAAAAACAAACAAAAAAAAAAAAACATTTACACTTCCTGCAAACATGCAGTATCTCTCAACTGCCAATTTTTTTTTTTTTTTTAAGTACAGTACAATGATGAGAATTTTTTTTAAATTCATAATGATACTGAAAGGGAGTTGTTGAATAGACACAAGCAAGGAAACACGTCCAAAAACCCATTGACACAACATATCTACTCTGTGGTGTTTGTAAATGCTCTATGATTTAAAGCAGAAAATAAATAATTATAGAATTCTTGTTTGTTATACTTACCCTTCTGACCATTATAGCGTATTGCATCGTAATAAGTCTGCAGCATTTTGTCAAAGTCAGTCTTGTCTCCTCCTTGCGGCTCTTTAATGACAGTCTTGATCCTCTCCAGGTTTTCCCACAACCCAGTGTGCATCCATCTGTCTTTCAGTTTCTCCAGCATCTGGGAATATTTCATTATAATAAATTATTGTGATTTTTGTATTAATTTCATACAACAATTAAATTCAACAGAAATTCATATCACATTACTTGGTTACTACCATACAACAGCAATACTTGACAACTTGTTAAAGCATCAGTAAAGCGTTAATCTTTATTCTATGCATTTGAAATAATTTGTTTTAATGTAAAAGTGCAATACAACTGGTAAGTTTACTTTTATCCTGCAGCACAAGCAATGTACAACTCTATCCTCCAGGTGAAACGCTCATGTGCATTTTGTGCAAGTAAATGAGAGGAAATTCTCAAATGATGTAAACAATTGTCTGTTATGTATGATTGCAAATTTCACAAATATTTAATTATTACACAAACTACAAAATCTTTAGTAATGTATAAAACATGCTTTTTTGAGAAAATTGTAAACAATGATAAGGGAGGGAATGAGACACAGGGGAGGGAGAGGGGGGGAAGAGACACAAGGGAGGGAGAGGGGGGGAAGAGACACAGGGGAGGGAGAGGGGGGGGGAAGAGACACAGGGGAGGGAGAGGGGGGGGGAAGAGACACAGGGGAGGGAGAGGGGGGGAAGAGACACAGGGGAGGGAGAGGGGGGGGAAGAGAAACAGGGGAGGGAGAGGGGGGGAAGAGAAACAGGGGAGGGAGAGGGGGGAGCGACACAGGTGAGGGAGCGGGGGGAAGAGACACAGGCGAGGGAGAGGGGGGGAAGAGACACAGGCGAGGGAGAAGGGGCAAAGAGACACAGGAGAGGGAGAAGGGGCAAAGAGACACAGGAGAGGGAGAAGGGGCAAAGAGACACAGGGGAGGGAGAAGGGCCAAAGAGACACAGGGGAGGGAGAGGGGGGAGAGACAGGGGAGGGAGAGAGAGGGGGAGAGAGGGGGAAAGACACAGGGGAGGGAGAAGGGGGAAGAGACACAGGGTAAGGAGAAGGGGAAAGAGACACAGGGGAGGGAGAAGGGGAAAGAGACACAGGGGAGGGAGAAGGGGAAAGAGACACAGGGGAGGGAGAAGGGGAAAGAGACACAGGGGAGGGAGAAGGGGAAAGAGACACAGGGGAGGGAGAAGGGGAAAGAGACACAGGGGAGGGAGGGGGGGAAGAGACACAGGGGAGGGAGAGGGGTGGAGAGACACAGAGGAGGGAGAGGGGTGGAGAGACACAGAGGAGGGAGGTGAGTGGAGAGACACAGAGGAGGGAGAGGGGTGGAGAGACACAGGGGAGGGAGAGGGGTGGAGAAACACAGGGGAGGGAGAGGGGTAGAGAGACACAGGGGAGGGAGAGGGGGGGACACAAGAAAAAGGGACACAGACGGGAGACACAGGAGGGGGGCACAGAAAGCACAAGAGAGACACAGGGGGGCAGCACATTTCCCACCCTTGGCTTATACTCGAGTCACTAAGTTTTCACAGTATGTTGTGGTAAAACAGGTGCCTCGGCTTATACTCGGGTCGGCTTATACTCGAGTAGATACAGTACATTTTACATGTAACATATTTGTTGGATCCACAGACAGGAAAAGCACTAAGAGACTTTGTTGACTGAATCAATTACAATTCTCAGATGACTGTAAAATCCCTCAGCAGAAGACGAAGTATGAGGGTGAGAGTGTGTGGCCCGAGAGTGAAGTCAAATTGTGACTGTGACTCTTTCCCCCCTCTCCTTTTCCTGTGACTCTTTCCCCCCTCTCCTTTTCCTGTGACTCTCCCCCCCTCTGCCTTTTCCTGTGACTCCCCCCCCCCTCTGACTCTTCACCCCCTCTCCCTTCCAGTGACTCTCCCTTCCCCTGTGACTCTTTGCCCCCCCTCCCAACCGCTGTGCCTCCTTTCCCCCTCTCCTGTGCCTCCTTTCCCACCCTGCTCCCTCCCATGTCTCCTTTCCCCCTCTCCCACCGCTGTGCCTCCTTTCCCCCTTTCCTGTGCCTCCTTTTCCCCTCTCCTGTGCCTCCTCTCTCCCTCAGCGTATTGCACATGTGTGATACCCGCTGAGCATTAGGCATGCAAAACCAGCAGCGCATTGCGCATACGCAATCGTATATAGTTGTTGTAATTGCGAGTTTGCGCATGCGCAAACCTGTAATTTGCAAACGTACTTGCAATTACGACAACTATTATATAATTGTACAACTGCTAAGGTTTGTTTCTCTGACTTATGTGCTAGAACAATATTTCTCAAACTAGTTAACCCATGAAGTACTCTTTCAGCTTATATACAGAAAAGGGAGGTTAACTATTCCAGCAAAAAAAGGAGGGAGCACTGGAAGGTAACTAGCGTACCTCCATGAACATTGTAAAGTGCAAACATTAGAAAGAGCAAAAAGATTCAACAGTTCCAAATTCTTTTGGTTTGGTAGACCATTTAAAAGTTGATTGTAGGTTTTGCTGAGAATTTAAATATTGCTAATAGTCTTGTAAATAACTGATGATTTTTTGCATGCCTCTTAATCATAATGCAGTATTCAACAAAAAAAGAAAAAATGGAGCGTACCCAAGGATCAACATAGTGTAAGATTTTAAAATAATATTTTCTTTTGACATGCAAAGTGAACACGTACAAAATGAAAATCATAAAAGTAGAATAATTATCTGATTAGTAGTCCATAGTGCTCTCAACAAACTTGCTGGAAATAACAAAAATGAGAAATATTCTTTTAAGATCCATCTAACTGTTGTAGCCCTCTAGCTATCATAGAAAAAATACTTTACCATAATCATAACTTTTGTATAATAATTACAGCACCATCACAGTTAAAAGCACTATAGCACTTTGCAAGAGCATATTTAATTTTGAGTAACTTTACTCAACTCTAATCAGATAGTTATTCTCATTTTATATGCTTTTAATTTTGTAAGTTTGCACGTCAAAATAAATATTTCCTTTTACAATCTTACAGTACCTTGCAAAGTATTCACCCCCCTTGGCATTTTTCATGTTTTGTTGCCTCACAACCTGGAATTAAAATGGATTGTTTGAGGATTTGCATCATTTTAATTTACAGAACATGCCCACAACTATGAAGTTTTTTTAGTGTGAAGCAAACAACAAATAGGACAAAATAACAGAAAAAGTAAATGTGCATAACTATTCACCCCCTAAAATCAATACTTTGTAGAGCCACCTTTTGTGGCAATCACAGCTGCAAGTCGGTTTGGATAAGTCTCTATGAGCTTGCCACATCTTACCACTGGGATTTTTGCCCATTCCTCCTTGCAAAACTGCTCCAGCTCCTTCAAGTTGGATGGCTTGCGCTTGTGAACAGCAATCTTTAAGTCTGACCACAGATTTTCTATTGGATTGAGGTCTGGGCTTTGACTAGGCCATTCCAACACATTTACATGTTTCCCCTTAAACCACTCAAGTGTTGCTTTAGCAGTGTGTTTGGGGTCATTGTCCTGCTGGAAGGTGAACCTCAGTCCTAGCCTGAAATCACGCACACAGTGGTACAGGTTTTGCTCAAGAATATCCCTGTATTTAGCACCATCCATCTTTCCCTCAACTCGTTTCCCAGTCCCGCCTGCAATATACTTTTTTCAACTGGGACACTACATGTGGAGGTTGCAGACCTAACACACCCACATATATGATATTTGGATGCATTCTATCCTTTCCACTCCTAAGAATAGGAGCTTTCCGATTGACTACATTGGAGACTCACCACAGACGTAAGGATTGCCCACAGATGTGTGATGATCTGAGGAGAGAGACCCCCTGATGTGCCATCCATACCTCATGTGTGGAGGTCACCAAATGTGAGTTTTTTACCTTCTTTCACTCATTATTGACTTTTACAAAGGATTATACCAGGTATTTTGCACTAGGAGGTGATGCCCCCTCCCCCTTTCACCTCCATAGTATAACTGAGACCACTGATGGATCATGGAGCTCTGCTCTAGATCATCAATTGTTTCTTATGTGCAGTGTGTGCCAGCTACGGGCTTAGGAAATGCTATGATTTTAAAATCTTCACAAAGAGGTACCAGAAGATTCAGCTTATCAGCATTTCTCCATCAAATGGACAACAAGCCCAGGTGGAAACTGGTTTGTTGAGGGAATCAAATAAAATTCCCAGATGACTGTAAAAACCTCAGCAGAAGATATATAATCAGGGAGCGAGTGTGTGGTCTGAGAGTGAAGTCAATCTGCTCCCCAAAGCAAACAGATATAATTACTTGAAAAAAAGATTGTGATAGAATAGCTAGTCAATGTTTAGAATTTCATTTAGCTGTGACATGTTTTACAAATCATAAAATGTATATTTTTTTCTTTGGTACAGGGATTAGTGTAATAACTCTTGCTTAAGACCATTTGAGCACGGGAAAATATCTGGAAACTGAATATAGTGTAATTTAGCTACCAATGCAGGTATTTCAGGCCTGGGAAAAAAAACACATACTGAATTGGTATGAAAGGATAAACAACTATAAATAAAGACTATACAATAGTATTTTTTCATTTATTTTGTACCTAGGAGAATTTAATGGGCATTACACCCAACTTAAACACATTAGATTATTTCATCCTGTTTCAGTGATAGTTGGCAGGGATAAGAATAGACAGACATTACTTTTCCTTAATAAAATCATAGTATCAGCTCTGCTGTTAGTGCAAAAAGTCAGTGAGTCTCAAAGGAAAAACATTGATCTAAAAGCCTTTTGCCATGCACGGCTCTTCATGTGTTTGCTGCTTACATTTTCTTCTTGAATAAGCATTGCTTAAAAATCAAAGTGCATCTTTAATGGGATGAAAGAAGGTTAAAGGGTGAAGCAGAAGTTTTATCCACACTCAATAAAAAAAAGTTACACAACTACAAATGACAAAGCACAAGATTCAAGTGAACCTGAGGTCAATAGTCATGCCCACCTAGAATTATTACAATGGCAGTACAGTTTATTCAGTGTCCTCACTAAGTACTTCATAGGAGACAGGTGTCTGTATAACATTGTGCAGATATATCATGAATATTCTCCTTACAGTAAAATAGCATGATTTCAAGATTTACTTTGACTGCCTGGGTAGATGAGCTTCAACAAAACAACAGGATTGATCACATTAGCTTCCTGGGCAGGCTAGCTAACAAAAAAACAAAACAAAAAAAACATGTTATATATTTTTGTCCATACACAGCTTCACACTGCATTAGATTCCCATTCTTAACATGAGATGCTAAACCCTGCAAAAAAATCCCTATAGGAAATGACAGAGATCAACAAAGCCCAGCTTCACACTAGTCTCATTAACTTTTACAAAAAGAAAAAATAATAAAATGAATTAATAAAAAAAAAAAGCCCTCATTAAAGCTCGTAATGTAGATCCTACCACAAACGCAAAACAGACCAGGAAATATCATACTGAAAAATATGGTAGCACACATGATTTCCCTAGGGAAGATGCTTGCAGGGGGTTAAAAATAAATGCTTGCACCATTAGATACCTTAGTGGGGATCTATGGATCCATTTTTTAACCCCCATCACTCGCCTGTGAAGTAATACTACCTAAAGTAAACATGATCAACTCCCTATACCCCCATCCTAGCCTATTGGGCTAAAAAGTGGCATAAAACTAACTTCTATCCAGCTGGCCCAAATAAGCGATAGGTTCCACCCATAACTCTTCTGAAATGGGTTTGGAACAGTCAAATTCCAGTGAAAGTATGCCTTTGTATCATCGTTGGCCTTTGGAAATAGGTCAATCCAAAAAAGAATAACATAAAATCCCTTTTGAACTAAACAAAAACCTAAATATATAAACTTTTAGAAGTGTCTCTCTCTCGTCTTACTCAAAGGGAAAAATTTATATTAATCAGTTACCCATAATTAAGTTATCAGCATTACCTCAAAGTTAATTTGACAATTTCCACAGTAATTGAGGACCAATGCTCCAAAATACACAATAGAGTAGGTCAAAAATGATTACTTGTTTAAAATAATAGTTCTTATTGCTGTAGGAGAAGAAAAAAAAAATTATCCTGACAAAAAATACACATTAATAATGGGTATTTTTTTTTATTTAAAAATACTGATTAGATTAATTTTCTTCTTTATGAAAAAGTAATTTGTGAACAGAAATTAAATTGCTTGGAAATAGGGTTCAAAAGGTCAATTTTAACATCAATGTCCTAATATAACGGACGTATGTACAACTAAAAAAAAACCTCAAGATAAGACTCCTAGGGAAGCTGTCAAATTCAATTTGCACTTGACAAATTGAATGCTTACACATTGTGAAAACGGCCATAAACATCACAGCTTCACCAAATCAGCCAGGAGAATCTGAGCAATACAAGAATGGGCTAATGCAGTTGCAGCCACCAACACAGATCACAAGGGCTAACTAAAGGAAGCACTATACCTGCTTATAAACCAGCATTACATGTATTTGTTTATTTTATTTAGAACTCTTATAGCAACTGATCTTTGGGAAACCAGTAAGAATGGGGGGGGGGGGGGGAGGGGGGTCGGGGGGGCTTTATCAGGAGTTACTTAAAGTGCCATTTACCTCACTGTAAGTGTTCTTCCTCATGTGAAAGAGAACAAGATTTTTAACACACAACAGTCCTATGTAAGTGATTTCAGCATTTCTTTCTCTGCACAGATGAATCTGTGAAGGGTTATCTCTTTTTTCTTTTGCTCACTGCACAGAGCTGTAGCTGTGGTCTGTCTGGGGGCTTGCCAGTGACACATGAAAAACAAAGATTTAATTTATTAATATATCAATATATATAGTAAAAAATGCAGCCATTTCAAAAACGCAAAATGTATTTCAACATGCTTTTAGGAAATCTTTAGAGTGGTGTGCTCCAAATTGTGCTGAATTATGTGGCCCTTTAACATTCTACATGTTCTTGTAAGGCTCTAAGAGGACGCTCAATGAAATAGATTCTTACATGTGAATGCTTATAATTGGTTATTAATCTCTATCCTCATTGGCTGTTCGTTTAGCCAATCAGGATAAGGAAAAACAGAGCCATTTAGTTGGTGAAAAGTGTAACTAATCAGAATTCATATTCTGTTAGGGTAAAATCTTAACCAATCAAAAATGGAGCAGTAGCTTCTCCTCTGAGAAGTCCATAAACAATCCGAGGATTTCAATTAATTTGCACAATTCTGTTATATAGCAGCATTTTTTTTTTTTTTAAAGAAGCGGTTCTTTGGGTAAGTTGAAGTGAGTATCCAGAGTCTTCAATCAAGACAGAAGAGGGGCAATTTCTTTAACCAACATGGATGTACCAGCTTAGGGCTGAAGATTGAGGACGAGAGCGTTGCAGATCATTCCTGGAAAATCATCCTAAGTGAGGGGGGATAACTAATCATTTATCCCTCCCCCTTACAGTTGTAATTTTATATTTTGATAATACCTGTTAACTTACTTTTAATGAATTTATTTTATTTGTAATATATTTTTATTTTTAATAGTAATATTTCTGTAACTAGGTAACGTTTCTTTCATTTGTATTTGTTTTTTTTATTTTATGAAATTGGTTTAGTGTAGGTAGTTAGGTTACCACAGAGGTTCCAATGGATCACCATGCTAAAAGAGATAATGTTAGGTGCCGTGGAGTGCTGTATAAAATACCATAGGGTCAGTAAGGAACTATAGGAGTTCATCTTAGGTGCCGTAGGGTTCCATAAGGACCTTCATTGTTATAGTGAGAAGTTCCTAGAGACTCATATATTGTTAATACGCCCTTGCCTCAAAGCACATGGGGTGCATGGAGGGAGTCCTAATGTCTTTTGGATGTTTACAGGTAACAGTGGAAACTTAGGCTCATAGGGGGCAGAGTATCAACCTTTTTAATGCATTCATTATATCATTTAACCCATTCCTTGCCATGGGAAGGACTTTAAAAGGAAATATAGAATGATCTGTAGTATTCTAATTTAGTCTACTGAGTTTCAGACGCAAAAGTCTCCTTCAGGAATACATAAGAGATTGTTAGCACATGTTACAACTAGAAAGAAACACGCCCCTGGGTACAAGTCACTCCATCCAAAACTTAAAAGTCAAAATACTCAAAGCAAAAATTAAAAACATCCAAGAGAGAAAAGCATTTGAAATAAAGATGATCACAGTCTTCAACACAAAAAATACAGGACTTAATATGGACTTGGGTTTTCTAACACATTATCAGAATTTCAAATGATTTTTTTCTTATACCATAACAGGCTGGCACTCTTAGTGAGAGGTTTGTCCAAAGGGAAAGATATCAGTGGGGACTACAGTGCTCTGTTTTTTCATATATATATTGATGTATGTGTGTGTATATATATATATATATATATATATATATATAATATATATATATAAATATATATATATATATATATAGTGATATCTCTGCTGCCACATTCAGGGTTCGTTCCCTTGTATCCGGCGCCACAATGGAGTACTCAGGAGCCCTTTATAAAATATCAGCAGTTGTATTTATTTTAATACAACCAAATAACATAAATGGTGCAAAACAAAAGCCTAGCTTTAAATTGAAGCACTGACTACCTCTTGGATGAAGTTCCCTCACTGTGCAAGATAAATCAAAGTCAAGTCTTTTCAGCTAACTGGATTTCAAGTCTCCCTTGTAGCAGGGGATTTCTACTGCAGTGTATTTTTACAGTTAAACCATAGATTGGCCCTTTTATGGAGCCAATCAATGGTTCCTCACATCCCCACCTGGTGGAGATGTGAGGAAGCATGGGTTGGCTCCATAAAAGGTGGTGGGGAGGGATATGTCCAAGAGCTATATTTTTCCCCTTATATATAAACTGTAACTAAAAAACAAAATCAAATTAGGAGGGTGAGACTAAAGGAAACCTGATGGAGGGGACACCGAGCAGAATACACCATCTACAGCCCACTGGGAGACAAACACATCCATTGCCCCAGTGGACAAAGCCAGGTGGTACTCTGCCCGGACATGGGAGCGCACCAGTGCCGGGAACATGGCCTAAAGGTGATAATGGAACCCTCTCTATCAAACACTGCTTCCTGGACTTATATATATCCAGCTTGGCTAATGCCAGGAGCAGGTTGACGAGGAGGTTCCTGGCCCTATCGCCCCGGGACACCCAAAAATAAATATGTGGGGGGAGAAATGCAGCCAGAACTGTAAGAGGCCCCTCAAAAATGACCTGAGGGGCTGCAGTCTGGCACAACTAAAATAAATATGACACACAGACTCTCCCTTGCCACAAAATGGACAAGTGGAGGGGGTGTCTATTTAATTAGCTACATACTCTCTCGTGCTCAGTGCACCATGGAGCACTCTCCAACTCAAGTCCCTGGTCGGTTGTGGAACTAAGGTAGAATAAAGTTCACTCCACCGGGGCCCTATTGCCCTCGTCAGCTGGTAGGACAAGCCTCCAGATGGTATCGGGACGGGTCACGAGGGCAAGGAAGTGCACTGTATGGAGAAAAAGAGAATACAAGCTCTTCTTCTGCATGCCACGAAAGCATGCCAAGGCTATGTCCCTCAACCTTGAGAGGCTGGGGACAGGAGGAGCCTGAGGGGAAACAAGGGGATTGTGTCCAGTGCAAACAGCCCCGTGAAGGAAGGTGCAAGAGTGTGGGGGAAATGGCATTCTTAATCTCCTGGAGCAAGCGCCCTGGCACTGTGGGCGTCACATATCCCAAACAGAGAGCAAGGTCCTGGGGTGACACCCAATCCGAATGCTCGTAATCCAGGAGATCCACAGCTCGTGTCAACCGTGCCTGACTAAGGCGGCGGATGATACTGGGGGACTGTAACAACGGAGCCCCTACTGCTGGATTATATTATAGGGGCTCCGTAAATATTTCATCTCCCAAAGGCACGATTTGCCTGGTCAAAGAGACCATGCTCCAGGCCTTGAGGGTTTCCTGGTAGTATGCCGGCAACACCGAGAGGTCTCTCCCAAACCCCCCGGGCCTGATAGGAAATAATTGCTGGTCATGCGCAACTGGTGATAAAAACTGGACGCCAGTGTGCACCACTGCAGAGAGGGATCTGCATATAGGTTTCTCTGCAGGTACTGAAGGCGGACAACTGGGAGCACACACATACCAATCCCTGCCTACCCTCCACCAAAGGCAGACTTCCCACACCCGCAGAGACCCAATGCTTTCCCATCCAGAGGAAATCTGACTCCTCTGGATGTTGCTGACAAACTCGGGGGTCGGACTCAGACGATGCCAGATCTGAGAAACAACCAGCTGATTTATCACTAGAGTCCGCCCCCTAAGGGAAAGCATTTTTGCTAGACCTCTCCATTGTCCCAGACTAGAGAGGATACTGTCCTCTAGCTCCCTCCAGTTGTCTGGGACGGAAGCATCCGCAGCAGACAGGTAGACCCCCAGATATTTCATGACATCTGCCTCCCACGAGATGTTACGGAATGTGGGAGGCAAAGAGTCCACCTGTATAGAACCCTCTATAAGGCCTGTGCATTTGGACCAGTTGATCTGAGCAAAGGAGGCAGCTGAATATACCTCCTGGCACTCTTTTGCCAGCTCAAGATCAACTGGGTCCTGGGTCACGAGGATCACATCATCAGCATAGGCTGAAAGGACGATCTGCATGTCTGGCTCCCTAAGAACCAGCCCCTTGAGGCTTTTCATCAACAGGTAGAGGAAAGGCTCGATGGCCAGTTCATATAACTGTCCAGACAAGGGACATCCTTGACGTACCCCTCGTACAAATACCAAAGGTGCTGTTAGGGACCAATTGATTTTAAGTAAAAACTCTGCAGAGGCGAACAGCGTTGTTATATAGCCTACAAATTGTAGGCCAAAGCTGTACGCCTGCAGAGTGGCTATGAGGTATCCATGGTCCACCCTGTCAAACGCCTTTTCTTGATCTAGGGAGAGAAAGGCGAGTGACAAACCAGTCCTGCAAGAGTATTGCAGGAGATCCCGGACAAGAAAGATACTATCAAAGATAGTCCGGCCCGGGATCGCATAGGACTGGTCAGGGTAAACCAATTCTGCCAGCACAGATCCAAGCCTACGCGAAATGGCTTTCGCTATCTTATAATCTGTGCTGAGCAGTGAGACCGGTCGGCAGTTCTTAATAAGGCGGAGATCCCCCTTTTTGGGCAGCAGGGCAACTACTGCCCTGCGACAAGACAGGGGCATCTCCAAGGACCAGATGGAAATCAGGTCCCAGAGTCTCCCAGTCAGACTGTCCAGTCCCGGAGATTTCTCACAGGACATGGATAGGAGGGCTTCAGAGAGCTCTTGAAAATATATTGGCATATCAAACAGCTCCATTACACCCTCACTGACTGTGGGGAGCCCTCCCATAGCACCCTGCAGGCGTCTGGAGAAATAGGATCCGGAGAATAAAGATCTTTATAAAAAAAAATGGTCTCTGTCCCGGATACTCTTCCGATCTGTAAGGGGGGACCCGTCTTCATCTAGAAGACAGGTGATGTGTCTACTATCGCCTCCCTTTGTCTCCAGTGAGTAGAAAAGGGGCGAGCCCCGGTCAAAATCTGTAAGAAAACCTAAGCGGCTACACACATATGCCACCTTGGCCTGGTGTCGTTCCAGGTCACAGAGGACACCTTTCCTCTCTACATACTCCCTCTGCAGGGATTGGTCCCTACAAGTGAACAGCCTCCGCTCTAGATGGAGAACCTCCCCCCGGAGTGACTCCAGCTCAGCTTCGCGTTGCCCACTTGCACCAGTCGCAAATTAACCTTGCCCACGTTCCACCACTGTTTTAATGTGGCAAAGTCCTCTTGCAACCCCTCCAGTCCGTCCAAAACTCCTGGATCAATGTCACAAGCCCCTGATCCTTCAAAGCATTGTTGAAGTTCCAATAGGCGGCTTGTGGCGTTGTTGACGTTAGCGGCACTGTCACAGACACATAGTTGAAGTCTGTGAATAGAGCCAGCCTAATGGCACAAGAACCGGCTTGTGACATATAACGACTAGATATATATAGTCCATCGATCCGAGAGTGGGTCACCAGACCGGCTCTCACCCGGATGTACAGTGGATATAAAAAGTCTACACACCCTTGTTAAAATGGCAGGTTTCTGTGCTGTAAAAAAATTAGACAAAGATAAATCATTTCAGAACTTTTTCCACCTTTAATGTGACCTATAAACTGTACAATTCAATTGAAAAACAAACTGAAATCTTTTAGATGGAGGGAAGAAAAAGAAAAATAATGTGGTTGCATAAGTCTGCACACCCTCTTATAACTGGGGATGTAGCTGTGTTCAGAATTAAGCAATCACATTTCACATCGTTTTAAATAGGAGTCAGCATACACCTGCCATAATTTAAAGTGCCTCTGATTAACCCCAAATAAAGTTCAACTGCTCTAGTTGGTCTTTCCTGAAATTTTCTTAGTCCCATCCCACACCAAAAGCCATGGTCCACAGAGAGCTTCCAAAGCATCAGAGGGATCTCATTGTTAAAAGGTATCAGTCAGGAGAAGGGTACAAAAGAATTTCCAAGGCATTAGATATACCATGGAACACAGTGAAGACAGTCATCATCAAGTGGAGAAAATATGGCACAACAGTGACATTACCAAAAACTGGAGCTCCCTCCAAAATTGATGAAAAGACGAGAAGAAAACTGGTCTGGGAGGCTACCAAGAGGCCTACAGCAACATTAAAGGAGCTGCAGGAATATCTGGCAAGTACTGGCTGTGTGGTACATGTGACAACAATCTCCCGTATTCTTCATATGTCTGGGCTATGGGGTAGAGTGGCAAGACGAAAGCCTTTTCTTACGAAGAAAAACATCCAAGCCAGGCTACATTTTGCAAAAACACATCTGAAGTCTCCCAAAAGCATGTGGGAAAAGGTGTTATGGTCTGATGAAACCAAGGTTGAACTTTTTGGCCCTGAATTCCAAAAGATATGTTTGGTGCAAAAACAACACTGGACATCACCAAAAGAACACCATACCCACAGTGAAGCATGGTGGTGGCAGCATCATGCTTTGGGGCTGTTTTTCTTCAGCTGGAACTGGGGCCTTAGTTAAATTAGAGGGAATTATGAACAGTTACAAATTCCAGTCAATATTGGCACAAAACCTTCAAGCTTCTGCTAGAAAACTGAACATGAAGAGGAACTTCATCTTTCAGCATGACAACGACCCAAAGCATACATCCAAATCAACAAAGGAATGGCTTCACCAGAAGAAGATTACATTTTTGGAATGGCCCAGCCAGCGCCCGGACATGAATCAGATTGAAAATCTGTGGGGTGATCTGAAGAGGGCTGTGCACAGGAGATGCCCTCGCAATCTGACAGATTTGGAGTGTTTTTGCAAAGAAGAGTGGGCAAATCTTGCCAAGTCAAAATGTGCCATGCTGATACACTCATACCCAAAAAGACTGAGTGCTGTAATAAAATCAAAAGGTGCTTCAACAAAGTATTAGTTTAAGGGTGTGCATACTTATGCAACCATATTATTTTATTTTTATATTTTTTCTTCCCTCTACCTAAAAGATTTCAGTTTGCTCTTCAATTGAGTTGTACAGTTTATAGGTCACATTAAAAAGATGGAAACATTTCTGAAATTTATCTTTGTCTAATTTTTTTAAAGCACAGAAACCTGACATTTTAACAGGGGTGGGTAGACTTTTTATATCCACTGTAGAGGAAGCCGTCTGATGCCCCTGGGTTCTGTTTTCGCCAGACATCCTCTAAGGAGAAGCGGGTGATGAGTTCCCGCATGGCTGAAGCAAAAAGCGGGTAAGGCTCTGGACTATTTCGGTCCAGAGAGTCGAGAGTACAGTTAAAATCCCCACCGAGAACCAAACACTCATCTGCGTCAACCGTCTCTAAGAAGTGGGACAGTCTGGCTAAGAACCTCACTCTCTCGGGCCCTTAAGCAGGGGCATATACATTAACTAGGTTCATTACGCTAGCCTGCTCTCGGACCGGAGGTGGATTAGACGGCCTGGGATAACAGCCTTCACAAGCAGCAGCTCTGGCTGAAAAGACTCTGAGAACAGGGTCACCACTCCACACGACGTCGATGTGAAATGGCTGAAAAAGGCCCTGCCTCTCCTCTCCAGTTGCCACGAGGCCTCAGCCTCTGAAGTGGATATGCTCCGCAGTCCCAGAATTCTTGGGACTATTGCTGACCTCTAGATATAGCTTGAGAGAGTGGAGAATAAACTACATATTACTCCACTTTCTCAAGGCCAGCTGCACCCTCCTTTTCTTTTGCCCATGAAGGGTGCTCTCAAGGAATTGAGCCAATTCCTTTGCAGGAATAACCCACTTAGAAACTGATGTCCCCTCTTGTTGATCACCCATGGGCTCCTTTTGGCTGAGGGCTTTTACCCCATCCTCCCCTGCTGGGGTCGGTTTCCTCAGCTTCATTCTAAGTGACGCCCTCTTAGATGATATAGAAGGAATACCTTTAGCACCCTTCACGCTAAATAGTGGACCCTGAGATTACTGTTTCACCCCTGCAGCTTCAGTGGTGCATTAAGGGGTAGCTGGCTGCACAGCAGTGGGTGGTATGGCTTTATCAGTGGAAGCCTTGGAGGCTTTATATGCCTCCTCTGCCATTTCCACTGCTGCTTGCTCAGCTTGGATTGCACTGATGTTAGGGTCAGTGGAAAGCTGAGGAGGGTTGACAGGCTCCCCCATGATATTAACAGGAAAGCCTGCCTTATGACCCTCCCCCATATTCACTTCCCCTGGTGCCACATCCCCCTGACAGACAAATCTATTGGGTCCTGAATGGGGGTGAGGCCTATATTCCCCCCTCCGGTAGTGACTCAGGCTTTGTTAGAGCCCCAGGCTGAGGTATGTCACTGGAGAGTGATACCGGAGAAGGAGACAGACTGGTGCCTCCAAAGCTCAGCACTTCAGGGACACTGGCCAGCTATTCAGCAGGGGCTTTACTGGGGCCCCCCCTCATAGGCCAGAGGCAGAACCTGATGTTTCTTTTCCACCCCTGACTCACTTGGGAGACCCTCTTGCCCCTGCTTTTCCTCCAGACCCTTATCCACATTATCCCCTTTTAGGTCTGGAGGGAGAGGTGTGTGGTCTGGCACCGGATGGCTGAGTGTAATAACCGGGCCAGACAATGCCACCGGATGAGGAAAAGATGTTTTACTGTTCTTTTTGCTTTTGGAGAGAAGTGTTCCAAAATAGAGCACCTCCCACTTTTCAGCTGCCTCCCTGTTGGTCTTAAGTGTCCTCTTCCTGGGGACGTCACTCCTGGAAGTGGAGCTGTCACCAACTGCCTCCCCTGCAGAGGGGTTATTATCCCTCTGCTTATCCTGTGCCCCCACACTAACTGATGTTTTTATTTTGGGGGCAGAAATGGACTTTGGGGAAACAGCCGTGACACTGGGAGGACCGGGGACATTCTTCCCCTTCTTACCTGTGTCTGCAGTTTTGCTGGAGACCGCAGACACAGATGGCTTTTGTGGGGAAGGGGGCTTGGAGGCCGTGGTG
Source organism: Discoglossus pictus (assembly GCA_027410445.1). NCBI lineage: Eukaryota > Metazoa > Chordata > Amphibia > Anura > Alytidae > Discoglossus > Discoglossus pictus. The sequence continues at coordinate 234,360,938 of CM050164.1, read as the reverse complement.
GTGATATGAGGAGCGGCCTCCTTACCTGAGGTTTCTGGGGGGGGGGGGGGCTATGGCCCTTGAGGTCTCAGCGGGGATGGGTGCTATACTAGTGGAGGTGCTATTTGCTGGGGCTGGGACAGGATGTTTAACATTAGGGCATTTCGTACGTGTGTGTCCCAGCCCCTTGCAAAGATAACATTGCACCTCCGTAGTGCTGTAAAATACTCAGAACACCCTCAAATGGTACCCCAAAAGAACCCTCAATGTTAGCTGTGCCCCTGGACAGGCACATTTGTACCTGCCTCTTGAAAGAGAGCACATGTCTTCGTGCGCTCTCTCTGCACCCCAGGGGAAGTTTTATAATAGGTGTTTTTATTTCCCCTAGGGCTTGCAGCTGGGGGCGCAGGAGGGAGTCTGGTAGGAAGGGGGGCACATTTGAGAGTGTAACTTTAGTGCCCAACCCTTCCAGGGGTTCAATTGGGACATATAATCCCCCCACTGTGATGCCCCTCTGTATGAGTGTGTGAGCAGCAGCCAGCGTACGGGTAAAGAAGACAGCTTTCCCGTATATTTTGCTGGCTGCTACTAAAACAGAAGGGGTGATGACATTAGCTGCAGCACACAGATAATTCTCAATACTATAAACCCAAGTCATCTGACACTTAACCCAATGCTTCCTGGTGATTCTACCCTCAGCCTCAGCAATGGTATTGCTGGGGCTAATAGACTTGTGACCACATATTAGTCACAGGGGTAGCTCTACTGGCAGAAGGTGTTTTTCCACCAGGAGTTGGGGTTGTCTTATCTGTCTGGGGCCTATGCTGTGCAGTGGTGCAGCTTGGATTTTAAGGGGCCATTATTCCCCCTTTTGGCCCCTGAGGCTTCTTAGGTTCCTTATCCCTCATGTTTAAACCTGTTTTTGTTTGTTTACTCATTTTATTAATTTTTATTTTAGTTTTTTTGTTTTATGATTTGTATTGTTTTTCTAAGAAAAAAGTGCAAAAATATAACAAAACAAAAAAGAGGGAGAGAGACTTTTGGTGTTATCTGGCAGTGGAAGGGTTAACAGCTGGTAACAAGCTGCCTGATTGCAGCTAACACAGAGGTTGTATACAAAGAGAGTATCTTTCCCTTACTTTCTTTCTAGATTTTTCCTTTCTAACTTTCTCTCTCCTTGCAAACTTTCTATCTTATTAGCCCCTATGTGTTTCTGTGTAAGGTCTTAAGCAGTCTTTTTATAAAACTTTTAAATATTTCCCCCTCCACTGCCCACAAGGTTCTTTTCCTCTCTCGCTAAAAACACAAAACCCAACACCAAACAAAAGAACTAAACAAAACCTGAAAACTTAAAAAAATAATTTCAAATAAAAGCTCCAGGAGTGAAGTTGCAGTGCTAGGGGAGGGGTCTCCCAGAAAACTGAAAATGTAATTAAACTAAGAAAACCACATCAAAAACTCCCAAAAACTAATAGCACCATGCACAAAGTGCTTTTAAACAAAAAGGTGAAAAAAGAAAACTGTTTGTTGAGGTACTAAGGCGCTAAAAAGCCTTGTTTGGAGAGCCAAGGTATGCACACAACATGCTCTTGAGTCCTCTGTCTAGCTCAGACTGAGCTCTCTCAGTTGGGTGTGAATCAGACCTTTAAAGGTGGAACCCAGCTGGGCTTGATTAGTCTGCCGTGTTAACTTTGTCATTCCCTAGTGGACACAGGGCTCTGCTCAGTCTGTCTCCGACGTATACTCCTTCATTGACTATGTTACAATATATATATATATATATATATATATATATATATATATATATATATATATATATATATATATATATAGAAAATAAATAGTACATCTGTGTTGACATTTGAATGTCTAAAGCAAGTAAAAAAAAAACCTGCTTCCAGCTCAGAGTTCCGAGAAAAACAGTTATTACACTGCATTCTGGGAAGTTGAGCTGGGACACACAAATGTGGCCACAAATGCTTCGCTCTTCATTCCGTAGCCATCATCAAACATGGCTTCCTTTAAGCTTATGCATGCTGTATTACACAGCTTTAATGCAAAGCCAAGGTTGGAATAAACACAGGCTGAGTATCCAATCCATGTACAGCTGTTTCAAGCTTACTGGCTATCATCAGCATGGAGCGGGATCTCAGTCTGTGTTGTGGAAATTATGAGTAGGTAGTTCACCACAATATATATATATTAATAATTACGAAATTACTAGATTACTGGACATTCACAGCTGTATATATATATATATATATATATATACACACACATATACATACATACATATTACACCACACACACACTTTAGGTGAGATTTGATGGCTCACAGGGGGAGGCCAGTCTCTTTTTAAGTATCACACCGAGGCTACTAAAGTTAAAACAAAGCAAAAAGAACAAATCCAATCATTAAGTATTGTGTATTTTAACTTAAGAGATACATTTGAAATTGCAAAATCATTAATTATAGATGTAGAGAAACGTTAATAAAAAAATATATATATATGCTACACAGCAGTTACCAAGTGATTTTAAAATGCATAATGCATTTGTGCACAGAATTAGAGCCAGGGACTACTTAGGATTGATTGTGTTTGAGCTTTTCATTGCTTCCTTTGTAAAGAGAAACAATCATTTATAAGGTTAAGTTGAAAAATAAAACGCTAAGTGGTTTAAGCTATCATATGCAACATAAAATGTCTACAAAATAGATCTTGCAGAGTAAGCCAATACTTGTGCAAAATACTATCAATGAATACCCTATTTAAATGATCTAATAACCAGTTAGGCCATAGGCATATCAATAATTAAAATAAAAAAGGCTCCTAAAAATCTACAAAATAGCATACAATAGCCATATACTACTAACGTTTACACTTACAATGACCGCTTTATCAGCATGATTGAGTATCCACAATGAAAGTAAATACTATTGATTTATGCTTAGTATAGCACAGAATATTTATCATCTTTCTATCTAAAACGACACTAAAATAATGCATTTTCCATAAAGGGATGTTTTAACAAATCCCAGTAAGGTGCACTATCACAAAACACATCAACCTATCACACACATTTTGCCTCCTGATATCACATTCAGTCTTAATATACACACAACTAATATCCTTCTATACCTCATCCTTACCCTTAGTTTGTGAGCTTGCAAGTTTTCTGTCTTATTAAGTGCTTTACAGAAAGAATTGTGTACAGTTGGTTTTAAGCTCAAAAACAAATAATAAATATATATTAAATATAAATATATACATACATACATACATACACCTCATTTAACACTAATCCTTTTCACACTGATTCGATATAAAGCTGTTTTTGCCTGACATATCCCCCATCCTATATAATAGTTATTTCCCAAAACATCCCGGAATAACACTGATTCAATGCTTGTGTATCATTCCAAAACACCAAGAGCCGTAAAAGGATTTTTAAAAGTGAATTTACCTGCGATTTACTCTATCTTAAAGCTGACCCAGTTTAACATGGTTTTGTTTAGCACTTGGTCTTCTAGGAACGCATCTACAGTGTTAAACGCGGTACGATTTTATTGAAGTAGGAAAAAAGCTTAATGCAAGGACCTCCAAAGTAGTATTTTCCAAGATACTAGCAGTGCCACGAGTTAGCCAAGTGGGCAGAAGGAGCTTAGGGAGGATAATGCGTGGCTAAAAAAAAATGGTGCACAAAGGAAGGTTTTGGGTTTATAGAGCACTAGGCTGACTTCTCACTTTGGTGCAATCTCTATAGCAGGGATGTATTGCACATTAGAAGTTTTTAAATTGTTAGACAGGTGGAGAGACTAGATGGAAGTAATGGGGTAGAAAATGTAGGGGGGGTAAGGGATGAATTAACTACTCATGGGGCAGGAGAAGGGGGAGGGTTCGTATAGTCAATAGGGTGGTATTGTGAAGTAACTTAATTGCAGAGTCATAGCCACATAATGTGTAGGCTTGCAAATGCCAAAAGCTTGCCAGGGAAAATGGGTGAGCTAGAATTATTAGCATTAAATGAGAAATGGGACTTAATATGCATTAATGAAACATGGTGGGAGATTCATTACTGGACTGTAAATCTGGATGGTTAGAACCTATTTCGGAAAGATAGCGTAATGGTAGAAGAGGAGGAGGGATTTGTCTATGTTAAGCCTGAATGTAAGCCTTTAGTCAGAGAAGATATTTATGTCGGAAGTAGGGATAATGTTGAATCCTTGTGGGTTGAGTTAAATAGTGGAGGGAAAAAATTCTAAAATAATAATGGTAGAAGTATGCTATAAACCCCAATTATAATTGAAAGTGAGAAACTGCAATTGTCACAGATTGTAAATTCACCTAAGCATGGTCAAGTTCTAATAATGGGAGATTTTAACTATCCTGAAATTAATTGGATGAATGAGACCAGCAGTTCAGTGAAGGGGAGCAGGTTCATGAGTACACTCAGATATCATTATATGGCCTGGTTCTACAAGAACCTACAAGAAATTAGGCTATCTTGGACTTGTAGTAATCACAAATAATATTGATATAGTATAAAATGTTGAAATAAAATAACCTTTGGGAAACCGTGATCACAAAACAGTCTCATGAGACAGTTCAAAAAACAAAATTATAAGGGGCCACCAACAAAAAGGGCAGATTCTAATGGCTTTAATGTAAGCCTCACTTCTGTAGTGTAGACATTTCAATTATTTATTCTGGCTAGCTGGAGATTAAAGGGGCTAACAACTTAGAGAAAGTTGACAGAGCAAGGGAGGAAAGGTGATTAGCAGATGCCCCCTGCCAGTACAGGAGGAAAAGAAAGTAAATACCTCATATGGGCCAGAGGTCATCAGAGACTCTTATCTTTGATGGAGGTGAGAAAAATGGAGCTTGGGGAGCGACTAATAGAATGTATTGGTTGTGATCCTGAGATAAATATGAGCTGACCTTGACAATAAATTCATTCAGTCTGAATATACATCATTTTAAGTGTATTATTTTTTTCTGCATTGCGGTTATTGATGCTGCATCTCATTGACTAGAGTTACAGTCGGTGACTCTGCAGTCCTGCAATCTTGGTTCTGGTGGTTCATTGGTTCTGTGTGGTGGTGACTAAATACTAGTCTGGGTGTATCCCTGCTTTAAGGGGTATCTACAATAACCCACACAAGCCGATGGGTGGGTCAAAACCAGGTTCTGAACAAGCCCAATTGAAGTAGCGGTCGTGGCAGCTGGTAGGCAGTGGTGAGATCCCTGTAACAGAAAAAGCAGTCTAGATATGACATCATGTCACATGCGGACCTCAGGGACCTGTTCTGGGAAAGAGGACTTGGTAGTAGCCATGGTTCTGCTAAGGCTGAGATGATCCAAAAGCTCTTGTTAGATGATGAGATGCACCGGGTAGAGGAAAGGCTGCAGAAGGTGGAGGAAAGGCTGCAGGTAGAGGAGGGTGAGCAAGCTGCAAACAGAAGTGGCGAAATCAGAGGAGAAAGAAATTTGTAAGCGCTTTCAGAAATGGGAGGCCATGATACCAAGCCTGCTAATCGCCCTGTGGACCCAGAACAGCCAAGAGGTCCAGCAAGAGTATCAACAGAAGGGTACCTGCCTGGCATCCAGTCCTAACGAAGTAAGAGATCCTATAGCAGACAAGCTAAATACAGCATATGGCAGTTTTAAACCCATATGGGAAGAAAAGGGAGATATAGATGGGTTTCTCCAAGACTTTGAGCAACAATGTGACTTGCATCAGATACCAGAAGCCGAGTGGATTAGGCTTCTGGTTAGTAAGCTCAGTGGAAAAACAAGTGAAGCCTCCTGGGTTATCCCAAAGGGACAGCAAACATATGAGGAGGTGAAAAAGATACTGTTGGCCAGATATGCAGTGACCACCGAAACCTATATGCAAAGGTTCCATACACTGACCAGGGGTGCTGGGGACACATACGCTGAAGTCATCTACAGGATGAGACATGCCTGCCAGAGCTGGTGGAAGGGGAAGGAGGTTACCACCTTGGAGGAGGCGATGGATGTAATATTATTGGAACAATTGTATTTAATCTGCCCGACAGGGTTAAGGGCTTGGGTCCAGGATCGGAAACCTGTCACAGGAGAGGAGGCTGCTCGTCTGGCAGATCATTTTGTGGCCATTCAAGGTGAGACCGGGAGTAAGGGCTCCAGCAACAATACCAAAGGGGACACCCAGGACCGATGCCCCTCGCCTTGCAGTCACCCGCCCTAGCCCTGCTGTTCTGCAAGATGATGACAGCCCTAGGGGACCCAAAGTAGTGGACCCTCGACCAAGAGAACTTAATAGACCTTGCGCCACCATCAGGAGCAGGACAGGTTTGGAGTCCAATCATGGTCATCAACCAGGGCACATGAAAAGAGAATGCCCTAATATGCCTTGCAGGAAGGAAGGCAAGCCCACTAAAACAGGCAACTATCTTGGGGAGTGGGGCGTGCCTGCCAAAGAGCCTGGAGTGACCCAGACCAGACTGAATTCTACACCAACATTCATGCTATACACAATGGTTCAGAGGACAACAGTAGCCAGCACTTCCCGTCAGTATTGGTTAAGGGAAAGGAGACCCACGGTTTCAGAATAAAGGGGCTGCAGTGACATCCAGATGTAGTACCCCGCATTGCAATCCTCCCCAAGACCATGGAGGTCAAACATTTACAATCCCAGTTGCCCACTTGCAGTTGGATTTGGGGCACCTGGAGAGTTGTTATTTTGCGGATGTGACCAGACCCCAAGCCGCCAAGGTTGCCATGAGTGAGCCAGGAGAGGAGGATGAGACTGGGCTAATGGAACTTGGGGTAAGTCTGTCACCTGCTGGGACACCAGGGCGGAGTGGGCCAGAGTAGAGGAGCTGAAAGTAGAGTTAAAAGAAAATGGGACCTTGGCTGGGGCTAGGAAAAGGGCTGACAAGTAAGAAAAGGGTCCCGAGGGAGAGGAGTATGTATGGGAAGAGGGATTACTGTACATACCAAAGGCGCAAGGGGAGGGGGTTAGAGAAGTTAAGAAACCAATGGTTGTTCCCCAGAAGTTCAGGGGCAGATTGCTAGAGATAACCCACAAGGTACTCCTAGGTGATCATATGGGGGTGAAGAAGACACGGAATCACCTTACCAGGGTGTACTATTAGCCGGGCCTTAACAGGGATGTTACTACCTACTGTAACTCCTGTGATGCCTGCCAGAGATATGGTAGGTTAGGGAGATGTACCCGCGTCCCTCTTCAACCCTTACCAGTAATGGATATTCAGTTTCCCCTAGCTAGAAGTAGCAAGACCGGGAAGAAGTTCATTCTAACCACAGTGGACTATGCTACCCAGTATCCTGAGCCTGTTCCATTGGCTACCATTTTGGCCACTGAGATCACAGAGGCTCTATTGAGAGTGTTCTCTATGATGTTGTTTCCTAAAGAAACACGGTCAGACAGGGGCACCCAGTTTATGGCCAGTGTAACCCAATAGCTATGGACATTATGTGATATCTTCCCCCTATTACCCTCAAACCAATGGCTACGTGAGAGGTTCATTTGTACCCTTAAGAGACTGCTCTGTACTTTCACAGAGCAAGAGAAAGATTGGGAGCGTCTACTCCCCTTCCTTCTATTTGCATAGAGTACCACAAGAGTCCACAGGGTTCTCTCCCTTTAAACTGATGTATGGTAGAAAGATAAAGGGACCCTTGAACGTGATGAGAGAAGCATGGGAAGGTGACTATGGGCAGAATCAGGAGTCAGTGGTTTCATACGTTCTAGCTTTCATGGAGAAAATGTCCATGTCAATTGGTATGGTTAGGGACATGCCGGAGGTACAAGCCAAGAACAGAAAATATTATGATAGTGGTACAAAGGAAAGGGAACTGGATGTAGACCAAGAGATATTAATGCTTCTACTCCCAACCCAAGATTAGCTCCAAGCCACTTGGGAAGGGCCCTACCCCATTATTAAGAAACTGAACCCTCACACATATGTAGTAATTGCCGACCCCTCTAGGAAGATTACTAGAGTGGAACATATAAATTGGTTAAAAGAGTATCATAAGAGACCCCAAAATCTGTTACTTAAAGTGACCCAGAAGAGGGAGTTTTACCTGAACGCTTAGCTCCAGCCAGGCCCAACACTCAAATAGAGGTGGTAGAGCAGTCTGGAAATTTAAGTCCCACATACAAAAGACAGTTGGTGGATACCATTACCCCATACCAGGCTCTGTTCTCCACTAGCCCGGGTGTACCCCCTAGCTGTACATGAGGTCTTGACAGAAGGTTGCACCCCTCTGAAGCAAACTTTCTATAATGTCCCAGAAGCAGCGAGGGCTAGCATCTCTGATGAGCTGAGGGAGATGTTACGATTAGGGGTGATTGAGCATACTAGTAGCCCCTGGGCTTCCCCAATAGTGCTGGTACCTAAAAAAGATGGAATCACTTGTTTCTGTGAGAACTAGCATAAACTTAACCGACTAAAAACTATGCTTACCCTATTTCACACATGGATGAGTTGTTGGACTGTCTGGGTTCTGCTAAGTACCTCACCACGCTGGACCTCTCCAAGGGGTACTGGTAAATTCCCCTGGCGGAGGCAGCCAGAGAGAAGTCAGCCATCATCACAGCTTTTGGTCTATAGCAGTTAAAGGTAATGCCATTTGGAAAGAAGAATGCCCCTTCAACCTTTCAAAGATTAGTAGACCGATTGTTACAAGGGCAACAGGGGTATGCTCAAGCTTACCAAGATGACATCACCATATTTAATAATACCTGGGAGGATCACCTCAAGCATATTAGAAGCATACTAGATACTATTAGCGGAGCCAAACTGACCATTCATCCTGACAAGGCCAGGGCAGAGGTACAATACCTAGGGCACTGGGTGGGTAGTGGGCAGCTTAGACCAGAACAGCCAAAGTATAGGTAATACCTGCATGGCTCACCCTCAAACTATGAAGCAGGTGATGACTTACCTGGGAAACACAGGGTATTAGAGACAGTTCATTTCATGTTACAGTGCCACTGTCAAGCCTTTGACAGACTTGATCCAGAAGATGCACAGGATGATCAAATGGTCCGCTGCCAGTGAAAAACTTTCAGAGCCCGGAAAGAGCCTCTCACCTGATCCCCTGTTTTGGCTACCCTGGACTGCACCAGACCCTTTATTGTGCAGACAGATGCCTCCACTTTTGGACTAGGAGCAGTCTTCAATCAGAAGGATGAGCAGGGAATAGAGCATCCTATAGCCTCCCACAGTAGGAAGATGCTGCCAAGAGAAGTAGCATATGCAGCAATGGGAAATTAAGTGTTTGGCTGTGGTATGTGCCCTAAAGAAATTACAGCATTATATGTACCATCGGGAATTCACAGTAGTGACTGATCACAACCTCTTATGTTGGCTAAACAAAATGGCAAGTGATAAATGCAGACATTTGAGATGGAGCCTGGCCCTACAGACTTTCAATTTGGGCATACAGCATCGCCGGGACAGAGTCCATCAAAATGCAAATGGACTCGAGACAAATAAGCACAGTATAGCTAGAAAGCCACCTGAACAAGATGAATTCCTAGTCTACACTAGCAAAAGGGGAGGGAGGTGTCACATTCAGGAGGGCCCACTGGACTTTTGGTCATTGTTGAAATTGGGGGGGGGGGGGGGGGGGGGGGAGCTGGATTAACATGGACTGGTATTGCCCTGTTGGCATGAGGTGGTCAATATGGCCTGGGGTATGATTTGTAATGTTAAGTATGAGAATGCCCATAGCATATCTAGTATCAAAACGCTTCATTTTCCCCAGGAAGTTTAATGGAGTGCATTACTGGGTTCTCTGGGGAAAGATGGGTCCAGTTATGGGTTACCTGATTGTGGGCAGATTAAGGGTTGGCACTATACAGGTAGGGAGGAAGATGAACAATAAAGGAAGCCTGGTCTGGGTGTATCCATGCTTTCAGGGGTATCTACAATAACCTACACAAGCCGCTGGGTGGGTCAGAACTAGGTTCTGGCCAACCCCGATTGAAGAAGAGCTCGTGACACTAGGTTTCCTCTGACAGGAAGTGAAACGTGGGGGTGAATATGGTAAAATCTCTTTTGCAGGCATAGGGCCATATTCAATTTGAAGCCTGCAACTTGATCGCAGACAGCCGAATGTCTTCAAGTGAGTTGCGGGCACCTATTCGTCTCTGATTGCGATACTATTCAATTGCTCACCTCCGCAAGTTACTGGGCCCCACAAAAAAAACCGTAAACCATGCACTGGTTCGGAGCACTTCAGGACCGGAACATGATCAATTCAGCAAGCACGTAACCGCCCATTTCGAATCAGCCTATAGAAAATTAGACTATCTTATTACAACAACATGGAGGTTACATGTCAATCGATTAGGTTCGGGGGTCTGACATGCGATCAGTCGCAATCCCCAAAACAAAGAATTATGATAAGAATGCCAATACTGTTCTAGTCCATATGAATGGCCTGATGTATTAACTCATTGATACCCAAGATTGATTTAACCCCTAAATGACACGTAAAAATTATATTTATTTCCTGCCAATTTGCGAGCTTGAGACTGTTGTGCAAATAATTCTAAGGTCTATCATCGCTTTCCCCATTATCTACAGTGCAGTATTGATTTTTTTTTTTTTTTGCATTTACAGTGCAACGAATAGGTGTTTTACTCCCTTGTGGGTCCCCTCTAGCACGCGTAGGATTTTCTCCTTCATTTGCAGTTTACGGGTGTGAAAACATTTGCGGGCTTGGGGAAATTGAGCAATTAAATAGCGATTTGCGATTTTAGCCTTGCAAAGTGAAAGATCAAAGACTTCTGGCGGCTGTAAGTTGGGAGGTTGACCATTGTCATTTTTTAAAGCCTGTAACTCGGAAGCCATTCCAAGCCCGCAAAATGACGCCAATTGAATGGCAAAGTGGCTTGCAATATCGCTTACGGGCCTCCACATCTCCCAGAAACCTCAATTGAATGGGGGCCATAGTGTCTAAGTAGCCCCTTTCATCTACTGAGCCAGCCCCCATTCCTCTTGCTCTTTTGGACTCCTTCTGTCCACACAAACAAGTAACCCCCGTAACTGGACCGCTCTTCCCAGGGATCCCAGTAATACACTTGATTAAACTCCATGGGGAAAATACAGCATTTACAGACCAAACATACTAGAATGGACAAGTGAAAAGCAAATGCAGTATAGACTGGACCACTTTTGTCTTCAAAACAACACTGGTCTTAACTTGTATCAAACATCTATTGTAATTTTAGTTAATATTTTTGTGTATCTGTATCTTGCCTTTTTATTCCTTCCCTCCTTCCTCCACACATTTATTCTTTTTTTCTCAAAATCACGATGCTGAAATATACCTTAAAACTGAAAATAAAGAGTTTATTAAAAAAAAAAAAAATACAGTACTGGTCTGACAGCCCTGAATGGAAAGTGTTGGAATGTACCGAAAAGTAAATATAAAAAACATAATTAAAGGAAAAGTCCCAAGAGTAGCTGAAGGCATAGTATTATGAGCAGCATTATGTGCGCTTTATGCACACAAAAACACAATAAAAGGTGAATAATTTATTGTCATATTTTGAAGACACTGTATGCATCACTCAGCTCAGAGAGCAAGAGACTTTACTGGTATGATTTCTCTCTGGGACAGTGACAAAGTGCCTTTCGCCAGTAAGAGAGAGAGAAGAACCGAGTTGCTTTCCCAGTGCCACAAATCTACACTGTAGCTTACAGGATGTCTCTCTGGCACAAACATGCCATCAATTTTTTAATAACCTCGTTAAATAATGGAAAGTTTGAACAGTGACAACTGTAATGAAAAATGAAATATATTGCACACCAAAGGCTGCAGAAAAACATTGTTAATATGTTGCTCCCAGTATCAGAAACTGAAAAAAAAAACAATGTTTCAAAGTGCTGTAAATTATAAATATAATTTAAAAAAAGATACTATTTATGTTTGTTGCCAGTTTAAAATCTTGACCAATCTATCACTTCCTGCTGATATTCTCCTATACCAGTGGTGGCGAACCTATGGCACGCGTGCCACAGGTGGCACGCCGTGCCCCTTCTGTGGGCACGCGGCCATAGGTCGCCCGAAGCATGCTGGGTCTGCTCATCGCGCGCGCACGGCGCCTGAGCGCTCTCCCGTCACTTAAAAAAGGAAGGGCTGTGCTAGCGTGCGCGCACGGCGCAGGCGAACAGACTCTCCTCGAGATCCGCAGGGGGAGAGGCAAGCGGAAGGTAAGAGTTATGGGGCAGGGGAGAGACAAGGGAGAGGGGGAGAGAGAAGAGGGTTGAGACAAGGGGGAGGAAGAGGGTTGAGACAAGGGGGAGGGAGAAGGGGGAGACAAGGGGAAGTGGAGAGACAAGAGGGGAAAGAGAAGGGTGGGGGAGACAAGGGAGAAGGGGAGAGAGAAGGGGGAAGACAGTGGATAATGGGAAAGAGAAGTGTGGGAGAGAGATAGAAGGGTGTGGGAGACAAGGGAGAATGGGAGAGACAAGGTTGGGTGAAACAAGGGGGTAGAGAGAGCAGGGTGGGAGAGACCAGGGGGAGAGACAAGGGTAATGGGAGACACAAGGGGAAGGGGAGAGACAAGGGGGGAGACAATGGGGAGGGGAGAGACAAGGGGGAGAGAGAGTGAATGGTGGGAGAGACAATAGTGAAGTACAAGGAGAGACAAGGGTGGGGGTAGAGACAAGAGTGAAGGAGATACAAGGGTGGGGGAGAGATAAGCAGAGAAAGAGGGAGGGAGGGAGGAAGAAAGGAGAGCAGAGAGAAGGGAGGATGGAGAGAAAGAAAATAGGGAGAGGCAGAAGGGAAAGGAAGAAGTAAGAGAGTGAGATGGGAGAGAAGGTAGAGGCACATGAGAGGAAGGGAGAGGAGAGAGAAAGGAAGAGGGAGATGCAAAAGGGAGAGGTAGAGAAGGGAGAGTGAGAGAAGGGAGGAGTGAGAGAGAGGGGAGAGGCAAAAGGGAGAGGTAGATAATGGAAAGAAAGGAGGAGGGAGAGACACAGGGAAGGAAAGAGACAAGGGGGGGTAGAGGCAAGGGAGAAAACAGAGACAATTGTGAGCGGTACAAGAGAGGAGAAATAAGGGTGGGAGAGAGAGAAGGATGGAGGGAAGAGACAAGGGAGAAGGGGAGATACAGGGGTGGTGGGAGACAAGGAGGAAGGGGAGAGACAAGGGGAGGGGAGAGAGAAGGGTGTATGATCCAAGGGGGGGGAGACAAGGGAGAAAGGAAGAGACAAGGCTGGAGGGAGAGACAAGGGGGAGGGGAGAGACAAGAGGCGAGAGAGGAGGGTGGGGGGAGAGGGAAAAATGGGGGAAGAGACAAGGGGGAAGGGGAGATACAAGGGTGGGGGAGAGACAAGGGGGAAGGGGAGACATAAGGGGCAGGGGAGAGACAAGGGAGAATGGGAGAGAGAGAAGGGTGTAAGAGACAAGGGGGGGGTGAGAAAGTGAGAGACAAGAGTGGAGGGAGAGACAATGATGTGGGGAGACAAGAGGGAGTGGTAGTCAAGAGAGAAGGGGAGAGACAAGGGAGAAGGGGGCGACAAGGGGAAGCGGGCATATGCATTAAGGGAGCAATGTATAAAATTGCTATTTTTGGATTGAAAGAGTGAGGTGCATTGTATTCTCATTTGCATGGCCCTGCCTTTTAGACATGTGAATGGGCTTATTAATGTAATATTAATTTCCTCTCTCTAAAAATGTATATATATATACATACAGTGTGGGGGGGGGGGGGGGGGGGAGTATTTGATGATCCCCTTCGGATTTTTTTTGTCCATGACAAAGAAATGATCAGTCTGTAATTTTATCAAAAATGACGGGAATACAATTGTAAGGCTGGCAATGCTGTTTGCCACATAATGTGAGGCTTTTGCTCCTCTGAGCACCATTTGCGTGGCACGCACTAACTGCCATTTGTTTTATTTTCAACGTTCTGCGTTCCTGTCGTTGTTCGTCTAAGACTCAGTATTCAGGAAAAAAAAGTTGGCATGTATTGCGGTTTGGGCACTCGGGCTCAAAAAGGTTCGCCATCACTGTCCTATACCATATAGACAGTGGGACGAAGAGGAATTTGTTGATTCATTGGTGGATTCAGAAACAAAATTCAGGACATATTCACCCTCTCTCCAATAGGCTTAGTAGAGGCAGCTTGTATAATTTAAAGCTTTGCTTGTCCTTCTCTGTAACCACCCCTCGTGTACCTTAAAGGTATATGCAAGTGAGCTGGATTATGAATGCATCTGATAGAGAATTAGTAGTGTATGGAAAAAAAATTGCACAAAAAATACCAAAATAAACATTTAAACAGTTACCCTAAAGTTTGCTGAATATCTTGCATTTGCAAGCCTTTTTCTATCAATGTTGACACACCCTGAAAAATCCAGCGAAAATTAGCACACATAATACATTGTATCTTTTTGGTCTGTGAAGTGAGCTGCAGCTTTCCTTTGGATTTCTGTTATAACCAGAACAAGGTGTTATGGACTGAAATCCGTATAAAATGCATTTATGTTTGTGTCCTACTTATATATCTTATCTTTGCAGTATTATCACGTAACCAAAGTTTTATTAATATTGCTGAAACATTGGGAACTCTAAGATGGAGGATTCATCACTTCCACATGCAAGATGGCTACTGAATCATATCCTGAGAGCAGTAAGATGGCATTCATATCCGTGACCAAATAAGGATGTGAGCCCCGCCAACTTCCGGGGCCAATTAGAGGCCTTACTTAGACTGGTGTTCCCCAAGATGCAACATTTATCTGATTGTTAAAAATGTTATAAATATGACAGCTGATTTTAATAAAGAAGAAGGGGCGAGAGAAAGCTTTATACCAGAACTCTGTGTTGGTGTATTATTTCTCTAAGGTGTGCACACTATCTGTATATTGGTAATTTGGCCAGGGACAGATATCTCCGAGAACTATTTTGTTTTTCTCCAAAACAAAGGTCTGTGTCCCTTCATTCACTGATTGTTTTATCTACATAACATCCTAAGTGAAACTTCCCCCAGCTCCGGTGATTTGCCCCGGTAACCCCCCCACCCCCACCCCAGCCCCAGTGTTTTGCCCTTTGTGATCTCTCTCAGCCCCAGTGAATTGTCCCCGAGATCTTTCCCAACCCCAGTGAATTGCATTCACTCACTCACACAGAAACACATGCACAGACCATGAACATTCTCTTCCTCAAACAATGCGGGTCATTGCAGGACCATAAATCAAGCATAAATGCTCATTCTCCTAAAAGACAGATTACAATAGGAAGAAGAAGCTGAAATGTTTGGTTTCAGTACAATTATAATTTGTCAGAATTTATGAAGGACAGGGTGTATGTCTAAAGAATAAACACGTAGTACCTCAAGCATTTTTACTTAAATGTCGATTTATGGTCCTTTAAGGACTAACAGCCTTATTAAATTGCGATTCTCAAATTAAATAGGGCTCTATTTAAGCACAGAGCATACATTTTTACAGAAGTTTTTAGTTAGTGAAGACCTCGCTTTTGGATAGAAGATCACAAACTAAAAATTTCTGTAAAAAAATATGCTTTGCTGAATCACAATTTAATAAGGCTGCAAGTGTAGCAGCCTCATCTAGCTGGCTGCAAAGCTGAACATTACAAAAATGAACCCCCTCAGGAGCCTAGATCAATCCTGGGGGTGTCAATATCACCTGCAACAGTTGTTTTATTATGCAAAGCTAAAAAAAAATAAAAAAAAACATAGTGCATGCAAATAAATGTAATCAAACACTGCTAATCCCCCTCTATCAGATGCATTCATAACCCAGCTCACTTGCACATGACTATTATTGCAGCTTCCATGCACTTGCATTGTCTGCTAAAATGCATTTTTTGCCTTAAAATGCTTTTATATACATAGCCACTATTGTTAGTTTTTTGCATAGTTCACAAAAAGAGCCTGATAAAACAATTTCGGATGAACTTGGGTAATCTTATGTGTAGAATATGACAACATTTGGTTTAGTTTTGCTCAGTCAATCACAAATAATACAGAGGTATTGATGTTAAAGCTGTGGAGAGGCCAAGCCACTTTACAAACATATTATGAGAATGGAGAAGGACGTAGCATCACTTGCTCCAACCTTAAGGTAAGGGCATGTAAGGTTACTAGACTTTAGAACACTTCTTTTATACTATATGCAAACATGTTTCTATTGTTAACAGCTTTCTAAATACACAATAGGAAATTTGTCTCTTTAATATTTTGAAAAAGCTGTTTTCCATGAAAATGCTCTTTTACCCGACAACATTGACCAATAAAATAAAATTTGAAGACGAAATTAACAGAGTAGGTAACTATAAAGGATCATGATGCTAAACTATTAAGATATTGCATAAACATCTAAATCAAAATCTACACATGTATTAAATAAAACTATGGACCTCAAAAAGGTTGCGGCAAACATGTTATATTATATCATCTAAATTAAAACATTCAAATAGATTAATACTGAATGAAGAGATTTTATGGGTCCCAAAAAGTTTTAATATAAGAATTAAAAGGTGTGAAGTCAAAATTTGATTCCATCATTTTTCAAAAGTATTAGTCCAACTGATTTATTTTCAAACATTAATATTTCTTGGTTTGCTACATGCTTTTGCATTCATTGCAAGTCAGCAGGAACACTGGCTGACAGCACAGAGAGCTACGGTTTATTGCTCACATACTTCTGCAATTGAAGGAGCAAAATACTTCATCTCGACTGTGTGATAAATCTCCTTAACATGCAACTGCTGCTTAAGCGGTGGGAAAAAATGCTGAACCAAAACTCATTAAAAGTAATCAAAGTGGAATTCAGACCATGTGTTAAAATAAACTGCAGCAGTTATATCTTGTGCTTTCTTAACAACAAACAGCCCCACATGGTAGTGAGCAGTGATAATGGAATTTTTGTTCATTTCCCACACATGCTGTAAATAATATGCTTGAAGGTATCAAAATGTAATAATCAAAATTTTATTATGCTATATATGAAATCTCCTCCCACACATAACACATCACTTCAAGGCTATGGTTATAAGAATTAAGGGTAGAACCAGCTAAACAAAAAATGGTTGCATTACTTTTAATTAAAACAGAAACTAAACAAGTAAAAAGGAAAATAGACAACTGAATCCTGCCCATTGTGTGCCACTGGAACCAGACAACCCATTAATATATCTAACTATAAATTATTGTATATCAGTAACAGTGGACTCTGACGTCCACAAGGCAAAAATACAAGCTTCCTACCATGAACCAGAAAAAAAATTATTATTATTAAACAAAACAAAAAACAAGTCATAAATAAATTAACTGCAAATTAACTTTTCAAAAGTGATATAGACCATCATTCTACACATTAAAAACAATGTTAGGATTCCCTTTGACTATAATTAGTTTGTCACTGCAATTCACAAGACAAGATAAGGACTGGGAGAAATGTATTTATTCCCTCTAGACCACTGATGGGTAACTTCTACAAGGGGAGGCATCAGTCCAGGATTTCTGCACACCTGAGTTACTCAATTTAATTCACTTTGATTACTTTACTTTAACTGTACTCAATTAGAGAAAGTGAAATTCTGGATTATTGGTGGTCTTCATAGGACCTTATGGCCAACCACTGCTGTAGACTCACTGGATACTTTGTCAGAGGATGATGCAAAAATGTAAAAACATTCGTCAGCACTCTTACAGTAAAAGTGCACAGTGAATCTCTCACATCACACTGCAAGTAAGGAAGAAACCCCTGGGGTATCTAATTTTGTTTGCCCGTGAAACAATGTTTAAAAAAAAACATCTGTGCAGTGATATGGTAGAGTCTTTGAAACAAACGGAGAGCATGCCCCAACAAAAACTAAGTATTGCTTAAAAATCCCATCTGAACTTATATGGGAAGACCCCTCCGGACACAGAGTCAAATGCTTGATAAAGAAAACCATTATAAAACTTAAAGGAGGACCACAGGGTAACGGTAAAACAACAAATGCACAATTCTTACAACAGCAGAAAAAGGGGGCGTGTCTAAGGCAGCAAACAGAGCAGACATGCTTTGGAGGAGCTCTGCTCATCTACCCGGATTGGGGGGTATATTGGGGTGCAAATGCAACCCAATAAAAGAATAAATACTCCCACAGTGTTCAGCAGGGTGGGCGGAATAAAAAGATATAATTTTTTAAGAGGTACCCAGGATTTTGGAAAAAACAAGGTTGCGGCCCTGAACAGCTAGGGGACAGGGAGGCTATCTCCTTTCTTCCCCCGGTCAAGAGTGGCTTCTAAGAGCAGGGGAGTGACACAGGAGGCAGAGCAACACTCCAAGAGGAAGGAGATCGCACGGAGGTGGCGAGTGCCATCCAGGGAGTAACGGAGCGAGAGGAGCCATGAGGGGGGCTCAACAGCACCTGGAGAAACTCCCTCCTGGAGTGACACAGAAGCCCTATACATAAACAAGCAGGATAGAAGCAGGGGTGTTGGCCCATAGCACCTTGGTCGGGAGGCTGTGTGCTAGCCCGGAGGACATCAGAATCGGAGGAGTCGCGAGACCCACGTGGCAGTCCGCCGCCATCTTAGTAAGTCTCCCCCTGACTGACAGCTCGCAATGAGTGAGCGAGGAGGCGCTCACTGACAAGAGAAAGACAAGTGGAGGGGCTAAGGGACAGACACAGCGACCCTTGAGATACACTGTATTACTTGGCTACATCCCCAGAGATGAAAGGAGTAAGGCCCCAAGGGGCCTCCATAGACAGCAGACGCCATTTTGGGAACAGCCTGGGACAAGGCGGGAAAGAGTGTAACAAGCCAGCGGCATCTTGTCTTACCCTATAAAACAAGTGTGATGGAAATTCATGGGTATGTGGCCCTGTAACCCAGCAACACATTAACTGGCTGAAAAGCCTCCCAGCATGTAATAAAAGGGACTGTTCTCTGCTCCAATTAACTGCAGTACTGGACACTGGGGCCAATTTACTTTCTCACAGCAGAGGCTGAAAGAGAAGACTAGCAGGCTGTCACTCGTTTGGCAGGGAGTTACCTCAGGAAGGTTCAGAGACAGGCATTCCATCTCTACAATAGCGTGAACTTCTCCCTTAAGGTCTTTTTTTTGGGGGGCATCGGTATTCTAATATTTAAGGGTTCAAGTTCAAACTATGAAGATTTAAAAATAAAGTGTCCCTAGGAACTTCTAAAGCCAGTGGCAAGAGGTTTATACAGACAAGCTTATTAACTGTTTATACTTCGGTAGGGGGCTCTGTTTTGGAGCTGTGCGCTGACTGGAGTGTAGCCTAGCAAATCAGACAAGGCTGCCACATTCTGGCCTGAAGTATTAACTACACCTGCACAACACCTTCCAAGCCCTAACACAAGCCATGTTTTGATCATCAAATATCTAAAAGCTTCTGCAAACTGACTTGCACTTCCCCACTTGCAGCTGCGATACCCAAGTAGCAAAGCATACCCGTTGAGCAGACATTTACATAATACTATCAGAGATGACCATTACAAGTGGAGAAGGGTGTGCAAAGAGACTGCACTGCCTTTGAAAGGGAAATAGCAGAAGGATGCGTCAAGCACTGCTTACTCCCCTGCAACATGTAAATACTCCCACCAGGAATAAGCTTGCTGCAGCCACAGTGCAAGGTTAGAGAAACTTTTCCTCCCTTTTGAACTTCTTGCAGCACAAAACATATACAGTAGGAATAAAAGACTAATTTCTAGGGGCAGAGACGCCAATAGACCATTCACTGTAACACTTTCCATTTATGCGGAAGAAGTGGTGTATGCCTAGCAACATGGGTCTCTAGCAGTCTTGATTGTCTCCTAATAGCATGGCCACTGAGAAAGCAGTGAAGCATTGCATTTAGTAAAAGGGTAGACAACAGAACAACAAGATAGTTATATCGTACAGTCACACGATTCCCAAACATCTTAACCAAGATACTGTCTGCATTTTTCCTAGTTTTCTGACTGAAACGTTGTAACATTATTATACTATGCCCTGTC
Organism: Discoglossus pictus; assembly: GCA_027410445.1. Lineage (NCBI taxonomy): Eukaryota > Metazoa > Chordata > Amphibia > Anura > Alytidae > Discoglossus > Discoglossus pictus. The sequence continues at coordinate 234,340,940 of CM050164.1, read as the reverse complement.
TATCCCTCTATGTCTTCAAGCATGGCATTTTTTTATATATATTTTTTATGCTATTGTCTGTTTCTTGTCAAGAGACAAGAATATATAAACTGGAAAATATAAACATCAACAATGTCAACTTAATGGGGTGGGGAGAAGTAGGGATAAAGGAAAGGGAAAAAACAGGAAAGGGAAAAGGGTAGTGATTACCTGGTGTACTCCTCCAAACCCACAATGGCTGGGATTCAATAGGTGTAAGTGGTCATCCGGGCGCCCCCCGACAGCCATCCCCGAGCAAGAGCCTCGGTCCCCTCTGTCCCGGTCCCATCTTAATGCTGTGGACTGAGGCCAGCCATGGAGTCCAGATATTCTGGAATAGGGGGACCGTGTTCTGTAGGACATGGGACAGTCTCTCATTTACCATAACATAATTTGTTTTTAAAATGATCTCTTTGGTGCTCAGTGTTGCCACTTTCCATTTTTTTGCTATGCAGCTTTTGGTGGCAAGAGCCATAAATTGCCACAGTTTGTTTTGTTCTTTTGAGAGACCGGGCCCATGAACCCCAAGAAGACAAATCTCCATCTCCGGCCCCAGCCATTTCCCTGTCACCTGCGAGAATAAGTCAGTCATCTTCCTCCATACCTTTTGTACACCTGGCACGTCCACCATATATGCTGAAAGTCTCCCCTGAGTTTGCATCCTCTAAAGCAGTCCTCGCTAAGACTTTTATTAAGTGTGGACATCAGATAAGGAGTATAGTAGGTCCTATGCAACACTTTGATTGAGGTCTCCAATAGGCTATATGTGTATGATCCTTTTGTTAGGTTGTTGCAGATTTCTCTCCAAGTTGCTCTATCTAGCTCCCTACCTAGGTCCTTCTCCCATTGCAGCATATATTTTGGTTTCTGTATGTTCTGAGAGTTATTCAGAAATAAATATATATAGACCCAAGGAGGCCTTTGATAGAGGGCAGTTTTGCACATATAGTCGACCACCAGGAATGTTTCGGAGTCCCAAATACTCGGGCTAGTGAGGATAAACAGTGTATTATTTTTCTGTAATTCCAGAGTTCACTCTCTGGTATGTGGTATTTGGTAATAAGGCAGGTATGGGATAGTAGAGCATCATCTGAGAACCAGGTTCCTGCTCTTTCCAGTGGACTGCCCAGCCACCACTGTCTGGAGGTGGGACTAAACCCCATCCAGAATTCCGGTAAAGATTTAACTGACAACAATGGCGATAGAAGGGGAGCCAAACCACCGACCGGCCCGGACCTAGCACGTCCCAGACTATAGTGTCCCACGAGTGGAGCTTCATTTGCCAGTTTTCCACAAAGGTCCACAGCGGTTGTAGCTTACTCGAGTGGGCTAGTGGAATGAACGAGAGTTTCACCGCTCTCAAGTAGAGCCTCAGGTTCGGGCACAAGAGTCCCCCCTGAGACCTCTGCCGGAACATAGTCTTTTTCGCTATTCGCGGTGACCTTCCTCGCCATATAAAATTAAAAATAGAAGCTTGGAGTTTATCTCTACCAATACCGCTGGATATGTAGGAGTTCAGAATAAGTACAATATTCTTGGCAGAACCGTCATAGTTAATCCGCCCTGTCCACGAGATATTATATTTTGCCCAGTTTCGCAATTCTTCGTTGGTTTAATTAAGGGCGGAAAGTTGGTTTTGTACATGTCCGACAGCTTCTTGGCGATTCTAACTCCCAGGTATTTAATAGAGTTTTATGGGCCATTGAAATTTAAATTCCGAATTCGCCTAGGGTTGACAGCAAAGCGGGGATTGACCTCGCTGGCTCCGTTAGGGTGCAGAGAAGGTTATCTGCAAATTGCGAGCATTTCAAGTGATGATGACCCACCTGCATCCCTTTTATCTCTGTGTTACATCTAATTTGTTGGGCCAAAGGCTCGAACCGCCAACGCAAATAGTAACGGAGACAAGAGGCAGCCTTGCCGGGTTCCCCTCTGGATAGCTATAGAAATGATTTCCGATCCCGGGAGTTTTAAACAGGCCTGCGGATTCTTGTATAGTGTTCTGATCAGCTGTATGAATCGACTTTTAAAGCCAAACTTAGCCAGCACCTCGTATAAATAAGACCACTCCAATGTGTCAAAGGCCTTTTCCATGTCAAGACCCAGCACACAAAGGGGGGGTCCTGTCCTGAGAGGCCAAGTGAATCATGTTCATAGTCCTTCGAATGTTATCAGCTGTCTGCCAGTGTCGGACAAAACCGGTTTGATCCTTGTGGATCAAATACGGGAGGCACCCCGAGATCCTATCTGCAATAATCTTGGCTAACAGTTTAAGATCTCCATTTATAAGGGAGATGGGCCTATAATTTTTCGGGTCTAGTGGGTCTCTGCCTTCTTTGGGAAAGACAATCAAGTCAGTCCTATTCAGTTCTGGGGGCATTGGTTCCCCGTTTAGAATGGAGTTAAATAGTTGGCAAAGATAAGGTGCTAGAATATGCGCAAAGGACTTGTAGTAGGAGTTGGTAAAGCCGTCAGGGCCAGGGGCTTTCCCTATTTTTAAGCTATTGATAGCTTCAAGTATCTCCTCTATCGTTATGTCTGAATTGAGTGTAGCCGCGCTTTGGTCTTTGGTCCAAGTAAGACCGAAGAAGGGTCGCGGTCGGTTGCCGCTTCGTGGAATAAATTGAGCTATAGAAGTCAGCAAACGTTTGCTTGATGATATTTTGGCTGACTGTTACCTGTCCCTTTGCAGTTTTTATACTTAAGATCCTAGACTCCGCTATCTTGGACCGAAGCTTTCTAGCCAACATAGAGTCCGGCTTATTGGCCTTTGAGTAGAACAGATGTTTGGTTCGTCTCAGGGCTTTTTCCGTTTTGTGGGAGAGCACCGCATCTAGCTCTAGCCTGCACTGGTCTATTTTCTGGCAAAGTCTAGAGGAGGGGCGAGACTGGTTCCTAGCCTCCAGGTCCTGTAGCCTAGTAGTGATTTCCTGCTCTCTGATTTTACATTGTTTTTTAAAAGCAGAAGCTAGCTTAATGCATGACCCCCTAATAAAGGCCTTATGGGACATCCAAACCCAGCCTATGCCCGAGTCCCCCGAGCGGTTGCACTCAAAGTAAAGGAGAAGTTATTTTTTAATTTGGTCCAACAGCTCTGGGTTAGCAAGTAAAAGCTCATTTAGTTTCCATGTGTATGGTGTGGACATATTCACCCCTAGATCTATGTCTATGCTAACCACCGCGTGATCCGACCAGGGGCATACCCTTATTTCCGCCCTCCTTGAGCGATCAAACAATGGTGAAGCTATCAAAAAGAACCGTGGGTGTGGGAATAGTGCGTATATTCCTGTTCTTGTGGGTGATGCCCCCTCCAAGCATTCATTAGGCCCAGACTATGCAGCGCCGTCTTAATTTGTTGGAGTACCTGTCTGTGGCTTGGGTGCCCGAGCGGTCCAGGTTTTGGTCAAAGGCTAGATTAAAATACCCTCCCATCACCATTGTATTGCCGGAGTATGGCTCTAAAAGCCTCAAGATATGCAGCAGGGCCTTATGTGGTGTAGTGGTAGGGGCATAAAAGGAGATGAGTGACAATTTAGTCTCTAGAACTGTTCCATGTAGTATTACATGGTGTCCATTTTTGTCCACTATCTTAGACTCTACCTGGAAGGGGAAGTTACGGTGTATCACTACAGAGGCCCCCGCTTTCCTGGTGGCTTGGGTGGAGGAATAATTGGTGGGTAGTCTCTGCTTAAATATGTTGGGATATGGTTACGGGCGAAATGTGTTTTCTGTATGAATATGATCGAAGGCTTCATATCCTTGTAATACATAAAGGCCTTCTTTCTCTTGAACTGGGTATTAAAGCCCTTAACGTTGTGAGTTACAAAAGTAAAGTTTGTATCAACCGGTCTAGCCATTCCTAATGTTTAGTGTGAGGCCATAGTGTCAAGTCATCTTACCTTGTCGTGTAGAGGGACCAGCAAAGAGAGAGCGGCCAGGGGAGGGCCGGAGCCACCACCGAGAGCCAGGCCCCGCCCATGTTGGAGCAGAGACGGAGAGGGCACACCAGGAGGGGAGGGGAAAGAATGTAACATGAAATAAAAAAAATAGTGACAACTTGTTTAAATTTACTAACAGTAAAAATTTATAATTTACAGTAACATATTGAATCTTTTAAACACTACTTCCTACACCAGCCGTCTATCCTGGCGCCTTGGGGGAGGATGGGTGGACCTGCCACTCCTCCAAAATATCCCAATACGAAGGGGTTGACTAGTCCCATGGGAGGGACAGAGAAAAAATAGAATAAAAAACAAAGTGAACAAATAAAGACTCCGCCTGTGAGGGGCGGTATCTCCATATCTAGAATCTTATTGTCGCAGGAACAGTGCAACCAGCAACCAGATCGCAGCAACCAGATCGCCCATTAGACTAATTGTGCCCAGGCGAGAGGGGTGTGGCTTGACTGTTAAACTAGGGAAAAAGGTTTGTGAGCTGGTTTGGGGCCTGTTTACAAGTGGATCTACCTTACAAGTAAAGGCTGATAAATTGCAGAGTGCACTAATTGTGCCCAGGTGAGAAGGCAGAAGTTAATATAAACAGGAGTAGGGGAACTTGTGAGCTTGCGAACATTTTCAGTATCAAGTGCAATTCTAGTAAAAGCCTAGGAGTTTAAATAAAAGGAGGGACTTCAAAGAAAAGGTAGGGCAGATTTATAGTACAAAGGAGGAAAACTTTATATAAATATATTATTTTATATTCTTTATTTTTCCCACTGAAATTTTGTAGACAATAATAATAATTATGAGTCAGTCCAGTGGCAACCTTATTCAGTGTACATCCTGTCATATGTATGCAATACTGGAACAGATGATCCAGGGTCCATACCTCTGTGAGAGGTGTGAGCATGTTGCCTCTCTGGAAGCTCAAATTGGAGATCTGGAGAGGAGAATTGCAGCACTTAGTGATATTGCTCCACTGGAAAGGGGGTTGGTGCTCACTGAGCACAGTTTAGCTGGGCCTAGCATGGAGGGTGGAGCTGGGGCTAGTGAGGATGTCCAGGGAGGCAGCTGGGTTACAGTTACAAGGGGAAGCAGGCGGAACAGGAGGAGGCAGGCCAGTTCTGAGTTGGCAAACACCAACAGATTTGCCGGATTGAGTGAAACTGTTGGGGATGTCCATTCAGGAATGGCAATGCCAGATAGAGCTGTTCCCTCTAACAGCCGGGCGAACAGCTCTACTGGAGGAGAGGGAGGGCAGAATAGGCAGAACAACAGACAGGTTTTGGTAGGGGACTCTATTATTAGGAAGGTAGACAGGTTGATTTGTCACCCAGATCCCAGCAATCGAACAGTTTGCTGTCTCCCGGGTGCTCGGGTTCGTCATGTTGTGGATCGGGTAGACAAATTATTGGGAGAGGCTGGAAATGAACCAGCGGTCTTGGTACATATTGGTACCAATGACAAAGTTAGTGGAAGATGGAGTGTCCTAAATAATGATTTTAGAGAACTAGGTAATAAGCTGAAGGCAAGGACCTCCAAGGTAGTATTTTCTGAGATACTACCAGTGCCACGTGCTAGCCCAGCTTTTGTACTAGGGGATAGGATTGTAGAAAGGCTGGAGGAGATTTTAAACTAGTAGGTGGGGGGGAGGGACTAGATATAAGTAATGGGGTAGAAAGTGTAGAGGGTATAAGGGATGAATGAACATCTCATAGGGGAGGAGATGGGGGGAGGGGTAGTATAGTCAATAGGGAGGTAGTACTAAGTAATTCAAGTACAGTGCCAGGCACTTCAGAACTACAGACTCATAACATAAGGTGTATGCTTGCTAATGCCAGAAGCTTGCCAGGAAAAATGGGATTTAATAGGCATAGAAGATAGAATTATTAGCAATTAATGAAAAATGGGATTTAATAGGCATTACCAAAACGTGGTGGGATGAATCTCATGACTGGACTGTTAATCTGGATGGTTATAACCTATTTAGGAAAGATAGAGGCAATGGTAAACGAGGAGGAGGGATTTGTCTGTATGTTAAGCCTGAATTTAAGGCTACAGTCAGAGAAGATATTTATGGTGGACCTAGTGATAAAGTTGAATGTTTGTGGGTAGAGTTAAATAGCGGAGCAGCAAATTCCAAAAGAATATTAGTAGGAGTATGCTATAAACCCCCAAATATAGCTGAAAGTGAGGAAATACAATTATTGTTACAGATTGGAAATGCAGTTAAGTACGGGCAAGTTCTAATAATGGGAGATTTTAATTACCCTAAAATAAACTGGATAAATGAGACCAGCAGTTCAGCTAAGGGGAGCAGGTTCTTGAGTACACTCAGGGATCATTAACTGGCCCAGGTTATACAGGAGCCTACTAGAAATGAAGCTATCTTAGATTTACTCATCACAAATAATATTGATATAGTATCAAATGTTGAAATAGGGCAACCTTTGGGAAACAGTGATCACAACACAGTCTCATTTGAGATTGAATTAAAAAAAACTACATTTTAAGGGGCCAACAAAAACGCTTAATTTTAAAAGGGCGGATTTAACGGTCTAAGGGCAGCAATACAAAGTATAGACTGGGACAGAGAACTGATAGGTAAAAACACTGAACATAAATGGACAACATTTAAATCCTTACTAAATATACATACACATCGGCATATACTGTGTGGGAATAAAAGTAAAAGGAGTAAATCCCATCCAATGTGGCTTAACAATGATTTAAAGATCAAGATACGGAGTAAAAAACAGGCACTTAAATTATACAAACAAGAGGGGACAGAGACTGCTTTACGGGAATACAAGGAAATCAACAAGACTTGCAAAAGCGCGATTAGACTGGCTAAAATAGAAAATGAAAAATGTATTGCAAAAGAGAGTAAGACTAACCCTAAAATATTTTTTAAGTATATTAATAGGAAGAAGGCGAGGAAGGAAGCTATAGGAACATTACAATGTGAAACAGGCTGTCTGAAAATTAGTGACCAGGAAAAGGCAGATGAGCTAAATAGGTTCTTTTCTTCGGTATACACAAGGGAGGTACAAGTGGTTGGGACACTGCAACATAATGGGGCTTCAATACATTTGCCAAATAATTGGTTAACACAGGAAGTAATCCAAAAGAGGATGGAAAAAATAAATGTTAATAAAGCCCCGAGTCCTGATGGAATACATCCAAGGGTACTAAGGGAACTGGGTTCTGTAATAGCCAAACCATTATATTTAATTTTTCAAGATTCACTCAACACACAGTCTCTACCAGATGACTGGAGAAAAGCTGATGTGATACCTATATTTAAGAAGGAAGCAAGAGCAAATCCGGGGAATTATAGACCAGTGAGCCTCACTTCTGTAGTGAGGAAGCTATTAGAAGGGTTAATAAGGGATAACATACAAGAATATGTCTATTTGAACAGGATTATAAGTAGGAGTCAACATGGATTTATGAGGGATAGGTCATGTCAAACAAATCTAATTAGTTTCTATGAAGAGGTTACTGGGAACCTGGATAAGGGCAACTCAGTGGGTGTAGTCATTTTAGATTTTGCAAAAGCTTTTGATACAGTGCCACATGGGAGACTATTGGGCAAACTAAGGGATACAGGAATTGCAGTAAATATCTGCTCATGGATTGAGAGCTGGCTAAAAGACAGGAAGCAAAGGGTTGTTGTAAATGGAACATACTCCGATTGGACTAATGTGGTAAGTGGGATTCCTCAGGGTTCAGTATTAGGTCCTCTCCTTTTTAACATATTTATTAATGACTTAGAGGTAGGATTGGAGTGTGGGGTCTCCATTTTCGCTGATGACACAAAGTTGTGGAAGGTAATTAAATCAGATAATGATGTGCTTTCCCACCAAGGGTATTTACATAAAATGGAAGAATGGCAGATGAGATTTAATACGAATAAATGTGAGGTTATGCATCTGGGAAGGAAAAATAGCCATGCAATTTATAATCTTAATGGAGCAAATCTAGGTGTATCAGATATTGAAAGGAATTTGGGAGTGCTTGTGGACAACCACCTAGGTAACAGTGCTCAAAGCCAAGCAGCAGCTGCAAAGGAAAATAAAATATTAGCATGTACAAAGAAGGGTATAGAAGCAAGGGAAGCAAATATAATTCTGCCACTATACAAATCTCTAGTACGCCCTCATTTGGAATATGGGGTACAATTTTGGGTACCCGTTCATAAAAAGGACATTTTAGAGTTGTAAAAAGTACAGCGGGCAGCCAAACTAATAAGGGGAATGGAGGGGCTAAGTTATGAAGAAAGACTAACCAAATTAAACTTATTTTCTCTAGAAAAAAGGTGTCTAAGAGGAGATATGGTTACCTTATATAAATACATCCAGGGTCAGTATAAAGATTGGTCAAGGGAGCTTTTTGTGCCAAGAGGTTTTCAACTGACAAGAGGACATCCCTTCAGGTTAGAAGTAAAAAGATTCCACCTTAAAGAAAGAAAAGGGTTCTTCACAGTAAGGGTGGTTAATCTGTGGAATTCTCTACCAGAGGAGGTGGTGACAGCGGATTCGATATATAACTTGAAAAGGGGACTAGATTTATTTCTAATTAAAAACGGAATTCAGGGTTATCATGGATAATTAGAGAGACAGTATTGATCCAAATTTTTTACATTTCCCTTTGAGACAATTGGCTAAGTCTTGCTTGTGTTTTGTTTTTTTTCTATTTTCCTTCCTCTGGAATAATTAATAATAAAAAAAAAAAAAAAAAAAAAATTATTGATTAATAATTAATTAACAACTAATGAATTAATAGTTAATCCTCATATTGCAGATCAGAGGAGATCTTAAAAGGTTGAACTTGATGGACTGAAAGTCTTTTTTCAACCTTAAATACTATGGCTCTCATTCTATTATCGGCCGTAAATCGGCCACAAAGCTGCGATTCCTTGTGGGGCTCCCGTTACCTTCCAATTCAAATAGACGGCGCCTTACGGCCGGCCGCATATCTTGCAACCGGCCGTAAGCTCAGAAATCTTTAAAAGCAAAAATAAATTCAAGACGGCACTGTAAAGCTCTGTAAATGCTAGGGATCATAATGGGGGACATGAGGATTAATAGCAACCCCCTCTCAAGCTTGCACATCAGCCCAAATCCGAGATTTCATTAACTGTTTATTTTCCGGCCGCAGCGTGGGCGGGTCTGAGGTGCTCCAAGCCCTCTGGACTTTTTCCACGGATATTTGACATGAATTAAAAAAAAAAATATTTACAGATTTGAGGGTAGGGGAATGTTGTGCTATGAATGCTAACACCTACAATCACTTTATAGTCTCATCAGAGTGCAGGATGGCTTGATTATGTGCTTAATTGTGTGCCTGCGGGACCTTTTTGCTGCAAGTAAGCTGCGGCTCGGTTTTAGCCTTGCAGAGAGGGTTCCCGGAGCAATTGAATAGCAACCAGGATTTGCTTGCAGCCGTTTAGGATCAAAGGCTTTCCTCCGGCCGCAAGGGATAACAAGGCGCCGGCCGCAAGCCTGCCCGAGTCCCCACCGGAAGGGAATAGAATAGGCAAATAGCTTGCGGCCGGTCCTTGCGGCCCCGCATCTCCTACGGCTGATAATAGAATGAGAGCCTATGTAACTTTGTAACTATGTAATTAAAGTAAGGCCTTGGTGCTAAGAAAAAAAAGGCCAAAAAAGAAAAAACAAGTAAACTTGGTATTCTGCCTCAAAGACCTTGGTAGAAAACAGTCCATTCTCAGAAAAGAGCAAGACTCAGTCCAGCAGTTTTAATATCCTTTCTAGTTTCCTCATTGTCCCAAGTCGCTTGTAGCTGGACCTTCTGGGGAAGCTTCGTTCCGCGCCTGGATAAGATGAGTCCAGGGTGAGGATGTGGGGCCTCTATTTGTAGCCTCAGAAGGCAGAGTCCGGGTTTTGTAAGGGACAGTTGACCATTGCCGTCTGGGGTTGAGATCTGTTTCCGCTCGTCGGGGCTCTGGTCCTCTGGCCCCTTCCTCCGAGACCATGTGCAGCGATAAGAGAATTGCCCAGCCTTCCTCTAGTGTACGGGCAGAGAATGATTTACCCTTGTGTTGGAATACGAGGGCAAAGGGGAAGCCCCACCGGTACTGAATATTGTGTTGAATCAGCACTCCAGAAACCGGTTTCATGTCTCTGCGTCTAGTCAATGTGATGGGGGAGAGGTCCGCGAAGACAAGGAGTGGAGCGTTATCAGGTCCCCTAATGTCCGGGGCTTTTCGGGCCGCCGCTAGCACCAGGTCTCTTGATTGTTGCCAAGGGAATCGGAAACGACATCTTTGGGCACTTCCATGTCTCTTGTCGCCCCTAGGGCTCTATGGGCCCTCAACTTCCAGCCGTGGGGCCGGTACTTCCGGGAGGAGCTTGGTCAGAGTCTCTGAGACATATTGCTTTAGATTCTGTACCGCCCTGGGAATCCCCCTTATTCTTATATTATGACGTCTCGAGCGGTTCTCAAGGTCTTCATATTTATCTTCTAACGCCGCTATGCGAGAGGAGTTCTTGTGAATCTCCAGCCTGTCCCTCTCTTGTGCCTCCACTATCTGATCCGTGGTCTCCTCAAGCAGATTGGTCCTTTGGCCCAGGTCTTGGATATCTTTCTTGATGGCGTCCACAGTCTTAGTCATGTACGCCTGAAATAGACCCTCAATCTGGGCTAATGAGCTTTTCGAGAGGTTCATGTCAGGTTGAGGCGCATCTGCCTGGCCCTCATCCTCTGATTCACCTGAGGGGTCCGATTCCGCTTATTTCGCTGCCCCAGGAGGTTTGCAATAGTGGGGGATTATTTTTGTTGGTAGGGCTTTCTTGTTTCTCCCCATCTTTTGTTGTCGTTTTTCAAGCGGTGAGTTGGGCATAGGGTCAGAGTGGCCTGACATATGGGGTCCCGGTGGACGGTCGAGTGTCAGCTTTCTCCCTCTCCCTTTTTCTTTTGGAAGGGCTGCTATCCAGTGGTAGTGCGGCTGCTTAGTATTCAGTGTTGCTGTGCTAGAGATCCATTTGAGCATCCCCCTCCAGGTGAGCCTTTATTCCCAAGTGAGCATTGCTTTAGGCAGTGGACTCTATGGACCCGTGCCCTTGATGTATTTCAATGCGTGAGTTGTCAGAGAAGCGGCCATTCGGGCTTCCTGGTGGCACTGGTGTCAAATATAGTCCCGGGTAAAAGGTTTTTGGAAGAGTAGCACTTGTGGCACAAAATATTGTCCCTCTGCTGTCTGGTATATGGTAAATTTAGTTCAGCCCAAATAAGTGCAGGCAATGCAAACTTTAGCCACTGGGTGGCAGTAGTCCCCCTCAGTTACTCTCAATACTGGAGGATCTTCTAGGAAAGCCACTTCAGATTTGCTTATTCTCAGCTACAATTCTGACTTGTGAGAGTTAGATAGTTTCAGCCTGCCCTTTTCCAAGATGGCGGCCTTAGCTTCAGCCCTTCATCGGACACTGCCCTGGTGTTAGGGGGGGGGGGGGGGAGGCTGCTTTTCACCTCTCCCTCTGCAGCGTGTCTGGTGAGTCTTCTTGCTGCAGCTCTTCCTCAGTTGCCCCCAGGCTTCTTCAGTTGTGCTCCCTGCTGTTGTCTAGAGTGCTCAATTTGCAGGGTGTAATGCTGGGAGACCTCTCTGCTCTGGGGGAAGCAGGGAGGTTGGAGATTATGTTACTCCTTCTTGGGCCTCCACCCTGTGCATCCAAAGTTTGCTGGATCTGCAATTTTCTTATATCCCCTTGCTCAGCCAGCTCAGTTTGACTTAATTATCTTAGTCTGTGCTGTGTGGGATCAGTTTTTTGGGATAAAACCCCACAATTTGTGCCTTTGCCTGCAGAGCTCTCCTGACACACGTCTGCTCACTTCAAGCCGTTGGCCACGCCCCCCAATATGCAACAAATTTAAGAGATACTGCAACTTCTTTGGGATGCAATAGTCCTCCAACCCAGTCTGTACTGAGTAAATTCAAAGTATTATACTTTGGGTTGAAACTTAGCATCCTTCGTCGGCCTCTCTCCTCATAAAGACTCTCTGAAGGTCCAGAGTAAAAGGAATACTGAAAGCAAAGATAAAGAAGGAGGGAAAAGGCGGGTCCGCTGAGGGAAAAAGTGGGTCCGCTAAGGGAATATTGGAGCACTTCCAGAAGGTTTCAGCCACACACACATCGCAGATGGAGGGCTCTCCTGAAAGATAAGATTCCCCGAAAACAGATGGTGATCGGGTACATTCAAATAGAGATGTAGACCTCTCGGCAAAGACTCTGACCTAACTGGAAGAGTTGTTGAAAGCTGAGTTATATTTAGCTCTGAAAGATATAAAAGAAGACCTGCTTTCATTAAGGCAAAGGGTGCATGAAGTAAGATAGAGATGAAGCAAGATGGAGATAGAGCGGAGATAACATCAAATGTGGCCCATATAGTGTCTCTTGAAAACAAATTAGAGGACCTTGAGAACAGGTCCTGGAGACATAATGTCTGTCTCAGAGGGGTACCAAGGAAAGTAACAGATCTGTTTGTATATCTGAACAAGGTCTTCATATCTCTATTCGGACAGATCATAAAAATCAAGAGTTGGAAATGGAAAGGGCGCTGACCAAACTTGGACCAGCCGAAAGATATAATAGTACTTTTTGCTCGTCAGAGCTCCCAGGATCTATTGATGGCAACCGCCAGGAAGATTCCAAAGTTAGTAGTACCTGATGAAAGGCAACTGCAAATTTTTGCAGATTTATACCCTTCAACGCTCATTAAAAGAATGGAGATAAGGCCGGCGTTGGAGGTTTTAATAAAAAAAAAAAAAATATATATATATATATATATATATATATAGATATATATATATTTTTTTTTTTTTTATTCTGCCTTTAGCTTCAATATAGGGACAAGTCTTATACCATTTTTTTCGCTGAAGGACTTTAAAAAGACTGATTACTATACAATTGCTACAAGAAGGCACCGTCTTGTTAGAGCAAAGGTCGGGGCAAAGAGAGTGCCCATCCAAGAGCTGAACGGAGGTGCACTCCAATAAGAAACAGAAGAACAATGCAAGTGTGGATCGGGTGGCATCTTGTGAAAGTGGGGAGATCCGGGCAGCCACAAGTGCCACATGAATGAGAAATCCTTTGCTAAAGGAAGTAATTCAGACATTGTTTCTAAAGGGGCCACATGGTCTGGACTATGGGAAGGGAATCCGAAGGAAGTTGCATAGGAGATAAAGTTATTAATTGTGGTTTAGATCAATGTATTAAAAATGCATGTTTAGTCCAGTTAAGCTAGGCTGATATGATTATTTGTCTCACTAGCGTTCTCACTGAAAGGCTTAGGAGGTAGTTGTACTTTTCATTATACTAGGGAGAAAAGAAGGACCTAGTGTGTCCTCACCCTGGGCACTTAAGGTGCACATTTTACTGCAATATGAGGATTGGAGTGGATAGGTGTTTTTATGTTCAGAATATTGTTTATCGTTCAGTATGTTGGTCATTAATGTGTATTTTTTATTTCCACTTTGTCATGGGCATAGGCCTAAGTCGTGAGGTATTTCCTCGTCTGGTTCTCCGGGTCTTGTCCCCAGCAGTCAGGTCTTCCATGCATTGGGAAGGTAGGTGCATCTCATTGCTGACACCTCAGGATACATACAGTAATGGGTAGCTCAGAATATGTGTGTTTAACGCACAATGTTAATGGATTTAACACACCTTCTAAGCGGCGTAAGGCCTTCCTCTCCTATCTGGAGCACAACCCAGCAGTCATTTTCCTTCAGGAAACTAATTTAAAAAAAAAAAGAATGTGCCTACATTTTTAAATGAAAAATACCCAACCTTTTTTACAACTAGCAATTCCGCCAAAAAAGAAGGGGCAGCCATCTTGCTACACAAAAGCTTACCGTTCGTGTTAAGAGTCAAAGATAGTGGATCCACAGCGTTATTACATCATTTTAAACAGGCAATGTTTTGGACATTTCGGTTACATTGGTCTTTTTATACGAGCCCACCACCTCACCTCATAAATACTTGAAAAAACTTTTAAAGGCCCCTAGTGAGGGTCAAACAGGGTAGGATCATTATGGGAGGTGATCTAAACTTGGTGTGGGATGCTAAGGTAAATAGGTCAGGAGGGATTTTAGGCAATCAGTTTTCAAACAAACTAAAGAAAATTAATTCTCTCCTAGCGGAGTTGGATATGGTGGATATTTGGAGGGAGAGATACCCAAGACTGAGAGAGTATACGTTCTACTCAAATACGCATAGATCATACTCCCGGATTGACTATCTTTTGGTGAATGCTACATACTAGTAGATTAAATAGGGGCGGTAGAGATTGTTCCATGTATATGGTCCGACCATAGCTTGGTTAAGGTTTCCATTAGTCTGGGCCCTAGTACTAAACCCCCATAAGTGTGGATGCTGAATGATAGGCTTTTGACTATACCTGCAATGAGGGAGCAAATTTCTCACAAATAACACGTTTATTTTTATGTAAATTTAACGTCCAAAGCGGAGATAGGATGGGTTTGGGTCTCTCACAAAGCCTATATCAGAGGCATCTGTATTAAAGAGGCAGCTAGGTATGAGGGAACAAAAGTTGCTTGAGTCAAAATTAATGAAAGAACTGCAGGTATTGGAAAAAACAGGAAGGATATAAAGGGTTAGACTGGAACTGGACAATATTTTGGCAGAAAGTACTGAGAAAGCCTGTAGGAGAACGCAACACAATTTTTTTCCGAAGGCAGACAATCCTGACACTATGTTAGCAAACAAACATAAGACAAAATATATGCAGACTAAAGTCCATTGTATAAAAACACATAAAAAGTGCAGGCACAATCACGGCAAACCCAACGAATATACAGAAAACATTTATAGAATTTTATCAAAAACTCTATAAGGCCTCCACTAACGGGACGGAGCATGACATAAGAAGCCTGTTCGGTTCCTGTGATTTTCCGTCGTAAACAGAAATAGAGGCGATGAATGCGGACATAATGCAGGAGAAAATTAGGACAGGGATTTGGCTTAAAAGGTAAGCAAAGCTCCAGGGCCAGATCGGTTTACAAATATATATTTCCAGAAGTTTCAGGCACACTTACTTCCCCATTTGACTGCCCTGTTTAGCTCCATTCTAGAGGGCCGGCAAGTCCCACCAGAGATGAACTTAGCTAAGATTGCCTTTTTTGGGGAGTGCCTAGGTGTAAAAACTATAGGCCGATATTTCTCCTGAATGGGGATATAAAATTGTTAGCTAAAATTATGGCCGATAGAGTTTCTACATTTTTGCCAAAACTTATTCATAGGGACCAAGTGGGGTTCATACCTCACAGGCAGGCTAGGGATAATCTTAGAAAAAGTCATCAATGTAATTCATCAAGCCAAAATAGCAAAAAACGCCAATGTATCTTCTGGCCCACAATGTCGAAAAGAGTGGCCTTTTCTCCGAGCAATTTTGAATAGACTTGATTTTAGGGGACAGTTTTGAATTTAATTAATATTTATTACAAAAATTCTGAGACATATTTAAGGCTACCGGGTAGTCTTCAGCAGAGGATCAGGATAGGCAGGAGAACAAGACAGGGTTGCCCTCTTTCACCCCTGAAATTTGCTATGGTAACAGAACCGTTGGCACAGATAATTAGAACAGATTCAGAGATAAAAGGGTTAGCCATAGGCCACCATCACTATAAAATTAGCTTATTTACGGATGACTTATTATGTACTTTAACACCATTCCAAAGTTATTGGACTCACTGCGCGTATTCGATAAGATCTCAGGGTTAGGCATCAATGTTGAAAAAACAGTCAATGGCAATCGACTTACCGATTGCAGTTAAGGAATTTTTGCAAAAATGTATTCCATATTTGGGTCCTAAAATTACCTCACGTGTGGAGAATCTATATAAAACAAATTACACCCCCCTGTTGAGGTCCCTCAGTGGGGATTTATTAAAATGGTCTAAGTACCCAATTTCATGGTTGGGCAGGATCAACTCTTTCAAAATGAGTATCCTACCAATACTGCTATATCTATTCCAAACTCTCCCAATACCCATTAGCCAGATAGAGTTGAGGGGCTTCCAAAGGAAAGTGTTCAGGTTCATATGGCAGGACAGACCCCCTAGAATAAAAAAAAAAAGTTATAATGTTTAAGCATAAAAGTAGAGGGTGATTGTCCTATCAGGATTTATGAAAATATTACACAGCAGCGCAGTTATCTTTTATTCCAATTATCCATTCATCTATACATCAACCTGCCTGGACGTTCATAGAGGACGAGATCTCGTCTCCTTACTCTTGGGATTCCTTGATTTGGCGAAGAAGGGTACCTGAATAGGTGGGTCGGATTAAACATCCGGTGATTGCACACACAGTAGTGTTGGAAATGGGCCCTGAAGTTTTCGGGTTTGTTTACTCACTCTTCTCACATGACTTTAAATACTCGGCCATGCGCAGGCGCCAAACGAAATGAGCAGTAGTTTGTGTTGAAAATGGAAAATGTTTGAGGAGTTGTCACAATATGGAGCTATGGACTATATCTGCTCATTAAGATCATAGATTATCGCTTATGAAGTTCTTGTTGACCTGCGAGTCAAACTATGCATATTGGATGATATTCTGTTATATGTGTGACAATAAAAACTATTGAAACAATAACAGCAGACAAAGGGGTCTAGAAGTCATCAGTAGATGGCATTATAGAAGCATTCAACCAGCTCTTTGACTCAAGACAGCAAAATAATGTGTTCCATCAACATGCTTCTTAATATTATCCAACCAGAGAAAACAGGGAAACTTGTGATCTATAGGGATTGCTCACTGTCGGAAACTATCTTTGGTTGGGTAGAAAGCAACCTCAAGTTCTTAGTAAAAAAGCACATAAGAGATGGCTGCCTTAAAGGACCATGAGCATTGTTTAGTTTGATGAATTTAAAAGTGGGTAGGTAATTATGCTTTACAGTGTGTTTCTTTTTCTTTTTAAATTAAGAATGAAAGGTTCAAGAGCAAACTAAACTTCTTTGGATATATAATTTCCCTTGGAGGCTTGATCCCAGTTAGCTGCGTTCATGAATAAAGCTATAGAAGTCAAATTTGTCTGACAAACACTTCCACAGATATATGTACTCTATGGGAACAAAGGCATTTCGAATTAGTTTCCAGGAAGTTTTAATTAATAGGTTACACACAAATTATTATATGTGTGCTTTCAAAGTATGATAGAAAATGTTGCTTTTCATGTGCTGTTAATTCCACTGACTGGTGGCACCATGTCAGGCAATATTGAGCTACAATAATTTTTCATCAATATTACAGGGACACTGTAATCCCAACAGGAAGTTCATTAGAGATAACTAAAATAGTTTATAGATTGTACTAGCCATTTTCTCCATATTAAATCATTAATGAAATATTTAGCATTTAAAGTGCAGCTCTTGTATGCTAATATATTGTTCTGAATGCGAAGTCTCAGCTCAGAGCGCTTGAGAATAAATGGGTGGGAAGATCCCAAAAAGGGGCTCTATTTAGCTACAGACAATCCCTTCCTTTGGCCACAGGAGTTCCCCTCTAAACAGGCGATCTTTGTTGAAGGAATAAGCTGCTCGGTATCCAGCTAACGGATCAGGAACAAGTATATGTGCTTTAGCTCAGGAAAATAATAAAAGCCTTCCAGTTAAATGAAAGACACCATCCTCTGTGTGTTCCTAGTAACAACCTTTATTTCTTACAGCAATCTCTATCACATTTTTCATCTGGGTGGGAGGACTTATACAAAATCCCCTCCCCGATCAGAATCATCCAGTAGAGAACGGCAGCTGGGAGGGGTATGGGCAGACTTGGGTGATTAGAACCAATCGGGGAATGGATATGGGGGCTTGGCTTGTTTAGGGGAGGTACTTCGCAGTCGAGGGGACCAATTTGCAAAACCAACACAGGAAAATCAGTACCCTGCCATGGCCACAAGATGTCACTACTGGGCACATGTTTAACTGTCCCCGGCTCAGCAGTGATTAGACAAATGGCTGCGCAATTAGAGAGTCTTCTGCCCAGAGAAAAGACAGTCCCAAGTGATCTTCACAATGGGGAACGGGATCTAACAGTATGATGACTTTAGGGAGCAATGTTTTGCCTCCACGGATGCAGACTGAAATGCAAGAATGAATCAAATGGCTTGCTAGCCTGTTCTTCAAGCTCTTTAAAAATAACATAAGAAATTTCAATTAAATAAAATAAAAATAAAAAACTTGATTTGGCAGCATGCCAAGAAGTTTCAGCTTATTAAAATGTATCCACACAGATTGCTAAACACGGAGCAAGCTTATACCAACACACAACCTCATTTAGCATCACATATAACAGTTGTCAAACTACGAATCATCGTCATGCTTTGCGAGCTCGCAAAGCGAGCTGACAAGAATGGCATCCCTCCCGAAGCGAGGGACGCACTTCGGGCCGCAAATGCAGACCATCGGGAAGCAAGGGGCCGCATTTGCGTAAGGTGGAGGCTCCAACGTCGGCTGCAATGAGTCAAAGGCTCATTGCAGGCCGCAAATGAGGACGCTCGCGAAGTGAGGGGCCACATTTGCGGAGGTGGAGGCTCTACAACGCCTCACACGCGGTTACAAACACCCACATATATTTTTGAAAAAATATATCTAACACGCAATCACTAAATACGGACTTACACAAAAAAATAGGAGCCGCAGGACTTAGAAAAAAAAAACATGACGAACTCGCAAAAAAATATGATCTTAAAGGCCGAACCGCACACACCTGAAAACATTACAAACACAATAAATACATAAAAATTACATAAAAAGCTTTCCCACCGCAAGGGGGGCATCCCTCTGCAAGTGAAGTTACACCTCAATTTAAGTCCAAATTACCGAGTTTAGACACACGAAAATCCCCTAAGCAAGAGAAAAAATAGCCGCCGAAAAAAACGAAAACGAGGCTACAGGAGCCTAAAGCCGCAAAACACAGAGCACCTAGGGCTTTTCCAAAAAGTCGTACGAGAAAGCCGTACGAGGTACAAGATACACTTTTAGCAAAGACGCTAAATCATCCACACCCGCGTACCACATACACATATGCCCCAATTTTACAACACTAACTTACAGAATGCGAAAATAAAAAGCTAAACTAACGGCTACCTCTCGCGCACGCAGCCTATTTACACTACACTACACACATTGCTGTCACTTACACCTCAGCTCCACAACAGTGCAAACTTACATTGTATGCTGCAGGAACATCAAAACAGATTGTCTGCTCTTTAGCACAATGATTCCTGCATATATTACTTACAAATAAGTATATTAATTTAGTAATTTATAAATTATTTAATTAGCATACAAAAGTACATATACACCCAAAAAAAAAAACACTCTCTCAATAAACACAAAAGCCATTCACTGCGCGCCTCACAACGAGCTCCAACGCTGCTCATAGGTCACAAACTACACCAGGGGACATCCCTGCAATAAGCGCAAAAAGCATATCAGCGCCGACCTTACAATGACAGCAAAAGCGCCTCTGATAAAAAGGCGCTCAACGCGAGGCTCGCAATGAGCACCGAAGGATCTCAGACCACCCAAAAAAATTAATGTCTGTGGCAAACAGCATTACCTGCCTTACAATTGTATTGCCGCGTGGAAGGAGCCATCAAAACAAGGGTGTCCCTCCAATATTTAAGTATGTTCATGGCAAAACTCAAAAATGACTCACCACCCTCAAAATGCTTTAAATAGTTTTGCCATATTAATGACAGAACATCTAGGTGAATGCATTTAAACTTGGATTACATAAAATAGGAATAAGGATTTGTGGAATCGTATATGCCTGCAATTGATGTGACAATAAAGGAGACCAATCCATATTAATTATTGTATATTTATCTCCAAATTTTCCACAATCATCAGATAAGAAGGGGTAATCAATCTTCTACCAAATGTATTTTTTATCTGGAAACATTTGCTTTCATCTCCATTGCTCCACTAAATTATGTGTGATAGAATTGTAGCATTACATGATTACTGTAACTCAATACCAGCATCCATAAATTATTTCTCAACTATACTCAATTCAACAAATTCTCAACTTTCTAATATTATCTACCATACAAAATAACAGTCTCTCATGATGCGTTGAGTTATTAAATTAGTGAAGTAAAACAAATATTGAGTATTGAGTAAATACGGACTATTGTATTTCAAGAAAGAAAAAAAAACTGTTTATGAGTATTGGAATCAATTTTGTGTTCGTTACATCACTTCCACTGTGCAGGATCATGAGGGCATGCATTTTGGCTATCAGTGGAGAGAGGGTGGGAAAAGAGGGATGAGAGAGCCATTGTTAAGATAATTAGATAAGATTGAAATTGACACCATTTCCCTTTCCCTCACTGGCCCAGGTGCATACTCCTTGCTTCAGAAAATGCAGCAATATCTCTCCAGAAATGTTCATGCACTCCATACACAGTGTTTCCACAAGAGCCCAACAGAGGCATACACCTTTTTTTTTTTTAGTTAAAAACTAGCTGTATGATTTTTTTCTCCTTAAAGTGATATGGAAGGTTTCTGGATTTTACTAGTTATATAATCACATATATAGTTGTGAGCGTACGAGTCGTTGCTCACGCTTGCGGGCTCGCGAAGGCGCTCCATGCCAGCAACTGAGGCCCCTCGCGAAGCGAGGGCCTCAGTTGCTGGCGAGGTCACTGGGCACGGGCCTCAGTTGCTGGCATGGAGCGCCGAAGGCGCTCCATGTCAGCAACTGAGGCCCCTCGCGAAGCGAGGGCCTCAGTTGCTGGCGAGGTCACTGGGCAAGGGCCTCAGTTGCTGGCATGGAGCGCCGAAGGCGCTCCATGCCAGCAACTGAGGCCCCTCGCGAAGCGAGGGACTCAGTTGCTGGCGAGGTCACTGGGCAAGGGCCTCAAACACTCGCAAAATTCACGTCGCTACTCAAAAAACACGACACACAAATTACGACACTCGCTAAATTTTACGAGGAACGCAAACAACGTACGAAACACGTTACCACACATTACGACCTCGCAAACATCGGACGCAACACGCCGACATACAAACATTTAAAACACAATACATACACACAGCACATACATAAAAAACTTACCTACACCAAGAGGGAGCACCCAGGACCTCAAAAATGCAACTTACACCTCGATTTTACTCGAAATAAAACAGTTTAGAGACTAAAAAAAAATCTAAGCGAGAGAAAAAATGGCCGCCGAACAAAACGAAAACGAGGCTACAGCACTCTAAACTCGCAAAACACCACAAAACACCTACGGATATTCCAATACAGACCTATACCACACATTACTCGCCATTTTACACCAATGCGGAAGTACACGACTACGCTAACGGTTTGGTCTCGCGCACGCACAGTGTTACACTGCACACATTCAGCATGCTTATACAGCAGCTCCACACCACTAATGCTGCAGCAACATCAACACAGATTGCCAGCTCTTCATCACAATGCTTCAAAATAGGTACACTATATTCATTTACTAATTTAGCTACCTTACAATTTCATTGCCGTCATTTTTTGACGGGCAATTCGCTAGTCATATATATAGTTGTGAGCATACGAGCCGTTGCTCATGCTTGCGGGCTTGCGCAGCGAGCCGCAGCCCTCGCTATGGCGAGGGCCTTGGTTGCTGGCATGGAGAGCCTTCGCAACTGCGATCCTCGCAAAATTTAAGTTCAAACGCAAACAACCACACAACAACCGCGACCACGCAAACAACACGACACACCAACTACGACCCTCGCAAACTTTCCCTCACAACGCAAACAACATATGAGACATGATAGCACACATTACGACCTCGCAACAATCGGACGCAACCCGCGAACATTACAAAATTCAAAACACAATCAATACACACAACACATACATAAAAAGCTTACCTACAGCAAGAGGGAGCATCCAGGACCTCAAAAAAGCAACTTACACCTTCATTTCACTCAAAATAAAAGAGTTTAGACACTAAAAAATTCTCTAAGCAAAAGAAAAAATGGCCGCCGAACAAAACGAAAACGAGGCAACAGCACTCTAAACACGCAAAACACCACAAGAAACTCGAAAAACACCACAAAAGACCTACGGATATTCCGCTAAGACGCATACCACACATTACCCGCCATTTTACGACAATGCGGAAGTACACGACTACGCTAACGGTTTGATCTTGCGCACGCACAGTATTACACTGCTCACATTCAGCATGCTTAAACAACAGCTCCACACCACTCATGCTGCAGCAACATCAAAACAGATTGCAGCTCTTCAACACAATACTTCAAAATAGGTAAAGTATATTCATTTATTAATGTATTACATATTTCATTATTACACACCAAACAGCATTAGCTACCTTTCAATTTTATTGCCGTCATTGTTTGACAGGCAATTCGCTAGTCACATATATACAGGGAGTGCAGAATTATTAGGAAAGTTGTATTTTTGAAGATTAATTTTATTATTGAACAACAACCATGTTCTCAATGAACCCAAAAAACTAATTAATATCAAAGCTGAATATTTTTGGAAGTAGTTTTTAGTTTTAGCTATTTTAGGGGGATATCTGTGTGTGCAGGTGACTATTACTGTGCATAATTATTAGGCAACTGAACAAAAAACAAATATATAACCATTTCAATTATTTATTTTTACCAGTGAAACCAATATAACATCTCAACATTCACAAATATACATTTCTGACATTCAAAAACAAAACAAAAACAAATCAGTGACCAATATAGCCACCTTTCTTTGCAAGGACACTCAAAAGCCTGCCATCCATGGATTCTGTCAGTGTTTTGATCTGTTCACCATCAACATTGCATGCAGCAGCAACCACAGCCTCCCAGACACTGTTCAGAGAGGTGTACTGTTTTCCCTCCTTGTAAATCTCACATTTGATGATGGACCACAGGTTCTCAATGGGGTTCAGATCAGGTGAACAAGGAGGTCATGTCATTAGATTTTCTTCTTTTATACCCTTTCTTGCCAGCCACGCTGTGGAGTACTTGGACGCGTGTGATGGAGCATTGTCCTGCATGAAAATCATGTTTTTCTTGAAGGATGCAGACTTCTTCCTGTACCACTGCTTGAAGAAGGTGTCTTCCAGAAACTGGCAGTAGGACTGGGAGTTGAGCTTGTCTCCATCCTCAACCCGAAAAGACCCCACAAGCTCATCTTTGATGATACCAGCCCAAACCAGTACTCCACCTCCACCGTGCTGGCGTCTAAGTCGGACTGGAGCTCTCTGCCCTTTACCAATCCAGCCACGGGCCCATCCATCTGGCCCATCAAGACTCACTCTCATTTCATCAGTCCATAAAACCTTAGAAAAATCAGTCTTGAGATATTTCTTGGCCCAGTCTTGACGTTTCAGCTTGTGTGTCTTGTTCAGTGGTGGTCGTCTTTCAGCCTTTCTTACCTTGGCCATGTCTCTGAGTATTGCACATCTTGTGCTTTTGGGCACTCCAGTGATGTTGCAGCTCTGAAATATGGCCAAACTGGTGGCAAGTGGCATCGTGGCAGCTGCACGCTTGACTTTTCTCAGTTCATGGGCAGTTATTTTGCGCCTTGGTTTTTCCACACGCTTCTTGCGACCCTGTTGACTATTTTGAATGAAACGCTTGATTGTTCGATGATCACGCTTCAGAAGCTTTGCAATTTTAAGAGTGCTGCATCCCTCTGCAAGATATCTCACTATTTTTGACTTTTCTGAGCCTGTCAAGTCCTTCTTTTGACCCATTTTGCCAAAGGAAAGGAAGTTGCCTAATATTTATGCACACCTGATATAGGGTGTGGATGTCATTAGACTACACCCCTTCTCATTACAGAGATGGACATCACCTAATATGCTTAATTGGTAGTAGGCTTTAAAGCCTATACAGCTTGGAGTAAGACAACATGCATAAAGAGGATGATGTGGTCAAAATACTCATTTGCCTAATAATTCTGCACTCCCTGTAGTTGTGAGCATGCGGGTTGTTGCTAACGCTGCAGGCTCACGAAGCGAGGTCCGCAGTCGTTGGCTGGCGCTTCTTGCCAGCAACTGCGGACCTTGCAAAATTTACGAACTTACGAAAAACAAATACAAGACGCGGGTCTTAGAAAAAGAAAACACTACGACCTTGCAAAGATACGACTTTAACGGCCAACCTGCACGAACCTGAAAACATTATAAAAACAAAAAATACACACAACAAACACATAAAAAGCTTAGCCACAGCAAGGGGTGGGGGCACCCAGGACCTCTTCAAGTGAAGTTACACCTCCATTTAAGTCCAAATTACAGAGTTCAGACACACTAAAAACCCCTAAGCGAGAGAAAAAATGGCAGACGAAAAAAAAAGAAAACGAGGCTACAGGACCCTAAAGACGCAAAACACCAAACACATATGGATTTTCCGAAAAAGCCAGACGAGATCCAAGAACAAGGACGCAAAGCCAGACGAGATCCAAGAACAAGGACGCAAAATCAGCCACAGCCCCGTATCACACAATCCGGAAGTACACAAGCTTTTCCTCGCGCAGGAACACTATTTACACTACACACTGCACATACTGCTGACACTTGCATAGCAGCTCCACAGCACTCAAAAAACACATTGTATGCTGCAGCAACATCAAAACAGATTGCCAGCTCTTCAACACAATGCTTCCTGCCTATATTACTTCAAAATAGGTAAAGTATATTACTTTATTAAGGTATTATTTATTTGATTACCATACACCAAACCGCATTCGCTCACTTACAATTTCATTGCCGTAATTTTTTGACGGGCAATATTCTAGTATACCTACAGTATATTATTGATTTAATTTTATTCATTTTATTTTATTAAGAGGTACTTGTAAGCTCCATTTTTACTGACTAAAATCAAAGAAATAGCACCTGCTTGGTTCTCCCTTCTGAAGCTCATGAAGACACAGACTCTGTAGTACTAGCTGTGCAGTGTCTCATACAAGCCAACCAGTGAGCAGGTCTCGGCAGTTGCTGAGCCTTTGCCCCTGATTGGTTGCGGATTTTATTGGCTTTATGAACCATATTTGATAGACCAATGTAACCTTGAATAAATATATATTTTTAATTAAACATAATGGTCAACAGCGGTTTCCTTATTGGTTAACAGCATAATTTGATCGTTGTTCATAAGAGGAGAGAACTGTGTCCATCTTAAATGGATGGGATACTTTCCAAATATCTGTTGGGCTTTTCCTGGGACAGGCGGCAAGTCCATTAAACATGCAGAGGTTTGTTAGTTTATTGGATCTTTTTTTATATTTTGTCATTTGAATATAAAATCTACAGTGAGATATCTTTATTCTCATTTTTTCCCTATGTTATATGAATGGAGAAGAGTCCTTCCTTCACAATATGATTTAAGAAAGTTTAATTGATTAACACATCAATAAGGCACATTTAATATATTTAACTAGCGACTTGTCCGTCAAAAATGACGGCAATAAAATTGTAAGGCAGGTAATGCTGTTTGCCACACAAAGAAAGGCTTTTTGTCCTCTGAGAACCTTCAGCGCTCATTGTGAGCCTCGCGCAGAGTGCCTATGGCACTCATTGCTAGTTTCTCCCCTCATGTACTTTTGGTCGTCTGAGCACCTTCGGCGCTCATTGGAAGCCCCACGCTGTGCGCCTTTGGTGCTCATTGCGATTCTCTCCCCTGCTTTTTCCATATATATATATATATATACAGTTGCAAGCAAAAGTATGTGAACCCTTTGGAATGATATGGATTTCTGCACAAATTGGTCATAAAATGTGATCTGATCTTCATCTAAGTCACAACAATAGACAATCACACTCTGCTTAAACTAATAACACACAAAGAATTAAATGTTACCATGTTGTTATTGAACACACCATGTAAACATTCACAGTGCAGGTGGAAAAAGTATGTGAACCCCTAGACTAATGACATCTGCAAAAGCTAATTGGAGTGAGGTGTCAGCCAACTGGAGTCCAATCAATAAGATGAGATTGGAGGTGTTGGTTACAGCTGCCCTGTCCTATAAAAAACACACACCAGTTCTGGGTTTGCTTTTCACAAGAAGCATTGCCTGATGTAAATGATGCCTCACACAAAAAAGCTCTCAGAAGACCTACGATTAAGAATTGTTGACTTGCATAAAGCTGGAAAGGGTTATAAAAGTATCTCCAAAAGCCTTGCTGTTCATCAGTCCACGGCAAGACAAATTGTCTATAAATGGAGAAAGTTCAGCACTGCTGTTACTCTCCCTAGGAGTGGCCGTCCTGTAAAGATGACTGCAAGAGCACAGCGCAGACTGCTCAATGAGGTGAAGAAGAATCCTAGAGTGTCAGCTAAAGACCTACAAAAGTCTCTGGCATATGCTAACATCCCTGTTAGCGAATCTACAATATGTAAAACACTAAACAAGAATGGATTTCATGGGAGGATACCACAGAGGAAGCCACTGCTATCCAAGCAAAACATTGCTGCACGTTTACAGTTTGCACAAGAGCACCTGGATGTTCCACAGCAGTACTGGCAAAATATTCTGTGGACTGATGAAACCAAAGTTGAGTTGTTTGGAAGAAACACACAACACTATGTGTGGAGAAAAAGAGGCACAGCACACCAACATCAAAACCTCATCCCAACTGTGAAGTACAGTGGTGGGGGCATCATGGTTTGGGGCTGCTTTGCTGCGTCAGGGCCTGGACAGATTGCTATCATCTAAGGAAAAATGAATTCCCAAGTTTATGAAGACATTTTGCAGGAGAACTTAAGGCCATCTGTCGACCAGCTGAAGCTCAACAGAAGATGGGTGTAACAACAGGACAACGACCCAAAGCATAGAAGTAAATCAACAACAGAATGGGTTAAACAGAAGAAAATACGCCTTCTGAAGTGGCCCAGAGTCCTGACCTCAACCTGATTGAGATGTTGTGGCATGACCTCAAGAAAGCGATTCACACCAGACATCCCAAGAATATTGCTGAACTGAAACAGTTCTGTAAAGAGAAATGGTCAAGAATTACTCCTGACCGTTGTGCACATCTGATCTGCAACTACAGGAAACGTTTGGTTGTAGTTAATGCTGCCAAAGGAGGTTCAACCAGTTATTAAATCCAAGGGTTCACATAATTTTTCCACCTGCACTGTGAATGTTTACATGGTGTGTTGAATAAAAACATGGCAACATTTAATACTTTGTGTGTTATTTGTTTAAGCAGACTGTGATTGTCTATTGTTGTGACTTAGATAAAGATCAGATCCCATTTTTTGACCAATTTGTGCAGAAATCCATATCATTCTAAAGGGTTCACATACTTTTGCTTGCAACTGTGTATATATATATATATATATATATATATAAAAAAATTTTTTTAATGATAATAAATTATTAAAATAATAAATTAATATACCGTATATACTCGAGTATAAGCCGAGTTTTTCAGCCCTTTTTTTAAGGCTGAAAAAGGCCCCCTCCGCTTATACTCGAGTCAGTCTCCCCCCGTGTCTCTCTAACCCCCCCCTGTGTCTCTTTCCCTCCCCTCTCCTCATTCTAAAACCACCTCTAAATACCTCCCCATCTCCCTTTCCCCTCACTTGGCTCCATCTGATCCTCTGCTCCTCCACGCTCCTTCCTGCGTCGGGACCCGGCATATGCTAATGACGTGACGTCACATGCGCGCCACGTCATTAGCATTGGCCGGGTCAAGACGCAGGAAGGAACGTGGAGGAGCGGAGGAGCAGATGGAGGTAAGTGAGGTGAAAGGGAGAGGGGGAGGTATTTAGAGGGGTAAAGTGAGGAGGGGGGTTTAGGATGATGAGGGGTAAAGGGAGGAAGGGGTTTTAGGATGAGGATGGGGGTTTTAGGATGAGGATGGGGGTTTTAGGATGAGGATGGGGGATTTAGGATGTGGGGTTTTAGAATGAGGATGGGGATTTAGGATGTGGGGGTTTAGGATGAGGATAGGCGGGGTTGAGGATGGGCGGGGTTGAGGATAGGGGGGCTGAGGAGAGAGGTTGAGGAGGGAGGATGAGGAGGGGGGTTTAGGATTGGGGGATTGAGGATGGGGGGGTTGAGGATGGGGGGGTTGAGGATGGGGGGGTTGAGGATGGTGGACTGAGGATGGGAGGGTTGAGGTTGAGGGGGGGGGTTGAGGATGGTGGACTGAGGATGGGGGCGTTGAGGTTGAGGGGGGGGTTGAGGATGGTGGACTGAGGATGGGGGCGTTGAGGTTGAGGGGGGGTTGAGGATGGTGGACTGAGGATGGGGTGGTTGAGGATGGGGGGGGGGGTTGAGGATGGGAGGGGGGTTGAGGATGAGGGGGTTGAGGATGGGGGGTTGAGGATGGGGGGTTGAGGATGGGGGGTTGAGGATGGGGGGTTGAGGATGGGGGGTTGAGGATGGGGGGTTGAGGATGGGGGGTTGAGGATGGGGGGTTGAGGATGGGGGTTGAGGATGGGGAGGGTTGAGGATGCGGGGGGTTGAGGATGCGGGGGGTTGAGGATGCGGGGGGTTGAGGATGGGGGGGTTAAGGATGGTGGACTGAGGATGGGAGGGTTGAGGTTGAGGGGGGTTGAGGATGGTGGACTGAGGATGGGGGCATTGAGGTTGAGGGGTGGACTGAGGATGTTGGGTTGAGGATGGGGGGTTTGAGGATGGGGGGTTTGAGGATGGGGAGGGTGAGGATGGGGAGGGTGAGGATGGGGGGGTTGAGGATGGGGGGGTTGAGGATGGGGGGGTTAAGGAATGGGGGGATTGAGGTTGAGGAATGGGGGGGGTGAGGTTGAGGAGGGGGGTGGAGGTTGAGGAGGGGGGTGGAGGTTGAGGAGGGGGGTGGAGGTTGAGGATGAGGAGGGAGGCTGAGGAGGGAGGTTGAGGATGAGGAGGGAGGCTGAGGAGGGAGGTTGAGGATGAGGAGGGAGGGTGGGGAGGGAGGATGAGGAGGGAGGATGGGGAGGGAGGATGAGGAAGGGAGGTTGAGGAGGGGGGTTTAGGAGGGGGGTTGAGGATGAGGAGGGGGGTTGAGGATGAGGATGGGGGGTTGAGGATGGGGAGGGTGAGGATGGAAGGGTTGAGGATGGGGGGGTTGAGGATGGGGGGGTTGAGGTTAAGGGGGTTGAGGAATGGGGGGATTGAGGTTGAGGAATGGGGGGGGTGAGGTTGAGGAGGGGGGTGGAGGTTAAGGAGGGGGGTGGAGGTTAAGGAGGGGGGTGGAGGTTGAGGAGGGGGGGTGGAGGTTGAGGAGGGGGGTGGAGGATGAGGATGAGGAGGGAGGCTGAGGAGGGAGGTTGAGGATGAGGAGGGAGGGTGGGGAGGGAGGATGGGGAGGGAGGATGAGGAAGGGAGGTTGAGGAGGGGGGTTGAGGAGGGTGGTTTAGGATGAGGAGGGTGGTTTAGGATGAGGAGGGGGGTTTAGGATGAGGAGGGGGGGTTGAGGATGAAGAGGGGGGTTGAGGATGAAGAGGGGGGTTGAGGATGAAGAGGGGGGTTGAGGATGAAGAGGGGGGTTGAGGATGAGGAGGGGGGTTGAGGATGAGGAGGGGGGTTGAGGATGAGGATGGGGGTTGAGGATGAGGATGGGGGTTGAGGATGGGGGTTGAGGATGGGGGTTGAGGATGGGGGTTGAGGATGGGGGTTAAGGATGGGGGTTGAGGATGGGGGGTTGAGGAGAAGGGGATGAGGAGGGGGGTTGAGGAGAAGGGGATGAGGAGGGGGGTTAAAGTTGAGGAGGGAGGTTGAGAAGGTGGTTGAGGATGAGGAGGGGGTTGAGGATGAGGAGGGGGGTTGAGGATGAGGAGGGGGGTTGAGGATGAGGAGGGGGGTTGAGGATGAGGAGGGGGGTTGAGGATGAGGAGGGGGGAGGATGAGGATGATAAGGGAGGGGGGACACAGGGAAGGTAGAGGGGGGAAGAGACACAGGGGAGGGAGAGGGGAGAAGAGACACAGAAGAGAGAAAGGGGGACACAGGAAAAGGGCACACAAGAGGGGGACACAGGGGGCAGCACATTTCCCACCCTCGGCTTATACCCGAGTCACTCATTTTTCCCAGTATTTTTTGGTAAAATAGGTGCCTCGGCTTATACTCGAGTATATACAGTACTTTACCTATTTGTAATTACTGTATATACTCGAGTATAAGCCGACCCGAGTATAAGCAGAGGCACCCATTTTACCACAAAATACTGGGTAAAATGAGTGACTCTAGTATAAGCCGAGGGTGGGAAATGTGCTGCCCCCTGTGTCCCTCTTGTGCCCTCTGTGTCCCCCTCTCTCTCCGTGTCTCTTCTCCCCTCTCCCGTCCCTGTGTCTCTTCCCCCCTCCCTTATCACCCTCCCTCCTCATAATCAACCTCCCTCCTCATAATCAACCTCCCTCCTCATAATCAACCTCCCTGCTCATAATCAACCTCCCTGCTCATCTTCAACTCCCTGCTCATCTTCAACTCCCTGCTCATCCCCCCTCCTCAACCTCAACCCCCCTATACCCCAACCCACCTCCTCAACCTCCCCCCTCAATCCCCCTCCTCAACTTAAGCCCCCCTCAACCCCCCTCCTCCACCTAAACCCCCCTCAACCCCCCTCCTCCACCTAAACCCCCCTCAACCCCCCTCCTCCACCTAAACCAGCCTAAATACCTCCCCCCTCACTTACCTGCTTGTGCTCCGGCCTCCGCTCCTTGACCCGGCGACGGCGCACATGTGAGAGACGCCGCATCATTAGCATATACCGTGTGCCGGCACCCGGTATATGCTAATGACGCGGCCGCATGTGATGTCACTCACATGCGCGCCGTCGCCGGGTCAAGGAGCAGAGGCCGGAGAACAAGTAGGTAAGTGAGGGGGGAGGTATTTAGGGGGATTTAGGTGGAGGAGGGGGGTCGAGGGGGGTTTAGGTTAAGGACGGGGGAGGGAAAGAGACACGGGGGGGGTTAGAGAGACACGGGGGGGTTAGAGAGACACGGGGGGGTTAGAGAGACACGGGGGGGTTAGAGAGACACGGGGGGGTTAGAGAGACACGGGGGGTTAGAGAGACACGGGGGGGAGTGACTCGAGTATAAGCCGAGGGAACCATTTTTGCCTTAAAAAAAGGGCTGAAAAACTCGGCTTATACTCGAGTATATACAGTAATATATCCAGCAATCAATATCCTGAACAGCTAACAATCTGTTTTGATTTTCCTGCAGCTTACAATGTACATTTGGACTGTTGCTGAGGTGCAAGTGTCAGCAATGTGACAAGTGTGCATTGTAAATAGGCTGCGTGCGCGAGGCCAAACAGTTTGTTTAGATGTGTAAATCGCCATTTTAGAATGGTAATGTTATTAGTTGCAAATTAGTGTTGTAAAATGGTGGCAATTGTCTATGTGTTACGCGGTTGTGGATCATTTTGCGTCCTTCCTAATAGTGTATTTTGTACCTCGTACCTTCCGGGGTATAAGTCTTATGTGCTTGGCGTTGTTTTGCGTGGTTAGGGGTCGCGTAGCCTCATTTTCATTTTTTTCAGCATTTTTTTTCTCTTCCTTAATGGATTTTCAAGTGCCGAAAATGCTTAAATTTGACTTAAATTCACGTGCAACCTTACTCCCAGACATCCTGGCTGTCCGTGTGGTCTGTGTGTGTGTTTTTTTTTTTTTTATGTGTTATTGTTATTTTGCTGTGTTTTTGTTGTTTTTGGCTGTGTATTTTTGCAGCGATTTTCTTTGGTATTTTTGCGACCTCGTATTTTTTTTTCTAAGTCCCGCGGGTCGTATTTTTTTGTGTGAAAGTCCTGCTTATGTGGATTTTTTTATAGCGACAATGAGGGTCCACATTTGCAGCCTGCAATGAGCCGAAGGCTCATTGCAGCCGACGTTGGGGCCTCCACCACCGCAAATGTGGCCCTTGCTTTGCGAGGTCCGCATTTGCAGCCAGAACTACGTCCCTCGCTTCGAAGCGTGACGACGACTCGCAGTTTGACAATTATAATATGTGATATTTACAATATATAGAAAGTATCACAGTAGTTAAATATTTATCTAAAGGTTAAGATTTGAAATTAGAGGTCCAAAGTGCTTTACACTAATAGACAGTATATCCAGATATTTTATTTATGTTCCTACCCACATACTAACTTTATTTTACAGAATTAATACAAAACATTGCTAAGCTAAAAAATAATAGTAAATGAAAGTTAAAATGTACAGTGCTGATGCCTTCCAGTGTTGTCAATCACAGATTTCAGACATTTCTTGTAGTTGGCCACCAGGTTTGCACACATCTCAGAAGGGATTTTGTCCCACTCCTCTTCGCAGATCCTCTCCAAGTCATTAAGGTTTTGAGACTGACGTTTGGCAACTCGAACCTTCAGCTCCCTCCACAGATTTTCTATGGGATTAAGGTTTGGAGACTGGCTAGGCTACTCCAGGACCTCAATGTGCTTCTTCTTGAGCCACCCCTTTGTTGCCTTGGCTATGTGTTTTGGGTCATTGTCATGCTGGAATACCCATCCACGACTCATTTTCAATGCCCTGGCTGAGGGAAGGAGGTTCTCACCCAAGATTTGACGGCCCCGTCCATCGTCCCTTTGATGTGGTGCAGTTGTCCTGTCCCCTTAGCAGAAAAACACCCCCAAAGCATAATGTTTCCACCTCCATATTTGCCGGTTGTTTGCCGATGGGGATGGTGTTCTTGAGGTTATAAGCAGCATTCCTCTTCCTCCAAAAAACAATCTTGTCCCTGACATCCTTGGACAGCTCTTTGGTCTTGGCCATGATGGAGAGTTTGGAATCTGATTGATTGCTTCTGAGGACAGGTGTCTTTTATACAGGTAACGAGCTGAGATTAGGAGCACTCCCTTTAAGAGAGTGCACCTAATCTCAGCTTGTTACCTGCATAAAAGACACCTGGGAGCCAGAAATCTTGCTGATTGATAGGGGATCAAATACTTGTTTCCCTCATTGACCTGCAAATCAATTGATAACTTTTTTGACCTGAATTTTTCTTCTTTTTTTTTTTCTTCTTTTTTTTCTTTTTCTTATTCTGTCTCTCACTGTTAAAATACACCTACCATTACAATTATAGACTGATCATTTCTTTGTCAGTGGACAAATGTTAAAAATCAGTAGGGGATCAAATACTTTTTTACCCTCACTGTACATACTTAGAAGCCACCCAGGGAAATTGAATCAACCAAAGGGCGATATATATATATATCTATATATATATATATATATATATATATATATATATATATATATATATATATTTACAATATGACCCTTGTGAGGATACCGCCTCACTGGAAGGCATCAGCAAAAGGTTCTGCCCCAAAACTACCTTTACCTATTTTCTCTGTGATACATTTTTGCATATATTTTCCATGCTTGTTCTGGGTTTTCGTCTATGTGGGCCACTCCTGACATACGTTTTACCACATGTTGTGGCATTGTCAAAGGGGGATGTGCTGTCAGGCTTCTCATTACCCGAGCATAAATGATAATTACCATATTTGCTCTGAGGATTCACCATTATATGAATACTAGCGACTTGCCCGTCAAAAATGACGGGGCAATAAAATTGTAAGGCAGGGAATGCTGTTTGGGCCAGATATAAATTTTTTTGGTGGCTCGAGATCCTTCGGCGCTCATTGCGAGCTTTTGCTGTTATTGTTTTGTCGGCAGTGATCTGCTTTTTGCGCTTATTGCAAGGCTTTGTGTGCTATGAGCAGTGTTGGCGCTCATTGTGAGTCGAGCGGTGAATGGGTTTTGATGTTCCTGCAGCATACAATGTAGGTTTGCACTGTTGTGGAGCAAGTGTCAGCAATGTGTGCAGTGTGTAGTGTAAATAGGCTGCGTGCGCGAGGGAAAGCCGTCAGGGTAGCTGTGTACTTCCGCATTGTGTAAGTTAGTGTTGTAAAATGGCGGTGAATGTGTATGTGTTAATTGGCTGTGTAAGATGTAGCGTCCTTGGTAAGAGTGTATCTTGTACCTCGTACGGCTTTTTTCAAAAGCCGTATGTGCTTGGTGGTGTTTTGTGTGTTTAGGGTCCGGTAGCCTTGTTTTCTTCGGCGCCCATTTTTTCTCTCGCTAAGGGAATTGTGGTATGTATAAACTAGGGAATTTGGACTTAAATAGTGTAACTTCACTTGCAGAAGTCCTGGGTGTCCCCCACCCCCCTTGCTGTGGGTAAGCTTTTTATGTACTTTTTGTGTGTATTTATTGTGTTTTTAATGTTTTCAGTGTTTTCAGGTGCGCACGGTTCGGCCAATAAGGTCGTAATTTTGCGAGGTCGTAATGTTTTTTTTTCTAAGTCTCGCGCCTCATATTTGTGTAGGCTAAGTCCGTAAATTTTCCGTTCTAAGTCCCGTGGTTCGTTTTTTTTTGTGAAAGTCCGTATATAGTGATTGCGTGTTATATCTATTTTAGTAAAGTGACTCTTGTGTGGGTGTTTGTAACCGCGTGTGAGGCGCCGTAGAGCCTTCACCTCGGCAAATTCGAGGGTCCGTGGCCTGCAATGAGCCTTCATTTCATTGCAGGCGACGTGGGAGCCTCCACCTCCGCAAATGCAGCCCCTCGCTTTGCGAGGGTCCGCATTTGCTGCCTGCAATGAGCCTTCGGCTTATTGCAGCCGACGTTGGAGCCTCCACCTTTCGCAAATGCTGCCCCTTGCATTGCGAGGGACGCAGTTCTTGCGATCTCGCGAAGAGTGACGACGATTCGTAGTTTGACAACTATTATATGTGATACTCAAATCGTATTATACATGTGCATGACTGATACAATATATACTGGATTTAATAATAATATCAAAACTCCATTATACCAGATGGCTTGTATTTTTTCATAATTGCGTATTTATTTTTACGTATTTTTAAGTGACTGAATTTCTTCCAAAAAGAGCTTACCTTTTATACAAATTAATTTTCAGAAATCCAATTTTCAGATAAGATAATTGTACTATACTTCAAGCCAATGCAAATTGCATTATTATTATATCTAAGAGCTAAAACATTTTTTGGTTAATAAGCAGTAGATGAACTTTAATATATCTTAATCATCACTTTATATTACCCCAAAAAAGGGGTACTATTTTACAATGTTACTTGATCTTGAAAAAAAACTTGGTTTTGGGTGAAAGGATATATGTTGGTGCATGTAAAACAGGACAATCTGCACCACATAATAAATAATCCCAGTGAAGAATAAACAATATTACATAATGTCTGCTCTTTGTTTAGTATACTATGATCATCACTGTGTTATAGGACTCTTGTATTACGAAAGAACTGAAGCAGCTACTTTAAATGATTCCGGATTGAAATCTCCTACTTTGCACTGTATACAAATAGTTTTACATTTCTTAATTAACATTTTTCAGATTTCTTACTTTTTTTAAACGAGTGTAGCTTCCATAACTCTGCACTTCAGTTCTCGCTATAAAATATATTCCTATTTGTAACTGATCCAATACATTCATAAGTTTATTTGGAGCATTCACATTTTTGGCCAATGTATAATCTTGGCAGGATATAATATTATATCTGTCTAGGGATGGCTCTACACAAATGGATTACATAACTGCAGCAGAGAAAAAATTATGATTTACACACACATCTATTTTCATCCTCTGAAACAGATATAACATGTATTTTCATATCATATGGCATGATAAATAACTTTACTCAATTTCAAAAGGTGAAATCACATTTTAGGCTTGAATACAAAACATGCTTTAACGGCTTCCATCAACTTTCCTGGCTTCCTTAAAGAGCCACTGCAGTCCAAAGTTTTCGGTCATGCATTTAAAAACACATCATCTACATAGAACAATATGTTTTGGTATGAAAAATAAGTGGTCTATATAGTGTAAGAAAACTACATTATTTGAGACAGGACTATAGTTGTCTACTCCTTCTCCATCCTTCCATTATAGGAAACAAAATCGAAGAGAGCCTTTTAAGCCTATAAACAGCTACAAAGTTTTTATCCTCATTTCTTAAAAAAAACCTTGATAAGAAAACACAGATAAAAGGTTCTCCATGGGCCCTTATTTATGCTTCCTCTTTCTATTCACTTATAAGGCTAAGGCAAATCAAATACTATTTATATGTGTTGCTTTAGTGTTAACTTTCTTAACTTAAGGTAATTCAATTATATTTAAAAAATAATAAATAGAAAAGAGATATTTTAAAATTATATTGAATGGATTCTTTCATTTATAGAAAACAAAGGTGTTTTAACCACTTCTATGCAGACTCACTATGACACCTGGCTTGGCAAATGATTTTCAACAAAGTATTATTTTTGTCAATTTCCAACACAGATTTTATTATAGTTCTGTCACTGACAGGGCAAAAGATGTACACACCTTGGTGAGCACATTAACAAAAAGACAAAAGCAATGAATAGCAATTAAAGAGACATAAAGGCTTCAATGGTTTTAACATTAAAATAATCTAGTGTTTATTTGCATATTTAAACACGTAATTAAAAGCTCTATTTTTGCGCACTGAGACCTGCCAAACAGTAATTACAAAAGCCTGCCACTCTATCTCATGCATACAATGGGCCTCATTCACATAGGGGCGGTAACGCTATCGCAAATCAGCTATTTCCTACTATAAAGTTATGTGCTATTGTAGCCCTACACTTACGATGCTATTCAATTGGCCAGCACGCAAGTCAGCCCTCCTTCCCGCTGATCGCAAACCATGCTATCGGCAGTAAACATTTGCAGGCTAAAACATGATCGTGGCCGCAAGCCCGTGATTCGTGTTTCAAGCCCGCAAACTTGGAGCACTGTAAATGTAAAGATAAATTCAATCCAGCACTGTAAAGGCCAATAAATAATGGGGAACACAATGGGTGACTCTAGGACTAAAGGCACAACATTCTCAAACTTGCACATCGCCAAAATCAAATACTTTATTTCATGTTTAATTTCTGGCCAAAGTCCTACGGGATGAATGACCTCCAATCCCTTAACTCGTTATTCAAGCCCGTAGGACTTTAAAATACAAACCTCTATTTTCATTCAAATTCCTACAAGCTTGAGTAACGAGTTACAGGATTGGAGGTCATTCAAGCCCGTAGGACTTTGGGCGGAAAATGAACATGAAATAAAGAATTTGATTTTGGCGATGTGGGAGCTTGATAATGTTGTGCTTTTAATTCTAATGTCAACCATTGTATTCCCTATCGTTTACAGTGCTGGATTGCTTTTTTATTTGCTTAATAAGAGCTACAATTTGTAAGTAAGCCCTTTGCGACACCTCCTTGGTACAAGTAAGCTGTGGTTCGCGTTTAGCCATTTATGGGCTTGATGGAAGGGTATTCGGAGAAATTAAATAGCGATTAGGGATGTTTTGCTCCTGCAACTCTCGCAGCCACAAAAGATCAAAGGCTTTGAGGAAAGTAACTTGCGATTGACGAAATTGCAAGGAATCGTAGCTTGTAGGTAGTAACCTGATCGGAGCCCGCAAATGTAAGGTAATTGAATAGCAACGTAGCTAGCGATCAGCATTTGCGAGCCCGGATCTCCAAAATGTAGCAATAGAATGAGGCCCTATGTTTCTATAGAACTAGATGTGCTAGCCAATGACAGGCTGTGTCTCAGCAACATTTCAGGAGACGCTGCTGAGAGACAGTTTGTTTAAAAGTTGTAAGTTTGTAAAAACAGTGGGATTAAGCACTTGTTGATAAAATAAAGTTTAAATATACAAATAAAAACTTATGTAGATTATTTTAATATTAAAAACATTGAAACCCACATGTCCCTTTAATTGCTATTCATTGCTTTTGACTGTTCAAAAAAAAAAAAAAAAAAAAAACATGGAACTCTCCATACCCTTTTAATGGTTTCCCCAGGGTGTGAAGTCATTATATATAGAAGCACAGATACATTTACAAAATGTCTCACTGCAAGATGCTGGAGAACATTATGCATGTCATAAAGCTTTATTGTTATACTGTCACTGGAGTTTTATTCTGCTTTATTTTACCGCCAATCCATTCACAATGATAGGTGGGTGAAAAATGTCTTTACAGTAATAGAAAGCTGGTCAGCTTACATATTACTCGTTGAAGCTTATTTTTAAGACACACGGATATTACACACTGTACTGCTTGGAAAAACATAGGAACGTGGAAGTTCAATCTCACGTTAGTAATTAAATATTTAATTGTAGACCCCAAAAGTGTGTCAAAAGACTAGGCTATAATTAAAGGACCAGTGTAATTCTCTATCATGAGGATCTATTCATTTTAATTATGCATTTATCATTAATAAAAAAAATAACATTTAGTAATTTATAATAGCAGAAGTCAATATAAATTTTGTTTTCAAAGATTAGAGTATAAATCCCAAGACCAAGAAGATATGGAAAGACCATAAACAATCATTGATAGGCTGCTGCAACATCAAAAGCCTACTGATAGGGGGAACAATAACACAAAAAGTCTCCAAGTCAATGTATAGTGTCTTAATGCTAAATAATGCTTAAAAATACATTTTCTTAAATAAACAAACAATCTAGCACACATTATTATGGGATTTTCATTTAAACAAGTATATACTCAAAATAAATCCTCCATCAAATACATAAAAAATATTATCCCTTCATTTAAGCTGTATGTTTAGATCAGCAGTAAAATGCGCCCCAATAACTGGCCATAAAACACTAGATAAACTACCAATGAATGTAACAAGCTGCACCATCATAAGCACTTCAGGAATAAGTATGAGTAATATTATAGGCATTATTTCCAACTATCATTTTAAATGTTTATTTACTTATTCATTTAGGAAACAAAAACATATTCCTCTTAAAAGACCACTGTAGTCAGGTAAAAACAAATAAATCTTTATGTTTGTAAAATATGTAACAGAATAAACTATTTATAGGTGGTCCCTGGGATGAGATACGTTCCTAAGAATGTATTTAGGTCGGATTTTAATGAAGCTTAGATTGCTGATAATTATAATAATAACAATACTATAATGACTCCTGATAATAATAATACAGTGTAATATTGTGATGATAATAATACCCCTGTTCTGTAATACTAAGTTACAGAAACTATTAAGCTCTTTCTTTTAATTCAATAAACAAAACTCATACAAAAAACCTTGGGAGCCTGTTCTTAAGTACAAGTCGACTGTAACCCGGGGACCTCCTGTATTTTCTTTTTTTGTTCAATGACATTACAAACCTATAAAATACAAAAAATAGCGAAAACCATAAACAATGCAACATTTAGGAGAAAAAAACTGTAGACTAGCCAAATGATGTGTTCTTAGGTACAGAAATATGGGACCTCTTTCCATTCACAGTGCTGAAAAATGTATGTATGAAAGCGGAGATATATAAAATATTGTATTACTTGTACTACAAACCATTTCACATATAAGCTGCATGGTGTATGTACTTTGTAGAGTGCATGATTTCCTATATTTCAAACAGAATAAGTGAATGGGTTACTTATTACAATACAATTTGTACATGATTCAAGAGTGTTTATTTAGGCGTGTGTTGTTGAGGATTGGGTTAAAATCTGTATTGTTACAAAATTCCAGATATCGGGGTGGTAAATGTTATATCTTGTTGCACATTTTACAGTACATTTTATTGCATTGGGTAATAGCAAATGTAATTCAAATGTATAGGTTTATAATTTCTTCTTTGCAAACAGGAATACCCAGTTAAGCACTGCACTTGTGTTCCTGCATGCAGGAGGGCTATGAGAAGCAATCTCACGGAGCAATCTGACGGCGTTAAGCAGAAAATTAAATATCAAACAAGATTTGGTGTGCAAAAACCATGCTATTCCAAAGTTTTATGCTGAGCAGGGAATTAGAGCGCTGTAGCGAATCAGTGCTCATCGGGGTAGGGTTAAATCGGGGTTTCCATGTATTTATGTTATATTTGTAGAAGATGAGTGACTTGTAAAGGTGAAGCAGCAGCAAATATGTTTATGCATTATCACAAAAGCTATTACTTTCTAGATAGTCCGATGCAAGCCCATAAGAGAAAACAAATACACACAAAAAAATCATAAAACTATTATTTATTTCTATTTACAGATCCATAAAGGCAACAAACCGCAACAGTTTGAAAATAACCCTTTCATATCAAGTAAGTTAAGGGTTAATCATTACAGCACAAACTGGGCAGTAAAGAATGATAAACAGGTTCCAAGTCACATTATGTGTCCTGAGCCAGTGCTCCAGTCTGCTAAGTCTCACATAACTACAGAGAACACCTGACTTTCAGTATTCGTCAGAGACAGAAGTTATGCTTCTGTACCATAACACTTGTAACATAGATTTTATAGGACAAAAATCCTAGAGCTGTCAGCAAGCAAAGGGATTTCTCTGCTTGGAGATATACGAGGGTACATAAAAAAATAAAGATGGAAAATCAGAAATGGAGAAATGAGACATAATGGTCCCAAAGGCCCATGTTCTTAGCATTTCTTATTCTCTTATTTCTATGCAGCTGGCTGAAAAGCATTAAGTTTGTACTTCCTATGGAAGAGAAAGAACCCTCCCATTGGAGTAATGAAGACACTCAACACCATCATATCATTTTACCTCTTAGTTTATTCGCATATTTAGAGACCTCTCTGGAAAAGTGTCCCCTTGACAGAATGCTGTTTACATGGATAACATTGATTAGCTGACCATGTTGTGTTCTGCTGCATACAATGATTGAGCCTGTGCATTATTTAATGAACATTTTCAATGACATTCATTTTCATTTCAGTAAATGATTACTATAGCTAATCCCAAATTGTTGAATACAAATGAATTATATATTTTCCATAAATTGTTAGACAAGAATTCAATCTAAAATATAAAAAATATGTTGTACATAATCTGCAATCTGACAACAAATGTCATCATCACTACAGCTTAAATTTACAGACCAGAGCAAACACACACACTATTCTTGACAAAACAGAACAGTATGGAGAAGTAAAACAAATTACTTTTTTATATTTCATAACCAGGTTTTGCATTATTTACACACAAAGCATCTTCAACTGTTCTCCCCATAAACATGTCTACAGTGTAGAATTCTGCGTTCTATCTGGATATTGTCATTTGCTAAGGCTTCTGAAAACAAGCATTTCACTGGGGAAGGAGGAAAGTCAGAATTAGGCCTAGTGGGAAACCCTGCACTTGCTCAATGTCTATGGCTTTTACACACTTCCAGATGTGCAGCCCATTAATAATGCACTAACTGAAAACCTCTTTTTGAAACTTAAGAATGTGCAAATTGCATTAAAACCTCCTTGCCCTCATTAATGGCATTGTTACAATCCCAGTCCTCTGGAAAATGTTTTTTGGCATTTGTTTAACTTTTTAATATTGCCACTTACTCACTTTAACTGCTATGTTTTCAAAACCTAAATGTTTTTAATAGGGCAAGAAAAGCAGCATGTAATCTTTTGTGATCCTTTTCAAAAACAAGCACAAATTAAACATTCTACTTATGAACATTTTAATTTATGTATATTGTATAAGATATTAGGGTATACATACTATATGGGAAAAGGTATTGTAACTACCATCAGTATTTGGGAAAATGTAACAAAATCTATATAGATGATTATTTACATCCTTTCATCTTTAATCACTTGACTGATGGGATAGCAAGTAATATATTACTAAATGCTACATTTCAGATCCCTCGAAGTACAGAGATTGTTGTCTAACCTTCTCTTCATTTACTGCAAGTTAAAAAGAAAACTAGACATGATATGATATATGGAACTACATAGAACATACTACATGGAACATATTACATGGATGTTGGAAGAACATGCTTAAAAACACTAAAGAACCTTGTTCAGAAAATACCATTATGGGCTATGTTCAAGATGTGGTTACCTCACAAGTTAAAGGTTAAGATTATCAGACCTCTCTTATAGAATTGCATTTTAGTCACATAAAATAGTTATTGAACCAATATCTTATATACTACCTGCTATACACAACTTGATTATAGCTCAGCAAGATCATTATTTTTTTTCTCTTTTAACAAGTCAGTGGATCTTGGCCTTTGTTCAGATGCTGCAAATGTTATTTATATATACAATATATTACCCCCAAAAAGGGGGGTATAGTAAGAAATTTAATGAAAAAATGAGGATGTAAATGAGAGGTTATTAGCGTGTTCTCAACATAGGATTAGAGCTCTACACAGAAAAAATAAGAATCTGTTTCACTCATTTACAAAAATTAATTTCATTTATTTATATATTCAGGACAAATAGGTGAAATCAGTCACCATACATACATTCCCATTGGAAATATTTATTTATTTATTGGCTAACGAATACAGATTATTCTACACTTTCTTATAGTACTTGTAATGGGATGGCACCAATACAGAACATTATGCAAATAAAACGCAAGTCTAACTGCTCAATCAGACTGCCTGTTCTTGAACTACACTTCTGTACTAAGGGTAAACTACCTTTCAAATACAAATGTGCAACTAATAAGGAGTTCTTCATATACCTAAACCAGAAACACACATCCATAACCACTAGGATCTGTTTAAAGACAGGGAACCGGGGATGTTCAGAACCAAATGTACATGGTCCCATAAGAATTATTCAGTTTTCAACCACTCAGTAACTAATAACACTGCTGGTGAACTTTTCTATAAACAGTTCCAATGTTGATTGTACCACTTCAAGAGGGAAGATATAGCATTTGTAGAAAGAAAAACATATTTTGTATCACCACTATATGTTATTATTTCACCATTCTCTCATTTGTATTTTATATCCATGTATAGAAGTAAGTATAGCATCCATTTTTCACTCACTCAGTTTTCAGTTTAGCACAAGTTGTTTTTCTGAGAACAGTCAAAGACTAGCACAAGACGGGCTGGGAA
The DNA here is from genome assembly GCA_027410445.1 of Discoglossus pictus. NCBI lineage: Eukaryota > Metazoa > Chordata > Amphibia > Anura > Alytidae > Discoglossus > Discoglossus pictus. Next base: position 234,298,090 of record CM050164.1, on the reverse strand, counting down.
ATCCTTGTAGTAATTCTTATCAGTCCTTAGAGGTCAACCCTGTGTATAATATGCTGTGAGAATAATAATGAGATCAGACCACTTTCTTTGATATATGGGATGCTCTCCAAGCTGCAATAAAGAAACTTGATTGAGGTACTAGTTTAATTCCTTGTTTGAGTGTTGGTTATGGAAGAGACACTGAAAGGGGGACATTTTATCACAACACATTATACTATATATACATAAGATATGTATGTTATGGTATAATAAATGTTATATCATACCATACATTGTGTATCTGTAGTGCAATCAAATGTCAAACTTGTTTCTAAAAAATATTGCTACTGACATACTACAGTTTTCTATATTGTATTTTAAATAACTGAACTTAATAATGGGCAAAATGTTTTTAGAAAGTAGAAAAAAAACATAAAAGCCTTTCCATATTTCTTTTTAAGATGTAATTATTCTTTTCCATTTTATTCTACTCCATTAGATCTATTGAAAGCACTGGCAGTTTAGCTGCAGAGTGCAAGCAGAAGCTTCCAGTGCATTTAACCTATTTCCACATGAGCAAACAGATTATCAGAACCCAAAACTTTCAATTCCACGGAAGTACAAATTCATATAAAAACTATGTGTTTTATTTTCTGAAACCGTTTGCCCATTATCACATGCAGTTATTCAAGTGAAAACATTTTAAATATAAGATTTCAGTGGCCCTTTAAGAATGTTACCTAACAGATAGGACTAGCAGCCACAGCACATTTGCCAGATTCTTCACCAATGTGCTGTAGAACTCAAGTGGACTTCTGACATACTGTAGACAGCCAGCCTTATTAAATTGTGATTTGGCCAATTGAATAGGGCTCTATATAAGAACAGAGCATATTTTTTTTACATAATTTTTTAGTTAGTGAAGACCTTCTGCAAAAAAATATGACTTGTGCTTATATAGAGCCCTTTTCATTGGCCAAATCACAATTTAATAAGGCTGTTAAGATCTAGACACAGTTTTCTTCCCATTATCATCATGACAGACTACTACAGAGTAATTCGATCATTTTACCATGAGAAAGCTTGAACTTTAACCTGCTGTTCCTTAAACTTTATTAATGTATGCATATGGAGCCTAAAAAAACATAAAAACACTCAAAATCAAGTTATTCTTAAACATGCTGAAACACTGACTATAGTTACAAGCCTCCTCTGGGTTTGCGCCCATGTTTTTGGCTCAGAATACACATGGAGACTAGGATGACCACATAGGAGATTGTACCTCAAAGCTGCCATGGCCTTATGACAAGGTTGACCTTGTAATTGACCTTCAAATCAGTTTAACCCTCCCACTGTTAATGACAAGTTAACTTGCAGACACTCTCCAGTGGCAGCATCGAGTTAACTCTTCATTGACAGTTTAATTCCTGAGGGTGTGCATGGAGGGCTGGGGAATGTACACAGGAGGGCTGGGGAGGTGTAAGGGAAGAATGGGGGATGTGTATGGATGGATGGGGAAAGTACCGTCAAGGGCTGAAGTAGGTGTAGCGGAAGGGAGGGCTGAAGCTTGGGGATGAAAAAAAAATAAACATTTTTGCAAGTCTTATAGGGTGTTCAATACCAGCTTGGCCGGGGCATAGAATACAGGATCACGTTATGGGACGGAGAAGGAGGAGAGGAGGTAGTGAGCCTAGGATGTGATCGAGAGGGGAGAAAGCCTCTTCTGGACGAAGGAGACACTTTCCGGACTGATGGTCTGTGGGCCCTGTTGGGTGAAGGGGCAGAAGCCCTCTTAATGGGCCTTGAATCATCTGCACTCCCAGGATTGCTCCTTGCAGGCCTGTAAGCCCTGGAGGACCACCACAGAAATGAGGAGTCAAATCTCTGGGGGAGTTGGATTGTCCTTATGTGTCTGGAGAAGGAGGCGGAAATTGTTTTTTTAAATTGTAGAGTTCATGGAAGGCAGAATAGATGCCAACCAAGAATGACCTGTCAACCTAGTTTGCCGCCTGACCTGCTCAATAAACGTATCCAGGAATGGAGAAGCCATCATACAGCTAGCAATGGTAGAAAGGTTGTCAGTTAATTAGCAAATACAACTGACTGACACAGATTATGCAATAGAGCCTTATGTAAAGAACGAGATATTATATAATAGACCCACCCATTATTGGCCCAACTCAGATACCAACTACCAATACTCTTAATATCTCTGATTCCTAAGTATGTGCTGCAGTGGGTTTCCTTTCTCATAAATGTCAGACTAATAGGGTTACACTTTAAGAAAAAGTGAAGGTCGAGGACTACATCTTAAAAAAAAGTATATGCCATGCCTCTCTAAACCTAAAAGTAATGAAAGGACGATGTGTGCAGCATCAGGCCACAATAAATCTGTCAGTAAAATGTCTTGGCATTTTCAAAATTTGCCATCAGCAAAAGGAATAAATACTTTTTACCATTCACAAAATATTTTTTTATGCAAAAATCTTGTGTAGCATTTCACGCATGCTCATGCACACAAGATGAAAAAAGTAAACGTTCCATTTCACTTTAATTTTAGGAATTTACCTTAATCTTCAAACCTCAATATAAAATGAGTAAAGAGGTCTAACACAATTTTTTAGATATGTAACTAAGAAACAAAACTGCAAATGTTCCTGTAACTCATTTGACCTGATATATGCTGTTGTAAAATTGCCTATCTATGCAGTGCAGAGTTAGCAAAATAAGAAACCTATGGGGTGCAATAAAGTGCTTTACAGAAAACATTCAAACCAAATGGTTTTCCATCTGGGTTGCTAAGGATCTTACTTCAGATGGATTACTATCCAAAACACAAGGAGGGAGGGTGGTTGATGTGTTTAGTTACAGTATTTCCTAACATTAATATAATAAGACATTTGTCATTCCCAAAAGTTGATTTTCCAAATGTTATCTTTCAGTAAACCAGTAGAGTGAACCAGTAGATAATAATTAAAATAACTTTAGGATAGCAATATAGGTAGCAAACTCAATTACCATTTGTCTGTGAATCTTGAAGAAAAACATTTTGTACAAAATAATTTAGTAACATATAAGTATATTTATTTTAAAAAAAATCTATTAAAAGGTAGACATAAGTTTCCCTGTTTTTAACTTTTTCTAATCAAACACATGTTGCTTATTTAAGAAACACACATTACATAGAGTCATTCTGTAGACATACAGATTTATTGTTCTTAAAAAATAAAAATAGAAAAATGGGTGCCTAAACCTCAGAGGTGCTTATAGGCACCTGGTATTAGCCAATCCTCTTCTGTATCGCTACCTTGTCATGGTGAAGGGGCTTGTGTACCACAATGAAGCTGTGAGCAATACCAAGTAGAATCACCCAAGATATACAGGTCATAACAGAGAGGTCAGACAAATCATAGTTCACTGGAGATGGAACTGGAGATGGAACTGGCAACCAACTCCAGTATCTTTGCCATGAAAACCTTACGGATTAGCACAACCAGACACAAGATGTGCCTGGTGAGCTGCAGTCCATAGGATCATGGACAATCAGACACAACTGAAAGACTCAACAAAAAACAAGCCAATAAAAACACTGCATTAAAGTATGTTTTTTAACCCTATCCTATTCATCAAGCGGCACAGTGCAGAAATACACAGCAGCAATGTTTGAGCTCCTCCTTGTGTGTGGGGAAAAAGGACTATGCATCCATGATGCTTTCCTGCACAGAATGACTTCTCAGAAATGTCAACAATGTTGATTGGCCAAAACAAATTATGAATGTTATGCTAATTTAGCCTAGGTTTTTCAGGGGTATCCCTTCTCAAAATTAACTGCCAGAAAACTTAAGAAATTTGCAAACGTCAGAGCAAATTTATTAATGTTTATTTTGGGATTTTTTTAATGCAAAAACATGTTTTCATACATCAGTGATTCTTCTATCAAATGCATTCATAATATATATAGCTTTACATTTTCCAAAAAAGAAGCAAAACATTAATTGGACGGCCTATATGGTCAGTAAATTACGTACAGGCTGTGGGATCATAAGTATCTCTCTCACGGAGATGATGTAAGCCGGTGCCAATAGTGCAAATTACTGTATGATGCTCATCTACAGAAGTGCCCTTCTCCTTAGAGGTACGTTATTTTTCTGTTTCTGCGGGTCACCCTCTTTTAGGTTAGATCCCTTTATGTTGCTCACAGGAGAGATCCTCTTTGCAATTTTAAACCTTCTTCCCTTGTTTAGTGTTGTTCTTATCTTACCTTGACATTCCAGCTGCCCTCCTTACATTATGTCTGTAACCTCAATATGATTGTATTATTTTATATGCTAGAATTTTTTTCTATGTTAATTTTGGTTCTTGATTGCTCTGTCAAAGTGAGATGCAAGAGTCTACGGCTTTGAAATGGTTATCTTTCAACTTCCAAAACTTGTTAAATGTTTACAAGTCCAATGTCCATAAAACTACAACAGAGGCTTTTTACAGGACTGGATGCATTAAATATTCTGTTTAATGGGAGCAATCCAAAATATTATAATACTTATGAAATAGCCATTTGAGTCCTTCAAACACTCTTGATTTCCATGGGAATGTCATGCTCAGATCTACTGTCACAGTAATAAAAAATGCTGTTTATTTACAGCTAAACTATGAAGTATTTCATACTTAGTATGTATTATTTGTTGGTTACATAATAAAAAACCAAACTTGTCAAAATGAAATACAATTATACTATATTACATTTGCTTTTATCAAGGTTTATAGCACTGTTAGAAGAAGGTTGCCCTTACAGGATTCTTTTGTGGCGGATGTAAAAAGCTTTCCATAGAGACAACTGTAATAAATTAGCAATAAGAAATGTATTTTATAATTAGACATTAAAACTGCTTTCAAACACCAATTTTATACCTGCAATTGAGCTGCTTATCTCCACCCCTATGGGGGCATCAATGAGATAGTAGTGATTTGGCTGGGTTACAATGCTAAACAATGCAACACAATGTGGTATTCTCAACATATGCAGGTGCTAAAGACCTGCTGGGCTAGTGTTTTTTTTTATGGCTGCAAGGAGCATCTTTCCTTTCTATCCTCCTGCTCTATTTATCAGCAACAATTAAAGCAACCCCATTGTCTGGTGTTTGTTGTTATGCTATTGTAAAGAACTAATATTGATAATAAACAAAAAATATTAAGGTAAAAAATAATAATAAACATGATTAACCTATTTATGTAATCAAATGGTACCATGGCCATGTCCAATGTTGATCTCTAATGATTTCCCTCAACTGTAAGTATGTTTCCTGTCAAGTAGGTTGACACAGATATTAGCTAATTGCCATGTAGTAAATTGCTATTTACACTTTTATAACAAAGAGAATGAACTTTGTTTATCTGCTCTAGCAAGAAATGCCTTGGGAGTTGCGTCATCACAGGTAGTGGGAAGCCTTTATATGATGATCAAGAATACATATAATTTAAAAAATTATGGTAATTAAAGGCTGTTTTTGTTAATTTCTGAAAACATTTTACCAATTATAAAATGCATATCTAAGTTTCCTGGATTATGAATGCATCTGATAGAGAATGTCTTTGCATTTAAATATATACCAAAATAAACATTTAAACACTTGCCTTGAAGTAAGCTAAATGTATAGTAATTTCTGACAATTCCTAATTTAACCAAACGGGAGAAAGCAGAGGTTAGTTGAAACATTTGTATAACTGTGGGGTTCTTGTCTGTGCTGTAAAGCAGACTGGGATTTGTAGTGTGGTTCCTGTATGAAGATGTTATGGTAGCAGCACAGCACACAGACAGGAAGCAGCAGGGTCATATCAAAGCAGTGACTTGGGGGATGAAATCAGTGCTCTCTTAATGGCTGAGGAAGTCAGCAGGTGAATAATGGGTTAAAATTGGTCTCCTAATGCTGCATGCCGATTGGGGAGGATCAGACGCCTGTGTATACACCCCTGGGGGTGTCGACATAATCATTAGAGGGATTTGAAGATATTAAATAATTAATAAAATGTTTTATGAAATATGCTGCATGTATGAAGGATGCTTTTTGCGTAAACAATGCTTTCTGTGTTATAGCCACTAATTGTGGGTCCATTAAACAAATTGGAGCCTTACTACAAGAGGTTTTTTTATCAGAATTTTTGCATGGTGTGGCTAATTTCAACTCTCGTTCTCCACAATTGTTACTACATTGCAAAACAGGTTGCCCACTTAGGAGCTAGATGAAATATGCGTTCGTTGAATAAAGCAGTCTATATGTATTATTTACTAATGTTAGTTATCTATAACTACAAACACATATTCACAAACGAGAGAACACATGAAGGAAAAAAGTCATAGCAAATGTAAAACAGTATGAAACAGAGAAAATGAAAGATAGGGAAAGACAATGGAAATAAATATATTTACATTTTATATGAAGGAAGGATAGATATCCATATATGGAACATAAAACTGATTCACATGACTGGTTATAATGCATATAAAACAAATTAAAATGATGACATCCTGCACGTCCCCTTTAATATATTCAGTGAATCATATCATACAAACATCTTTACTAAAATATGAGCAATATTTTTGATGGTCCTGTGTTAAGAATCCTAGAAATTATCAATTTTGTCCATTATTCATATATAGCATTATCCCTGCTAACCTCTTTAAACAGTACAATAATGCTGTACTTCCTACATCATATACACACACATATCTCACACACTGAATATTTGAGGAGGGCCACAAAATCTGATTTACAGCTATACCTCATTTAATGCTGTAGATAGGTTCAAGCAGTAGGTGTGTTAAATGAAACAGCTCTAAACGGTGCAGTTTAATATGGAGAAGATAGGGGAACTCATGAAAAAAATACACAATTGCAATTGAAATTTAAAAACGTTTTTGGTTTTATATGAACTTCAATCAAACCCCAAAACACAAGACATTTGTGATGCTGAAGCTTCATTCTGTATTTATTTTATTTTTTTCAGAATCAGAGCATTAAAAATGGGTTTGGCATACACTTTCGAAGCCTTTGGAAAGTTCTCAGGCCTTAAAATTAATGTAGATAAAACAGAGGCATTGAATATCTCCCTTAACCAATATGACCTTATGTATCTTCAGGAAAATGTAACTTCAAATGGCCAAGCACACATATTAAATGTAAATGGCGTCACTCAGTCGTGTGCGACTCTCCGTGACCTCAGGGGCAACACACTATGCTGATCCACTTGGTTTTCATGGCAGAGATACTGGAGTGGGTTGCCAGTTCCTTCTCTAGTTGGCAACAGCATACATCTCCTGGTATTCCCAGGTGATCTCCCATCTAAGTACTGACCAGTGTGACCTCTTGGTGAAAGCACCGACATCATTACCACTGGGCCACCAGGGAACCCACATATTAAATACCTAGGAGTAAACATAACCAGTCGAATCCAAGACCTCTATAAAGCTAACTATGAAGCTCTCTATAAAGAATTAGGACAAAATCTTTGTACCTAGTCTAAATGTCAAATTTCATGGCTTGGTCGAATAAATTCAGTCAAGATGATCATTCTCTCCTGCCTCCTCTACATTTGTCAGTCTTTGCTAATAGCCCTTAATTATAAAGAAATGGATGTCTTTCAAAATCAAATGTTTAAATTTGTTTGGCACAATAAGGCCACTAGAATATTAAAAAAAAAACAATGTACAGGGATAAGTCAAGTGGTGGCCTCTCATGCCCAAATTTTAAACTGTATCTCCATACCTCACTCCTCGAAACACCAACCCCTTTGGGTCTTCATAGAAAATTATAGAATGTCTTCGTACTCCTGGAGCTCGATTATCTGGCTCCCCAAACCGTTATCTATAATAGGAAACCTAGCAAGCCCATTCACACGATTCTCCCTCACTCTTTGGAATTGGGCCAACCAAAAACATGGTCGGTCGCCCGCTTTATGCAATCTTACTCCTATCATTCCTCATAAACATTTGACAATAACTCTGTCTCAGAACTCTTTGGCGTGGTGGACCTCATCAGGCCTCATAAAAATTGGCCGATGGTAAAAAGATGACTCTGTGCTCACATATGTTCAAGTTAGAAACCTACCTCTAAAGGAACATTTTACCTACTGAAGCCAATGAACGCCTCCTGGAAAAATGCAAAGCTAATTGGTTCACAGGTTCTCTTGGGAGAACATCTCCAGGAGTTCAATGAATAGTAGCATCCTGGAGACCTCCATCAAACTATTGCACAGGATATATATAACTCCAAGCAAACTTTATAAATGGAAAGTGAACAATAATTCTCATCGTTTCAGAGGTTGTCAAGAGGAGGGATCCTTCTTCCACATATGGTGGACATGCCCTCGAGTCCAGCAGTTATGGACTAATGTTATAGACCTGGCATCTATGCAGTCCAACTAAATCTAGATGCTTTGGTAAACATTATATGTGTGTTTAATCATAGGTAAAGCAAAATTAGCTTTGATATGGACAATTATCATATCTTCTATGTAACCAGAAATGTTCATGTTTTAAGCCTCTTCTGAATAAAAAAAACTTATTGCTGAAAAAAAAAAAAAAGGGGGGGGGGGGGGTCGGGAGGATTGGTTGGCAAGCAAAAACAGAGTTATAGCGAGGCAGTGCATTAAACAGGGAATTACTATACCTCTCTATACCTTAGTTTGCAAGTCTGCGAGTTTCTATCCTAAGTACTTTGGGAATTCACCAAATGGGCATTGGATTCCTAGCTCAAAGGGCCCTCCTTGCTCTGCTATATGTTAATTTGTATTTATCTGTGTCTGAACTTAATTTATGAACAGCGCTAAGGAATATATCGGCACATTATAAATGAACTATAATTATAATTACGGGTCAAAATAGCATTATAGAGAAACAGCGCTGAAAGGGGTAGCGTTAATCAGGTTATACCTGTATATAAATACAGGCATACCCCTTTTAACGGTGTAGATGTGTTCCTAGAAGACCAAGTGCTAAACAAAACAATGTTAAACAGGTGCATTTTAAAATAGAATAAATCAAAGGCAAACTCTATTTTAAAATTCCTTTCATGGCTTTTGGTGTTTTGGAATGATACACAAGCATCAAATCAGGGTGTTAATCTGGATGTGTCAGACACAAACTGTTATTTCCAATGAGGGATATGTCAGTCAAAAACAGCTTTATAGTGAATCAGTGTTAAAACGGGCTAGTGTTAAGCAGGGTCTGCCTGTACCACCATTATCATTATTTAACATAACTCCGCTTCAGCCACAAACTAGATCGCATGAAACAGTTTTCTGCAAGATCACATTAAAGGGGAATGTCCATACATTTCAGTCTGCATTCCCTGTTGGGTAACCCTGCTGATAACTTTATCCAAACAACTATGACCTGCCCCTTAGTAAGCTCAACAACCACCACATGACAGGAACGATCTTGTAAATTACGGAGTGCTTTTCAGGTGCATTTCTACATGCAGTTGATAAGGATATTAACGCTCCTACACAGATGGGAAAGTCTAGCATGAGAGCAAAAGCCCTCTGGCTTCACTTTCAAACCAAAGTGATCCAGCATACAATATTTATCTTGGTGACCATAAAATGGCCTTCTGTACATCAGATAATCATAATATTTATTGTATCTGATACATCAATTCTAAATTGGTTACTCATGTTACAACTGCATAGAACCAAGCAGAGCAATAATAAAGGTACATATTATTATAAAATATAACTCTGTTCTCATTGTATGAAACACTCCATTTGTTTCCTATTCAAGAATGCTTTGTACTCCAAAATGAAAAATCTGTATTATTGCATGCAAATAAATATTATTGTATGTTTAGATTGCAGTCATATGGGTGAATATTTTCTGGCAAACAAAAACAGCCAACGCCTCGCAAAGGCTAAAACAAAAAATGTAGATTTTATGATCCATATTAAACATGTGCTTAATAAACCTTGTTTATATTTCAGGGCCAACGAGTGTTGAATTGTAAAGGGCCCTAGTCCAATTTCATTATTACTGCAACACTTCATGTTATACATGTGACAAAGAAGCTTAATAAACTAAAGTTAATATGACACCAGCAATTTATATAAATATAGAATGTACAACTAGGGTGGATGTACAGAAAACAAAAAGGCATCACTATTATTAAAATACATATCCATCTAATGCAATGCAGATAATTGCTTCTCAAAGCTTGATGTTCCTACCTGCTGCAAGTGTCTCTTCTAGTACACAGCTATTAACAACTGGAAATAAATAAGCATACTCCTACTGATTCTAACTAATGAGCAAATAGTCTGAAATGGCCAATAAAATTAAAAATATTATACTCCCACTAGGACGACTTTGCTGTTTTTTTAACTGTTTTTATATAATAGTAAGAGGCAGATACATATACCGCATGTCTGTACCACTACTATTATTTTAAATTTTATTTGTATCCCTAATACACAGAAAAGTATAAAAGACTCCTGTATAGGAAGGCACCTTTATATAACAGAAAATCCATGCCATTTGTATTGTTTCTGTTTGATCCTCTTTAAACACATCAGCACAGAAGATGCTGAAAAATGGTTCTGTTCCTTACAGAGCCAGCAAACAAAGGTCAGTATGACAGCAGGAAGGGGCATCACTTAAACAAATAAGCATTAGCATTTCCCTCCACACTGGCCTGTTTGACTTTGATATGACACATATTGAATGAATCATTTGTGTTGCAGGCGCCAAGCAAGATATATCTTAATGCAGACAGGTCGGCGACATGAACCCTAATGGTCCTTATCTTAATCTAGTTTAAAAGCATCTTAGATTTCTGTGTAATCTTTTCCACTTTGTGACATTCACTTTCTATAAAGAATTCTTATTTTTGATCTTGCTACTAGTTATTAGCACATTGATTGTATTCTGAATTGTCTTAACATGGGAAATTTGTTTTCTTTTGAAGTCTGTGATCGTTTTCTCGTGATAAAATATAGAAACGTGGAAATATGCATGATGTACTGTTAATTATACTGAAAGGATTACTGATGTTTCTAACCTACATTTATTTTGGACAAATAAGTTATAAAACTTAATATTGGACAACTTGCATTAGCATGATGCTTTGGTGCAGCAAATAAAATACAGTCAGTCAAATGACGTGTTGCTAGGTTCATAATTTCAAAGCAGAAATATACAGAAATATGTACTTTAAAATACTTATGCCACACGCTTGCCTATATTTACAATTGTGCCAGAATAGTTGGTAGACATACAACTACTTGAAGATTTTGTTCATCCTACAATTTTCAAGAGACATATCCAACAAGTCTGGTGGTTTGTCCCTGATCAAATGTGACAAATTAAAAAGGAGCGCAGAATGACAGTTTCATATGACACACTTAAAATTACTAATTGGTAAATTATTTGTGATTATTTTTTTATTTTTTTTTTTTAAATCTCAACAAGCTTCAGCTGCTTCAATAAATGATCTTACTCAAAATGTAATTTATGGATTTATAGATCTTCTATAACTAAATTATAACTATACCATGTAGGGTCACCCAAGATGGGCAGGTCATAACAGAGAGGTCAGACAAACTGCAGTTCCCTGGAGAAGGAACTAGCAACCCACTCCAGTATATTTGCCTTATGAATAAACACAACCAGAGACCAGATATGCCTGGAGTGATGTGGTCCATAGGGTAACGGAGAGTTGACACGACTGAATGACTAAACAGCAGCATGATTAAAATTACCCACACAAAAGCGGATGCGAATTGTTCAATCACAAGCAGATAATGTTCCCTTTGTAAATTACACATCACAAAATAATAACCAACAAGATGTAATGCCCATCCATTAAAACATTCCCAATATTGTCACATTATTTGATATACTCCTACAAATATTTTAAAAAATGCAGAGCAAAAGAAAATATACTGATACATACTATATGGTCTAACTCACTAATAATCTATGCAACACACAAATATATAAATGTATACAATTGATAAGACTGTTTTGAAACGTTTGGCCTGTTTGTATTTCAGCATATAGTTAAATCATGATAATTTTGTAAGTCCCATGGATCTCCAAACGTATCCAACTCTACAGACTTTATTACAGGTAGTTCTTAGTGGGCACGTTAAACCAACCCATATTTCTTTAATGAACTTCATACCTCTCAAACCTGATGAGATTGTAATAAAAAAAATGTTCCTTTAGGAGTCAATCAGATCTCACTGATTGGCAGGTTTAAAGGTATAACACAGTTGTATCTATATAGTCCTCATACATTACCAGACCCGATGTAAAATAAAAATGTTATGTGGTGGGTAAAAATCATTTTAGCCCCAAAATCATTCTAATATTCATTAACTGACAAAGAGCTTAAGACTCTTCAAATGGAAGAGGAGCGACATCAAGCATGGGGAGTTTTCTTCTATAAATACCTGCTTTCTACACCCTGCTTTCTGCCCAAGTTAACATGCTGTCTTTTTTTTAATCTTAAATCATAATAATTAGCACTCTCATGTAGAAGGATTACATTAGCCTAAGTATTTATTTCCAAACCTCCCAAAAAAAGATTCTTTACATGAAAATTACAAAAATATTTACTAATAAAGATATATATTCTATTTGAATGCACGGAATTGTATTCAGGAATGAATGAATCAGAGAAAAACAAGGAAATACATAATGCTTAGATTCCAGCAAACATCAAAAATCACTTTTTCTAGTTGAGAAATATTACCGTAACTACTTTTCAATACATCTCCTTACCCAAGATCAGAGGAGATCAAATTAATTTCAATTACTTTAGAAAGTTGGAAGAATTCTCAGAAGGCTATTGGCAATACATATTTTGAAAGGATATCAATAATTCATGCAAAATGCATAAAAACACAGAGGGACAAAGGATTTATCATGGTAATCTTACATACAAGGAAATATGACATAGTAGAAACCATGCAAGACAAAAGCAAACTAAAGCTGGATGATAAAAAATACAGTTCCCTTTAGCAAACATGATCATTTAAGATAAGGACTGTATGCACCTTTATTCAGGTGCAAACTGTTTTTCTAAGAAGACTCGTTTTCATTGTTTTTGAAAGAATGCTTTTCAATGATGATGAATCATATATATTAAACAAAGTTTTTAAAATGTGAAAAAAAAAATCTGGACATCAATTTATGTGAAATACTCCCAAGCTATTCCTGAGACCAGTACCAGTCTGAGACGTTATCTTCCTCAGTAACAAAGATATAAGGGGAGCCGAACAAAATAAATATATCACTACTATTAGTAAATCACAGTTAGAGATGGATTATTGAAGAACTTATCTGCAATTAAAATATACTACATTCAACTTTAGAGTTTTGCATGCAGTGTCACTCTGTTCAAAATGTTCTGAATTTCAAAGGTGTTCCCCATGAGCCCGAAAAGATAACCTGGTAGCCCCTAGATCAAAAACATACTGTCTATTATTATTATTATCTTTTTATATTTATATTTATATTGAACCAACATATTACGTAGCGCTGTACAGGGGTTTGGTACATGGCAAAAAACAAACTTAACACCTTATAAAAAATGGAGGGCCCTGTTTTTGAGCATATAATCAAATGCACATATTGCTTGTTGCCAAGACACGGACACACAATTGAAAACTTGCAAACTTACAAACTAAGGGCCTCATTCTATTATCGGCCGTAAAACGGCCGCAAAGCTGTGATTCCTTGCAGGGCTCCCGTTACCTTGCAATTCAAATAGACGGCGCCGCAAGGATATCCCCCTTACGGCCGACCGTATATCTTGCAACCGGCCGCAAGGTCTGAAAACTTTAAAAGCAAATATAAATTCAAGCCTGCACTGTACAGCTCTGTAAATGCTAGGGATCATATTGGGGGACATGAGGATTAATAGCAACCCCCTCTCAAGCTTGCACATCAGCCCAAATCCGATATTTCATTAACTGTTTATTTTCCGGACGCAGCGTGGGCGGGTCTGAGGTGCTCCAAGCCCTCGGGACTTTGTCCACGGATATTTGACATGAATTAAAATAAAAATGTATTCACGGATTTGAGTGTAGGGGAATGTTGTGCTATGAATGCTAACACCTACAATCACTTTATCGTCTCATCAGAGTGCAGGATGGCTTTATTATGGCTTTATTATGTGCTTAATTGTGTGCTTGCGGGACCTTTTTGCTGCAAGTAAGCTGCGGCTCGGTTTTAGCCTTGCAGAGAGGGTTCCCGGAGTAATTGAATAGCAACCAGGTTTTTCTTGCGGCCGAAACTCTTGCGCCCGTTTAAGATCAAAGGCTTTCCTCCGCGCGTACGGCCGCAAGTGATAACAAGGCGCCGGCCGCAAGCTTGCCGGAGTCCCCGGCCGGAAGGGAATAGAATAGGCAAATAGCCTGCGGCCGGTCTTTGCGGCCCCGCATCTCCTACGGCCGATAATAGAATGAGGCCCTAAGGGTTTAGGTGTGATACAAGAGGGTGACAAATACAAAATGGCAACGTGAATGCAATTTGTTTAGTCAATTGGAGGGGTCTGTGTGTTGTACTGTAGATTGTGGGTGGGAGTGTTATTAAGCTGTGTTGTGTGCAGTTATTATAAAGGCTGAAGGTGATAAGATTTTTTAAATAGGTGTGTTTTTAGTAATTTTTTAAAGGTTTTGAGACAGGAAGATAATCTAATGGAGCGAGGCAAGGAGTTCCAAATAGTAGGGGCAGCACGAGAAAAGTCTTGAAGACGGGAGTGAGAGGAGGTGATGAGAGAGGAGGAAAGAAGAAGGTCGTTAGCAGAACGAAGACGGCGGTTGGGAGAGTATTTTGAAACAAGAGCAGAGATATAAGGGGGTGCACTGTTGTTGAGGGCTTTATGTGTTAGGGTCATGATTTTAAATGTGATTCGGGAAGCTATGGGAAGCCAGTGGAGTGATTGACAGAGAGGAGCTGCAGACACTGATCATTTGGTACTGAAGATGAGTCTAGCGGAGGCATTCATTATGGATTGGAGGGGAGACAGACGAGAGATGGGTAGGCCAGCAAGGAGGGAATTGCAGTAGTCGAATCAAGATATGAGAGAGTGTATTAGAATTTTAGCTGTGTCTTGTGTAAGATAATGACGAATTTTGGAGATGTTTTTTAGGTGAAACTGACAAGATTTTGTTTGGATGTGAGGAATAAAAGAGTCTACCGAGAGATATTTAATTGGTGATTAGTAGAACTTGGGAGTCACAGAAAGAACATTACGCTGTAAACAAAGAGATTCAATCCTCACTGTGCAGGGAAAATACTATCCACAGAGTATGGATAGCAGGTATTGTAAGTAAAGGGGAAAATAATGTTAAGAAAGTTATGCCAATGTTATGCAACTATTTACTTCACTGCGAAAGAGAGCAGATATAATGCTGGTAGGGTAGCAGACTATGAGCCCTATTCTATTTGAGACAAGTAATTTTTTAATTTTAGCTGCCAGAGTAATGTCAGGTGTATTCAATGCTCCACACATGTAATATTACTGAGCACACCCAAGCTTTGAAAGTAAAGTTACAAAGCTCAGGATTACAGATAAGGCTGTGCTCAGCAACATTACTGAGCACAAACCCAATGACACTAATGAGAAACGCTGGGGATCCCCTCGATTCATGCAGTGAAGGGAATTCACAGAGATCCCCTTCCCTGCTCACTCTAAAGATTAACCCAATGCCCCGGCTGCAACGAATCTATTTTTTTTATAATAGTTTTTATTTACAAACATTTTTTAACATACAATATACATTATTTGAAATATAAATACAATTTGTAAGTACAAATAATTAATATTGCCAGAAAATCCGCAAATTCCTTGTCACCCATCTTCTTTAATTAAATAAGACTGATTGTTAAGGTTAAATATTGTTCAATTATTCCTCCATATTGTCAATCTCCATACTTCAAAATAGAGAACAGCGATACAAATTGTAAAATTGTTCAAGAGTGAAATAACATACAATAAGACTACAGACAAACAACAAACATACAATTTATGGACACCAAGCGAAGCTCGTAGTAGGCCTGTATGTGCCACTAACCTATTTTCCCATATTTTTCATTAACATCAACCCATGAAGTGCAAAGGGGGTCCACAAGGATACCCATGGCACAACACTACACTATAATAAATTCAACTACCCTAATAAAATTACTGCATATACTCGAGTATAAGCCGACCAGAGTATAAGCCGAGGCACCTATTTTACCACAAAATACTGGGTAAAATGAGTGACTCGAGTATAAGCCGAGGGTGGGAAATGTGCTGCCCGTGTCCCTCTTGTGCCTTCTGGGTCCCCCTCTCTCTGCCGTTTTTCTTCGCCCCTCTCCCTTCCCTGTGTCTCTTCCCCCCCTCCTCATTCTCAACCTCCATCCTCAGCCCCCCTCCTCATGCTCAGTCCCCCTCCTCATGCTCAGTCCCTCTCCTCATGCTCAGGCAGCCTCCTCATGCTCAGTCCCTCTCCTCATGCTCAGTCCCTCTCCTCATGCTCAGTCCCTCTCCTCATGCCGCCTCCTCAACCTCAGGCCGCCTCCTCAACCTCAGGCCGCCTCCTCAACCTCAGGCCGCCTCCTCAACCTCAGGCCGCCTCCTCAACCTCCCTCCTCATCCTCAGGCCCCCTGCTCAACCTCCCTCCTCATCCTCAGGCCCCCTGCTCAACCTCCCTCCTCATCCTCAGGCCCCCTCCTCAACCTCAACCCCCCAACTTCACTCCTCATCCTCAACCCCCCCTCATTCTAAACGCCCCCCTCATTCTAAACCCCCCCCCCCATACTACCCCTCTAAATACCCCCCCTCTCTGCCCTCACTTACCTGCTCCGGCCACCGCTCCTCCCGGGTCTTGTCGTGGCACGCATGTGATATCACAGCATTAGCATATACCGGGTGCCGGGTAGTATGATGGGGGGGGGGGGTTGAGGATGAGGAGGGGGGAGAAAGAGACACGGGGGGGAAGAGAGACACGGGGGGGGGAAGAGAGACACGGGGGGGGAAGAGAGACACGGGGGGGGAAGAGAGACACGGGGGGGGAAGAGAGACACGGGGGGGGAAGGGTAGAGAGACACGGGGGGGGAAGGGTAGAGAGACACGGGGGGGTAGAGAGACACGGGGGGGGGGGGGTAGAGAGACACGGGGGGGGAAGGGTAGAGAGACACGGGGGGGTAGAGAGACACGGGGGGGGGGGGTAGAGAGACACGGGGGGGGAGGTAGAGAGACACGGGGGGGAGGTAGAGAGACACGGGGGGGAGGTAGAGAGACACGGGGGGGGGGTAGAGAGACACGGAGGGGGGGTAGAGAGACACGGGGGGGGGGTAGAGAGACACGGGGGGGGTAGAGAGACACGGGGGGGGGGTAGAGAGACACGGGGGGGTAGAGAGACACGGGGGGGTAGAGAGACACGGGGGGGGGTAGAGAGACACGGGGGGGGTAGAGAGACACGGGGGGGGGTAGAGAGACACGGGGGGGGTAGAGAGACACGGGGGGGGGTAGAGAGACACGGGGGGGTAGAGAGACACGGGGGGGTAGAGAGACACGGGGGGGGGTAGAGAGACACGGGGGGGTAGAGAGACACGGGGGGGGTAGAGAGACACGGGGGGGGTAGAGAGACACGGGGGGGGGTAGAGAGACACGGGGGGGTAGAGAGACACGGGGGGGTAGAGAGACACGGGGGGGGGTAGAGAGACACGGGGGGGTAGAGAGTCACGGGGGGGGGGGGGTAGAGAGACACGGGGGGGGGTAGAGAGACACGGGGGGGGATAGAGAGACACGGGGGGGTAGAGAGACACGGGGGGGGGGGGGGGTAGAGAGACACGGGGGGGGGGTAGAGAGACACGGGGGGGGGTAGAGAGACACGGGGGGGGTAGAGAGACACGGGGGGGGTAGAGAGACACGGGGGGGGTAGAGAGACACGGGGGGGGGTAGAGAGACACGGGGGGGGGTAGAGAGACACGGGGGGGGGGTAGAGAGACACGGGGGGGGGTAGAGAGACACGGGGGGGGGGTAGAGAGACACGGGGGGGGGTAGAGAGACACGGGGGGGGGGTAGAGAGACACGGGGGGGGGTAGAGAGACACGGGGGGGGGTAGAGAGACACGGGGGGGGGTAGAGAGACACGGGGGGGGGTAGAGAGACACGGGGGGGTAGAGAGACACGGGGGGGGTAGAGAGACACGGGGGGGGGGGGTAGAGAGACACGGGGGGGTAGAGAGACACGGGGGGGTAGAGAGACACGGGGGGGTAGAGAGACACGGGGGGGTAGAGAGACACGGGGGGGTAGAGAGACACGGGGGGGTAGAGAGACACGGGGGGGTAGAGAGACACGGGGGGGTAGAGAGACACGGGGGGTAGAGAGACACGGGGGGGTTAGAGAGACACGGGGGGGTTAGAGAGACACGGGGGGTAGAAGACACGGGGGTAGAAGACACGGGGGTAGAAGACACGGGGGTAGAAGACACGGGGGTAGAAGACACGGGGGTAGAAGACACGGGGGTAGAAGACACGGGGGTAGAAGACACGGGGGTAGAAGACACGGTGGTAGAAGACACGGTGGTAGAAGACACGGGGGGTAGAAGACACGGGGGGTAGAAGACACGGGGGGTAGAAGACACGGGGGGTAGAAGAAACGGGGGGTAGAAGAAACGGGGGGTAGAAGAAACGGGGGGTAGAAGAAACGGGGGGTAGAAGCAACGGGGGGTAGAAGCAACGGGGGGTAGAAGCAACGGGGGGTAGAAGCAACGGGGGGTAGAAGCAACGGGGGGTAGAAGCAACGGGGGGTAGAAGCAACGGGGGGTAGAAGCAACGGGGGGTAGAAGAAACGGGGGGTAGAAGAAACGGGGGGTAGAAGAAACGGGGGGTAGAAGAAACGGGGGGTAGAAGAAACGGGGGGTAGAAGAAACGGGGGGTAGAAGAAACGGGGGTAGAGAGATACGGGGGTAGAGAGATACGGGGGTAGAGAGATACGGGGGTAGAGAGATACGGGGGTAGAGAGATACGGGGGGGGGTAGAGAGACACGGGGGGGGGTAGAGAGACACGGGGGGGGTAGAGAGACACGGGGGGGTAGAGAGACACGGGGGGGGGTGTAGAGAGACACGGGGGGGGGGTAGAGAGACACGGGGGGGGGGGGAGAGACACACGGGGGGGGGGGGGGGGGTAGAGGGATACAGGGGGAAGAGTGACTCGAGTATAAGCCGAGGGGGCCATTTTTAGCCTTAAAAAAAGGGCTGAAAAACTCTGCTTATACTCGAGTATGTACAGTACTTAAAATAAAAACTACATTATCCAAAATAAAAATAGCAATTTTACAGAAAAATAAAAAAGCCACAAATAAAATAAAAAATGCATTCAAATAAAACAAAAAAAAAACCTGTAAAATAAATAGAAATTAATAATACATATCTAGTGATGGGCGTGGGGTTAATGCTTTAGAGGCCATGGGGGTCTATTGTAAATGGGTGATAGAGGTGTTTGGGTAAAGTGGGTATTGGTTATGAACGGGGAAAGGAGCAATCGGCATTGACCAGGGAGGGGGAGGGTAGGCACAAAGGCATTGTTATGACTTTGTGAGTGCTCAATAGTACTTGCAATATTTTTAGAAAAAAAAAAAATCAGGAATATTAGGAGTATAGAGTAATTTTGAGTCATTTGGAATTTAATAGCTTTTTGAAGCTCAAGCAACTTGATAATTAAGTAATATTCCTGATGTGTAAAAATAGGGGAGCTGGTGTAATATTGTGAGTAGGGGTTTTGCAAAGGCATTTCAAGTAGTACACTAGCAATTGTGCTTAGAGTGGGGAATACAATAGATAGGGAAAGTTATTGGACACTTTTTGTCTGTATAACTTTGCGATATAAGGAATTGAATGAGGCCCTATGATAGGGTAAGTCCATGCCCTTTAAATGTTGACACCCCTGCTTTAAATAGACCAGACAGAATATAAACCGAATTTATAGCATATAACCCAGTAGTTAACTTAATCATCATATAATCAACACCAAACACTCTAAAGTTGAGTCTATGAGTTTCTAGACTCTTCACAATTTCAGCTTCTTTCAAAACTTTTGTAAAGATCCTAATTCTTGTAGGGAAAAAAAGTAATTATACTGTTATGTAAATGATTTTCTGTGATACAAAAACTCCTCTTATATGAAAGATCACATATATAGTTGTGAGCGTACGGGCCGTTGCTAACGCAGCCCGCGGCCCTCGCATAGCGATGGCTCTGGGCAAGGGCCTCAGTGCGAGGGCCGCGGCTCGCGTAGCGAGGGCTGTGGGCAAGGGCCTCAGTGCGAGGGCCGCGGCTCGCTGGCTGCGGGCCAGGGCCTCAGTTGCTGGGATGGAGCAGGCGAGCCAGCCAGAGACGTTGGTCACGCTTGTGTGTGTGTGTATGTGTGTCTGTCTATAGGGCTGGCCCACAACCCACCACACAGGAGTCCACCAGCCACCTGGACAGGCCTCCGACACCCACGGAG
Organism: Discoglossus pictus; assembly: GCA_027410445.1. NCBI lineage: Eukaryota > Metazoa > Chordata > Amphibia > Anura > Alytidae > Discoglossus > Discoglossus pictus. The sequence goes on along the minus strand of CM050164.1, from coordinate 234,277,616 downwards.
GAGGCTGGGAACCCCGCCCCCAGGGACAGGGCCGAGCCGACATCCAGGGCCCCCAGGACACGGTGAGCCTGCGGCCAACGCCTAGCGAGGGCTGCGGGCCTCAGTTGCTGGGATGGAGCGCACCATGCCAGCAACTGAGGCACACACTGGCTGATTATCCCACCGTCCGTGTACTCGCAGTGATTCCCCAGTGTAACATATGTGTAAGCCGGGCAGGAGAACAGCAGCTCCCCGAGTCTGAAGCTGCGTTGCCCTTGCCTCTCAAATCGCTTTATGCCCTCTGGGGGTCCCATGCTGCAGATATAAGGGGCTGGACAGAGGCCTGTACTGGAGTGCCTATGGATCATGCACCAGCAGCCGGCTCCAAGCCACGCCCCTCTGGAATAACCATGCCCACCTTTCCATTTAAGGTGGATTAGCAGAGTTACACTTACCATTGATAAACTCATTGTTTTACTTATACACTGATCATTAACACCATTCTTATCCAGTGATATATAAAAACAATATTTAATAATACATATATATATATATATATATATATATATATATATATATATAAATAATGTGTGTGTGTATATTGTGTGTGTGTATATTGTGTGTGTGTATATGTGAGTGTGTATATGTGAGTGTGTATATGTGAGTGTGTATATGTGAGTGTGTATATGTGAGTGTGTATATGTGAGTGTATATTGTGTGTGTATATATATAATGTGTGTGTGTATATATAATGTGTGTGTGTATATATATAATGTGTGTGTGTATATATATAATGTGTGTGTGTATATATATAATGTGTGTGTGTATATATAATGTGTGTGTGTATATAAAATGTGTGTGTGTATATAAAATGTGTGTGTGTATATAAAATGTGTGTGTGTACATATGTGTGTGTATATTGTGTGTGTATATATAATGTGTGTGTGTGGGCCAGGGCCTCAGTTGCTGGGATGGAGCAGGCGAGCCAGCCAGAGCCGTTGGTCACGCTTGCGGGCTCGCATAGCGAGCCCGCGGCCCTCGCGCAGCGCCCCATATGTGTGTGTGTGTATGTGTGTCTGTCTATATATGTATACGAGCCCGCGGCCCTTGCGTACACTACAACCCCCAGCATGCCACAAGCGAAAGTGACGTCATCCGCAACCGCCCAGACAGTGACAGTTAGTCCGGAAACGGCTGGCGGCGGGACTTTAAAATTGAGTTTGTGTAAACAGAGCAGGCACCGGAGAGAGGAGAGCACAGAGCACCATGGAGAGTAAAGGAGGCCCGGGGGGCTCGGGCTGTGAGTATGATAGCAGGGAGGGGGCAGCGAGTACATGCAGCACAGCCTATTGAAGAGGGGCTATTATAGAGGGCCTGTTATAGAGGGGCTATATACTATATACATACACAAACCTGTATAAATCCATAGGTATTACAACAGACACACTATACACACACAAACCTGTATACATTCATATGTATTACAACAGATACACCCCTGACTTTTCTCTCTGACTGAATATATATAAATGCGTGTAATATCACATATATAGTTGTGAGCGTACGGGTCGTTGCTCACGCTTGCGGGCTTGTGTAGCGAGGTCACTGGGCAAGGGCCTCAGTTGCTGGCATGGAGCGTCGACGCTCCATGCCAGCAACTGAGGCCCCTCGCGAAGCGAGGGCCTCAGTTGCTGGCGAGGTCACTGGGCACGGGCCTCAGTTGCTGGCATGGAGCGCCGAAGGCGCTCCATGCCAGCAACTGAGGCCCCTTGCGAAGCGAGGGCCTCAGTTGCTGGCGAGGTCACTGGGCAAGGGCCTCAGTTGCTGGCATGGAGCGCCGAAGGCGCTCCATGCCAGCAACTGAGGCCCCTCGCGAAGCGAGGGACTCCGTTGCTGGCGAGGTCACTGGGCAAACCCTCGCAAACTTCACGTCGCTACTCAAAAAACACGACACACAAATTACGACACTCGCTAAATTTTACGAGGAACGCAAACAACCTACGAAACACGTTACCACACATTACGACCTTGCAAACATCGGACGCAACACGCCGACATACAAACATTTAAAACACAATACATACACACAGCACATACATAAAAACCTTACCTACACCAAGAGGGAGCACCCAGGACCTCAAAAATGCAACTTAGACCTCGATTTTACTCGAAATAAAAGAGTTTTGAGACTAAAAAAAAATCTAAGCGACAGAAAAAATGGCCGCCGAACAAAACGAAAACGAGGCTACAGCACTCTAAACTCGCAAAACACCACAACAAACTCGCAAAACACCACAACAAACTCGCAAAACGCCACAAACCACCTACGGATATTCATACCACACAGTGCACACATTCAGCATGCTTACACAGCAGCTCCACACCACTAATGCTGCAGCAACATCAACACAGATTGCCAGCTCTTCATCACAATGCTTCAAAATAGGTACAGTATATTCATTTAGTAATGTATTACATATTTCATTATTAGACACCAAACAGCATTAGCTACCTTACAATTTCATTGCCGTCATTCTTTGACGGGCAATTCGCTAGTCACATATATAGTTGTGAGCAGGCGAGCCAGCCAGCCAGCCAGAGCCGTAGCGCGACACGAGGGACTCAGTTGCTGGCATGGAGCGCCGAAGGCACTCCTTGCCAGCAACTGCGACCCTCCCAAACTTTACGTTTGAACGCAAACACGAAACAGAAACTGCGACCCTCGCAAACTTTACCTCGCAACGCAAACAACATACGAGACCACTCATTACGACCTCGCACAAATCGCCCGCAACCTGCGACCATGAGCAAATTCAAAACACAAAAAATACACACAGCACATACATAAAAAGCTTACCTACAGCAAGAGGGAGCATCCAGGACCTCAAAAAAGCAACTTACACCTTCATTTAACTAAAAATAAAACACTTTAGACACTCGAAAATTCTCTAAGCGAGAGAAAAAATAGCCGCCCAACAAAACGAAAACGAGGCTACAGCACTCGAAACACGCAAAACACCACAAGAAACTCGCAAAACACCACAAAACACCTACGGATATTCCGCTAAGATGCACACCACACATTACCCGCCATTTTACGCCAATGCGGAAGTACACAGCTACGCTAACGGTTTGGTCTCGCGCACGCACACTATTACATTGCACACATTCAGGACGCTTACACAGCAGCTCCACACCACTAATGCTGCAGCAACATCAAAACACATAGTCAGCTCTTCAACACAATGCTTCAAAATACGTAAAGTATATTCATTTATTAATGTATTAGATATTTATTATTACACACCAAACAGCATTAGCTAACTTACAATTTCATTGCCGTCATTTTTTGACGGGCAATTCGTTAGTAATATTATAATTAGTGAATAAGAAATGTACTACACAGGGTTGTCTCTCTGCTGCAGAGCCTTCGCAGTACCTCTACTTCCCAGAAATCCTTTGTGCTCTCCTCGGCCATCCTGCCCTTGTTCTGTATCTCAGAGTTACAGTACTCACCTATATCTCTGACTTCCATGCCTTAAATATTCCTGAGATTTTGAACCTAAAATGTCCTAGATCTTTTTGTGCTCTTTGAATCCAGTACCTTGAGACACAAAATCTGAGAGCTTGAATCAATGAATATACTGATGAGCACCAAGGCACCATTTATACAATATATCCGTATTTCTCAAACTGTGTTTTGTGGGAACTTATCCTTGAGACCTTGATCACTTACGGGGTCCTGGATCTGGGAATGTAATTAAAATGTACTACATTCATCTTTAGAGTGTCGCCTGCAGTGTCACTCTGTTCAAAATGTTCTGGATTTCAAAGGTTTTCCCCATGAGCACGAAAAGTTAACCTGGTAGCCCCTAGATCAAAAACCTACTGTCTACCGAGAGATATTTAATTGGTGATTAGTAGAACTTGGGAGTCACAGAAAGCACATTACGTGGAAGTAAACAAAGATTCAAACCTCACTGTGCAGGGAAAATACCATACACACAGAGTATGGATAGCGGTTTTGTAAATAAAGGTGAAAATAATGGAAAGAAAGTTATGCCAATGTTTTGCAACGATTTACTTCACTGTGAAAGAGAAAAGATATAATGCTGGTTATTTATTGTGAGATCATGTGGACTTCTAGGAGAGTAATGTTTGGAGGCTGTCACATATTTGGAGCCTACAAAGACCTGCACCACTGAATTAGTTTGGGAAGATTTTGATATATCATTGCCTGATACTGATGACAGCTAAAAAATAATGTTAGCTACAATGAGTGTTCTAGGATGCAGGAATCTTTCTGAACATGCTTTTTAAAAATATTTTCACAAAAAAACATTAAATTAACAATGCTACTGCTATAATGCTTAAAATGTGTCTAAAAAGCGTTTTAATATATTATACTAGTAAGTTGCCCGTCATAAAGGACGGTGTCATATGTTATGTTCAATTGCCTGTGCGGTCTCTCTCTGCGCTCTCTATTTCTCTCCCTCCGCCTCTCTTTCTCCCCCCGTGCTAATCGCGATTGCAAGTCTATGCCGCGCTATCATGCATGCTTATAATCATAGCATTTGCAGTTACACGGAACCCTCAGCATGTCGGCAATCAGCATGTGAGTAGCGCCGCCAGCACAGTACACATGACGCAGGCGTTACTCATGCTGTAAACTATTATAATGGATTGTGTGCATACAATAATAGCATTACAAATTCGTAAAACAAACAAAAAAGTTTTATATTGATTCAAGTTAGTGGATTGCTATTTAGTGGGTTTGTCTGTAAATCACAGAAATGTAAACTGCTTAAATTACAAAGAAAAAAAGCTTTATTTTAAAAAAAAAATCAGACATCTCTAACAAAGGACAGAAATACAAAAAAGACCACTGCAATAAAGAAGTCTTCAAAGTTATTTTGAATGAACAGTCAGCAACTTCGAAGTATATTTTGGCAACAGACCAGGTAGCATTCGCCGGTTGTTAAAAAGAATCTTAAAATGTATCCTTTACTATACAGGAAAACCTAGCAATGTCTTGCAACCCAGAAGGAAATCCGATACCTGAAATCAAGCTAAGAATGAACCAAGCTGCAGTTTTTAGACCATATGTAGAACTTGCATGTCTAGATTCATTAACAAAATATGGACAGCAACAGCGCAGATTTAACAAATAAGTATACTCCTTATAGCATTATAGAGAAAAAAATCCCTTTTATAGTGAACACTTATTAATCCCAATATTATTATATAGACTTAAAAATTTAATAAAACTTAACTTTTAATAACTTATTTAAAAAACTTTAAAATATATTTAGACGCAGCATGATTGAACAGGAATTGTATATATTCTTCACTGAGACACATTAGATATAAGGTGCATATGTTGTATTTAGTGCCATCAAAAAGTGCCAGTATTATAATCAGAAAATCTGAAAGTGCCAGTGCTTTGGTTAGTAAATCTATATACTAATATACAGCCAGTTTGATATCTGACTCAATTTTAAACCGTCTTATGAAAGTGTCAGTTCTGTAGTTAATAAATCTTAAAGTGTCAGTGCTATAGTTCATAAATCTAGAGATATTGATATAGAGCCGGTTCAGAGCCTGACTCAATTTGAATGATCTTATTGAGATGCTTAATTTTATAAATTTGCAAGTGCTATTACTCCTTAATTTGTAGAGGCTGTTCCTAGTGCTGGGTGGCTCATTAATTAATTCCTAGATATATATCTTAGTGGTTAATATAACACTGTGTCCATGAGGCACAACACAGCACGCTTGTCATGGAGATCGCAGTTAGGAAGCCTCGCGATGACGTCACTAACCCGCGTCTCACGTTGCTGGCACTTTCATAAGACAGTTTAAAATTTAGTCCGATATCAAACTGGCTGTATATTAGTATATAGATTTACTAACCAAAGCACTGACACTTACTAACTAAAGCACCAGCACTTTCAGATTTTCTGATTGTAATACTGGCACTTTGTGATGGCACTAAATACAACATAAGCACCTTATATCTAATTTGTCTCAGTGAAGAATATCTATACAATTCCTGTTCAATCAAGCATGCGTCTAAATATATAGTTTAAATTTCTTTAAAGAAGTTATTAAAAGTTAAGTTTTATTAAATATTTAAGTCTATATAATAATATTGGGATTAATAGGTGTGCACTATAAAAGGGAACTTTTTCTCTATAAGTTTTCCAAGATATGTTTTTGACCCTAAGTGGCACCCTATGAATAGTTTATTAAAATACATTTACACCTAGAGCCACCAAATCCATTTCTTTTCTACTCCTTATAGCAGGCTAAAAGACAACTATAGAGCATACACAGTAGAATCCCATTTTTTTTACTAATTTATTGATTAGCAATAAAGTCAGTGTTTTAGACTTCAGCAGATATGCTGCTCTCCAATTCCTAGCAGATGTCCAGGAGCAGAGAGAAGTAACAGACGGGAGACAGTGCTAATAATAATATTATTATTATTATTATTAATAATAATAATAATAAATAGGTTTTCATCTGTTGTCCTTATAACTTGGATTATCTGTCTCGTGCTCTGCAGTGGCTACTGCAGACAAACCTACACTGGTCAGACAATATTTAGGACAGCCTCTTTCACCCTTGTACATTTAACATGGGATGGCGAGACAATGCTAATTTGAAATGAAATTTTTATTCTTGAATTATTTTATTTTTTTGGCTAATCAGTAATTACATGAAGAGGGTTAAACCTTATTATATGAGCAGTAAAGTGTCTCCTTTAAGGGATATTTATGTTTTCTGTATTATGAATGTATCTGATAGAGGACAATTAGTAGTGTATGTAAACATTTTTTGCCCGACAAAATCCCAAATTAAACATTTAAACACATACATTAAAGTCAGCTAAATCTCTTGCAATTTCTGACAGTTGCAAATTAGGGTTAACACCCTCCAAACCCATGCTAAATTAGCATCAAATATACGTAGTGGATCACGGATATGCGCTATATATTGCTGCTGACCGGAAGCTGCAGGGAGATTGGCTGAGCGAGCAACAGATGCTCCCCCCAGATGCTGCATGCTGATTGGGGGGGGAGAAATCAGATGCTTGTGTAGACACCCCCTGGAGGTGTCAACATAATCATTAGAGAGATTTTTAGATAAAATATTGTATGAGATGGCTGCTTTTTGCCTACAGAAACGTTTATGCATTTTTTTTCTTCATTGTGTCAAAACACTTATAATCTTATACTGAGGTAGACTAGTCTTAAATTATACCTTTCAGGTTATTACTCTATAATTTCCTGTTTTTTCTTCCTTAGCACAGAGAAAAAAAAAATATTTGTATTTTGTGGCATCATGTTAAAGAGCTTCTGTTTGAATGAAGTTTGATTAACTGTTACTTTTCAAGACTTAATCCTGAGGTAAAACAGCAACTAACTGCAGATTGTCCACAGCCTCCCCAAAGCTTTGCTCAGCATAAAATATAAATTAAAGTGTGCTACTGCATGAACATATGGTTTGTAGGGTAATATGAATTTACTCTAATAATAAATAAGATTAAATAATAACTCCTTGGCACATTTCATGTCAAATGGAGATACAAAGAAATTAAATAAATATACTATTTTTTAAGTATAAACAAATATAATATGACTAAACAGTAATACAATTTTAAATATCCTTCTTCATATAGATGAATGTTTAATTACTGAGCATGTAGGCAGTTAATTGGGTTTGTTAAAGAGTGCAGTATTAATATACAAAATTGAGTAATTGCACCTTCATGAGAGCAAAGTGATTGCAGCTGGTGATAACTTTGAGAGCAAACTAAAAATGTCTTCATATATCAGTTATCTTATGTTTCTATTGGAAATGTAGCTACTGTTTTCTCACAAGTAAATGGGTTAATTAAGCTATTATTATTTGGGCATATAATGAACAGAGGTGGATGACTACTCAAACTCAATATTTTGTAGATTAATAGAAATATATGAACAACCATATAAAGAATATATTTATAGCAAATGTTTTTAGGATGCACTCAATTCAATAGGATAAAGCAAATGGTGATGAAGTAATAGGATGATGTTCCATAGCAGTGTTTCTTAATCATTGATCCCTTGACTGGAACTGCTTCATTGTAATCCAACACAAATGTACTTAGCAGAAGCCTTTGTCCAAGAAACAAGTCACACATGCAATACATATGAGATTTATTGCACAGTGTGTTGCCATCTAGTGGTTGTGATGCAGGGTTTGGAAGAGTGGGCAGTTGTGAAGTCATTAGGTAGATATAGGAAATGTAATGTCTATACCAGGTAATAGGCTATGGTACTGTAAACTTGTATCCAATGTAATCCATTAACTCTAAATCCAATTTTAACATCATACAGAGTTCTGTGATCAAGGTAGATGTTCCATTTTGCACCTAATTTCCATAACATTAATATAACACATTGCACTTTGGAAAGGGTATGGTAAGAAAATCCATACCTATATATTCATATAGAACAATGACATCTAAGGCAGTGCTGTCCAACTTGGGATATTTCAAACACTTTTGGGGCATTCTATATTTAGTCATTTGATACCAAGTGTTTAATTTTAATAATTTTAGGATAATGGGCCACAGAAAGCAGCTGCCAGGCCATATAGTCATCACTGGGCAACACTGGTCTAGGAAATATGTAGTCACATATAATATAGGACGAGGTTAACATATGTAACACCTTCCTGTGTATGTATACAGTCTTCGTAAGAACTAAATAAGCATCTGCTGCATCATCATATACCTAAAAGCATCAGGGGATGGGACAACAACAAAGTAACGAATACCAGGACTCTTCAATTACATCACAGGTGAATTATGATTTATTTTTTTCAATAAATATATACCCAAGTGCAGCAGTATAACATAGAATATAAAAATATACTTACATTTTGCAAATCCCTAAATAAGGAATTCAGAACCAACAAAGTAATTTTTCCAGTAATAACCATTTATTGTTGTGATTCATTATTGTATCTTCCATAAAAAGAATGAAAGTGTATATTCCAGCTGTGACTCTACTATGCCATATATGTTATGGAAGACATTCTACAATGAGCGATGTAAAGAGATTGAAGATAACTGAATTGGTAAAACAAGTGATCTCTTCAAGAAAATTGGGAGAGATAAAAAGACAAAAATGGTAGGGACTTAGAAGAAGATCAGATAAAGAAAAGGTAGCAGGAATACACTGATCTATACAGGAATGATCTTAACAGCATGATAACCTCAATAATTTGTGTAGTGAAGTGAGATGAGCCCTATGTTTTGCCGATAATAAGGCTGCAAAAGGTTATGGAATCCCAACTGAACAATTAAAAATTGTACAGGATGATGCTGTAAAAGTCTCACTTGCCTTATGGAAACACATTTGGAAAACTCAACAATGGACAATAAACTGGAACAGGTCAGCCTACATCACAACCCCCCCCAAAAAGGCAGTGCCAAAGAGTGCTCCAATTATCGAACAATTGCATTCATTTCACATGCCTGCAAGGTAATGCTTAAGACCCTACAAGCTTGACTCCAACAATATATGGACCAGGAACTACCAGATGTGCAAGCCGGGTTCTGCAGAGGAAGAGGCATAATTGATCAAATTGTCAATGTCCGCTGCATAATAGAGAAAGCAAGAGAGTCCCATAAAAAACATTTACTTCTGCTTCATAGACTATTTTAAAGCTTTCGACTGTGTGGATCACAACAAAATGTGGCATGTCCTTAAAGAGATGGGAGTACCAGATCATCCCATCCACCTCCTAAAGAATCTATATGTTGACCACAGGTCAAAACCGAATATGGGACAACAGAATGGTTCAAGATCGGAAAAGGAGAGCGACAAAGTTGTATATAGTCACCTTATTTATTCAACTTATATGCAGAATACATCATGCGTAAGGCTGGACTGGATGAATCCAAAGCCGTAATCAATATTGCTGTAAGGAATTTCAACAACCTCAGATAGTGAGGGGAACTAAAGGACTTATTGATGAGGGTAAAAGAAGAGAGTGCAAAAGTTGGCCTGCTGCTCAACGTTAAAAAGATGAAGATCATGGCAAACAGCAATCTCACTTCCTGGCAAATAGACAGGGAAGAAGTGGAGGCAGTGACAGATTTTATTTTCCTTGAATCCAAGATCTCTGCAGATGGGGACTGTAGTCATGAAATTAAAAGATATTTGCTTATGGGGAGGAAAGCTATGGCAAGCTTGGACAAGCTAGTAAATAGTAAAGATATTAAACGATCTACAAAGCTCCGCATAGTTAGAAATTTGGTTTTCCCAGTAGTAACATACGGATGTGAGAGCTGGACCATAAAGAAGTCTGAGTGCCATAGAATTGACACCTTTGAATTGTGGTGTTGGAGAAGACTGCTTAGAGTCCCTTGGACTGCAAGAAGATCCAATTCATCAATACTTCAGGAAATCAAGACAAACTGTTCACAAGAAGGTATGATCATGAGGCTGAAGTTCAAATAAGTTGGCCATATTAGGATTCCCTAGAAAAGACTCTGATGCTGGGAAAGATTGAAGGCACAAGAAGAAGGGAACGACAGAGGACGAGATGGATATTTGAGGTCACTGAAGCAATGAACATGAACTTGATGGAGCTCAGAGGGGCAGTGACTGAGAGATGCACCTAGCGTGCTGTGGTCCATAGAGTCACAGACAGTCGGACACAATTGAACAACAACAAAATGGCTTATATATTTCTTACACTATTATTATTTTTTACAGGTACTTGCAGTATGTATAAGTCGGCTGTTAATGATAATCATAACTACAGACTGAACAACCTGCTATGGCTCATGTCTAGCTCACATGCTTTAATAATTTCATTGTAAAGCCTTAGACATCACACCATATTTTACTTCCTTAAAATGCTTTAAAGTTACAAATATCTCAAAATGAACATTTAACGGGATGTGGAAAGATTTTATTTTTCTTTGTTGCATCAGTGTGTTTTATTTTTTCAAATAAAGGTCTCTGAGCACAAAAATGTATTAAGAACTTTAGATCTCATTGGCAAGCCTCCAAGAGCAGTTAGAGACCAAAGTATGCTCTTTGCATTTCCGGTTAGTTTCAATTAATGTGAAACAGGTTTTACTTATTTTTTTCATTCAAAAAACAACTTTTGTAATGTGTAAAGTGTGCTCTTCTAAATTCTTTAAAAAAAAAAAGTTGTGTTCTATGTCATTTCTAGAAAAAAAAAAAGATAAGTCATAAGTAATATTACATTATAAGCTGGTTTTATACATTGGGATCTTAAAGAGAACAGATTATCCGCATACACCGTAGCCACAAAAAAACGTATATTTTACCATAATACAATTCTTATTATTTGTTCTCTGAGAATCCTGAGGCATAAAAAATATAATTTCCGTTATGAATGAAAATTATTTGTTCTGTAGAATCTGAAGAACTTAAACAAACCCTTTATAAATTGATGTGCATATTGAGCAGTACTGCATCTGTCATTTTCAGCAAGGTTCATAAAAATGTGTTTTAAAACTCCAATAACAGAAACAGATATCAGAGAATAGAGATGTCCCTGACAGGTATAAAATAATTTAAGAAAAATATGCAGTTATAGTAAACTCTGCAATAATACATTAATTATTTACAACACTATTAAAAGTCAATTTTTCGCTTGTATTCATATATTTTTTTCTATGAACATTACACCAAAAAGCTCAGTTCTCAGCCAAGAGCGCATACTTCTTGTCTCCAATTCTTTTTTCTTACAGATCAGCCTTTTAAAGGGAGCATTCAGACCCCCCTCCTCCAACAATCCATCACACTGCCTTGAAAAGCACTTAATCTGCCACAACCAATACACTTACACTTTCTCCAATTGTCTCTTATGCTGTCTACTATACCATTTAAAACTGTACGCTATTTGAAGCGTTTTTCCTTTGCACACTGTGGGCTGTCTTGTGTAGTTTTGCCCGCAACAATACGTATTTTATAGATGCTGTTCTTGTATATAGATTTTGCAAGTTTATGAAAGAGACAAATGAAAGTCGGCTTATTACATTAAATGACACACATCATAACATGCTAGTATAAAAAAAAAGAAATTGTTATACTAAATGTCATGGTTGCAAAAGAAAATAATCATAATACTTGTTTAATCTTTTGCAATCCCCTTCACAAAATCTTTAGAGCAGATATGGGTTTAAGCTGTCACCAATCATATACTTTTTTATAATGACATGAGCTTTATATTCTACTACATTCAACAACCTCCTAAAACAAAATAATTCTTAAATAGCCCAGAAAATTTGCTGTACACTACCCTAGTAATTTTTTTCCCCTCAAAATTAAAACATCCCAGAGATATGCAGCATAAGTTGTACTGGGTTATTAAACAAATGAGTGTCTCTTGATTACTAAGTAGCAGCTTTGATGTATTTTGTGGCAAAACAATATTCGCTTTTAGATCCTCTCTGCACCCCTGTGACACCTTCTGAGCTACATTGTAGCCCAAACAATAAAGAATGGTGAAGGGATAATATACTGGTATAACATCTATTATCCGGCATTGTCAGTTTCAAAACTTTTCCAGGTTTGTGATTTTGCCGGACCAGCAGTAGAGAGTGATAATGCAGAGAATTAAGTTATTTAAAAAATGTTCATTTGAACCAGTACTTTAAGCATGTTTAATGAAAGTCTCATCTATTTACAAAGCTGGCTTTTTTTTTAGTAAGTAATGAAGCTAAACAACTTCTGCTAATTCAAATATGTCCTGATTATAGAGTATTTTTTGGGTCAGGCAAGAACCTAAATAAGTCCTCTCTGTATTTTAGAACAAAACGGATGAAATTGCCCAATTAACATTATTGTTAATATGAATTATAGGTTAGTTGGATTTCAATAATGTTGCTGTACATCTAACAAAAATATAAACTTTATCTATCTATAACTGTTGCCAAATCTCACTATTTCCAACACAAAATTATTTTATTTGTCAATACAGTAAAGCTAAAACTGCCACCACTTTGTTTTTGGTCCTTTTTGCAAAAATGACCAGTTACCAGGTACCATGCACAAAATGAAAGCATTGGCAAACAGCTATTTGCTCTCTGGTTACATAATCTATACTGGGAAATGGTTCAGGTTAAAAAAGGACTCATAGGTTGCTTCCGCAATTATTTGCCAAATTATTATTACTTTTGTTTTAAAGCCACAATTACCGTATTTTTCTGTGTATAATACGACTTTTTTTTAATCTAAATTTTGAGCTTTAAATTGGGGGGTCGTTTTATACACTGAATACAGCCAACTGACCGCTATATTGCGATGTCAATTATCCTCTCCAGGCCGCTCTCTCCCCTCAGTCCCCCTCCTGTCCCTGTCTCAGTCTCCCTTTGCCACCTCCAGCTGCTCTCCCCTCTCTGATCCCCCAGTGCAGGCCTCTACGGTCCCTGCCTGTCTCCCCTCTGTGGCACCTCCACCTCCTCTCCCTTCCGGTCCCAGTCTCAGTCCACCCCACCCCCCACCCCACCCCATGCCATCTCCACCTGGTCTCCTCGCTCTCCTCCAGGCCACTCCTGGCACTCTGCCATCCTTACTTTCCAGCCAGCAGAGCTGTCTCCCTGCTCCTGATGGCCTGACTGAGGAGCCCCAGGCATTGCGGCGGGAGGAGCTGCTCTTGCGGGGCTGCTAGGCACCCCAGGGAGAAGGCATTTGAGAGCGCAGCAGGGGGTGGGTGCAGTGGCTGTGCGGCGTGATGTGCTGCTTTTGCGGGGCTATTGGCGTTCCAGGGGTGCCGGCAAGGAGGCGGGTGAAAGCATGGCAGGGGGTGGGGGTGGGGGCAGGGGCCCAGGGTGCTGTAGCTGGCGGAGCTCCTGGCACTGGAAGTCAGTGTACCCCCCGCAGAGCCTCCTCAGAGCAGCCTGGAGCATGTAGACACCCTACACCCTTACTCCAGAGCCAGGCTGCACCCCCAGGACCAAGCCGAGGGAGAGGATCATCATTAGGACGCTCAAGGTAAGGTGAGAATCTGGAAACGTGGAGAGGTAGGCTCCTCATACTGGCTTGATTTTTTTTAATTTGGGTTCAAAAACATGGGGTCGTCTTACACACTGAAAAATACAATATGTTATATTTGCTTTCTATATTTATAAGAATTTTTAGTCCTCAACATGAGGAAGACTACTTCAAATATTCCCAAGCAAATTCTACAGGTTCAAGATTGCTACTAAGCATAAAACAGTTTTAGAAAAGTGAAGGAAAACCAGCTAAAGATCCAAAAGCAAAGATTGTATGGAACAGTTTGTAAATAAACTAGATGAGAAAGAAACCTCTACCCAGAATACAATTTTTACAAACTCAGGATGGCTTTTATATTAAAGAATGTTAAGTTATGAGGCTAAAACAAGGCATTAATGTGGTTTTAAAAGTATGGTTAGTTATTTATGGATATTAATATATATAAAACACACTTGCTTTTCCAGATATAATATGTAAATAAGAATACGGAATTATATTATTCTAACTTTAAACCAAATTTTAGCAATTGTCTTAGGTATGTTAGAGGCATCATTATTCTTCCATAAAACATAAATAATCTGCTCAGTCCATGAAATGTATACATAGTTCCCCAAATAATATAGACTCACTGATAGTAAGGTTAATAAAAAGCATAATGATACTAAGTAAAGTAGTAACTATGGTAGAAGAAACAAAAATCCAAGGTACCACTGGCACAAAAACATTCACATGAACATCTATACACGACTTCCTCAGGATGACACCTGTACAACTGAAGGTAGCAATGCAAAGACTACACCATCACTAAGCTGAGCTTGGTCCCTCTAAAAAGTATTTGCAAACATTTGCTAAATTCAAAACACACATTTGAACCATTTTATTCTGAGCATTCTTGACAATAAAATCTAATTATTCATGATTAAGAACGCTGTGCCATCTCCTGTGCTTTTGTGGGCAAACTGGGTATTCGGTATAATACTAATAGTAATACTGGCCAAATAACATACCAAGTACCAATAGAGTTGCTAGTTTTTGGATATTATATTTATATCTGTATTTACACAGCCTTCTCCAGCCCACAACACAAACATATGGCTGGCTCCCCTAAGCTTCATATAATTTTGGATACCCTGTATGTAGATAGACAGTCTAACAATGAAACATAAAAGATAACGATGACTCTAATTAACCAAAAATAGGCAATTCTTTTTTTTTTTACTTTGCTCAGTTAAAAAAAAAAAAATCAGACCAGTACTATGAGCTAGAAGTTAAAAGGCTACTCTGTAGTTATGTCATTTTCGCAATCCTATTATGTGGTCTCTGTTGTCACCTAGTGGCTGTAATGATAACTGCACTTTGTAAATTCAACATTATTATTTTATTTTATCATCATTCTTTATTTGTATTGCACCAACTCACTCTGCAGAGCTATACAGGGGTTACGTTCACAGAAAAATGTATACCACTTGGCAAAAATAAAGAGACATGTTTTTGAACGTCCAATCTTACATTTATGGTGCCTTTTCTCATAGCACTTTACAAGATTGGAAACTCACAAACATACCGTTGAAATGGAATGGGTGAGGCAGAAACATGGGCAAGACTAACAGATGAGCATTTGATTTGGCCATGGAGGAAGTGAAAGTTGAGAGGTAGAGAGAATGGAACAGAAGACAGTTATGTTGTTTTAAGGCAGGAGTTTATCTGGGTAGAAAATGTGTGAAGTTGGGACAGTGTTTTCATTTAGTAGAAGAGAGTAGAAATATGATCAGAAGGTATTGTGAAAGAGCATTCAGAGACTAACACATACTTATTGTTTAGTATCATAATTATAAAAATAAGAACAATAAAATTATCTAATTTTGTAATAACAGGTATATTGAATGTCAGGGTGCACTGGCATCCCACACCCACAGGTCACACACTGTTGTGTGCATCCTTTTATAGTCATGCTATCACTAGTGTATAAGCTATATTGTAAACAAATATATTAAGTGTCTTGACTGACTGCAACTTTATTGGTAGCCAATTTGGATAGGCAATTTGTAAAGAAAAAAAGAAAACCTATGTGGCACCTTAGTCCTCTTACAGCAATGGTAAGGAATTAAAAAAAAAAAAACATATATTAAATTGTCTATTTGATCATGTAGTTTATGTAGTAACCCGGTCTTGTAATAAACAATATGTGGATCGGACAAAAAGATTTTCAAAAACAAGCTTTCTGGACCAAAACTTTGTGGATGAAGATGAAAATCATAGACTTTTAATTCATTTTTCTAGACCATAACAAATACAAACTGTAGATAGGGTTAAAATAATATTAGAGGAAGTGTCAGATGAAGGGAAATTAGGAAACTAGAATACATTTATTTGTACATTGAATAGATTACATCAATAAGGCCTTAATCAGAAGATCCATCTAGTGGCTTTTATAGAATGAACATTTGTCTAAAAGAAGTTAATCTGTATAGGTGTACAAAGGAGACATGGACGATTTAAATGGAGATGATATTCGCAAATGTAGCAACTAGAGTTTATATAGACTCCTATCATAGTCCCAATATAACATGACTGGAAGTATCCATTTAAAATCGGCTGACCAATGTAGTTTTTAAATTTCATTTTTTATAAATTTGTATTAGTATTTTAATAGTTATATTGATTTTTTTAAACTGTTGATGTTTATGAATATGTTTGTATTTACACCACAACATAACTTGTCTTATGGTGTGTAAGAGTGATAGAAGCCCTCCACTGTACAGAGTACAATAGTACAGAAAATAAATAGTACGTTTGTGTTCACATCTGGATATCTAAAAATAAGGTAAAGAAGATCATCTGCTCAGAAATCCAAGAAATGTAGTTATTGCACTTCAAATGACCCCATGATGTCTAAAATGAGTCGAGTTTAAAATGTTTTTTTTTTTATTAAAGAGTGAAAATGTGTTGTGGGCTAATTTACATGCCCCTGCCTAGATTCACAGAGTGCAGTGCAATAACTGTATTTCTTGGACTTCTAAGCAGGCAATAACTTACTTATAGGCATTCAAATGTGAACACAAATGTAATATGTATGTATGTATGTATATTTAAAGATATATATATATATATATATATATATATATATATATATATATATTCCCTGATTTAATATTAAAATAAACTACTTAAGGTTTGTTAGCATTTTTAAACACTTATTAATAAAATGAGGTTTAGATATGCAGTTTTCACACACTCAAACATTCCAAACAGTTCATACAAAGGTCTGCCCACAGCAGCTCAATATATCTATTGGAATTAGATGTATTGACAAGCCACTTAAAGACTGGTTTTCAACAGCATTTCTTTTACATGAAATGCTTAATGAAAATGCATTAAGCTTATGGTGGGCACATATTGCACAAAACATGGTCTCTGCTGAAGAACTACAAATGCGGTTTCTTCATTATCCAATCTGATTATATGCCTACTTGATAATATATTTAAAATCACGATGATGCTTTCTCTATGTTCCAAATTATTGTTTTCTGATATATCTTAGCTTGTAACTGTCTATTTTGACAACTTTCAGGATCAATTAGCGATAGAACACTAACTGGACTAATGATGGCAGAATAGGAGTAAAGCATGTAGGCCAGTAGTAGGCAACATGAGGGCCCATAGATGCTTCTTGTGCAGCCTCTGATTGTTATCTAAATGGTCACTCGCTTAAACCAGTAATGTAGATTTTTAATGCTTTTTAATACAGTGATTTTTTTAATTTTATAAATCATCAATTTGTTCCTGTTAGTCACTACAATAATATAGAAAAATAAAACCGCTAAGGAATCTACTTATAAAGCAATATAGATATGAAAGATCTAAGTCACTGTATATTGTGTTCATGAATTTATGGAAAAATATAAAATACCTATATCACACCAACAATAAGCAAGTAACAATTTAAAATAATTTGTTTCTGACAGGGTGGTGCATATGTTAGAGACATTTAATATATATTTTTTACATGGAATATGTGGAAGTTGATTAAAGTATAACAATTCTAAAAATGAAAAGACTCCGCAAAACTCTACTTTGAAAATTAAATAAAGCCAACGACCAAACAGAACCTGAGGTTTTAAAGCAGATAGGAAAATGCGCAGACTAGACTGAGTGTGCTGTTAAAATACTGTATTTCTATTTATATAGATTTAATTGCAAGTTGTAAATCACTGACCTACAGACTTCCTTTATGCCAGCTGAATCCAAAACCTATGCAAACACTAGCAAACAGAACCAGCTGCATAATATATGCATTTTAGTAAGGAATAGAAAAATATATTTTAGCACCACAAAAAAAAGATTAAACTTAGTACATTAAGCAATTGTTAAAATATTTCAAAGTGAATAAATAAACCTGAACAAAAAGAATGTGCCAATCTGTATTCTATGTAGTTGCAGGACCAATTTTAAAAGCATTATTTTTTAAATGAAATGATGGCTTGTTATGCTGTAAGTCACATTATATACTAGTGTGTGACACTGAAATGAAAAGTGGGAGTGACAAGCAGAGCAGTTGTACTAGACCAAAGGACAGAACCTTCACGTGAGAAACTTAAACATTTATGTAACAAGCTTTGTGTTTAGCTATCACAAGCAACCATTTGAAATTGCGAGTTACTCACCTATTGTTGGTCTAATATATGTATTTCTTTTTTTCCAAAAGCATAAACAAAAATTATTTCTTGTTGTTTGTTCGTTCAATCGCATCGGACTCTCTGTGATCCTATGGACCACAGCATGCCAAGCACATCTAGTCTCTGGTTGTGCTCGTCCAAAAGGTTTTCATGGAAAGATACTGGAGTGGGTTACCAGTTCCTTCTCCAGTGTACCACAATTTGTCTGACCTACTTGCTATGACCGACCCCATCTTGCGTGATCCTACATGGTATAGTTCACAGCTTCACACAGATACACTAGCCCCTTTACCACAACAAGGTAGTGGTCCATAAGGGGGAAAAATATTTATATACAAATATATAGTGCCTTACTTAGATCTTTAATATGTAAATTTCTTTATTAAGCATATTCCTCAGACATTCTGGTTTTCTTTTTCTGTATTAAACAAATTTACAAAAACAAATTGATGAATTGGAAAATTAAAAAAAAAATGGAAAAGCTAAATTCTTACAGATACGGTTTAGGAGTACAGGACTCCATTTTGTGTTTGTTACCTTCCGAGATCTGGATGATGTGGGTTTGTAGAGATCAATGGAAGGAGGGGTGTGTGAGGAGGAAACAAACAAATGTTCATAGCTTGTCTTTGATCATTTGAAAATATTGAAATTTACATTACTCCACTTCACCCTCAGGGGTTCAGAAGTACACTGCTTTTTTCAAGAAACACAATTATAGCTATCCAAAAATGTAAAGTACCTCTCACATACACAACCTACCCTAATTTATAATGGATTCATCAATGGTCATCAATTTTGTTGTAATTAAATCTAGCTTGATAATACTGTATTTTCCTGCTTTATTGAACTCTTAGCCAGACTCATAGTTTTCAAACATGTAGGGTAATCCAAAGAGTACATGATGTACAGTTTTTCGCCACTTCATAATGACACTTATTCAAAATGTCAAATGTTAAAGTTACACCTTCAATATACAATTACAGTGAGTTTAAATTAAATTGCCTTTCCATGAAAACAATATTTGCTTGAAAAAAATTCAAACAAACAGAAAGGTGGAATTTTTAAAAAATGTGCCCCTTATTTTTTTTAGCTTTTGGAATAAAGGGTCTGAAAGCATTAGCTGTTTACGGAGGAAACCAAAAGCAAATAATTCATGATTTTGAATTTTAATTAAGTTGCCATTATTTTGTTCATTTGGTGCAAGTATTTCCTTTCCTGAAGAAGACATGTGGGACGACACAGAGTCTTTTAGAATGTGGCTAAAATGGTGTTGCTGGCATGGACAGTTCTGCTTACAAGTATGTGTTATTTGTTTGAACAATGGATGTGCTTTTCAGGAGATTGGTGTGCCAGTAAAATATCTCCCAGTGGAGCGACCATACAGGTCTTGGAACTGTAAAATGTTTGGCAAGCGTTCATAAGTAAGGTTTCATTTTTGCACGGTTGTCATGACCATACTTTTGTCATTACATACTCTACTGTCAGCTCACTGGCACCTGCACAGTTGTGACTTTCAACTTGTATGTGAATATTATGTTCTGCTAATTTTATGGTACACATCTCATTTTAACACATTTCAGTGCAATTAACTGGAATCATAGTTACTGTAGGTGAGTGCCACATTAAAATGTATATTTTATAACTTAATATTGAGAAAAATTCATGTTTTCCCAAAAATAAAAAGCCTCTTCTCTTCACAATATACTGCACTGAGCCAACTGATTTTTAGTTAAAACAAAAAGATTATTCTGAATGCTCATATTGCACATGCATATTAAGTATGGTTAATTTGCCAATTCATGAACAAATATGTATCAATATAATGCAAAGTTATCATGCAAAAGTCCAACCTGCATAGGAAAATCAGTTTGTGTACTAATGGGTAGTGTCATTTAAATAGCCACACATTTGTGGCTGCTGAACCAACAACAAAGATTAAAATTGAAACGCTAACGATCCAGCTTTCATGAAGATGGAGGAAAAACAAGACATACTAAGTGTATGTTTTCGCACAACAAATCACATTTTATAAATATGAATAAACTGAAAAGTTCTTTAAAATAATGATTACCATCTAAAAATATTGAATGCCGAATCATTACATTAGTCCTTTAAGACATATTTTGTGTTTGAGGACAAGAAAATGGAGCAGAGAGTTTAATGGGATAAAATAGAAGGTGTGTTTACTTTGTGGGAAAATAGAATGTGAGAAATCCGAGAGCACACTCCAGCAAATCTTAGGACCAGACAGGCTGCCACAAAACAAACTTCTGATGGCTACATGATTATGAAATAGGACCTTGCTTTGCAAATAATGATCAAGCATCATTTATTTGTATTAATAAAGTCAATTAAAACTGTCAAAGAACCAGAGAGAAATTCAAGGTATTAACAGGACCAAAATTTCCACTTGTGACAAACAGATCAACATGCAATTATTTCCATTTCTTACCTTGTAGGAAGGCAGAAAACAAAGCACCCCATGGCTTACAGTCTGGCATACAGATAACAACAGCGCTCCAACCTCGTCCTGAAAATCAAAGGTCTCTGTATGTTGAAATGTTGCACAAAGCTTGCGACCCTTTGGACCTACTCCAACAGTGCCGACCCAAACCTATTAGAGAAATGGCACATATAATATGATGAGTTAATACTAAATTAGTATAGCATGTACACAATGAAAACAGAAAATGTGCCTAAAATAATAATAAAATACAAATTAGAACTATAATGTATCTGCATCATTTAGATCTCACTAAAATATGTGCGTATAGTTTTTGAAAGCAAATATCAATTAAAGGTAATACAGTATGAAATAAATATAATTAACAAAAACATATGTTAATTTACTTTGATATTAAGTTTTTATAACTGCCACTGTAAGGCTCCTTCATTGATCTATTTTGGTAGTAGCATTAAAATTTAGATTAGGAGGATCACTGCTTTCATCTACAATGGAATGAAAATCTGCATGAAATGCTGCAGCTGTGTAGTATTGCCACTTAATTTCCCTTACTTCAAGATTTAAAATCACATGAACAATCCCTAGCTACCTAAAGATATCTCACCTCTTAACTACACTTCTCTTACTATACTTGTCAGCTCTTGTTTTTATTAATGTAATCAACAGTTTAAAATTAAAACTCCCAAATTGACACTCAGGAATATTGGCACAATAACAATACACCAAGAGAAGGTCTTGTTTCTGGTAGATGTTTCTAGTAGATTTATCTTTACATACCGTATATACTCTAGTATAAGCCAAGTTTTTCAGCCCTTTTTTAAGGCTAAAAAGGGCCCCCTCGGCTTATACTCGAGTCACTCTCCCCCATGTCTCTCTAACCCCCCCCCCCCCTCCGTGTCTCTCTACCCTCCCCTGTATCTCTCTACCACCCTGTGTCTCTCTAACCCCCCATGTCTCTTTCCCTCCCCCATCCTCATTATAAACCCCCCTCCACATTCCAAACCCCTCTAAATACGTCACATGCGCGCCATGTATTTAGCATATACCGGGTGCCTGCACCCAGTATATGCTAATGATGTGACGTCATATGCGCGCCACGTCATTAGCATATACCGGGTGTCGGCACCCGGTATATGCTAATGACGTGGCGCGCATATGACGTCACATCATTAGCATATACTGGGTGCAGGCACCCGGTATATGCTAAATACATGGCGCGCATGTGACGTATTTAGAGGGGTTTGGAATGTGGAGGGGGGTTGAGGATGGGGGGGTTTGAGGATGAGGAGGGGGGTTGAGGATGAGGGGAGGTTGAGGAGGAGGGGGGTTGAGGAGGATGGGGGGGTTGAGGATTGGGGGTTGAGGAGGGAGGATGGTGATGGAGGTTAAGGATGAGGAGGGAGGTTGAGGATGAGGAGGGACGTTGAGGAGGGGGTTGAGGATGAGGAGGGAGGATGAGGAGGGAGGTTGAGGATAGGAAAGGTTGAGGAGGGAGGATGGTGAGGGAGGTTGAGGATGCGGAGGGAGGTTGAGGATGAGGAGGGAGTTTGAGGATGAGGAGGGAGTTTGAGGATGAGGAGGGAGGTTGAGGATGAGGAGGGAGGTTGAGGAGGGGGTTGAAGATGAGGAGGGAGGTTGAGGAGGGAGGTTGAGGAGGGAGGTTGAGGAGGGAGGTTGAGGAGGGAGGTTGAGGAGGGAGGTTGAGGAGGGAGGTTGAGGAGGGAGGTTGAGGAGGGAGGTTGAGGAGGTGAGGAGGGAGGTTGAGGATGAGGAGGGGGGTTGAGGATGAGGAGAGGGGTTGAGGATGAGGAGGGGGGTTGAGGATGAGGAGGGGGGTTGAGGATGAGGAGGGGGGTTGAGGATGAGGAGGGGGGTTGAGGATGAGGAGGGGGGTTGAGGATGAGGAGGGGGGTTGAGGAGTTAGGTTGAGGATGAGGATTGGGGTTGAGGAGGGAGGTTGAGAATGAGGAGGAGTTAGGTTGAGGAGGAGTTAGGTTGAGGATGAGGAGTGGGGTTGAGGAGGGAGGTTGAGAATGAGGAGGGGTGTTGAGGATGAGGAGGGGGGTTGAGGAGGGGGTTGAAGATGAGGAGGGAGGTTGAGGAGGGAGGTTGAGGAGGGAGGTTGAGGAGGGAGGTTGAGGAGGGAGGTTGAGGAGGGGGGTTGAGGATGAGGAGGGGGGTTGAGGATGAGGAGGGGGGTTGAGGATGAGGAGGGGGGTTGAGGAGTTAGGTTGAGAATAAGGAGGAGTTAGGTTGAGGATGAGGAGTGGGATTGAGGAGGGAGGTTGAGAATAAGGAGGAGTTAGGTTGAGGATGAGGAGTGGGATTGAGGAGGGAGGTTGAGAATGAGGAGGGGTGTTGAGGAGGGTGATAAGGGAGGGGGGAAGAGACACAGGGAAGGGAGAGGGGGAAGAGACATAGGGAAGGGAGAGGGGAGAAGAGACACAGGGAAGGGAGAGGGGAGAAGAGACACAGGGAAGGGAGAGGGGAGAAGAGACACGAGAGATAGAGGGGGGACACAGAGGGCACAAGAGGGACACAGGGGCACCACATTTCCCACCCTCGGCTTATACTCGAGTCACTCATTTTACCAAGTATTTTTGTGGTAAAAGAGGTGCCTCGGCTTATACTCAGGTCAGCTTATACTCGAGTATATACGGTAATTTCTGTTATTTATAGTTGTACTTTTTTTTTTAAATGTTATAGTTTTTTTTTTGCCTTCTGGTTTAAAAACAATTGCTATTCTGAATTCTGTAAAGCAAGCCGAGGCCTCCTGTATTTTGAAGAATTCATGTTTACGTTGCTGGTGTTATTGGTGTGTTTAGCCAGTCAGAATGGGCATGCATTTTCTGCCTGTATGTATGCATTCCCGGTTATGCCCTGGGAGACCCTAACATTACGTAGGGTACTGTTGGACTGCCAGAGGCCAGAACCTTCCAGAATGGGCCACTATTTCTCCTCCCTTCTCTGGCAGATGCCCTCTACGCTGGAGTGTCAGGACTATGTTTGTCATTGAGAGTTGTGTGTGGGATTTTTTACTGTGTGCTATGTCTTAGTATTAGCCATCTTGTGTGTAATGAGCCATATTCCATGTGTTACCAAAGTTGTACAGTTACTGATGAATGGTCTCTAAATGCTGCATTTTTTCCCAGAGAGTTCACTAAAGTATGCTACTAGGTTTTCCTGGTGATGTGGGGTACAGGGTGAAATATGCCTGGTTGGGAAGGGGTTCAATACTTCCCAGAAGGGGGTTGGCAGATGCCAGGAGATCAGTGGAGCTAACAAGGAAGACAGTGAATGGGGCTGTCAGCGAACTGCTGACAATTGCCAAAACATCAAACTAAGGTGATTATCTCCGCAAGTGGAGATCAAGGGAGAGGAAATGTGTGACAAAGACCCTGCTTTATTCTCTGTTTGATCATAAGCTCAATGGTTCCTATTCTTCCTGGTAGCAATGGAAATCTAGGAGCTGAAGACAGCGAGAGATAATCTGCTACACCAGAGATATAGTCTGCAGGTTCTGGAAGAATGGGGACACCCTGGAAAGCCCAGAACAAAAGGGAAATTAAATTAGTCACTCAGACAGGATTCAAGTCCCATGGAGTGAGACAGGGAGAAAGGACATGACTGGATGGACAGCTCCCAGGTGGTCAGTGTGGGGGCTGGTAGAGAAGCGTGGAACTGTGTGTTTGATAAATAAGAAGTCCTACATTCAATAAAGTGTTGTTCAGTTTCACCATACACTAGCCTTGTGTATGGTTTATTCTGCAAAGAAAATAATTCTACACAAGGGAATTATTGCAACGGACCCTGTATGATACTTTGCTGCCAATTCACGGAGATTCTACTGCTGAACTGCTTCTTGGGTACCAGTGGTTATATGCTATGCTGGGTTCATTCTTGCTTAGAGAGATTGCCCAGAAAAAATCATGACCTACTGGGTGAGATTGATCCGAGATCTTTCTGAGCCCAACTGAAGCAGTAGGATCATAACATTCCCTGCGTCATCAAACTAGATCCAAAATCCAAACTTGGATGTATGGCGTATATCATTTCTCCCTTCCCCCATCTGTCCCATCTTGGTCTTCTAGATCTGCCTGTGTCATACACAACTTTATCTTAATCTCTGAATAAAGTCTCACAATCCTTGATCTGTGAAGGTCATCATTCGGCTCTAAATACACAGTGTTGTTTAAACACACATATAAACATTGTAGTGTTGGACACAATAAGAATGACATACAGTAAGATGAGTTTGTGGGTCTCTAAGCATGAAACAACATTCTATATGTTCAAGCATTTCAGCATCCCCAAAGTCTTTGGGGAATGAGAGGTCTGGACCTGGATTTCACAGCTGGCAGGGCCTAACAGTCATCAAAATCAGCTCCATAGACTGCAATACACAACTCAGTACACAGACTATGGTGTATGGTCTCTAAATGCTGCATTCTTTCCCAGAGAGTTCACTAAAGTATGCTACTAGGTTTTCCTTATGGATATGGGTGAAGGATGCCTGATTTGGAAGGGGTTTAATACTTTTCAGAAGGGGGTTGGCTGCTATACACCCCTGCTCATTACTAATACAGAATACTGGTGGATGGTTATAAAATGAATCTCAAGCCCATATAAACACAAAGATATATGGGTAAATATGGCATATTTTTTAAAAACTGCAAGTGCATTTTTACTTTATTTTCACTGTTCTTCCTGTATCTGATGAACAGCTTGAATGACTTCTGTATACCTTTAATATGGAGATTATGTCATATTATAGAGTTCAAGGTAAAGCATGTTGCATACTAAAGCAACTAATTAGATTCAATAACATAATTAGTATTATGCTTTCAAGGAACTGTTTTGCTACAGGCCCAATTCGTTATAATCCATGTATGAATATGCAATATACTTTTTCCAGGACAGCTTAACAGATTTCTATTTAGGTTATTCCTGATATTAAGTATGAGTTATATAACTCTAAAATAATTACCACAAGCAATATTTACATTTAAAGTTAAAAGGCTACTGTGATCCTAAATATTATATTGTGCTTTCAAAAAAACAAGCTTCATTGATTTAAAAAAGTGTTTATTTTTTACTTTCACACCAAAAGACACATTAACCCTAAATTCTTAGCACTAGACTATACTATACACACACACATATATATATATATATATATATATATATATATATATATATATATATAATTGAAGAGTGAACTAGCCATGAAGGTCCAGTAATCTAGATTAATAATGAGTATTGCAGTATATTAGAATACCTTTTGTATTGGACAAAAGCTTATTTATATTGACAAGCTTTCGAGAAGTTTAACCTCTCTTTAACAAGTCAGATGCAAACTGACATGAAATTAAGCATTCACTTTGAATGTAAACAGCAATGCAGAGAGAGTGGAAACCACCACACACACACACAATATATATATAAAAATATATATATATATATTTTTTTTTTTTTATCTTTATTGTTTTTTTTTTTCTTTCACTCATTTTAAATAATCTAGATTTCAAAAATATTAAATACATTTTAAAAGAAAGAACAAACAATTAGTTTGATCCCCCTTGACCTACTAGCAATTTGAAATAAAGTTAACAGCACAAACAGCGACCCAGTTATCTAAACACATTCCAAAGAATGGGGATAAAAGCACAAGTGTATTCCCTTTGTTCTGTAACAAGTCAAACCGGAGGGGAAAACAATCCAGCTTGTTTCACTACAAACCACAATTTTATCATTAAAAGAGAGAAAAAAAGCCTTTGTAATATTAAAAACTTGATATTTTAAATGTGTGAAATAAAATACTGGACAGCAGGGGTCCTAAAAACTAAATTATAAAAGTTAGAATTTTAACTGAAAAACAAAAAGTAAAATAAAGAGCCAAAATGTAAGACCATTTGAACCACTTTAATAATACAGATTCATACAACTGCAAAATGACATGTTGTTTAGAAGAGACAGATAATGTTGTGGAGCACACAAATTAAGACTAAGAAAAACAACATAATTGCAAATTTACAGCTGTAACTGGTCTCATAAAACAATAGAAACATGTATAAAATGAACACCACTGCCCAATATATACTGACCAATATAAGTAATTATTAACAGTGGCGAGGCAAGTGCCTCCTTCACTACTTAGAAATTAGCAGTAGTGACATTTCAACCACAACTGCCCACATATTTAGAGGATATAGAATTGCCATATTATTATAGTTTACAAAATGTCTGCATTTTTACACACACAGTATATTATATCTTACAGTATATTATGATTATCCAGTATTGTTCATATTTTAAATCTCTCAGAATTTTTTTTATGTTTTATATATAATTTATTTTTTTAGTTTTGTTGGTCTACCACCTCTAGGCACCCACTTACATTATTACAGGGTTACTGCCACACATCTGGTCTTTTTGGTGCCACATATATTTTGCACTGGAGATTCTAGTAAGCCATGTACAGAGACAAGCCTCCGCAAAATGTCCAGAAAAGTTTACTGACCTTCAATCAATTAAAGGTTATATTTGTTCCCTACCACCTGTGCTAAGCAGTTTGTAAAAGTTGGGAGGAGATGTCGAAATGATAGGGAAAAATAGCAGTGATGCAGTATCTTCTAACAAAAGATCATTTTTGAACAAAAAATGTAAATGTTATCTGCTTTATTCTTCTCTGCACTTCTTGAAAAATATGACAGCTGGATTGTTACCTTCTCCCCTAAATAAAACTATGATCTTAAAGGCATATTGAAGTTTCATGAATTATGAATGCATCTAATAGAGGAGAATCAGAAGTGTATGAAAAAAAATAACCAAATAAACATTATTAAACTTACCCTAAAGCTTACTAAATATCTAGAGATTACAAGCAGTTGATTTTCCCTGCTAAAATTAGCATAACATTCATAAATTCATTTTGGCCAATCACAGGCAGTTAATACATTGTATCAATATGTGATGGTGTTATGGATGATAATTAGGAAAATGTCTTTTCATGTTATGATGTTTGTCTGCCATTCCTTACTCACTTATATATGTATAAATGAGAAGAAGATTACTAACAATGGAGGTTACCTAAGATGGAGGATGGGCTACATAACAGCATGGTTAAAGAACTACAACTGGGAGTGGCCTGATGATGCAAACATCTGTGACCAAATAAGGACAAATGAACAGATGTTCCCTCAACTGACCACTATGATGACAACACACTGCAGCAATTTTGAACCAATCAATAAAGCTATTACTTCCTAGACAAAGGAATCATGTGACGTTTGATCAGATAACGTTTTTATCTATACACTTGTACACTGCCATTTTAATACAGAGCGCTTTGAGAACTATTATACAGAAACACAGTGTCTGTGTCTTATTTCTCTGGAATGTGCACATCCAACACTAATTGGGACCAGGAGCAGATATCTAATTCAGACTGTTCTCGTCTGATCCAAATCAATTGGCGCCCATCGTGGGGCCTTGAGTTTATGACCTGACAATAGCCGAGAAGGAGCGAAGTGGTGACTTTCAACAGCAGAAGGAACCTTCATGAAATATGTCTGGTAAGGTCGATAATTAGTACTGTGCAAGCCACTATCTTTGCCTACCTGTCGGCTATTGACAGGCATTCAAAGCATAGGTGGCATAGCTTGCTCAAGGTCCGTTTAAAAAAACCTGTGATAATAGATATCTGTTGCCTGTGTGTGTGTGTCTGTTGGTATTGTGGGTTGAACGATTGTGATTTCTTAGATATTGTAGTTCAGGACACACACGTGTATTTGTGACTTTCTGAAAACGGATGACTTGTACCCAGAGACGTACATAAACCAGAGGTCACACATACGGGCTTGCATATATGTGCCCTGGGAATTGAGATTGTTTTATATACATATTTTCCTGGGAAGGGTCTATGCATGCTGGATAGACGAATATCACTTTGGGGGTCACGATGTTTGGGCCGTAAAAAGTAGCTTGATAACCCCATTCACTGCGGGTGATTAAAAACGTGTGTGTGTGTGAATTGTCGGTTTGTAGCACATAATAGTGCATAATCCTGAATCACATGTCTTTGAATCTAAAGTTTTCTGTCATTGCTAGTTGTGATGCATGTTTTGGTAAGAAATATAGCTTAGAACTTCTCTCCCTAAAAGCTGAAAGCTGATTTCTCTCTCTGTGTGTTTTCGACCTTGAGGTCACCCAGCTGCAGAGAAATCACAGAGAGAGAAATTCCTCATCCACCCCTCCCATCTTGTTTAACTCTTTCAAGGACGTATCTTAGAATTCTTTCTACGCCAATGTTTAGGTCGTATTTAAAGGGGTTAACATATTTTGCTGTATTGCTATGCTGTTTAAGGTAAGAACACATATAAATGTATGTAAGGAAAAGTTCCTTAATATTTCTAATATTCTGATTGCTTTCGTTTATAAAGTAGATGGATTGTCTTGTGTTTTGCTGCAAGTAAATGTGTGAGTGTTTGCTGTACTTTCTTTTCTTTGCAATACAATTGAGAAATGCAGGTTAGAGAATTTGATTCCACCACTGAAATCAGTGGAGGATTTATAGTTTATCTTGTTTGTAAGTGTAAGACAGGTGTGTTTGTGAAGTACATACATATGTATATGTATGTATATGCGTGTATTCTTTTGAAATATTTTGTCTGAAGTTTCTGTGTGTTCGATACTGTACTCTTTGAAGAGGGAGGTGACCGGTTTGCATTTTGTGAGAGGGATTGGCCACCCCTCTTATGGCAAAGCAAAGCAAACCACTCCCCTTTCTCATTCCACCTCCTCTGTGTGTGTGTTAGGGTTTTATGTGAAAATATGTCTGTCTGTATTATTGAGAGAAGAATGGTGTTTGCTACATTTTGGTGGTTTGTGGAACAAAGAAACCATGAAACTCTTAACACACAGCCACCGCCCCATCATGGCTCCCAACTTAGGAAAATGGGAGTTGACTATAACTTTAGGACCAACCCATTTTAAAACTATGACGAAACATCTACTATGCTACCTCTGCTGGAGTCAGTGCCCTGTATCCACTACTCCTTGGGAATATTAATCTTTATTAAAAGGGAGATATAGGAGACATTCAATGTTTCATTAAGCTTTACCATGGAACAAGAAGTATGCGAAAGAAAAGTAAACACAACGTTACTTTAGGATGTTTTTTACTCCGACACAATTTCTGTCTCATATACTGTTATTTTTAGATTCTCTGTGAAGCAGCTCCCCCTGCTAGTCTCTGCTCATGTAAGTTAACTCCTACATGCCTGTCTGCAACGCTGATACAGAATTCTGTGAGTTATTAATAGCATGCGCTCCGGATGAAATAGCCAATCAGGCTATTAATTTGTCAGATATTATACAGGATAAAACAGTCAGTGGTAATATATCATTCCAGACACGAGTCTCAGATGCTGGGAGCAGCCTTTGTGGAGGGATTGAGAGAATCCATCAGGAAAGATTTATAAACATCTTGTCCTGAGTACAAGGTGTTGCCATTAGAGACTTTGTAAAAAAAAAAAAAAAAAAAAAAAAAAAAAAAGGGCTTTTATCTCATGTCCAGGAATAGCACTGTTAAGCGTGTGGTATACCCCTGGAGGGAAGTTTTCTCTGTCCCCTCAGGAGATCCTTATTATCCTCAGCAATTGAAATTTAAATCTGATGTATTTGTTGATTATGTGATTGCTTTATCTCAAGCACTGACTAAAATACATGCACAAGTGTTTTCTCCTATTCCAGATCCAGAAGTAGACACTGGTACTCCAACTACTTCCTCGAGCTTCGGTCCTGGTCAAGAGATTTGTGAAAAAGAAGCCTCTGGAATCCAGATATGATGGTCCCTTTCAAGTTCTTCAGTTAAACTTGAAGGACGGCCTACTTGGATTCATGCATCTCATTGCAAGCAGCACCAGTCCCATAGCAGCCAACATCATGATGATCATAACACATATCCTTTTCTGTCTGTTCTTAACTAAAGTAGAACCTTCTGCATTCATTAGTGAGAAGAAAGATGGTATTACATTCTGGTACAATCCATCTAAAACACATATGATCACATTCTCCTTTGATTATTGTCATGTTGTATGTTGCCAACAGCTAAGCGTGACTCAACAATGTAACTTGTACAAAGACACTCACAGCACATGTATATACATATGTGTTACAGACCAGACTTGGGGAAAAGATTGTAGTCATTGGGAAGCTGTAGGATGGAACACTGGGACAGCTTGGGGCTACAGACCACAGAGTGCCTTGGATAGAACAGATTTGAGTGGAAGCCCTTTACTTGAATGTATGACTCTAATAAAGCCAGGCAAATGCTCGCCAAATGGCAAGACTGGAGCTAACATGCGATTTACCCACAGACCCACAGACGCAGGTACATACCTAATGGGTGGCCGGGTTAGAGGAGAAGCAAAAGGACGGTTTGGTAAATTTATGCTCAGAGATCTAAATGCACCACTCATATCAGAAGGACTAATGCAAGTACAACACACTCAGACATTACCCCAAACGACTGATATCAGTGAACCTACGTACGAAGAAACCCAAGCAAATGAGACTGGGTTCACAGACCTCAACTTATGGCTGGAATGGATGAAATATAACGTAGAGTCACATAATAAGACTAATTGTTATGTTTGTGTAAGTGCCAGACCTCACCTAGGCACTGTTCCACTTATAGTAACTATGAAAGAAGAAGTGGAGTGTTAGTTAGGAATTATTGTAAGTTAAGTATGTGACTGAAGCTAATAATTCCTAGAATGTTATAGTAAGTGATTTGGAAGAGAGATTTTACATGTGAATTTGATCCAAAATGGAGTTTGTTTTTGAATAGTTTGCAAATAGTAAATACAGAAAGAGAAAACAGGCAGCCCTTAACCCCCGAATTAATCCTTCTACATATATGATGTATATAGTCCTTGGCTATCCTCTGACAGTTCTGGCACCACATGATATTGCGGCCATCATACAGCAGACACAACCTAAGCACATGACTACAGCCAGACACCTCCGTCTGCAATGTTCCCTCTTTCTACCAGACAATGTTACCTTACAAAGATGTTATGTTCTCAATCCAGCCACTCTCTTACCATTTCCAGAGGGGGGAGATGAGGAAGATGGATACTTTTGGTACAGCCTGATTGTACAGCCTGATTTTGAACCCAAACTCAGGAATAACCAATCTATATGTACAAAGACGTCAACTGGAAGGTGGTGGAAACAGCCAGATGCTCACAGATGAGACACAAGACCCTCTATATTGCACGCTGTGGAATAAACAATTTCCAGGCCGAGATTTCCAATATGAAGCAAGTCTCACTAAATTGAAGCAGGTCACCTTAAAACTAAAGACATTGTACAACAATGCAGCAGGTGATAGTGCATTTATGATGGAGCTCCCACAAGAAACAGACGTGCTCTACAAGCATTGGGATACAGAAATTCCACATGTTGCAGTATCCAAGTTCGCATCGGATGGATGGAAGACATTGGGAGCTGCATTAAAATGGTGGGAATCTGCAGAGGAAGAGGAGTTGGAAGAGGAAGGAGTGGAAAAGAAGAATCTCCACTGGCTAGCAGACAGCACTCCCAGTATACAAGCCAGAGACCCATATGCAGTCCCAGGACTCACAAATCCACCCCATGACTGCCTTCAGCAAATGGAAATAGAGACCTCACACCTTGCGAATGTAAAAGACCTTGCCCTGACAGACCCAGACATCACTCTGTATGTAGATGGATCAAGGTATGCTGATGAGAATGGAAAATATCACACAGGATACGCTGTGACTACAGAAAAAGATGTGATGCGAGCCTTCTCACTACCTCCCTCCATGTCAGCACAAGAAGCAGAGTTGATTGCATTGACCAAAGCCTGTGAGGTTGCGACAGGAGTCCGAGCTAACATCTATACAGACTCAAGATATGCTCTGGGAGTGATTCAAGACTTTGGAGTAATCTGGAGAGCTAGAGGATTCATGACAGCCGCAGGCACTCCAGTGAGGCATGACAAAGCCATCCGTGAACTACTAGATGCTTCAGCACTCCCAAAGGAAGTAGCCATACTGAAAGTAAAGGCACATGGGAAGCTAAATTCAGACGAAGCACGAGGAAACCATCTAGCAGACCAGACGGCTAAGCAAGCAGCAATGACAACACAGGAAATGGAAAGGAGAGAGGTGGATGGAGAAATAAACATCTATACAATGCAGACTCTGCCAACAGATTTAAAATTGCTCAAAGAATTGCAAAAACGGAAGGTCCAGAAGAAGTGAACAATGGAGGAAAACGTACCCTGTGATGACTAGTAATCCCCACCCAGGGAGAGTTATAACTGTGTACCCTGGAAGTTATACAGGAGAAACGTTTCTCAGGGGTTCAACTTGCAGAAGTTCCCAAGTGGGTTTTGTCACACATATAGAGATGGTTCAGACACAATGCTAGTCAATCAGACACAATCTTTGGGGGACATATATTGGTTGTGTGGAGATATGAAACTCAGGGTAAGACTGTCAGGAGTATGGCGTGGGGAATGTACCTTGGCTAAAGCCATAATGCCGTTACACATTGTTCCAACCTATTATGGTGATCTAGATAGTGTTCCTCAGACACAGTCCAGAAGGAAGAGACATACATCATCATCTGAACCTAGAGAAAGTTTTGATTCCCATGTGTACATAGACTCTATTGGAGTCCCAAGGGGGGGAGCCTGATGAGTTCAAGGCCCGAAACCAGATAGCAGCAGGATTTGAATCACTGATACCAATGATTGGTGTAAATAAAAATGTTGCTTGAATCAATTATATATATTATAACCAACAAAGGTTTGTGGATTATACAAGAGACGCTTTGCAAGGAGTTGCAGAACAGTTGAAGGCCACATCACACATGGCCTTCCAGAATAGAATGGCACTAGACATGCTAGAAAGGGGGGGGGTGTAAAATGCTCCCCGACACTGGCAACTGCTGCACCTACATACCTGATAATATGGGTCCAAATGGTAAAATTACTTTAGCCATTAAAGAACTAAACAACTTGGCACACAAATTGAAGGAGAGTTCTGGAACCACAGACTATTGGGATAAATGGTTTGGGTGGATGAACAACTGGCAGAGGGTATTGTTACAGGTTGGAATTGTCTTTCTTTCAATACTGATAATTCTTGCATTTGTTACCTGCTGTATTATCCCCTGTGTCCGAACATATTTTAAGAAGTCAGTTACTGGAGTCACATCAACCTTTGTGCACCGAGAACTTTGTGATGATGACAACTGTGAGGAGTCACATAAGATGTTACGGTCTATTGTATCTAGGAGTGAGGTTTCCACATAAACCCCTTGTCCCACATGTTCCTGATACAAGGGGCTAGGGAAAGGCGTCTGACTTGTCTGTGACAGTGGCAGGAGGGGCCATGGGTAAGCCATGGCTACTCAAATGTACAAAGAAGAACGGGCGTTCACAGCACAGATGTTTAGGGCTTTCTGGCAGTCATGCACCTCATCCTCAGGGACAGATATACACCTAGTGTTTAGGGGGGAGTTTACCCCTCATCACGCATTAACATAAGCACAGCTGCTTTTCTTAGGTTGCACACTCACTAATAACATAAAACAGTGTATTTTAGGGGGATCTGTTATGGATGATAATTAGGAAAATGTCTTTTCATGTTATTATGTTTGTCTGCCATTCCTTACTCACTTATATATGTATAAATGAGAAGAAGATTACTAACAATGGAGGTTACCTAAGATGGAGGATGGGCTACATAACAGCATGGTTAAAGAACTACAACTGGGAGTGGCCTGATGATGCAAACATCCGTGACCAAATAAGGACAAATGAACGGATGTTCCCCCAACTGACCACTATGATGACAACACACTGCAGCAATTTTGAACCAATCAATAAAGCTATTAATTCCTAGACAAAGGAATCATGTGACGTTTGATCAGATAACGTTTTTATCTATACACTTGTACACTGCCATTTTAATACAGAGCGCTTTGAGAACTATTATACCGAAACACCGTGTCTGTGTCTTATTTCTCTGGAATGTGCACATCCAACACTAATTGGGACCAGGAGCAAATATCTAATTCAGACTGTTCTCGTCTGATCCAAATCAATGGCAGTTTGTGCAGGAAGATATTTTGGAATGTGTAGTTCCCTGCACAAGAGAGCAGGATGAGCCTAGACATTGGTCTTTGGATCTATGCACTATGCTGTTGGCTTGATTTAGTAAATGGTTAAAAAGCATACCCAAATGCAGTGTTTCTATTGGTAGGTTTCATGTGCCTTCGTAAGCCTCTAAGGGTGTGTGGAAAAGAAGTTTTATTTTTAAATAAAATAAATCTGTATGCGTATAGAATGACTCAATGTAATGTGTGTGTCTGATATAAGCATAATGTGTTAGATTAGAAAAACTGAAAAAAAGGGAAATTTAGATATACATTTAAGGAAAAGAAGCCTGCAACCCGTTCAAAACAAATGCTCCTCTTCGCTGTGTTCTGCTTTTGTATTACATGTTTCTCATTAAACACTTGTTTATCATCTGGATGAGTTTGGATCTTATTTTATTCTAAAAATATGTAGCAAAATTCACATATTCCATTTAACAAAACGGACAAGATAAAATAAAAGTAAAGGAAAGTGGTTCACCTGGGATTTATGAATAACATGGTTTGCCTCCAGCTGGATAGAAAACTTTACACCTAGTTCAGAAGAAAACGATCCCATTGGAGACAAGGTGCCTGATGTAAGAACAATTGAGCGAGCATTGCCACTTAGATCAGAAAAGGCCTGGAACAAAAAAAAGTAAACATATTTTTTGCAACATTTTACATCATGGATAATAAATGTTAAAGCTATATTCCATATTAAGTAAAGAGTTTAACATGAACAAAGCAATGTATATAAGAAGAAGAGTTTTTTTGCTGTGAAGTATACAAATGTGACTATAAAAGTTGTAATATGAATTTAACAACAAATTGT